>CAXKVI010000003.1:31451240-32047485 GCA_964058755.1 Campiglossa producta | reverse complement strand
GTAAGGGACTATGAGTGTTCTAACCAGCATTAATTTCACATTTGTGGGAATGAAGTCAGCTGTGTACCATAATTTTCTTAACACAAAGTAAATTTTTGATAAGATATAATTAACATGACTTCTACAACAGAGGTGGGAGTTTAATTTGAACCCTAGGCTACTAACAACTGAATCATAGTTGATGGTCGTACCCTGCAATGTGACTAATGGCAAATTGTTTACAAGTTGCAAAGACGAAGAAATACAAATTGCTTTTGTTTTGGACGCATTTAGATTTAAGTAATTGTCTCTCGCCCATGAAGAGATGCGCTCAAGATCCTCGTTAATTCTGTGCACCAAATCATCAGATGATCCAATTGGACGAGATAAATATAATTGTGCATCGTCAGCATATAGATGTATCGAAACACTCTTACAGCAATCAGTAATATCGTTAATAAACATACTAAACAAAATTGGTCCAAGTATAGATCCTTGAGGTACCCCGGAGTAAAGAGACTTCGTCTCAGAACAACCACTTTTAACGACTACCTTCTGCCAACGATTCCTTAGATAGCTTTCGAGCAATCTCAAAGCACTACTAGAAAATCCAAAATAATGTTGTAATTTGAGCAGAAGAATGGAATGATCTACGGTGTCGAAGGCTTTAGAGAAGTCTAAAAGAGTCAGCACAGCCAGATCACCTCTGTCAAAAGCAAGGCGGACATCTTCAATCACCTTGAGTAATGCCGTTGTACAACTATGGTTGGCCTTATAGCCCGACTGGCATTCCGTTAGCAGGTTGTTTTTATTAAGGTGTTCAGTGATCTGAACCACAACTAACTTTTCCCAGATTTTAGAAAGAGCAGGTAGTATACTTATGGGCCGAAAATCCATTGGTAAAGCAGCCGATGACTTTTTAGCAACGGGAATGACTTTTGCTATCTTCCAAGCATCGGGAAAAACTGAGGCCGTTATTGAAAAATTAATTACATGTGTCAACGTTGGAGCAATGTGTAGTGCAATGAGTTTCAGAAACCTAAGATTTCTGCCATCCTCGCCAACGGCGTTGGACTTTATGGAATGCAAAACTTTAAAACATCGTCTTCGTTTACTGCGATAAAATTAAACATGTTTACTGAAGTATACAAAATACCTCTATTTATTTCAAAATTACCATTATTTTCAAATCTACTCGACTGAAGAAAGAAGTCGTTCATGGAGTCATGGTCTAAATCACATTTCGACTCGATTTTACTTCCTACGCCCACTGAATTAAGATTTTTCCACAAGTTTTTGGTTGGCAAATTAGTATCAAGCTTTGATTGAAAAAAAAGTCTTTTGGAATATCTAATTGACAGCGTAGCATGATTTCTGGCTAGACGATACAAATTCCAGTTTTCATTTGTGGGATGTTGCTTCCAAATTTTATACAATTTACTACGCGCTTTGATAGTGAGCAACACTTCATTTGTGAACCATGGCTGTTTATTAGATTTAATTTTGACCGCTTTTACTGGTATATATTTATTATAGAGATAATTTATAAGAGACATTAGATGAAAAAGTTTTTGGTTAATGTCTGGAAACATCCAAACGCGGTTCCAATATAGTAAATTAGCCTCATATGTTAGTTCAGAGAGATTTACTGACTTGAAATCTCTGTAGTAAAACTGAGTATTACAATTAAAATTAATATTATAAGATATAAACAGCATATCGTGATCTGATAATCCAGTAGCAGAAAACTGGTCATAATGAAGTACACTGGAATGGTCGGAGGTGCACATCAGATCTAGCAAGCTAGGTTTGCAATTAGGTGAAAACCGTGTAGGAAACTTATTTACAACTTCTAAGCCAGCAGAATACAAGTTATCAATTAATCTAATTGATCTCAAATCATTGCTTAATAGATCGATGTTAAAATCACCACAAACCAAGATATGTTCATATTTGCATATCAGCTCCGACAGTTTCAGAAACAAATTGTCCAGCTCATACATTTTGTTAGGGTTGTAAACATAAAACAACAAGGCATTTCGTAAAACCATCGTTAACTTCTAAAATTAAATACTCAACAGAATCATTTTCGCTAGATTTAAAAATAATATTTTGCTTCAAAATTGTTTTACAATAAATGGCAACACCTCCACCTCGCGCTCCGGTTTTCCTATCATTTCGTATCAAGGTGTAACCATTTAATTTATAAATATCATCCTCAACATCATCTCGAAACCAAGTCTCAGTCACACAAAATATATTAATATTAGCATCTTTCAAAATATGATTCATATAGTCAAGCTTCGGTAAATTGAAACTACGCGCATTCAAATGGCAGAGCTGCAAACCCTTGTGACTGTTACTTACCAGTTTTAAAACAATGTCAAGACATTCGTTGTCAGTACTCAAACACTCATTTGGTCTAGTCATAGGGATTAATGCAGTTTGCGCTACGTGATGGGCTTTGTCTAGTGGAATTGGCAAAAATTAAAAAGTAATCATACATATTTATAAATATAAGAGAAAAAAGTGAAAAGGAGAGAAATACAAAATAAAATACAAATATATGTTGGATACTTGATAGCTGGTAGAATGTCATCATCATCTTTTGACTTCGCTGACAAGAGCATTCACTTCTTCTTTGCTTTTAACTACCTTCGCCCCAGTATTTCGTTGCGCTCTGATATAGACTTTGCCTCTAATGCTAAAAGCAGATGCCAACGAACCTTGACGTTTCAGCTGTGTTGAGTGGTGTATTAGTTCTCTGTTTCGCCGAGTTAAACTTTCGTGCACGAATATTTTTCCGTAGCCAACCACATCAGCATCGGAGAGAGTTAATGATCGTTTATGCTGTTTCACAAAAGAGGCTACAGCTTTGAGCAGTTGAATTCTATCATGCGCTGTGTTAAGTTGTATCAATACAGGCGCTTGATTAGCTTTATTACTGTTTCTGTTATTGTTTTTGTTTGAGCGCATACGGAAGGCTTGGCGGATGCCGGGTGTCTCAAAATTTATCGCTCCACACAGCTTGGTGAAAATCTCCTTCAAATTTTCATCACTGGAATAAGGTATGCCATGTATAATAATATCTGTTGACACTGCCTTTTCTCCTAGATCTTCAATTTGCTCACGCAGTGCATCCACGTTCGTTTTGAGCAATGCAAGCTCTGTATGCATGCTTGTGTGCACATTTTCGACACCTGTTATTCTTTCTTCAACTTTGCCTAGTCTGTCTTTCGTATTCGCCAACTCACCAGTAAGCTCGCTCAATCTCTGCATAACTCTATTTTCCATAGTTTGCATTGATTCGTTTACATGTTTTATGATGTTAGCTTCGTGCGTTATAAGTTTTTGTTCCCACATTTCGTTCATCTGCTTGATAATGTTGCCTTCGTGTTGTTTTAATTTTTGCTCCCACGTTTGCATCAGCTGTTCGGCTGATACGCTCTGACCAGATAACTTCATGTCAGTGCCTCGAGATTGTATTGAAGTTGACGTATTTGGCGACAACATATTAATTGGCGATGACATATTCTCTTGTCTCTTGTAATTCTTTTTGAGGTCTCCATTAAACGCAAGTACAATAACAAATGCGAACACCAAAATTGCAATGAAAGAAAGTTAGATATTATTTAACTTCACAGATAACTAGCCAATGTTTAGAATTCAACTTTTACTAAACAACACGTAGATTGCATTAATTAAACTTCCGAACACACACTTGTTTTAATTTAATGTTTATTAAGCAAAAGAAAAGTTATTTATTGTCAGCAAAACGAAAACACGTCTACTCCGCTTGCTTGTTTTTTTTTTTTTTGGCTGCGCCATTTGAAGACTGTAGAACTAAACCCCGCAGAGAAAGCCTATATTAAGCAAAAATATGTTTGAACGTATATGAGAAATGTATATTTTTTTTGTATAATATTGATGATATAATGAAATTAATCATGTAGAATATCAATAAACAAAATTTAGTAAAAAAAATTGGATCAAAAACACCAAAAAAACACGGAAATATGATTTTTTTTAATTTAATACTAAATAAGCTTTGAAAAAGTAACTTTATAAAAAAAGAGTTGTTTAACCTTTTTTGTAGCCCACTCAATTTCCTTTAAGAATATGTATCTATCTTTGTTGTACATGGATATTTGCATTTTTGACAATTTTTGAAAGAAAATTGGGAAATCGAAAAAACATGCTAACTTTTCAAGCTAGAATACTAGAAAACGGTTAGTCTGAGAAAATTTTGGTCAATGCAAATTTTGTAGGGAATTCGATTTCCTTAAAAAATATCTTCAGGTAAATGGTGTTTTACAACAATGGTTTGTCGTTTTTATACCAAATATGAGGTAAAGTCTGTAAAACCAAAACTAGCGATGATAGACCTCTAGACTTTAATTTAAAAATCTGCAAAAATTACAGTAATTTTTTTTCACCTTTCTTAAAAAGAAAATCAATATAATTTTTGAAAAAAAAAACGAATTTTTTAATTTTTGGCCCAGTCTAATGTATATGTGTATAATTATCTTTTTTAAATGCTTTCTTTACGCTACTCCTGACTGGCGCTATAAAATAATTTTGTAAATAGTTGTGCTAGGAAAATATTAAAAAGAAAAAAATTAAAAACCACCCCAAACATTTTCTTCTGGTTGCGGCCCTGGTTGGCAGCCATCATTTCAAGATAGTAAGGGACTTTGTATACCTGGGAAGCAGCATTACTACCAACAACAATGTAAGCCTGGAAATCCATAGAAGGATAACTCTTGCAAACAAATGCTACTTTGGGCTGAGTAGGCAATTTAGAAGTAAAGTCCTCTTTCGACGAACAAAAACAACACTCTATTAGTCACTTATCGTACCCGTCCTGCTATATGGTGCAGAAGCATGGACACTGACAGCATCTGATGAGGCGGCTTTGGGAGTATTCGAGAGAAAAATTCTTCGAAAGATTTATGGACCCCTAAAAGTTGGGGACGGCGAGTACCGAAGAAGATATAATGATGAGCTTTACACAGACGTGGACATAGTTCAGCGAATTAAAACCCAGCGGCGCCGCTGACTAGGACACGTGGTGCGAATGAACGAAGAAGCTCCGGCCCAGAAGGTATTTTTATCGGCACCCGCCGGTGGAAGTAGAGGAAGAGGGAGACCACCACTTCGATGGCAGGACCAAGTAGAGGCAGACCTGCGAGCAAGCGGTGTCTCTAATTGGCGCCAGTTGGCTCAGTAAAGAACAGACTGGCGTAACATGTTAGATGGCCAAAATCGCCAGGCTATTTTAAGTAAGTAAGTAATATATTCTGAAAGAGGAGTAAAACCTGCATCACCTCCATGTTTTACTTTTAAAATATCTTCCCACTGACACTTGTGAAAAGCATTTGAAAGTGCATTTTTTGTTACTCATACGCCCCGTGCTGTTAAAGACATTTATAAATAGATCATTCAATTTTAATTAAGTACACCAAAATAGAAATATTACATATATGCATTTTTTGTTGTTTTCAAATGATATAATATATATATATGTGTTAGATATATATACTAATAAAATGCATTTTTATGTCATCGTAAACGATAGGCTTGTCTTCAATGGGAAAATGCCGATGTAACTGGCAATCGTAAACAACACTTAACTCCCCCGCCTCAAAAACGCATAAAAAGTGCAGATTTGTTCCGGGCTCAACATGGAATTAGTTCCGACTGTGCTATATCCCAAAAGGAGTTTTCTTCGTTTGTACACAATTCCTTAACTCGAGATCGTAAACAAGTCGAACAAAGTGAAATAATAAACTTTGGCCATATAAAAACAGAAAAACTGCAACCGCAAATTCAAGTAAGGGCCCTCTATAAAACTATTTATTTTATTGCTCTTCACTTGTATATTATATATAGCATATAGATAATGCATCGATGCAGGAGGAAAGTTCCGACGAAGACTCCAACAGTAGCAACGAGGATGCTTCTGATCGCGATGATAAGGACCAGCGGATGAATGATTCAACGGACGAGAAGAGGACCACAATGCATAATATATTTTTAGGAGTTTCAAAGCCAGTAGATCATCCCTCTGTTATTAACTTGACAGACATCGGTATGTTGATCCTTTGATAATTTTAAATTTTAGACTTTTTCATGTGAAGTGCCAAAAATTGTGATTTTCTTAAATGTTTGTATGGGGGTCCCCCATGGGTGGGCCTCCCAAAGTTAGTGAGGGTCGGTATGCTTCCTTCGGAAAAGAATCATATTTTGAATCCTAAAGTACGATTTTCATTGTCACTTGGGCGTTTTTGAAATCGACCTTCCTACATAATTACACACAGTACTCCTGTAGGGCGCTTGCGACCAAAATATTAGATTTTGGCATATGCTGCAATCTTGAAAACTTAAAGTCCTTTCCAAAAAGATAAAATTGGCATAATTAAGTAGTGGTTGCCTATCGATAATATATAACCAAAGTATATCATGCATATCCTGTTAGTGCCAAAAAATGACGTAAAAATCAAAAACCGAATAAATTTAACATAAATTCAAGAACATGTTATACTCTTGACCAAACAACTATACATATTTCGAAAGTGTCAACAATTCTCTATCCATAACTGTTGAGAATTTTGAAATCGGTTGAAATTTTTTCTATGAATTTTTTTTCACGAGGAATCTTAAAACCAGATTTTGGGGGTGTTACAACTTTTTTGGGTAGCATTTTGCAAGACGGTCCAATGGTTAATGGTGGTCCAAAATTATCGATATTGGTATCAAAAGACGCGTCTTGACTTCAGTATCAATAATCCGAAAGTGAAAATTAAAAATATTATATATGTGAAAAGTTATTGGCAAAAAACCAAAAATCGGTACAAAACCGAGTCCGAGTTGGCGGCCTTCGCCAGCGCTTATAAAAAATAACCCTGGGCTACGCCATGCCAAGTCCGGGTGGTTGCCATAACCGTGGGGCAGGGCGCCACTCTTCGATACTAATGCATTCTTTTGCATATTTTTAGGGACATTACACCAACCACATGAAAACTCTCAACTTTGATTGCAAATATCTCTTCAGAGAAAGAAAAATTTTAATTTCCGCTTTTGTATTATTGATCCTGGAGTGAAGACGCTTCTTTTGATACCATCATCGATAATTTTGGACCACCATTGAACCGTCTGCTAAAATTGTACCCTTTTTTGAAGGATGTTTCGTGTACAATCGTGCAATAAAAGTATATTAATATTCGTAATAAAATTGTATGAAATTTGCCACCAAACAAAACTCAACTTAAGTGTGATTAATAAAATAAATGGCAATTAAGGAATACCGAATCGTAACAAAAATTCAAAACAAAATGTGTTCAACCAAATATATGGTTACATCTACAACCGCATGAGAGTGTGTATTCGACTGTGTCTGTCCACCGTGGTGGTGCTATAACTAAATACGGAGTGTACGCATGTGCGTGTGCGTATGTTCACTCGACCCTGCTGGGTCTTTGTTGCTGGCCAACTATGCCTTCCAATGTTTGGGATGCCAATCATACACGTACACACACTGCCTCCTGTACCTGCACTCCGTCAATCACACGTTACGAACAAAAATATAAAATGTAAAAATATAAAAAAATTAACAATGAAATGGAAATAAGTAACAGACTCGTTGTCTATGCTATTAGGGATATCGATGGCTTCGTCTGAGTGCCCACTTCAGGACGCAGTGTGTATATTTCAATCCCGCCCGGGCCTACAAGACGTCTTGAGACAGGGGTTAGGGTGAGTGAGCAACTCATCACTACAAAAAGAAGCGAATGAAAAAAAACTATTCCCAAATAGGGGGGTGTGAGACGATGCCGTCAACCCACGCTCGCACTTCATGCGCCCGTTTTCAAAATGTACGCGGTTGTCGCGTTCGACTCAATCCTTCCCAGCCGCGTTGTCTTATATCACATTTATACTGCACTCTTGTGCTGCTCACCGCTCATGGGCGTTACAATATATCAAATGTTAGCCGCTCTCAGCCAACTGACAAGCGACTCCTCTAGATTTTCGACAAAGTGTTCGGCGCTTATGGCCCGCCACGTTTGCCGTACCCCGACTATATAGACTACACTTAAACCTAAAAACCTGTTACAGCCTGGTTGCAGTTGTTGGGATTGTGTTGCTGATGGTCGTTGTCGTTTGCTGGAGGTGGTATGTTGTGGCTGTGGACCGATGGCTGTGGCAATGACTATTCGGCTAAGCTGCTGTGACGTTACTGTTCAACTGGTGATGTTGCTCGCGTTGGTGCTTGATGTGCCGCTTCGGTGTGAACGCCGGCGAATGTCACTAACGTTTGGCGGGGTGGC
The DNA here is from genome assembly GCA_964058755.1 of Campiglossa producta. NCBI lineage: Eukaryota > Metazoa > Arthropoda > Insecta > Diptera > Tephritidae > Campiglossa > Campiglossa producta. Next base: position 32,039,179 of record CAXKVI010000003.1, on the reverse strand, counting down.
TAAACCTTTACCCTGTGTCTGTCTGTCTCACTTCGCTACGCGGGAGTGTCGTTTCCCTCCCAATGCTGTGGTGTCGCCACCAGTTGGCCTCGGTGCCTGTTTCTGGGATGTGCTACGGCGCTGCTATACGCCGTGACACTGCTAACAATGCAAATAAATGTTGGCCACGCTTTCCCACTATTTGTCGGTGATGTACTATCCGGTGTGACCTGCTGGCAGCGGAATGGTGTGTGGTTGGCCCGATTTCCGCGATGGCGACGGTATTGCTGCACTGCTGTGCCGTTGCTGATAGCCCACTTGGCGGTGACGACAAACTGGATGGTATTATAGCGCTGCTGGTCCTGTGGCGGTTCTAGCGGCCGCATTGATGCACGCTCACGTAAGTGATGGTTGTGGCGGTCGCTTCTATATACCTTTGTGTTGTTGCGGTCTGCACCGTCGTCGTGATAGCGTAGTTGTGAGCTAGTCCGATGCCCTTGCTTCGCCTCGCGCTGTTGTTGCTGATATGGTCAGTTTGATGATTGCAGACCGTGCTGCCGATGGCACTGCTGGTGGTGCCCTTATTATTGCCCTCGGATCTCCGTTGTGGTGGCCTGATTGACGTCGCGGTAGGCGACGTTTGTGGCGGATGCGCTTATTCTTTATGGCGTGGTCCGCTCCTTCGACTTAATTTTTCGGTATTACACCCGGATGGCCGGAAATTATCCCCTAAAATGCAAACAAACTTCAATCAGCACATTTCCATTTTTGCGATGATTGCCACTTACCCGTAGCGATGCTTTTCCTGCTAGAACGTGGGAATTTGTACTTTTCCCGACTTCTACAGGAGCTATCCTTCGCGGACAATGTAATTTCCTTCCTCTTCTAAATATAATGTGCGGAATTCTTGCACCCACTTCCCTGTATGTCTGGGATATAAAACTATGCCAAGTGATAACATATCTGTTACGATGCCGAGAATTTGCGCTGATTTAAAATTTACTTGTTGCCGCCCCCGCTGACGATGATGGAAAGGCTGCGGAAACGGAAATTAGCTGTCATCACGCAGTTAGACTGACAGCTGTCATTCGATGACGTGGCAGGAGATGTTCTGAACATCGCGCTGCCAGATCGCTCGAATGGCTCCGAAGCACAGGGTGAACGAAACATGGCGAGCGCTGCAGTCCACCCCTACTTGACCAGGCGCTCGAAAGGCTGGTCTCCCAGTGCTACTTCCTTCTTATCGTCGTAAGTCCTTCGCATGGTATATGCCCACGGAGCGTCCAGCTGCTCTCCAACCGCGTACAACGCGTTTCCTTTGGACGACAGGAGCATGGACAATGATTCTAGTCGCCGGAGAATTTCATACACTCTGCCGTGCTGCACCATCGTTTGCCCGAATACGGCAGTGTATGGCTCTATTCGGATGGCCTCGTGTACCGCGCTCCGTATTGCAAACGCCGCCAATGACACACGTGTTAATCGCAACTGCTTTGGTTCGTACCCGCGATGTAGGTGCGCAGCATGGCGAGCAGCGACAGATTGACCCTCCCGGTCGCATTTGCCTGCGGCGCATACGGCGCGGTCTTCACATGGTTCCCTCCGTAGCTCCTTAGGAACCCCACAAACGAATCCGCTATAAATTGTCTACCATTGTCGGTGTGTACAGTCTCCGGCACGCCAAAAATATGAAAAACCTCCATCTCGAGATATCTAATTACCTCTTGTGCAGTCGCCTGCCTCATGGGCTTGAAAAATACAAATTTGTGAAGTGATCCAGAGCTACGAAGATCACCGTGTTTCCCACCCGCTGCCGCGGGTACGGCCCGCAGAAATCTACATAAAGCCTCTGAAACGTCCGCTCCGTCCGAAAACGGTCGGTCATCGGCGGTCTCGATGCGATGTTCGGCGCTTTGGCGCACTTGCATAACTCCCATCTAGCCCCTTATTAGAGATAGGCTAGAGAGCAGAATCTTACCATCGCAGCATGCATATATGAAGGGCAAATCCACAGTGACAGCGTTACACGATTTTGTTACGCACATTGAAAAATTCTTAGCTAGTTAGGAATTCACATTAATAGCCTTTCTGGACATTGAAGGTGCCTTTAACAACGTCACGCCGGAAGCGATCACGGCAGCTTTGGCGGCCTTGGGTTGTTGTTGTTGTTGTTGTTGTTAACAATGCATTGCCCTGTCTAGAGTGTATGATCATTCCGAAGATCTTCATCAAGCTCTTCTAAGGGGAGTCCAAGGAAACGTGCAGTTTCAACAGGGTTTGTCCAGAGGGACAGAGGGGTTAGAAGAGTAGGTTCAGATGAACAATTGAAGAGATGTAGAGTATCATGAGGGGTCCTACCACATGCAGGGCATGTATTTAAGATTGTATCATTAAGTCTGGATAAGTAGGAGTTTAACCTTACACTATATCCAGACCTAAGCTGTGCCAAGGTCACTCTTGTCTCCCTTGGTGAGGTGCGTTCTTCTTCAGCAATATCCGGTGGAGGACTGTTCAGAACGGGATTCACAGGTAGAGATTCGACAAAAGTGTCTACCGACTCGGTGTGGATGTCGGTTAGAGCCCGCTTATGATTCTGCAGATCAAACGGCAAGGTAATATGATGCCGGATCTCATCATAATGCTTACGGAGATGTCTCCTTATGTCTCTCGGGGGCGGATCTATGTCCAAAAGATGACGGTTTGGATGTGCTGGCTTGTGGCAGTTCAGAAGGAATTGCCTGCTCAGCATTTCCGCATGCTCTTTTACATTGAGCAGTTTTGCCTCCTGATGGAGGTGAGACTCGGAAGACATGAGGAGACATCCCGTTGCAGTTCTGATGGCAGTATTTTGGCAGACTTGTAACTTCGTCCAGTTGGTGTTATGTACATTAGGCGACCATATGGGTGCAGCATAGTCAAAGACTGGTCGGCCAATGGCCTTATATGTAGTCAGCAACGTTTCTTTGTCTTTTCCCCAAGTACTGCCGGCAAGTGACTTGAGGATCTTGTTGCGACCACGTACCTTTGAGACCATTGCAGACACATGACCAGCAGATGAGAAAGTATTATCCAGTGTCATCCCTAATAACTTTGGGTGGCTGACAGTTGGTAGCTTAGTGCCTTGGGTATCGAACCCTGGCTGGTTCTGTTCACTAGGAAAAACAAAATCCCGGTGTTACAGTTACCAGCAATAGGTTATACCACCCTTAAACTTGGTGACACCGCTAAATACTTGGGAGTTATCATCGACAAAAAGCTCACGTGGAAAGAAAATATCCAGGAGCGCGCCAAAAAGGCACTAGTGGCCCTTTACTCTTGCATGGGTGCCATAGGGCAAAAATGGGGTATGACCCCTAAAATCACACTTTGGCTCTATACCGCTGTGGTAAGACCAATTCTCTTGAATGGAGTCCTTGTCTGGTGGAAGGGTCTGGATAAGGGCTCCAATATCACCGTAATTCAAAAAGTACAGAGAAGTGCGCTTATATGTGTCAGCGGGGCGCTGCGCACAACAGCGACAGACGCGCTGGATGCAATTCTGAACATTCTACCGATTGATTTATGCGGTAAACTTTTCGCGGCATGCTCCGCCTTGCAACTGAGTTGTACAGTTCGGACTACTGCAGATCAAAGTACTGTTTCGAGAAGAAATTTCAAATCACAATTCCGGGTCGGGAATACTGGGACACTCTACCTCCCCAAGACAACGGTTCAATCCATATGTATACAGACGGCTCGAAGTTGGATGAGAAGGTCGGGGGAGGGGTGTACGCTCCCCACCTGAATCTTAATCTTAGTTTTAGACTACCGGACCACAGTAGGATCTTTCAGGCGGAAGTGGCGGCAATACAGGAATAATGGTGACGTTTACATCTTCTCTGATAGTCAAGCAGCTCTCAGAGCGCTGGGGGCTTTTACATGTAATTCCAGGACTGTGGAGGGCTGCCCCAAATTTCTCAACGAGATGGCTGAGCAACTCTCGATTCACCTAGTATGGGTGCCTGGACACTGTGATATACCGGGTAACGAGATGGCAGACTAGCTTGCTAGAGCGGGCACATCCGCTCCACTTTCACAGTCTTAGAAGGGTCTAGGCATGCCGCTCGGACCAGTAAGCTCTTAACAAGACATAAGTTCCTCCAACAAGCAAGTGACAGATGGGACATGATCAGTACTTGGAGTCATGCAAAGCTGGTGTGGCCAGAGATCATAGCGAGTAGATCGGATGACCTACTCAAACTTAGAAGAGAGGAACACTCGCTACTTATGGGACTTATAACGGGGCACATAGGTCTAGGCAGCCATGCAGAAAGGTTGGGTATCCCCTTTAATGACTTCTGTAGAAGCTGTAGAGATGAGGAGGAGCTGAAACGGTGATGCAGCTCCTGTGTGAATGTCCCGCTCTGTGGGGCACTCGGCTGAAATATCTGGTTCACTCCTTCGATTTCCACTTGGCCCGATGTCATCGTCGCTCACAGGATACATCCCTGAAGAGGCCTCGAATGACTGCGCTCGTTCGCACTCTGCTACTTTCGGTGCGCTCTCGTCATCGCTCACAGGATACATCCCTGAAGAGGTCTCGAATATCCGCGCTCGTGCCGCGTCGTACCTGGCTTGCCCATACGCTTATTATAAAAGCATGTCTTTGTTTGATTAAAAAAAAATTGTATTGTCTGGTTTCTTCAAAATTTGGTTAAATAGCAAAATTACTTCTCCGGGCTTGACCGACGCTACCAGGGCTCCCCGGTCTTCCTATCGTGCTCCTGGTTTTTCGGCATCCTTCGCAGAACGCTGGGCAAATTTCACTTGTAGAAAATCATGTTGTGGAGACGCCCATCGCAACTGTGTCCGTCTGCGCGTGCCTGTGTCTGCTCTTCCCTCTTGGGCTTCCCGTCGCTCGAAGGCTCCTTCCACATTGGCCTATCCCTTGTGGCCTGTGAAACGCCTCCAGCGCTTGTGACTCTGCGCAGTCGTACTCCAGCTCTTCGAGCGCCTTCCTGCGATATGGCTCTGACTCGTACACAGCCAAGTGCTTCTTCCGCTCTGCGACATTCCCTTCTGAGGTCTTCCAGCGTCTCAAACCGGCAACCAAAGATTAGCTCCTTTAGGTTCCTGCGCATGAGTTTGACTAGGCTTTGCGCAGGCAGCCTTGTCCGCATCGTCAGCTCCATTCCCCGAACTACAGCATAAAACTCCTCAAACTTCTCGCTGTACTCCTGCTTGCGCTCATTCATCACTCGCTCGAATGGCTCCGAAGCACAGGGTGAACGAAAGCGATCACGGAAGCTTTGGCGGCCTTGGGTATCGAACCCTGGCTGGTGTCTCTCGTGTACCAAATCCTGACGAGCAGGAGGGTGCACGCGGATCTAGCCGGAGTATCGGTAGACAAGGTTGTCAACAGAGGTACGCCGCAAGGTGGGATCCTCTCCCCTCTTCTATGGGTAGCCACAGTAAATGGACTGCTGGATATCCTGGCGGGAGAGGGGGAGGGGGCTCTAAAGTCATAGCGTATGCCGACGACCTTGCGGTGGCTGTGAGTGGTAGATATCCACAAACGCTCTGTGACATTATGCAAAGAAACCTTAGACTAGTCGAAAGGTGGACCGGGTATAAAGGTCCGGGTATTAACCCGACCAAAACAGAGCTAGTTCTGTTCACTAGGAAAAACAAAATCCCGGTGTTACAGTTACCAGCAATAGGTTATACCACCCTTAAACTTGGTGACACCGCTAAATACTTGGGAGTTATCATCGACAAAAAGCTCACGTGGAAAGAAAATATCCAGGAGCGCGCAAAAAAGGCACTAGTGGCCCTTTACTCTTGCATGGGTGCCATAGGGTAAAAATTTGGTATGACCCCTAAAATCACACTTTGGTTCTATACCGCTGTGGTAAGACCAATTCTCTTGAATGGAGTCCTTGTCTGGTGGAAGGTTTTGGATAAGGGCTCCAATATCACCGTAATTCAAAAAGTACAGAGAAGTGCGCTTATATCAGTCAGCGGGGCACTGCACACAACAGCGACAGACGCGCTGGATGCAATTCTGAACATTCTACCGATTGATTTATGCGGTAAACGGTTGTACAGTTCGGACTACTGCAGATCAAAGTACTGTTTCGAGAAGAAATTTCAAATCACAATTCCGGGTAGGGAATACTGGGACACTCTACCTCCCCAAGACAACGGTTCAATCCATATGTATACAGACGGCTCGAAGCTGGATGAGAAGGTCGGGGGAGGGGTGTACGCTCCCCACCTGAATCTTAATCTTAGTTTTAGACTACCGGACCACAGTAGGGTCTTTCAGGCGGAAGTGGCGGCAATACAGGAATAATGGTGACGTTTACATCTTCTCTGATAGTCAAGCAGCTCTCAGGGCGCTGGGGGCTTTTACATGTAATTCCAGGACTGTGGAGGGCTGCCCCAAATTTCTCAACGAGATGGCTGAGCAACTCTCGATTCACCTAGTATGGGTGCCTGGACACTGTGATATACCGGGTAACGAGATGGCAGACGAGCTTGCTAGAGCGGGCACATCCGCTCCACTTTCACAGTCTTGGAAGGGTCTAGGCATGCCGCGACCAGTAAGCTCTTAACGAGAAATAAGTTCCTCCAACAAGCAAGTGACAGGTGGGACATGATCAGTACTTGGAGTCATGCAAAGCTGGTGTGGCCAGAGATCATAGCGAGTAGATCGGATGACCTACTCAAACTTAGAAGAGAGGAACACTCGCTACTTATGGGACTTATAACGGGGCACATAGGTCTAGGCAGGCATGCAGAAAAGTTGGGTATCCCCTTTAATGACTTCTGTAGAAGCTGTAGAGATGAAGAGGAGCTGAAACGGTGATGCAGCTCCTGTGTGATTGTCCCGCTCTGTGGGGCACTCGGCTGAAATATCTGGGGTCTGGTATTTCTGATTCTCATGTGATCAGTGATCACAGTGAACGGGAGACCTAGCGAAGTTTGAGATGAATCTCCGGTACCATCCGCACATGCACTGGTATCGTGTCATCCGCAACCTCGATCGTGTGTTCCAGGAGATGCGTCCTTCCGAGCCCGAGTTCCGTAAACGATGGAAACAACCTTACCGACCACAGCTTGCGCTTCCCCGTCTGCCGTCTTCAAATGTTCCCTAAGCTTGAGCAACTTGCCCCCATCTTCTTTTCCCATGCGTGTGCGATTGACCCGAAGCAGCATATCGAGGCTCCGCTATCCAACAAGCCTTGCACCTTCACTCCTTCGATTTCCACTTGCACGTACGGTCGCTTGTCGACGGCGTCGCGAATAACATTTTCCGCAACCGCCTCCGCCACGCGCCTCTTATCTTTTGCACGCCTGCGTATGTTGATTACTATTCTCCAATTCCTGTTCGGCTCGTACTCCGCCGCTTCTGGCCCGATGCCATCGTCGCTCACAGGATACATCACTGAAGAGGCCTCAAATGACCGCGCTCGTTCGCACTCTGCTACTTTCGGTGCGCTCTCGTCATCGCTCACAGGATACATCCCTGAAGAGGTCTCGAATATCCGCGCTCGTGCCGCGTCGTACCTGGCTTGCCCATACGCTTATTATAAAAGCATGTCTTTGTTTGATTAAAAAAAATTGTATTGTCTGGTTTCTTCAAAATTTGGTTAAATGGCAAAATTACTTCTCCGGGCTTTACCGACGCTACAAGGGCTCCCCGGTCTTCCTGTCGTGCTCCTGGGTTTTCGGCATCCTTCGTAGAACTGCTTGCTGGACAAATTTCACTTGTAGAAAATCATGTTGTGGAGACGCCCATCGCAACTGTGTCCGCCTGCGCGTGCCTGTGTCTGCTCTTCCCTCTTGGGCTTCCCGTCGCTCGAAGGCTCCTTCCACATTGGCCTATCTCTTGTGGCCTGTGAAACGCCTCCAGCGTTTGTGACTCTTCCTCTGCGCAGTCGTACTCCAGCTCTTCGAGCGTCTTCCTGCGATATGCCTCTGACTCGTACTCAGCCAAGTGCTTCTCCACTCTGCGACTACAGCATAAAACTCCTCAAACTTCTCGCTGTACTCCTGCTTGCGCTCATTCATCACCTGGCGGATTTCTTCATCGCAGTCCGCTTTTCTCAACTTCTCCACTATCGCCTACCGAAACGCCTGGAAGTCCACGAAACTTCCATCCGCATGCTCCTCGGTGTACAGCCAGTACCATTCCTGCGCCTGAACTTCTAACAGCAGATGGAAGTTCACGAATAAATCTTATGCTGAAATATTATGCTTTTTCCGCATCGAATTTCAGGCGCTGATTGCGTATGGCCTCCGTAGCTGATCTCTCATATTGCGCGCCCGCTCTGTCTTGCCTATCTGCCGCTCGTGAGCCTGGCGTCGTTTGCGCGCTGGTGACGTGCTCGCTGCCACCCTGTTCGCCTTCATCCGCGGTAGAATTCACCGCGCTTGCCTCCACGTCCTGCAACCACTCTTCGCGCGGCCCTACTTTCACCCTCCAAATCCGCTAGTCTTCTTGATAATATGTTGATGTTCTTCCTGAATATCTGCGCAACCTCCTTGACCGCTTCCGTCGCCAAGCGACTCATCTCCAGCTGATACTGGAAGAACATTTCTTCGAACTTGCGCATGAGCGCTCCGCCTACCGCGTCGGCTGTCGCGCTAGGACTACAGATTATCTGTGGCGGCTGCCTATTCGCTCCTGTGACTCCAGCACCACCTTGCGCGCCACAACAACCATGCGCACTCACTCCTCCGTCTTCTTTGTCGCGGTATTGCTCTTCTGACTTCTGTTCTCCCAACTGCGTTATCTCGTTTTTCACATCACCGTCGCCCCCCACGCCTACGCTGCTACGCCGCTCAACCTTACTTGGATCCTTCGACATTTCAACAACGCGGTACTGAACTTACTGCAGACGCTGATGCGAACGAAGATGAAAAAACTAACTTAAGATATCGATCGCGCTCTCGAAAACCAGCGCTTGACATACGATTGCAAAAAAAATCGAAACAAAATTCTCAAAAATAAATAATATCAAAAAACTCAACCTATTGAACAATACCCCGAAATATACGTGTTTAGAATCTATCTACGGATGTGCCAGTAGATAGAGCGTGAAGAAAAGATAAAAGGAAATAAACTTGATGGAAACGAAACTTGTGTCTTATTTCTTATGTGGTGTTCGTCCGCCTAACGTCATCCGTTTATTTCCGTTCCCCCAAATGAGATTCGGTCCCCAATCCCTACTATTAGCCGGCGCCAAAATAAGCCAACTAAGCTCCCTATCCCGTCTGACTCCCCCCGGTGGAATCCTTCCACGAACACTATCGTCCACTCTTGAACTGGCAAAACGAGCTGCCCGTGGACCTGACTTCTCGTGGCCAAGGTCAGAGATCGCCATTATTGTCCAGCCTAAGTAATACCAAAACAAGCTGGCAGACCTCTGGTCCCCCGTCCACGATGCCGCCCTTGCAGACCTGAAGTGCAAGTGATATGCGGTCAGGTATGAGATTTTTTTTGTATGGTGCGGCTGGCATGCCTCGGGGAGCCAACCATCCAGCCCAAAGGCCAGCACGTAACAGAAATGGCGCCCAACGTGCCGCAATATTAGTAATAGAATTGTATGAAATTTGCAGCAAACAAAACTCAACTTAAGTGTGATTAACAAAATAAATGGCAATTAACGAATACCGAATCGTAACAAAAATTCAAAACAAAATGTGTTCAACCAAATATATGGTTACATCTACAACCGCATGTAAGTGTGTATTCGAGTGTGTCTGTCCACCGTGGTGGTGCTATAACTACATACGGAGTGTACGCATGTACGTGTGCGTATGTTCACTCGACCCTGCTGGGTCTTTGTTGCTGGCCAACTATGCCTTCCAATGTTTGGGATGCCAATCATACACGTACACACACTCACATACCTGCACTCCGTCAATCACATGTTACGAACAAAAATATAAAAATAAAAAAAAATTTACAATGAAATGGAAATAAGCAACAGACTCGTTGCCAAGGATATCGATGGCTTCGTCTGAGCGCCCACTTCAGGACCCAGTGTGTATATTTCAATCCCGCCCGGGCCTACAAGACGTCTTGAGACAGGGGTTAGGATGAGTGAACAACTGATCACTACAAAAAGAAGAGAATGAAAAAAAACTATTCCCAACTGGGCGGGTGTGAGACGATGCCGTCAACCCACACTCGCACTTCATGCACCCGTTTTAAAAATGTATATAATAATACTATAGTGTCGCCACCAGTTGGCCGCGGTGGCTGTTGCTTGGATGCGCTACAGCGCTTCTATACGCCGTGACACTGCTAACAATTCAAATAAATGTTGGCCACGCTTTCCCACTACTTGTCGGTGATATACTCCCCGGTATTACCTGCTGGCAGCGGAAGGGTATACGGCTGTGTGGTTGGCCCGACTGCCGCGATGGCGATGGTATTACTGGACAAACTGGGCAGTATTACAGCGCTTCTGGTCCTGTGGCCATTCTAGAGGCCGCGTTGATGCACGCTCGCGTAAGTGATGGTTGCGGCGGTCGCTTCTACGTACCTTTGTGTTGTTGCGGGCTGCGCCATCGTCGTGATAGCGTAGTTGTGAGCTAGTCCGATACCCTTACTTCGCCTCGCGCTATTGTTGCTGATATGGCCAGTTTGATTATTGCAGACCGTGCTGCCGATGGCACTGCTGGTGGTGCCCTTAGATATTATTGCCCTCGGATCTCCGTTGTGGTGACCTGATTGACGTCGCGGTAGGCGACGTTTGTGGTGGCTGCGCTTATTCACTGTGACGTGGTCCGCTCCTGCCACTTAATTTTTCGGTTTACACCCAAATGGCCTGAAATTATCCCCTAAAATGCAAACAAACTTCAATCAGCACATTTCCATTTATGCGATGATTTCTAATTACCCGTAGCGATGCTTTTTCTGCTAAAACGTGGGAATTTGTACTTTTCCCGACTTCTACAGGAGCTATCCCTTGCGGGCAATGTAATTTTCTTCCGCTTCTAAATATAAGGGTGCGGATTTGTTGCACCCACTTCCCTGTATGTCTGGGACATAAAACTATGCCAAGTGATAGCGTACCTGTTACGATACCGGGAATTTACGCAGATTAAAAATTTACTTATTGCCGCCTCTGCTGTCGACGATGGAAAGGCTGCGGAAACGGAAATTGGCTGCGGAAACGGAAATTGGCTGTCATCACGCAGTTAGACTGACAGCTGTCATTCGATGACGTGGCAGGGGATGTTCTGAACATCGCGCTGCCAGATCGCTAAAATGGCCTGAAGCACAGGGTGAACGCAACAACTCTAACACCTTAAGCCACTACCCAGCTTGCAGTAAACACTTCTCAATGTCCAATTATGCATATATTTATACTTTCGTACAGAACATTTTATTTCAATGTAAACTTATATGAAAGATATGCTAATTATTGGACTTGGTGTGAAACCATGAACATTTTCTATACTTTCAGTGAAGCACGAATATTTTCTTTTGTAAGATTTCAATTCTTATACCTAAGTTCTTTAAGCTGTATCTAGTCACTAATAGAGACATTCCGTGGTCTATTTCATATTTGATATAATTTGGTATTCAGTAAGCTGCCTCACATCTCTAGTCTCAATAAAGAGACTAATTTGTGATCTACTTGTAGGCAGGTAACAAACGAAATTAATTAAAGAAAATTTGTTTAAAAATTGAAAAATTAAAAAAAGTGAATTTACGAATTAGAAGTATTTATCTCCATATATAATAAAATTGTAACAGGTCGATGTCTGTACATGGCAGATATCAACAAAAGCATCATTAAGCGAGTAGAATCCAAATCAACCATTTTAAAAATTTTTGTGTGTCTGTCTGTCCGTATGTTTGTGGCCGTATCACTCTGAAAGTAATGAATGGAATTGAATAAAAGTTTTTTCGTTGCATTGCTCGACGCTCAACTTAAAATTTAAGATATTACATTTTCGATATCTCAACCGGTTTTGGAGTTATCGCCCAATATGTGGACCATGTCTGTCGGTATGTTTGTGGTCGTAACACTCTAAAAGTACTGAATGGAATTGAATCGTTAGATTGCTAGACGCTCAACTTAAAGTTTAAGATATTATTTTTTGCGATATCTCAACGGGTTTTGGGGTTATCGCCCAATATGTGGACCAGGGGTGACCAAAATTGTTTTAGTACAATATGGGTGTCAAACGAAAGGTGTCAATGAGTGCTATAATATGCGATTTGATTCACTGAAATATCTGAAATGGTTTGGGAGATATCTTAAAATTTCGATAGCTCGACCAGTTTCGGAGGTACGACGAATATTTCCACAAAAATGTGTTAGTACTAGGGCCTCTCGGGATTTTCGGGATTTGAAAAGTCAATCCCGGGATCCCGGGATTGTTCCGAATTTGTTTTTTTTGCTAAAAATGGCACCCCATATAAAAATAAAATAAATCAAAATAAAATAGAATAAAATAAAATAAAATAAAATAAAATAAAATAAAATGAAATAAAATAAAATAAAATAAAATAAAATAAAATAAAATAAAATAAAATAAAATAAAATAACATAAAATAAAATAAAATAAAATGAAATAAAATAAAACAAAATAAAATAAAATAAAATCAAATAAGATAAAATAAAATAAAATAGAATAAAATAAAATAAAAATATAATAAAATAAAATAAAATAAAAATTCTTAAGCGATAGTGGCAAAAAATACGTACATAGTTATGTTTTTTTTTTAATTAAATTTTTTGCATTTGGTCTCCGACAATTCAGGTATGCATAGTAATAATAAAAATTTCATTGTAGATTAAAATAAAAAGGTAAAAATTACTTTTTCTGAAGTTTGAAGTGTGATCTTAAAGAAATTATTGCATTAATAGTGTCATCTCTTAACCTGGACCTGAAATTGTTGCATATGTAGCCTGCATTCGAAAAACATCGTTCTGCCTCAACACTTGTGGGTTGAACTGTTGGCAAAAAGTCAAATGCTTTCTGAAGGTAATAGACTTTGTTGCCCCCTTTACAAAAAATATCAATTTCTACTAGTCAAATCTTGATGCAACTTTTCTTTAAGACTAACGGGCTTGTCGTCGGTGATATTAGTATGGTTTTCGCTATGAAGCATGTTTTCTGTGTTACGAAGGATGCTCTCGAGCTCCCCCCCAATGACTGATAAGCTAATTTCTTTAGAAAATGCATACTTTAAATCATATATATTACTCGGATTATTTAAAAAGGCGTAAACATCGGAGAGAATTGTTCTCCGTTGCTTTATTCTTTTAACGAGTTTTTTAATGCAAGTTCTTGCTTAAAGCAGACTTCTTAGTTTTAAATTTCTTCTAACATAAAATTCATGGCAACATCGCACTTGAATAAGTCCATATTGCGTTCACACAAAGCTTCAATAGTTATTTTTACTGAGTGAAGAACATGAGTAATTTCTTTAATAGTATTGTGACGAATTCGATGATTCCTTGATTATTTTCCCTGAGTTCGATCACTGTACGTTAAATAAAACACTCCGATTCTGCTTAATAAGTAGTACGCTTTATTCAGTACTAAAAACCGTAGTACAATATCGCGGGTTAATTCACTGTTCAGTACTTCACTGTACAACACTTCAAAATAAACTGATTGATTTGCGTTGTCTTTGCGCGGTTTATATACCCTAGCAGACAGCAGCTTCATAACCTAGAAATGTCTACACACCTCTGGGCTATTCGCGCAACAGTGCTTTCGAAATATTTATCTATCGTCATCTCCTCTTTGTGCTACATTCGCAAACCTGCCTCTCCCTCTCTCGCGCTCACAGCTGTAGTTGTGGTAGTGACGCTAGTGGTGGAAATACGCTAGAGCTGGGAGATGAGCGATTCTTGAGAACATTCGCCACACTGCCCTCCACATAAGTCTGATCGTCCCGATCAGACACATTTCCCGATCCAAACCTTGCTAGCCTCTCCAGGGGAACCACCTTCATTTTGTTCCGTGGCATTCCAACAGCCTGTATGCGGTAAACAACGTCGTTGATCCGTTTCACAACTCTGTATGGTCCTTCCCAGTTGCACTGAACTTTGGGAGACACACCTTTCTTCCGTTGTGGCCCGTATAGGAATTCTAAATCTCCTTCCAGGAACCCTTCCGTTTCCATTGCTTTGTCGTACCTGGTTTTCATGTTTTTGCTTATAGTTCTGGGGAATGGACCAGCTTCATCCAAGGTAATCCTCTCAACCGGTGCATCTGAGTTGCACTGCCTCCTTCGACCATGACTCGTGGACCTCAGCACCTTTGCTCTGATGCACTCATCGCATTTGGCAATCCACTCCTTTACCGACTGACCGTAACCAACCCAATAAAATGTCTGCTTAATCCTCTCCAAGGTCTTCTTGACTCCTAGATGACCTCCACTTGGATCGTTATGCATTTCCCTGAGAACATCAGACACCCGCAAACAACCGGAAACCAATTGTAAAATTTTCCATTGTGCCCAATATGACTTGGCAACTGGACTCTCCACTGATATTTCTTTTCTTGCTGGTCGCTCGTTTAGCTCAAGCCCTCGGATCACACATGCCAGATCTGAATCTTTCTGTTGACTTCTCCGAATATTCTCAAGCAGGCATTTATCTATCGAAGCCATTGGTCGAGGAGGTACCTTTGCATTTCGAGTGTCCTTGTGCTTCATCTCTAATGAAAATCCTTTGGTGTAATACCCCATGTTGTGTCCAAAGATCAGAGGTACTTCTTGGCCATTGTATCTCATAACTCTATTTCTCAGGTTCATGTGAATGTCTCTCACAACCAAGAAGTCGACGCCAATGATGACTTCGTCCACAATATCTGCCACTAAGAAGTTGTGGTATGTAGTCGCATTCCCAATCGCAACTTTGCACCGCACTTCTCCATGAACCAGCTTACTTTCACCAGTTACTGTCCGCAACTTTGCATCCTGCAATTGTCTTACTCTCTTTTGGACCAAGTCACTTCTAATGATGGAATGAGATGCGCCAGTATCCACAGTGAATAACCGCTCTTTTCCGTCCCAGAAACCTCTAACAGTAACAGTACTTGCTTTCCCTCCGACCTGCGACACAGCAACTATGGGGCATTCATCTTGCTCATCTCCTCCAGCGTTGCCCTTACGCTCACCTACATTGCTGGAATAATTGGATCCAGATCCACAAGAACGTGCAATATGACCAGACTTTCCGCACTTGAAACATTTAATCGCACCATCGCTTTTCTTTTGTGCTCCATTCAAGGCTCCCAGAACTTTGTTGATTTTTTCGACCAAGTCTGGTGTCTCCTTTTCCACATGGTGAACCTTGTTATCTGGTTTACATAAAAGCGAGGCTGTATCTTGCAATAAAGCGTGTGATACCGTCTCTGCGAATGTCCTTTTGGGGTTTGCATATGCGGCTCGCTTCGTCTCTACATCCATTATTCCATTTATGAATCTTTGGATCTTTACCCTCTCGATGTATTCCACGGGTGCGTCTGCGTTCGCCAAATGAGCTAACCTCTCAATGTCCCATGCAAATTCCTGCAATGTCTCATAAGCCTCCTGAAGCGATTCTGTAGCTCCATTTGAAATATCTGCCTCCTATGCCCGCCTCTCAACTGCACCCATCAATGCCTCATAGCTGTTCCTTTCACCTTCTGGAATAATTTGATTTCCGCTGCCGGTCCTTTCAATGCTAAGAATAGCGCAGCGAATTTGTCCTCAGCGCTCCAGCTATTCACCGATGCAGCTACAATTTGAGAAGTAGCTTGAACACCTATTTTTGAGGATAGCCGGGCCTCCTGCTCCTCAAGTTGAGCTGAGATCTGAGATGTCATGTATTTCCTCTGTTCTTCCAACGCAGATGTCATGTGTGTCTTCTGTTCTTGCAACTGAGATGACATGCTTGATGTTATGTTGTTTGACATCTGAGCCAAGGCAGCCAATAAAGAGTTTGTGTCCACATTTGCCACTGAATCGAGAATCCTTTTGCTCTTCTATTTTCGTCGCTCCCTCTTCCGAAAGCTGAAAAACATGATCGTCAACATTGATTTCCTCTGCTTCCATAGCCTCTCTCAACCGTGATTGAAGCTCTGCTTTATTGCCCGTTGTTGACAATCCACGTCGTTCCAACTCGTTTTTGAGTTGCTGGATCTTCAACTCATTCAACTTTGCCATGTCCTTGTTATCCTTAAAATGTCCTTGTTATCCTTTTCAATGTCCTTGTTATCCTTTTCAATGTCCTTGTTATCCTTTTCAATGTCCTTGTTTTCCTTTTCAATGTCCTTGTTATCCTTTTCAATGTCCTTGTTATCCTTTTCAATGTCCTTGAATTTATTTAACAATACCGCTTCTGACACCAATTGTGACGAATTCGATGATTCCTTGATTTTTTCCCTGAGTTCGATCACTGTACGTTAAATAAAACACTCCGATTCTGCTTAATAAGTAGTACGCTTTATTCAGTACTAATGGGTCAGTTACATAAAGCTTTACTTTGACTTTACCTCAAACTTTGACTTTGACAGAAAAGTTCAGTATACGTATTTAAACGAAGCATGGCAAATTGGAGACCTCAAAGCTGAAGCAAGGTTAAAATTTGGCAAACTCAAAAATTTTGTTTGCTTTGCTTGCTTTGACAATCAGATGTTGATGACTTTGCTTTAATTAATGAATAAAAAGTTGGAGGAAATAATAATTATTTCATTTTTTCTCTATTAAATTAATAAATTAACCAAAACACTCTGAATGCAAAGAAATAAATAACGAAAACAAATGTATAAAAGAGAAACGTCAAGGCGTTCATTGTAGCATACCTCTAAAGTTGGACGCAAAGTTTTGAGGTAGCAAATGTCAGGCGAGGTTAACAAAGCTTTATGTATTCGACCCTTAAAAACCGTAGTACAATATCGCGGGTTAATTCACTGTTCAGTACTTCACTGTACAACACTTCAAAATAAACTGATTGATTTGCGTTGTCTTTGCGCGGTTTATATACCCTAGCAGACAGCAGCTTCATAACCTAGAAACGTCTACACACCTCTGGGCTATTCGCGCAACAGTGCTCTCGAAACATTTAGTTATCGTCATCTCCTCTTTGTGCCACATTCGCAAACTTGCCTCTCCCTCTCTCGCTCTCACAGCTGTAGTTGTGGTAGTGACGCTAGTGGTGGAAATACGCTAGAGTTGGGAGATGAGCGATTCTTGAGAAAATTCGCCACAGTATCATATTCATTATACCCAGCTGTACTTGTACACAGGGTATTATAACTTTGTTAGGATAACGGTTGGTTGTACAGGTATAAAGGAATCGAGATAGATATAGACTTCCATATATCAATATGATCAGGATCGAAAAAAAATTTGATTGAGCCATGTCCGTCCGTCTGTCCGTTAACACGATAACTTGAGCAAATAATGAGATAACTCGCCCCTGGCATTGATATCGGAGCTTCCCATTGGACGTGATGGGCATTAGAGTCCGCTCCTATTATAAGATGACCCGTACAAAAATTTGACACCAGATCTCTCACCTCCCTTTGCGGTGGAGGTTCTTCGGCGTCGTAGGGCATATAGACTGACGCCATCGTCAGGCTGGTGATGCCCACTGTTAAACTGGCAGCGGTAATGTCACCATTGGTATAGTTAGGTAGAAGAAAGGTGTTGAGGTCAGACTTAACCAAAATAGAGGTTCTGATTGTGCCCTCCTCGGTGGCTCGAATGAGCTTGAAACCCTTAGACGCCAATCTGCAATTCCTCGAGCTGTTGACCCCGGGTTCTTGGATGGGGACCACATCCACGTCGCCTTATGAAAGACGACTACTTAAAGCAGCCGAAGCTACTTTATATTTGTGCAGATTTATCTGAAGCAACCCCAACATGAGAGCGCTCAGACCAAAGATGACTTGATCCGAAACTTAGCGCTCTCTTTAGGTGTCATTTTTTATAACAGTGTCCAATGGTGCCAGTAATGCGAAGATAAAATTTGGGCATTTTCATTTAAACTTTGGTTCTTTTGTCTTTTTCGCACCAAGTCATGTAAATGTGCCAAGAAAAGGTTTACTTTATGTATATTTTTCTTACAAAGTACTATTTTATAGTTTTTCTCTTAATTAATCTTACTATTCGAAGTAAATAACAAATTTATCATCGTAATACCTGCTTAATTTCAGAACGAGTTATTTTTCGCGCTAATAGGGAAATTAAAGTAAATGTTGGTCACCAGCAAATCCTACGACACATATCCCTGTGATTGGCATTTTACACTCTTATTTATTGCGTTCTTAGCGCCTTTTTAACTGAAATCCCAAATCACAGCAAAAACACCTACCGTTTTCTGCCAATATATTTTGTCTGGTAACCAGATTTTTCGTTGCTTCTGCTGGCAGATGTTCCTCGATTATGCAGTGCTGCCAAGTAGCAGCACATAATCAGTACCCGTTTTAAGTAAACAATGAAAAAGAGAGAAAGAGTTTCGGATCAAGTCATCTTAATTAATCTTACTATTCGAAGTAAATAACAAATTTACCATCGTAATACCTGCTTAATTTCAGAACGAGTTATTTTTCGCGCTAATAGGGAAATTAAAGTAAATGTTGGTCACCAGCAAATCCTACGACACATATCCCTGTGATTGGCATTTTATACTCTTATTTATTGCGTTCTTAGCGCCTTTTTAACTGAAATCCCAAATCACAGCAAAAACACCTACCGTTTTCTGCCAATATATTTTGTCTGGTAACCAGATTTTTCGTTGCTTCTGCTGGCAGATGTTCCTCGATTATGCAGTGCTGCCAAGTAGCAGCACATAATCAGTACCCGTTTTAAGTAAACAATGAAAAAGAGAGAAAGAGTTTCGGATCAAGTCATCTTTGGCTCAGACTTCTCTGCCGTCCCCATATCTTCGAGGTCTGCCCTTTTCTGAAGGCTGTCTCTCAACGACGAGTTGTTCAGAGCAACTGCGCAGTTTGGCGTAGCGGGAGCCCTGATGTATGAAGCATCAGAGATATTGCGCTCAGGATGGGCTGCTACCACCGTGACGTCGAGGTCTTCCTCGTCCAGCAGACTGTCTTCCATCTCCGAGTTGGCGGATAACATGTTTTCCGCGTTAGACTCCTCGGTTTCCTCTTGTGGTACTTCGATTTCCGAGTCACCCGAAGCAGCCGCGAGTCCAATAGACTCCAAATAAACGTCGATGACAGCGTTTCCGCGGGCATTCCTGACGTGCCGCCACTGGTCCTTGGAAATGGCCAAACGGTCGTTGCGTCGGTCAAGAATGCCTATAAGGATCCTGTCCTTGGTTACATCAGCAAAGCTTGGTTTGCCCACTCCGGGCGTGTTTTGATGCCGCTTGGGATGGGGTTTTAACTCCACGTCCGATCTGTGGCGTTTGAAAGGGTTTCCGTTTACCCTCTTTGGCACATAACTGCTTTGGAAATCCGATATAAGAGATTGTGCTAACTTCACACATTTCCTGGAACTCGGCGACAGCGTTTCCTGCGGAACACCCTCATATTTCTTCAGGATCCTAGTGGCCAATCGTTTTTCCAGGTACGCTGAGCGGCAGGGAGATCTCTCTTGGGAGTGTTTCCGTAGTTTCCATCGCGGTCGCTCTTTTGCTGACAGCCCATTTACTGCTTCTCCTTCTTTTGGATCTCTGAGGCCAGGTCGTGAGACCATTGCCACAGGCGTTGAGATACTGGTTTTCATACCAGCGGTTGATGGAAGTTCAGCATGCGCCGTTGTCCGCTTAGCTGCGTAGGCAGCCGCACTGGTGCTGGCTCCCATCAAGTCACTCTTACTTCATAGAGGTTTATAGGTTGTGCTTTCGATTGATCCAGCATAGCTCTCCTCTGCTGAGGAGTGAACGAAGTTGTTGGTTGTTTAATGTTTTGTTTTGTGTTTTTCATCTTGTTCGTACGACCTATCGCCGGACAAGGCCAAGGAAGAGAGTGAGGGGCAAGTGATTCGTCCGCCGCGGCAGAGCCACATACCGCGGTAAGACCATAAATACTCTCTGAGGCGGCCCGGTATCAGAGAGGCTCCGTTCGACTACAGCCACGATTTGGCTCCCGGCTGCAAACGTCCAATGGGCACGGTATCGCATAACACCCTGGATTGGGAGGGGGAAGATCTTTGTCGTCGCGCAAGAGAGGCTAGGCTGCTCTCGTGATGTAGTGTCATGCGGATCTATGATCACAAGGGTAGCGTAGCCCTGTGGCTTAAGCCCTCGTCCTCGTTGCAAGGTTTTTTTTCTTAACTAGAAGGAAATTTGATAATTCTACTGTAAAATTAAAATTTGCAAAATTATTCGAGTGACGAAGGGGGGAGATCTATCCCCCCGATCCCCTTCCCCCCTGGCCATGCCACTGACCCCCACTGGGTATTATACGATGCAAATAAGACATTACACGAATACCCTTAACATTTTCTTCAAATTTGGGGGACTGTATAAGTTTTACTCTCTTAAAATTATTCAGGTAGTTACAGGTCTGTTTACTGAACAAAAAAGTTCAGAGCAGGTTAGAGCAGAGCAGAGAAGGGCAGCTGTCAAAATAGAAATAGAGCAGAAATGCCAAAAAACAATTGAATCTCGATATTTTCTATTTATTTAGTTTTTTGATTTAAATCCTCAAAATGAATGCAAATGAACGTATACTAAAACGTTGCTTTTCTTGTAAGCTAGTTTTTTTTTGAAGTTTTCAAAAATTAATTTATTCTCTACTGACAATTGCTTCTCTGCTCTAGCTTACTCCACAAAAAAAGCTAGAGCAGAAATTTGAGATCTAGATTACTCTAGTTTTGTTTTGAGTATACTCATGAAACAAAAGATGGAGCAACCTAGAGCAAGAAAAGTGGTCATGAAACACAATTTTATGAAATATCTCAACCTGGAGTAAGCTGAGGCAGCTCAATAAACAAACCTTATGTATTTTTTAAAATACTCATTTTAATGTTTATATATTTGCGCTAAATGATGAACATATAGGTTTATGTATAAATACATAAAACAGGCGAGTGACCTATAACGTCCCATATATAAAACTTTTTCTGCCTATACATCTTTCAGAGGACTCTGTCGTCTTATTTTAACTAAGCCATTATTAAAACATAGATGCTAATCAACGAGTACATAATTTTCATACAACAGAGTTTCCCGAGGAAATTTCAAGCAACATGTTAGTAAAGCCGAATACATCAAATAGCAAAACGCACCCGTTTTCAACAGTATTCCACAGCGGCATCTGGAATTTGAATTATGAAGATATCCTAGGCGGGAAAAGCGGGTTTACAGACAGGTCAGGTGATCAAAACAACTCCTCTACAGATAGCTTTATGGAAAAGTCCACAGCGTTGTCGATAAAGGTGAAAACGGCACGACTGAAAAGCAAGTCAAACTATTTAGAAGAAAACGTGCCTGCGGTAGATCAAGAACATCTGGTTAAGAGTAAATCAGAAAATAACAAGGTTAAACTTCAATACGACCTCCACAAATGTTTTGGGAAGCAGCCATTATATGAGTATCTTTATGAACTTCAGAAATCCGCAGTTACCCATAAAACAATTTTGGATTCCAATTTAGTTGCAAGTCAAACTTTTGATACAGACAAGCCGGAATTGGTTGCAACCACTACTGCTGATACCGGCCTCAATAACCTTTACTATAAAAATAGTAACAGTTATTGGCTACCCTGTCCTCTCTGTGAAGCACCATTAGAACAGAAATTATTTCGACAACATCTTGACGATCACTACCCACGCGATAGCCATCTTTGTCCAGTTATTGAGTGCGGTCGTCGATTTGCCCATCCGAATTCCGTAAGGAATCACATGCGTATTAAGCACACACAACAATGGGCTAAAATGAAAGTAATGCGCTCAGCTGCAGGGCCCCTGCCCAATATGACCGGCTTAAATACTAAATGTGAGGCAAATACACCTTTTTAAAATTCTCAGTCGCTCCTGCGTATTGCAAAACCTAAAAAGGAAAGGAAAAATGTCCAACTAATGTCTAAAACCTATACGAACATAATGGTATATGAAGAGATCCAAACCAAAACGCCATAAGTATAGAGTGAATTTGTGTGCACTTACTTTTGGTTTGGAGCTCCTTATAACGTCGCTAGCTTGCCAGAAGAACGAATATGCTAAAATCAAAATATTGTGAAATCAAGTTTACTGTGGTCAAGAAATCAATTCATTTTTTACTATATCTTCGTTTCTTTCCTGCTAATTATGAATAATTTTTCCAAAAAAAGCGTTTCTTGAACAAAAATAGCAGCGATTCCAGCAGCTTTTTGACATTTAATTGAGAGAGAGAGCGCGAATTCGCTGCAAGGTATTCCTGGAGATTTTTCGTCCAGCAGAAACTAGCTAGCAGGAACAGCTGATCGGTGATATAGCAAAACAACAATAAAAAATGTAAATTCAAATTTTTAGCCAATCCGAAACGTAACCGCTGTTTTGTCTGCAAGTTTCTACTGATTCTTGTTCGACGAAAAATTTGCAGAATTAAGATTTTGACAGCTTTTTACAAGACTTCTTCTGCTGACAGTTCTTTGGTGGATTTTTCATTGTTTCCAATTAGAATGGCGGGAAGCATTAAGCATTTTATTCAAGATTTTGATATAACATAGATCTGTCAATGGTCAATCCAGTGGACTGAAACTCAAAGTGGCACATTCATGCTTCTAGCAAGCGAGCGATGATATGTATTTACGTATTTAAATCCACCTTAAACAAAAATATAAATTTGACAGTCGCTTTCGTCTAGTTGAAGAAAAACATAAAGCTAAGCATCATCGGCAATATAAAACACGATATCGTATCTTTTGTTACGTGGGTCGTTCGTCAAAGGGAATTAGGCTGTAAAGGAAAAGTCTCAGAGCTTACACACATTTCATTTGTAAAGCTGAAAACAGAAACGAATTTAGCGTCGCGTTACGTGACATTTCATTTTTGACAGCTGAGATAAAATTGCATAGTTCAATGCAACCTGTCTCATAACGCTTTTCAACGCGCGTTAGTGCAGAGACTTGACCAAGTTTTATCTTTTTGCTTGCGATGACATAATTAGCTGATTTTTCCTTGTATATTTTCGCGTTCATTGTGGGATACTTTTTCGGGCTTGCGCGGTTTTGCCAAAGTTATAAATGTCACACAAAGCAATAACGCTGGGTTTGTTTTTGCCTTAGGCCCAATTTCACAGTGCCAGGTTAATTTACATTTCACAGATTTTCATATTGAGTTAACCAAAGGTTAAAGCTAAGGGTACACCTAGCGACACGAGACCAAATATTCTTTTCATATGTTCTTATGGAGCATAGTACACCTAGCGACAGAAGCACCATGCGATACAAATAGACAACTATTTGGTCGCGTCCGTCATGTCGCTAGGTGTGCCCGTATTTTAACTGCACAACGTTGGTATTTTAACCTCTGGTCAGATATCAGAAGACCGTCTACCAAAAATTTATATGGAAAAAATCCAGTTAAATAATTTAAATGAAATTGCGAATCCATAGTTAACTTTGAAAACTTAAGTTAACCTGGCACTGTGAAATTGGGCCTTAAAGGATTATTTACACGGGTCGATTTTTGTCGTTCCACCTTCAAATACAAGGTGTGAATCGATAGAATTCCTATTTACACTGTGGAACGACAAAAATCTACTAGAAACAAATTATACGAAAATTTACTTTGAAAAAAAAAAAAAAAAAAATTATATTGGTTTAGGAGATCCCTCAGCAGAGACCCTTAGTATGAAAATAACAAAACAAAATGTTCAGGTATTATAAGCTAAAGGTAAGGACTGGGACTGGATTCTCTAAAAGTGTAGAAATTAAAAGTGTACACTGATTCAAAACTCATTTGCACCGAAAATTTACACATGAGATTTCATGCGATTCTGTAAACTATTGTGTACCCTTTTGTGCTGAATGAGGGCTGACAAACACAAAAAGGGTATTTCCATTGGGATGAATAAGTGGTGGCGGTGAATATCATGTAAATTTTCACAGCTATTTTGGGTACGGTAGGCAACGTATGACGTTTTGATTTCAGGTTTTTGAATGGCATTTGTAAACAATATTTTTAAAATGTTTTTCGAATATTTTATTTTATGTCATTTTAACATATTCATGCTCTTGTGGAAATACCCTTTACACTAAAACTCACTGAAAAAAGCCAGTGGAAATTTTTGACAAGTTGTGCAAAATTATTTTGATAGAAAAGACTCGCACTCATTGTTACTGAATTGGAATGCTAGAGTGTACAAAATTTTCAGTGTACATTTGAAAACTCATCGTTAGGGAATCCAGTCCATGAGAAATTCGTATTTTTATCTCTCCAGAAACATATCCGTTTTAGAGCCTGAAAAACACGATTTTTGAAAACTTACAAATTTCGAGATAACCATTTATCTATAAGGAGTGAGTTTTTTTGTACCCTTAATTTCTGAAAAAAATTGAGTAGCTACTTAAAACAGTAAAGACGCCAGAGCCAGCTAAAACTGACAAAAAATTATAAAAATTACGTATATTCAGTGCCAGGTTTTTAATACCAGGTACTCGCTATGTGATTTTTTATTTACTTTTGAACAAACTAGTCTCTTTTACCTTTAAAAAGCCCTATCGAATGTAAGGATATCTCTTATAGAAACATTTTTACAGCTATAATAGGGTAAGCCTAAAAACCATTGGTTATAAAAATTAATGTGTATAAATTTTATCCTTTAAGGGAAAAAAATATCTGGATTTTTCACCTCTCTGCTACGGAAATGCCCATATACATTTAATTATTTACAAGCCGATTCGTTTTGCAATATATACATTAGAGCGTCTCGGCTTACAAGCAAAAAAAAAGTCGGCCGTACCTCGTATGAAGTGTTTTTGAAAAACATTTAAAAATTTTTTTTTTTTGTGGCAACCCTAGATGTCGCCCAATTACATTTTTCTTCAAATCTTTGGCATTTCTTGTCGGATTTTAAAGTTTGATGCATCAATCAAAGAGGAGGTTTTTTCAAGAAAGTTCATTTAGCTCAGTTGTTTCGTTGTGGTACCACACTTTAGAATCCGACAATAAATGCCGAAGATATGGAGAAAAATGCAATTAGGCGACATCTAGGGTTGCCGAAAAAAAAAATACAATTTTTTTTTAAATGATTTTCAAAAACACTTCATATGAGGGGAGGTACGGCCGACTTTTTTTTGGTGATATACATACAAATATTTAAAAAGTATTTTAAAAGTATTTAAAAGTAGTAGAAAAACGAACTAATGCACGTTTCTCATACAATCGTAGGAAATCGAAACCCTTTTGAGACTTGTCGGCAGTGTTGCCTTGAGCCTTGAACGAAATGTATCACTTTACAAATAAAAAAATTTACAAACCGCATAAACAACGACTAATTTTACCAGATTCATAATTAACATAACTGCTTTCATTCATAAATTTCAAATTATGGTGGAATTTTCAAATTTATTCAGCTCACTTACATATGTATATCCTTAAATCCTTGACCATTTTTCTATTGATAAAATACGGGACAAAATATTTAATTTTTGATTTTATTTTTATATACATACAAATTATATTTTATTGTAGTGTTCAATATTACATACGTACATACATATGTTTATTGAATTGCCTCATCAAAAAAAGTTGCACTTTTTCCATCGGAACTGCAAAGTTTAAAGTGTTCTAAGACCCCTGCCAAAAGTTTATGGGAATATTTCTGAAAATTACCTGAATGATAGATATCAGGAGGTAAGAGGGTTAGAGCTTTCAAATCCACCCTTTAATATTTAGGTGCTGAAATTCGTGACAGATATCATGGCACGGAGAGGGCCAGATTTTTTTAAAGCTTTAGTTTAAGTATTTGTGTTGTATTTTTACCTATATTTTCATAAAAATAGCGAAACTACAAGAACAATTCAATTAAATCTTGGATGCCGCGGCCTGGATAAGTAAAAGCGCTATCGGCGAGGATATCGTTATTATCAGCGACAGCCAAGCGGCCATCAAAGCTCTTAGCTCTTTTTCGTTCAACTCTGAACTGACGCTCAGCTGTCGTCGATCTCTTCAAGAGATGGCCCAACAGAACCGCGTGAACCTCACATGGGTCCCGGAACACAGGGATATTGAGGGAAGGCAGACGAACTTCCCAGGCACGGTACGACCAAGCAGTTTCTTCGGGATAAAGAGCGCTAATGCTAAAGGAGTACACACGTTGTCAGGCCAACGAAAGATGGCAACAATCCCCAGGGTGCCGGATATCCAAACAAACCTGGCCACGATCTAAGAATGAGAGAAATAACCATATTAATAGCTGTTTTAACCGGGCACTGCCTTATTGGTAGGCACGCAGAAAGGCTAGATGTGCCCTACTGACGATGCTGTTGGAGTTGTAAGGATGATGATGGGGAGGAAACGATGGAGCACCTCATCTGCAACTTTCTGGCTCAAAGCGGCGCGAAAACGCGCGGAGCTGGACATAAAGACTTGATGGCCTTCATCAAGTCATCTAAGTGGTTTGAGGAGGAGTACCTCTGCGGCAGCCACTTGAACCTCACCTAACCTATGTCTACTTATGTGATTTTCGAAAATTTCGAAATCGAAAAGGGAGCGTGGTTAACATCAAGTAACCTGAATACCAAATTTCATGCAAATTCCTCACTTTTTAATTAAGTTCTGTCAATTTATGTAATTTTCGAAATTTTTGATATGGAAAAGGGGGGTGTTGTTATAATCCGATTTTTTCCCATTTTCAGAAGCAACCTACCATGAGCAGAAAGTAACCTGTCTACCAAATTTTATGCAAAGTTTTCAGTCGCTATGATAATATCATCCAAAATCTTCCTAGTATCAATCAAGTCCCTAAAGATGTTGTTAATGAAGCGTTGGAATACGGCAGGGGCATTTTCCATTCGAAAGGCATCTGAACACAGAAGAGGAAGTCAGCTGTTCAGTTTCCATTACCATATGAATGAATTTGCCTTGTTATTTAAGGTACGGGTACACCTAGCGACGCGACCAAATAGTTGCCTATTTGATCTACATTGTTGTGTCGCGTCATGTCGCGTGGTGCTGCTGTCGCTAGGTGTACTCTGCTCCAAAAGAACACATGCAAGGAATATTTGGTCGCGTCGCTAGGTGTACCCTTTGCTTTAATTTGATTATTATTCCAGTTGGAAATATATGCATACGGCATCAGTACTTCAGGCATGAACTGGAGCTTTGTATGCATGCCAGTCAAAATGCTCGTTTATTTCCATTTTACACGTCTTGTTTGAACTACTTCCGTATGCCTGTATCTGTATTAATACAGAACGCATACCGTGGTACTAGTACACACTTGCTTTATAAGTACAAAATCACTAATTCTGCATGGGTAAAATAGCATGGGTTTTTCATACATACATAAATAAAATTTATATTCATACATCTGACAGGAGCCAAATAAGGACAGATTGCACAACTTTAAACCATTAACATAACAATTATGAGACAATGAAACTCTTCACATTCCTTACGCGTTCTGCTTCAGCTTACCATCTCGAAAAATGTCATTGCAATACCGATATTCATTGCGGTGAGACACGCTGGGGTCCAAACGATGTGTGTCCATTAGAGCGTATCACGGCGTAAGGAGGAAAAAAAAGTTGAAAATATTCCCCCCAGTTTGAACACTTACCTTATGAGGCTTTCAAAAAAAATTGTTTGGTCACCCTGTAAAAACAGCGAAATTAGTTTTTTCCCATAATTTCTATATTTTACGTTCGATTTTCAAAAGAACACATGCAAGGAATATTTGGTCGCGTCGCTAGGTGTACCCTTTGCTTTAATTTGATTATTATTCCAGTTGGAAATATATGCATACGGCATCAGTATTTCAGGCATGAACTGGAGCTTTGTATGCATGCCAGTCAAAATGCTCGTTTATTTCCATTTTACACGTCTTGTTTGAACTACTTCCGTATGCCTGTATCTGTATTAATACAGAACGCATACCGTGGTACTAGTACACACTTGCTTTATAAGTACAAAATCACTAATTCTGCATGGGTAAAATAGCATGGGTTTTTCATACATACATAAATAAAATTTATATTCATACATCTGACAGGAGCCAAATAAGGACAGATTGCACAACTTTAAACCATTAACATAACAATTATGAGACAATGAAACTCTTCACATTCCTTACGCGTTCTGCTTCAGCTTACCATCTCGAAAAATGTCATTGCAATACCGATATTCATTGCGGTGAGACACGCTGGGGTCCAAACGATGTGTGTCCATTAGAGCGTATCACGGCGTAAGGAGGAAAAAAAAGTTGAAAATATTCCCCCCAGTTTGAACACTTACCTTATGAGGCTTTCAAAAAAAATTGTTTGGTCACCCTGTAAAAACAGCGAAATTAGTTTTTTCCCATAATTTCTATATTTTACGTTCGATTTTCAAAAGTTATACATTTTTAGAAAGGTATTCACCAAGGCACGGACGGCCAAAATCGCCTAGGCGGTTAAAGGTTATTTTAAGGAAGGAAGGATTCACCAAGGCAATATTTCATCCATAGAAACTTTTAGCCCATCATGCCAAGTTCAGATTTTATTCCATCTTTACTAAAACTAGTATTTGAAAAAAAAATAAAAAATTGTTTCCTGAAAACTAAGAAAAAAATAATATTTACCTGCATATCATGGGGAAGTGAATGTAATGGCCCGTAGTCATAGTCGAATTAGAATAGAGTTTAATCTACTTTAACATGATTCCAACATAAACATCGTTCTATGTCTGTCATAGTCAACATAAAATACATTTTATGTCCAATAAGGAGTTTTAAAATTAAAATGAAAAAAATGTCATTTTAATATATCGGTGTGTGTCTATCACGACAAGCCAATTGCATGTTGCCGGTGAAATTCCACGTCTTTTATGATAGTACTTGGCTTACTGAAATAGAAAAAAAAAATTTGATGATTTTTAAAAATCATACATTTATGTAGCTTAGGACAGAACAAAAAAAAACACTTTTACGTTTTTTCGAAACTCCGCATAGTTTTCAGGATTTTCAATAATATAGAATATTGCACCATTTCAAAGAAAAATTCATAACTCACGACTCGTTTGATATATAACGACATTTTTTTTGGTATTAGATATATTTTCAAAATTATTTTTGCAAAAAAAAAATCATTTTCAATAACAAATATTTAAACAAATTAATTTTTAAATTCCTTTTATAGCTACTATTGCAGCGAACATTTTACACAATTATCTTGGAACTTTTTCTTATCTGTTCCAAAAGGAAAAAAAATGTAGCTCCTATTCAAACAGTTGGTATCGAATTTTTTGTCACGAAGCGTAGATTGACAATAGTGTATTCCTATTTCAGTTAGTCAGTTAGTGCCGTCAAAAATGAGTTGGGTGGCCATGCTCCTTATTTTTTACGTTTTTCCCTCTAAAGCCAAGTACAATCATCAAAGTCGTGGAATTTCGCCAGCAACATTCAATTGGCTTGTCGTGAAATTTTGCTAGCTGTTTTCATTTTTTATTTCATTCATTCTTTGTTTATTTATCTCTCTTCTGTCATTTTTCCAATTTCGAGGGTCAATGTCACATTTCGCACTGTTTTAAATGACATGGACAATTAAAAAAGTCGTGAAAAAATGTTGCTAATGTCATAGTGTGCAATATTTTCAGGTCGTGAACTCAGCACTACTTTGCCATGAAGTACAAGCGAAATTTCACGACAAGAAATTTTGTATGGATTTTGGCAGCTGTTTCACGTGAAACGCGAAGTTAGTACCTAGCTTAATCCGTTAAAAGGCTGTAGGCTTTAGTTGCAAGCTATAGTATGCAGGGTGTAGGTTGTAAGGTGTAGGCTGTAGTGGGTAGGCTGTAGGTTATAGAACAAATATTGGAACCGCACAAAAAATTTGAAACAATATTTACGAAAAATGTTTTCGCTCAAGCCCCTGACACCGTCTACAGACGACCTTGACAAAACGCTCGCTAACTCAAAAAGTCGGTGACAGGTAACAAGGTCAATGAAAATAGTGTCAATTAACATTATTTCGCACCCCAAATCAAGCGATATTTAATTATAACTTTATCTTAAAAAGCGCCACAGGCAAACATTTGAAATTAAAAAACCGGACGATTTTTAATTCAAAATTTTTATTTTTTTAGTATGATATTATTTTAAAATATTTAATGGATTGATTTGAAATTTATTTTAAAAAGCGGCGCAGGCAGAAATTTGGAATAAAAAATAGCATGACTTACAAATTTACTTAAATAAGAGCAGCAGGAATTAAAAATTACTTTATTTCCAATTCAAATGAAAATAGTGTCAATAATGCTTAAAGAATGCCTATTCAAAGAAATATATGAGCAAAGTGAGTAGAAAATAAACAGTTGTATATAACCATTGATCAGTTTACAATTGAGTTTAGTCAAAAGTGTATCAAAAAAGTCGAAAATGTCGTTAAAGTATTATTTTATAGAAGGGCTAAGAAAAATTCAAAATTATTATTGGAATCAAGTTCTTCCTTTCAAGGTATGTCGTACATAACATATACGCGTTCGCGGCCCAGCCGACTTTACTTCTCTTTACACAATAGAAATAGTGTCAATTGACACATATCTCCACATATCATAATCCCGGGACTGACGCTCCTAAACCGACGCCGTTACTCCTCCTCGAACCATTTAGATGATTTGATGAAGGCCATCAAGTCCTTTATGTTCAGCTCCGTGACCTGGCGTAGGCTAACCAGGAAGGGAACTCCCAAAAAGCGCCTTCTCGCGCCACTTAAGGCCGGGAAGTTGCAGATGAAGTTCTCCACCGTTTCTCCCTCCTCGTCATCTTTGAACTCCTACAGCATCGCCGGTAGGACACACCTAGTCTTTCTGCGTGCCTACCAATAAGGTAGTGCCCAGTTAATACACCTATTAATATGGAGATTTCTCTTCTCCTTAGGGCATAAATATGTCTTCATCTTTTATGATACCTTTTCGGCCAGTTTTCTTTGGATATCCGGCATCCATTGAGATTGCAGCCATCTTTCCTTGGCTTGGCGGAGTGTGTACTCTTTCAGCATTAGTTTGCATGTGGCAAACGGCATACCTAAGCGACCTGCTTGGTCGTGCCCTGCCTCGCAAGTTCGTTTATTTTAAAACCGCTATCTCCGACTGTTGTGGCCGCTTAACGATCTGTGCTCAGCGGAAGAAATCTGTAGGATTCCAAACTACTGGCGCGTCCAGTAGTGCGTGCACCCCAGCCGGACGCTTCCCTTAGACGCAGAGCCGATGCTGCTGCTACCCGTTGCCCTTCCAGATCGAGTGGCAAAATGTCAAGAATGGCCTGGAGTGCTTCGTTGGGCGTTGTTCTTAACGCACCGCTTATACAGATTATAAAGATCTGTGGACTTTACCTAACAGATTACGGTTTGTTGCCTTGCTCAGCGCAGGCCACCATACCACAACTCCATAAACCATGATTGGTCGAATGATTGCAATTTAGATCCATTTGCATATTTTTGGGTGAGCAGCCATTTTTTTCAATGGCTCTTTTGCACGTGTAGAGTGCAATACACGCTTTCTTCTGGCACATTCCTTTCCAGGTTAGTTTCCTATACAGAACTGTGCCTAGGAACTTGGTTTTGTCAGCCAAGTTCAGGGGCGCGCATCAGTTTTAGTAGGTTTAACGTGGTATCTTATAGCGGTTAGTGAAAAGGACCAGTTCGACTTTTCCGGGGTTGATGCTCAGTCCGCAGTGCGAGCACCATGCATCAAGTCGCACAGGGTTTGTGGGAATTTGCCCCTATATACAATAGCTAAATCGTCTGCATATGCCACTACCTTCCCGCCCCCAGATTGTTTCTCGCAGCAGCGAGTTGACAGTGAGGTTCCATAGAAGCGGGGAGACAACACCACCTGAAGCGTTCTCCTTCTGACATAGCGTGATAAATCAACTGAGCGCAGTGATGAAACTATTTTTCTACCCCTTAGTAGTTGATCAATAAGTCTAATAAGAGACCTGTTGATACCCAGATTTTTTAAGCGGTGTTTATAGCATCAGGGCTTATGTTGTTGAAGGCTCCTTCAATGTCTAAGAAGGCCACGAGACAGCAATCCTTTTCATACAGCGATTTTTCAATAACGGAAACTAGGCTGTGAAGCGCAGTTTCTGTAGATTTTCCTTTGGTGTATGTATGCTGATAGCTAGAAATAAGGTTGCTACCAATAGTAGTGGAGAGGTAGTCATTTATTATCCTCTCGAAGGTTTTGAGTACAAGGGACGAGAGACTGATCGGCTTGTAGTCCTTGGGCTCGCAATGAAATGCCTTTCCCGCGTTAGGAATAAACACTACCGTGGCACTTCTCCAGGAGCACAGAATGTAACTAAAAGTCAGGTAGGCTGTATAAAGAAATTCTAGCCATTTGGCTGATGTCTCCAACGTGTTTATGAATTGTGCGGGAATAATCCCCTCTGGCCCGGCAGCCTTGAACGGTTCGAAGCTTTTAACTGCCCACCTACCCTCGTGAAGGGTGGATACCTTGCCGCGGTACGAGGGCTTAAGTCGATAGCCACAGGGCTACGCTGCCCTTGTGATCATAGCTCCGTACGGCACTTCATAACGAGAGCAGCCTATCCTCTCTGGCGCGACGACAAAGATCTTCACCCTCCCAATCCAGGGTATTATGCGAAACCGTGCCCATTGGACGTTTGCAGCCGGGAGGCAAATCGTGGCTGTATTTGAACGGAGCCTCTCTGATACCGGGTCGCCTCAGAGAGTAAGCATGGCCTTACCGCGGTACGGGGCTCTGCCGCGGCGGACGACACATTTTCCCCTACTCTTCCCTTGACCCTAAGCTGGCCTTGTCCGGCGATGGGTCGTACGAACAAGATGAACTCAAATAACCCAAATAAAAACGATAAACCTAAAAAACAAACAACGCCAAATTTCACTCCTCAGCAAAGGAGAGCTATGGAGAAACAGGCGAGAAAGCAACAACAACGCCGGAGGACGACCTCCGTTCCACAATAAAGGTGGGGATCGACAGCGATGGCAACTAGGAGTCGGTCAGCCAACCCTCTATCGACTAGGATTGACTTGATGGGAGCTAGCACCAGTGCGGTTGCAGCTAAGCGGACAACGGTGGATGCTAAACTCCCATCAACCGCTGATATGAAAACCAGTATCATTACGTCTGTGGCAGCGGTCTCACGACCTGGCCTCGGAGTTTCGAAGGAGAAGGAAGCTGCAACTGAGATTTCGGCAAGGAGAGCGACCGCGATGGCAACTACGGGTCCGCACTCCCAGGAGACATCTCCCCGCCGCTTCACATACCACGAGAAAAGATTGGCTGCAAAGATCCTGAAGAGGTATGAAGGAGTACCGCAGGAATCGCTGTCGCCGAATTCCAGTATATCGGTAGAGCTAGCGAAAGCTGTGATACCGGATTTCCAAAATTCTTACATGCCAAAGAGGTTAAAAGTTAACCCTTTCAGGCGCCAGAGATCGGACCTGGAGTTAAATCCCCCTCCCAAGCGGCATCAGAATACCCCTGGAGCGGGCAAACTAAGCTTTGCTGAGGTAACCAAGGACAGGATCCTTATAGGCGTCCTTGACCGAGGCAATGACCGTCTGGCCATCCCTAAGGACCGGTGGCGTTACGTGCGAAATAAACTCGGCAACATTCTTCTCAATCTTGCTCCGGAGTTTCCGGGTAGTTCGGCGCGAGTAACGGATGCGGGTTGGCACCAGGGTCAGATTAAATTACTCGCATGCGAGGATGCAAAAACCGTAGCACTGTACAAGGCAGCAGCTGCTAAACTGGGTGAAGTCTACAAGGGCGCAAAGATAGAGGTCGTCGACTGGAAGGACATTCCAGCTCGTCCAAGGGCAAGGGCGCGGATTCCGGCCATCCCTGACGAACCCGAGAGAATTCTCGGTATGCTACGGCTAATGAATCCGTCCCTACCAACGCATGACTGGAGTGTCAATCTGGTCGGGGATGCGGTAGGGCCCGACAGACAGGTGGTGTTCACCATGAATAAAGAGTCAATCAAGTCCCTCAAAAGGTGCAATGGCCTAGTACACTGCAGCGTAGGCCAGATCGTTATCCACGTATATCGTGGTGATGCTCAGCGCGCTGCCTTCTCGGCTGCTCCGGGGGAACCGGAAAACCAATTACCAGAAGAGGAAGCGGAGGATTCCGATGCGGAAAGCATGTTATCCGCCACGCGGCGATAGTGCTGTGAACAACTCGGAGATGGAGGACA
Source organism: Campiglossa producta (assembly GCA_964058755.1). Lineage (NCBI taxonomy): Eukaryota > Metazoa > Arthropoda > Insecta > Diptera > Tephritidae > Campiglossa > Campiglossa producta. The sequence continues at coordinate 32,004,908 of CAXKVI010000003.1, read as the reverse complement.
GCCTACAGGACGAGGAAGTCCTCGACGTCACGGTGGTAGCAGCCAACGCTGAGAGATTAACATCTAACGCTACAGACAGCAACACTCCTGCAACGCCATATCGGGCAGTTAATCGGAACAACTCGTCGTTGATAGGCAACCTCCGGGATGGGGCAAACCTCGACGATATGGGGACGGCAGGGAAGTCTGTGCGCTCTCATGTTGGTGGTGCTTCAGTTTAATCTGCACAAATCTAAAGTGGCTTCGGCTGCTTTAAGTAGTCGTCTTTCTAAAGAATCTGCGGATTGGGGTCTAAGGGCTTCAAGCTCATTCGAGCCAGCGAGGAGAGCAAAGTCAGAACGTGTATTTTGGTCAAGTCTGAGTTGAACTCCTTTCTCCTACCTATGTAACTACACCAATGGTTATATTACCGCTATCAGTCTAACGGTCGACAGCACCCGCCTGACGGTGGCGTCGGTCTATATGCCCTACGACGCCGAAGAACCCCCACCACAAACGGAGGTGAAAGACCTGGTGCCAAATTTCTGCACGGGTAATCTTATTTTTGGAGCGGACGCTAATGCTCACCATGTCCAATGGGGGAGCTCCGACATCAATGCCAGGGGCGAGTCTCTGTTTGATTACCTCTTAACAACCAACCTGGTGATTTGCAACGTGGGTAATGAGCCTACTTTTATCACTAAGACCCGCAGGGAGGTCATAGACCTCACTATCTGTAGTGAAGGTACTTATGAGTGGGTCAGAAAATGGCGGGTTCTGGATGAACATTCATTCTCCGACCACCGTTAAAGAAATGGTTTTAGACTTTATTGTGGAACAACCAATCATGAAGCGCAATCCACGTAACACTAATTGGCAGTTACACAATGAAATATTAGACAGAGACCTACCAGTACTGCCCTCACAAGCCCCCTCATCAGTAGAGGAGCTGGAGGATCTTGTTACTACATTTACATCGGCGCTCTCAAATGCTCTAGGACAGGCTTGTCCAGTGCCAAAACCACGCGGTAAACACAGGCCACATTGGTGGTCCTACGATGTGGACTCGCTCCGCAAATCATGCCGGAAACAATTTAACAAGGCCAAGAGCTTCGGCTCTGAGCCTCATTGGCACGAATATAAAGCTAAACTAAGGGCCTACAAAAAAGCTCTGAGACAGGCGAAGAGAACCTCGTGGAGAAATTTCTGCACTGGCGTCGAAAAGGTCGACGACACAGCGAGACTTAGACGAGTCCTCTCGAAAAGTCAAACAGCCATCAGCTATTTGCGAAAACCTGACGGATCCTGGACCAGCACGGAAGAGGAAACCCTTGAGCTGCTCTTGAATACACATTTTCCGGGGAATCTGCATGACGCACCAGTAGCACCTGCAACAAACCTGGCAGTAAATATACCCATCACTGAGGAAAGAGTAAGGTGGGCAGTTAATAGCTTTGAACCGTATAAGGCTGCCGGGCCGGGCGGGATTATCCCCGCGCAACTTATAAACACGTTGGAGACATCAGCTAAATGGCTGGTATTTCTCTTCACAGCCTGCCTGGCTCTCAACCACATGCCGGGCTCCTGGAGAAGCGCCACGGTAGTGTTTATCCCTAAGGCTGGCAAGGCATCCAACTACGAGCCAAAAGACTACAGACCGATCAGTCTCTCGTCCTTTGTACTAAAAACCTTTGAGAGGATACTAAGCGACTACCTCTCAACGACTATTGATAGCAACCTTATCTCTAGCTATCAGCATGCATACACCAAGGGTAAATCAACAGAAACCGCTCTGCACAGCCTAGTGTCTGTCATTGAGAAATCGCTGTGTGAAAAGGACTACTGTCTCGTGGCCGTCCTAGACATTGAGGGGGCTTTCAACAATATAAGCCCGGAGGCTATCAACTCCGCTCTAACTAATCTGGGCGTAGATAGACCTCTAACTGGTTTAATTGACCAACTTTTAAGGGGAAGGAAAATAGCTTCTTCACTTGGTACGGTTGAGTTATCACGTTATGTCACAAGGGGAACACCCCAGGGTGGTGTTCTTTCCCCGCTTTTATGGAACCTCATAGTCAACTCGTTGCTACGTGACACAAGCTGGGGGGCGGGAAGATAGTGGCATACGCAGACGATTTAGTTATTGCATTCAGAGGCAAGTTCCCACAAACTCTGTGTGACCTGATGCAAGTAGCACTGCGAGAAGTTTCGACGTGGTCCTCTCGCTGCGGACTTAGTATCAACCCGGGGAAGGTGGAACTTGTCCTCTTCACCAACCGGTACAAACTACCGCCACTAAGCCTACCAGAACTAGATGGCACGCGCCTGGGCTTGTCGGATAAGGCCAAGTTTCTAGGCGTAGTTCTGGACAGGAAATTGAATTGGAAGGAGAATGTTCTTCAGCGCCAGAAGAAAGCTTGCATCGCTCTTTACACATACAAAAGAGCCATTGGCAAAAAATGGGGGCTCAGCCCTAGAGTATGCAGTTGGATCTACACGGCCAGCATTCGCCCAATCATGCTGTATGGAGTCGTCGTATGGTGGCCTGCGCTGAGCAAGGCAACATACCTGAATCTGTTGCGGAAAGTCCATAGATCCAATATGATCTGTATAAGCGGTGCGCTAAGGACAACGCCCAACGAAGCCCTCCAGGTCATTCTGGGCATTTTGCCACTTGATCTGGAAGGGTTTCGGTCAGCGGCGGCATCAGCTCTGCGCCTAAGAGAAACCTCCAGTTGGGCTGCGGGTACTATTGGACACTCCAGTATTCTGGAATCTTACAGCTTTCTCCCTCTAAGCACAGATCGTTGTGCGAATACTACAGTTGGCGATAGCTGTTTCAAAATAAACATTCCCAGCAGAGAAGACTGGGAGAGGACGGATTGGTGTCCCGAAATCCCTTGGCTCATACACGTTCAACTCTGAACTGACGCTCAGCTGTCGTTGATCTCTTCAGGAGATGGCCCAACAGAACCGCGTAAACCTCATATGGGTCCCGGGACATAGGGACATTGAGGGAAACTGTAAGGCAGACGAGCTTGCCAGGCAGGGCACGACCAAGCAGGTTCTTCAGGATAAAGAGCGCTTGGGTATGCCGTTTGCCACCTCATCTGCAACTGTCCGGCTTTAAGCGGCGCGAGAACGCGATTTTTGGGAGTTCCGTTCCTGGATAGCCTAAGTGAGATCGCGGAACTGGACATAAAGGACTTGATGGGCCTCATAAAGTCATCTAAGTGGTTCGAGGAGGAGTAACGGTGTCGGTTTAGGAGTGTCAGTCCCGGGATTCCATATGGGTCCCGGGACTGACTTTCCTTGTGTTGGTGGTATCACAACGGGCCTTTCAAAACTGGCCTAAGTGTGCCTCTGCGGCAGCCACTTGAACCTAACCTAACCTAACTGCCCACCTAACCCTTTCCTCCGTGATGGGTATGTTTAAAGTCAGGTTTGTTGTAGGTGTTAAGGGTTCCTCATGGAAGTTCCCTGGAAAGTGCGTATTCAAGAGCAGCTCTAGAGTTTCCCCCTCCGTGCTGGTCCAGGATCCGTCAAGTTTGCGCAAATAGCTTGTGGCTGTTTGAGTTTTTGAGAGCACTCGTCTAAGTCTCGCTGTATCGTCGAAATTTTCGACCCCAGTGCAGAAATTTCTCCACGGTACTCTCTTCGCCTGCCTCATAGCTTTTTTGTAGGCCCTAAGTTTAACTTTATATTCGAGCCATTGAGTCTCCGTGCCAAGGCTCTTAGCCTTATTAAATTGTGTCCTACATGATTTGCGGACCAGGTCGTAGGACCACCAATGCGGCCCATGTTTACCGCGTGGTTCTGGCACTGGACAAGCCTGCTCTAGGAAATTTGCGAGCGCCGTTGTAAATGTCTTTACCAGATCCTTCAAATCCCCTAATCATGAGGGGACTTGTGGGGGCAGTGCTGGCAGGTCCCTAGCTAATATTTCATTGTGTAGCTGCCAGTTAGTGTTACGTGGGTTGCGTTTCATAACTGGCTGCGCACTAAACTTTCAAGTAATTTCCGCGTCACAATCTCCAAATTTTTCCAATAAAAAAGCAGGGTATGCCCTATGTCACCAAATTGCAGGCGATTTCTCTGATATTCCACCGGCTCTTCTAGTCCCTGGATTTATCGTGTAAAGACAAAATTTCCAACTGTTTCTTTAGCGCTGTGACCTCGGATTCCAATTCGGCCACAGTAGTTTTGGTCGTTATATGCCTAATAGCCATATAGCCAATAGGCCACCTTAGGCGCGGTGGTGTCAACAAATCCTGCGCCGGCGGTGATATTGTAAGCAGCGATTACACTTGTGGCAACAGCGCCATTAATAGCCGATATGGCATTGGTGGCGACGGTAATATAGTCAGGAAAGTCTGTGTTGGGAGTGGCAGTGATATTCGAGACGGCAGTGGCATTAGAAGCAGCCGTAGTATAGTTAGCGGCAGTGATATTATCGGCAGAGGTTATATTGGTAGCGGCAGTAACGTAGTCGGCAGCGGTTATATCAGTGGCGTTACGAACAGCAATAGTATTGGTGACGGCAGAAGACGTATTACATAGTAGCGCTAGTGACAGCAGAAGTCGTATTAACACCGCTGGTGGCAGCAGGAGTACTCTGGGTATCGGTAGTCTCGTCATCCGGCACCACTACAACAGCAGTATTTTTGAAATCAGTCAGTTCGAGGTGGCAGCAGCAATATTTTCATCGGTGAACATGTTCCCACCATCGCCAACTACGCTTTACAACAATCTTCGGAGCTGTTGCACTGTTACTGATGGCGGAACTCCACGCCTGCTTCGCGCAAAGGTTAGGTTAGGTTCAAGTGGCTGCCGCAGAGGCACACTTAGGCCAGTTTTGAAAGCCCCGTTGTGATACCACCAACACTAGAAAAGTCAGTCCCAGGACCCGGCCATATGGAAAATCCCGGAGTTGTTGGGATTTTCCACATAGCAGAATCCCGGGACTGAAACTCCTAAACAGACACCGTTACTCCTCCTCGAAGCACTTAGATGACTTCATGAAGGCCATCAAGTCCTTTATGTCCAGTTCCGCTATCTGGCTTAGGCTATCCAGGAAGGGAACTCCCAAAAAGGGCGTTCTCGCGCCGCTTAAAACTGGAAGATGCTTCACGGTTTCCTCTTCCTCATCATCTTCGCAGCTCCTACAGCATCTTCGGTAAGGCATACCTAGCCATTCTGCGTGGCTACCAATAAGGCAGTGCCCAGTTAGAACACCTATTAATATGGAGATTTCTCTCCTTCTTAGGGAGTGAATGCCTCTAGATCTTTTATGATCCCATTTTGGCCAGGCTTGTTTGGAAGTCCGGCACCCTGGGGATTGTTGCCACCTTTCATTGGCTTGACGGAGCGTGTACTCCTTCAGCATTAGCTTGCATGTGGTAAACGGCATACCTAAGCGCTCTTTATCCCGAAGAACCTGCTTGGTCGTACCCTGCCTGGCAAGTTCGTCTGCCTTACAGTTTCCCTCAATTTCCCTGTGTCCTGAGACCCATGTGAGGTTCACGCGGTTCTGTTTGGCCATCTCTTGAAGAGATCGACGACAGCTGAGCGTCAGTTCAGAGTTGAATGAATAAGAGCCAAGAGCTTTGTCGACCTTTTCGATCCCAGCGCAGAAATTCCTCCACGAAGTTCTCTTTGCCTTTCTCAGGGCTTTTTTGTAGGCCCTTAGTTTAACTTGTATTCGAGCCATTGAGGCTCCGTGTAGAGGTTTTTGGCGTTATTAAATTGCTTCCTGCAGGTTTTACGGAGCGAGTCCTGGACGTAGGTACACCAATGTGGCCTATGTTTACAGCGTGGGTTTGGCACTAGACAAGCTTGTTCTAGGGCATTTGAGAGCGCCGTTGTGTATGTCGTTACCAGGTCCTCCAGCTCCTCAGCCGATGAGGGTTGGAGGTGGGGGTAGCACTGATAGGTATCTGGCTAAAATTTCATTGTGTAGCTGGCAGTTGGTATTGCGTGGATTGCGTTTCATAATAGGTTGCTCTACACGAAAGTCCAACACTATTTCTATATATCGGTGGTCGGAGAATGAGTGTTCTTCAAGAACACGCCATTTTTAGACCCACTCATAAGCGCCTTCGCTACAAATAGTGAGATCTATGACCTCCCTGCGGGTTTTAGTGATGAAAGTAGGCTCGCTACCCACGATGCAAACTACCAGGCTGGTTGTTAAGAGGTAGCCAAACAGTGACTCGTCCCTGCCATTTATATCGGAGCTTCCCCTTTGGACGTGATGAGCATTAGCATCCGCTCCTATAATAAGATGACCCGTACAAAAATTTGACACCAGATCTCTCACCTCCCTTTGTGGTGGAGGTTCTTCGGCGTCGTAGGGCATATAGACGGACGCCACCGTCAGGCTGGTGTTGCCGACTGTTAAACTAGCAGCTGTAATGTCACCATTGGTATAGTTAGGTAGAAGAAAGGTTCTGACTTTGCCCTCCTCGCTCGCTCGAATGAGCTTGAAACCCTTAGTCCCCAATCCGCAGATCCTCTAGCTGTTGACCCAGGGTTCTGGGATGACGACCACATCCACGTCGCATTTAGAAAGACGAGTACTTAAAGCAGCCGAGGCTATTTCGCGCAAAACTTAAGCCAAATTTTCTTTGGTATTCGTCATATTGTTTTGTTCAATAGTACGAAAAGGGAATTGTGTTAAACCCTACGCCTAGGTTATAAAATAGGACCATCTGGTCCTTAGCGAGACAATAAAAGACACGATGCATCACTTTTTGCGATTGCGAATTTAATGGCAAACCGGAAGTTCGCCATCTTCTCTTATTTATTTTCTTCTCTTATTCTAACAGGTTTGTATTTCTTGTTAACAAATCGCTACGTCAGAATACGATTGTCGTATGTGAATTTTGGGCATTTCGGGATTATTGCATATTATAAGCATTGTATACTGTGAAGGTAGAAACTGCCGGACATTTATAGTATAATTTTTATATTTAATTATACCTCAAGTTAATACTCATTTAGCAAAAAAGTTTACCTGCTATTGGTAGTTTATCACTAAATCGAAAATTTATTGATTGATTAATTGATATTAAGTTTTCAAAAAGTGAGAATTGACGTTGAACGTTTCATCTCAAATGCGTCTCAGATTGATATCAAACAAAATGGCTTATTGGGCTTCATACTATTCTTTTATTCCATTTCATTTGGGTTCACTCAGCCAGTGCCTTCCACTCAAATTCGTAAGAAGAAGAAAAGAAGTTGCCAAACTATAGTAGGGATAAACAATGATTATAAGCTAGCTTCGTAATCCCTTTCGAATGGCGTTTTCAGTACGACAATCGTATTCTGAGGTAGCGAAATGTACTTATAATAATGGCATGTTCACATACCTTTAAATTAACTCCCTATTTAATTCTAATAAGGTAACAGCATTCTGTTTACCGGCAAAAGCGGGCTACTCACTTGCCAAGAAATGCCTCAAGAAAAAAACGGGCATATATTTCTCATGCCTGGTCAAGAAATTTTGACGTTTACAGAATTTTCCATTTTATTGCAATTTACGATTTTAAAAATTATTAAAACTTGTGTCGCGAAATATATACTCACCTTTGCTGTGAATCTGCACGTTTACCTCAAGAAATATATACGAGCATATTTATTTCTTGAGGTAAACCGGCGTTGCCAACTATCGAAAAGTGTGGTATTTTTTCTTATGAGCTGAGTATTGGCTCAAGAAAATATGACGTGTGAAAACAGTTCTTGACCATTTCTTGAGCGTTTTTTTATATGGAGTTAGACATTTCTTGGTAGGTGAGTAGCCCGCTAAACAAAGAATATGTCAACTTTTACACTCTAAAGCGGGCTACTCACCTGCCAAGAAATGCCTCAAGAAAAAAACGAGCATATATTTCTTATGCCTGGTCAAGAAAATTTGACGTTTATCAAATCTCCCATTTTTTTGCAAATTACTGCTATAAAAATGTATGAAACATGTTTGGTGAAATATTTACTCGCTTTTGCCGTGAATCTGCACGTTTACCTCAAGAAATATATACGAGCATATTTATTTCTTGAGGTAAAACGGCGTTGCCAACCATCGAAAATTGTAGTATTTTTTCTTATGAGCTGAGTATTGGCTCAAGAAAATTTGACGTGTGAAAACAGATCTTGACCATTTCTTGAGCGTTTTTTTATATGGCGTTTGACATTTCTTGGCAGGTGAGTAGCCCGCTTAAGGGCCGCTTGCATAAAAGCCGATAACGCCTATTCGGTGATTGACTTGACAGCTAACCATACAAAATACGTCAATTAAACTCCGGTTAGTCGTTATCAGCTTTTATGCAAGCGGCCCTAAAGTTGCCGACAAGTTTCGTAACCACCAAATTAGGTAGTAACATCACGTAACCGCGAAAAAAGCACGTGTTTTGTAAACACGGTTTTGTACCGAAAATACACCCCGTATCATAATTATTGGACACCTCGTGCTGACTTGTTTTAAGCACTTATGATATTTTGTTTTCATTTTAACATTTGCGTTTACCGCACGTACATGCACGAATTTTTTCCTTGTAACCGAAATAAACGTGCGTGCGTTTGTATATTTGCCTGTGAACAAACGTCAAATCGAAATGTCACGCGGAACAAAGATTGGAAATCAAGTTAGGTTTTTATGCAGTCCGCTCAAATTCGGTTGCTTCCATACAAGTTGTATGTAAGTACATGAGACGAATTTGATAGAAAACTAACGGCGCGCGTTTATATTAGGTTCGGCTGTTACTCTGATTTTTAAAGTTAAAAAACTATTTTGTAAATGTACAAAATTTGTTCAAATATTTTGATTCAAAAAAATCTCCTTTATTTGTTAAAAAATTTTTTTAGGGCATCAGACAATTTTTTCCATAAAGCTAAAAAAGTGCAGCATAGCCAAAAAAAAATTTAATAATTAAAGGAGATTTTTGGGATACTTAAAACTTACTAATATTTGAAAAAAATTTTTTACATTTAACAAACAGTTTTTTATATTTAAAAAATTAGAGTAAGCACTTAGAGCAGAGACTTTTACTGTTTTCAATTTAGAATTCTATAAGCAAAAGATGAAAATTAAAATAAAATGTCACAAGGGCTTAGAACATGTTGTAACCACGATTCTATCGTGCATGTAAACGCTGTCAAAAATTACAAATGCGCAAAAGTGAATAAAATGAAAATGCAAACGAAATTTCGTGCAAACAAGTGCTAATGTTGTTTATTATTTGTTGTTAACTAGTATGCGTACAAAATTTGTACTATTTTCGATCCAAAAAAATATTTACAAAACACGTGCTTTTTTTCGCGGTTACGAGACGTTATCGCCTATTTTGGTGGTTACGAAACTTTTCGGCAACTTTAGTTGGCAGAATACAAAAAGGGTGTAAAAGTTGACAGATTCTTTGTTTTCCGGTAAACAGAATGTTGTTACCACATTAGAATTAGAGCGTAAATGGCAATTGGAGTTGCCGGTAAATTTATAGTGAACTTTAAATCAAAGGGAAGATGATAAAATGGACATTAAATAAGCGGCAATACAGTAGAAATACTCAAGTCTTTTTTGCTTTAATTTTTCAGTAGAGCGCTTCGAAAGTTATAATTGTAGATAGTGCAAATGTATGGAATTGAGAAATGGCTTTTCGTTCATAAAATCTACAATTGTCGGGCAAAAGCCCCTCAAGTTTCTTCGATAAGTGATTTGAAAATGATGACAATATCTTATTTTCGTATTTGCTTGGTTTAGGATTTTGTCGCTTATGGTAGAAAAACCCGCCGATGCCCGCATTGAAATTAAATTATAGCAGCCTTTTTCAAAATTATTTATGACAAATGCCATGCAAATATTCGGTTTTCGATTTTATGTTTAAAAAAGAATATTCCGCAACCGGGTCTTGCACCTGTGTACACCGTACTCCATACGCCCACCGCCGCGCCATTACCATATGCACAAAGCAGCTATCAAATTCTGCAATTAAGCTTTATGAGAATCAGAATTTTAAAAATTAACAATATAGGTACCAACAACAAAGTTGGACTATTAATATAAACTAGGATCGCCCGTGGTCGAAATTCGACCATCTGAAATTTTCTTCAACTCTCTCTTAATATACATATTCCCCGTTCACAACAAAACCAAGTAAGTGGCTCCCTCGTGACAAATGCAAATTTGGATTAAGTGATTCCATACAAACAATCTTCACATTAGGGTGGTGCAGCAAAGTAGTACAACAGAAAAGCTGACGACAATACATTAGGATATATCTACAACAGATTTATATGCACAAAACCCCGGTATGGGCTTATAATATTTCGATATATAACGGTACTTTTTTATCGTAACCTTGTGGAATTTTACTTAAAAAAACATATGGTTAAAAATATAAACTTTTTAATGGACAAAAAACTAAATATAGAAGTGCTCTGCGAAAAACCTTGGATTATGTGAATTATGTGTTTATGTGAATGATGATGGTGTGAAGATAGCGAGGATGCAGTGATATTTATATAATTTGGTACATTTGTTTTCTTTTGGCACAAAAATGAAGGCAAGTGGCAGCTGCCTGGATCGCTGTATACTTAAGTATGTTCATGTGAGAGTATTGAGTGCGAAAAAGGGTGGGAATTTTTGCGGGAGAGTGTTTGTCGGAGTTTCGAAGACTGTGCAATTTGCAAGGTGCCGTTTTTCTCCTTGCTTCTCGCATACATATATATATATATAATGTTTGGGAATTTAAACATTTGATTTGAGTAATACCATGCAAAGAATCCGCACATTAGGGTGGTGCAGCATATTTAAAAGTTTTTTCTTTTAAACAAATTTTTTTAAAGCTTTTTTTTTTAAATTACAATTCTAGTGTTGCGAACAAAATTTTTAATGCTATATAACTAACTTCACTTTTTAGTTTGAAAAATACATTTTCTGCTTGGAAATATACTTTTCCAATATTTTATTCCTCTAAAAATTTCATAATTAAAACAACTATTTAAAAATCGAAAAAGCTTAGCACATTAAATTATCAAAGTAAAAAATTTGGTTTCATACAAAAAAGTGGAGTTACTTATGTAAAAAGGTGCATTAGTAAAAGTTCGTATGGTATTTCCCTGCAAAAAATACGATTAGTCCGGGATCATTGCAGAGGAACAGTAGACTACTTACTACTTTTTTAGTCTCTTTTAGATGGTATAAATTGGTCACATTTGTTCGAGCATGTCCTATGAAGAGACTAATTGTAAATGTTTACTACTTGCGGGACACCTATATTCCATTCTCGGTGGAAGCAAAAATTGAAAACTGTTTCTTTTTTTTTAATTTTTCGTTTTTATTTTATTTTTTAAGCAAGGAAAATTGAAAAAAATCAGAGTTCTGTCAATTTTACTTATACTTGAAAGCGTGTAATTACAGCTTTGCTTTAAATGATACGATTGGGGATATTTTTCTGGGCAATCTTCAACTGAAAGAAAAATATATTTTCTGCTTAGAAAATATACTTTTCCAATATTTAACCCCTTAAAAATTTCATAAGTGAATTAAACTTAAAAAAAATCGAGAAAAGCTTAGAACATCAAATAATCAATGTAAAAATGGGTATTTGTTTCCATTTAGGTGTCAACTGCTAATCAATTAGCTAAAATTATGGGAGATAGCTCAAAATACGGGGTTTGGCCTCAGGATCACGAATCCGGAAGCGCTTTTCAATATTTTGCTTCTCTGAAGAGATATTTGCAATCAAATTGGCAAGTTTTCATGTGGTTGTTGTAATTTTATTAGGCTGTACCTAAAAACGTGCGAAAAAATGCGTGCCGTGGCTAATTTTTCGATTCTTTGACCATAACTTTCAAAAGAAACAAAAAATTAAAAAAGCCAAAACCTGTCTTTTGAGCTATCTCCCATAATTTTAGCTAATTTATTAACGGTTGACCCCTAAAGGAAACAAATACCCAAAAATGTGTTTTTCGTAAAAAAAAAGTAGAGTATGGTGATTTCGTTTCATCAAAAAATGCGCATTTTTTACACTCTTCCATTTTCCGTTTTCGTTTGCAAAATGAAGGTAAAACGTCAAACAGAATATGTTTTCATTTCCTAAAAAACTCACACTTTTTACCCTCTGAAGCTTTAACAGGGTAGTTGGTTGCACTGAAAATCAGCTGACGAAAATTTTATTTGACAGATAAATTTGGTGAAAAAAAATTGGATTTTGCAATAACAATTGAATATGGTTGATAAGCGAAACCTAATTATTCATGCACATAGCATAGCAAACGGGCAATGTTTTTTGTTCGTTTTATCGATAAAGCAGTTTCATGTAGAACGGGTACACTTTTATCACACTTTTACAGTATTCTGTGCAAGGGTGTAAACATGTTCAACGAAATCAGCATTAGTGTCATGTAAAATTGTTCTTTAGTTAAAGTCCGTACGATATTTAAATTTCGATCTTAACATTGTGGAATTTTCTTACAAAATCATATCGTTAATAAAATAAACTTTACCAATAGGCAAAAGGTTAAATATATAAAGCCAGAAGTGAAGCTGGATTTCTTAGCTTACAAATGGTGTTTAGATGCCAAAGATGATATGATTTGGTACATTTTGTTGTTTTTTTTTTTTGCACAAAAGTAAAAGCAAGTGGCAGCTGCTGGATCATTGCATAGATATGTACGTGTGTGTGTAAGGGAATGAGCGGATGGTTGTGTCTTTGGGAGTTTTATAAGAGTGCTGAACATTTCAGCCTGCTTTCAACATTCTAATTTTTTGCTTTACGCTGATGATTTGAAAGTGTTCACAGCTCTTTCTACTCCTTCTGATGCGGATAACATTCAGTCTGATATGAATAATGTTGCTGATTGGTGTCGTGATAATAATCTGCCTTTAAATATTGGCAAATGCTTTCATGTAACCTATTCTAAGTCTCGTTGCACAATACCCACTGCATATTATATTGGCGGATCCCGCCTGGCCACTTGTTCAGAGATATCTGACTTAGGCGTAGTTTTCGACTCGCAATTTTCGTTTACTACTCATATAACTTCTATTATCGCTAGGTCCTACTCGGTTTTGGCCTTTATTCGTCGATTTAGTTCTGACTTTACTTATCCTTACACTCTTAAGTTGCTATTCACGTCTCTTGTACGCTCTAAGCTGGAATATGCTGGTTTTATTTGGAGGCCTTATCATGATTGCCATATTAAAAGACTTGAGCGAGTCCAAAAAATCTTTTTAAGGTACGGGTTGAGGTCCTTGAACTTTTCTGAGCCGATTCCTTCTTACAATTCTAGATGTTCACTCATTAGCCTCCAATCACTTCAATGTAGAAGAGCAATTCTTTCTCTTACTTTTGTCTATGACATTATCAATGGTGTGATTGACTCACCACGTCTACTTGAGAATATTTGTTTCCACATACCCCTAGGTTACTTCGTAACTGGGATATGTTTTATATTGACCGTACCCGAACTATCTATGCCTCTAACGCTCCTATCTTAAGAGCATTGAAAGAGTTCAACTCTATTTCAAATTCTTCAGCCTTTGACTTTTCTTTACCTAAAACTGCGTTCAAATCTTTGTTAAGTGGTGTAAGTTTTTGATAAAATTGATAAGGGCTGTATTTTTAGTACACAATCAAGTAGTCTGTAAGTTTTTTTGTAATCTAGACTATGAATGGAATTAAATAAATAAATAAATAAATAGTGATGTGTAGTTCGGGTATAACAGAATGTGGAGATAACAAAATAGCTGCAGAGTTTGGAGACCTCTTTTTTGTTTAATAACAATTAAACTGAAAATAATTTTCAAATTTTTTTTTTGGTGAGATTAATCTGGTTTCTAAGTTTCCAATAAAAATTTTATAGAGATCTATTTATAAATACTATACGAAATTGGGTTACGACTGTTTGTATGGGGAGAATGTTAGCCTATTAATATATAGATAATGGACTCTAAGTAGGTACTCAATGAGCGAGGGAATAGAAATAATTTCTCTCATAATAGGAGGGGCTAATTGAGTAAGAGAATGAAACGCTCATTTTGCTGAAATATGAGTTATATTTTAGGAACGAACTTCTGACAAAAATAGAATATCTTGACAAACAATTCATTTTTAATGGACCAAATAAACAAATCTTTCTTTGCTTTGTCATGCGCAGGCTCTCAACGTTCTGGAGAAATGCGGGTTCGTGCAACCGATCCACGCCCGTGTCCTAAATGTGGGAAAATATACCGATCTGCTCATACACTTCGCACTCATTTAGAGGATAAGCATACGGTCTGTCCAGGATATAGGTGTGTTTTATGTGGTACTGTTGCGAAATCTCGGAATTCACTACATTCGCATATGTCTCGACAACATCGTGGAATTTCTACAAAAGATTTACCAGTGCTACCGATGCCATGCGCATTCGACCCTGCTCTAGCTTCAAGTCTATTGACAAAAGCAGGAGTGAAAATTTCTCTGGACGATTTAAACGAAAGTGGTTCCACAATCAACAGCAACAATGCAAGCGTCCCTGATTACAGTGCCAACAGTCGACACAACATTCAAACTGGTGAGAAAAAATTCGAATCCGACGACGACGCAGAGGATTTAACGGCAGGCACCTTTTGTAACATTACTTCTCGCAATGATACCACGTCACAAAGTTTCCTGGATATTCAACATGCTAATACAACAATGGCCCGTTTGAGAAACGAAGCTGCAGTTGCTGCTGCCGCTGCTGCCTTAAGCAAACATAAAGAATTGTCCATCGGTCAATCAACTCCAACTCAGCCTCTCTTAGATCTTCATCTCTTGCAGTTAATAACAAAGAATACCTTTGGTGAGTTGCAATATAATCACGAGACATTTGAGCTGAAAAATGAAAAGAAATGTTCAATACTTTTATTACAAGATTTTTTTTAAGGGGCCTATTACGGTTTGCGAGTCGAACAAAAATATGAGCGACTCGCCGACATTTGTATTACCGACTGCGAGTCGCCCGGTAGCATTCGCCTCAAACTTCAAAATTAAGCGAATGTAAATAATTAAGCGATTACTGTTTGCGACTCGATCCAAATTCGTTCGCCGGAAGTGTCAAAATCTGGCGAACAGAATTTGAAGGTGACTAGGAGGAAAAATTTATTTATTTATTAAAATTTATTAAAATGATTTTATGGTCATATTGGGATTATTTGGGGGTCATTTTGTGGTAATTTCGTTGTTGTCATTTTGTGGTCATTTTGGACTAATTTCGGGGATATTTTGTTGTTATTTTATGGTCATTTTTGAAATATTTTGTTGTCATTTTGGGGATTTTTTGGGCTCATTGTGTGGTCATTTTGGGGTTATTTTGTGGTCACTTTGGACTAATTTCGGGGATACATTGTTGTTATTTTGTGGTCATTTTTTGAATAATTTGGTGTCATTTTGGGGTAATTTTGGGAATATTTTGTGGTCATTTTGGACTAATTTCGGGGATATATTGTTGTTATTTTGTGGTCATTTTGGGGTAATTTTGGGGTTATTTTGTGGTCATTTTGGACTAATTTCGGGGATATATTGTTGTTATTTTGTGGTCATTTTTGGGGAATTTTGGTGTCTATATTGGGATCATTTCGGGTTTATTTTGTGGTCATTTTGGACTAATTTCGGGGATATTTTGGTGCTTTTTGTGGTCGTTTTGGGATATTTTGGGGTCAGTTTGTGGTCATTTTGGAATGGCTCCCAGATATGGGTGGTAGAAGGAAAACCTTTGTCGCCGAATATCAGGAAGACGGTGGAGCTAGCAAAAGCTATAATAATCAATTTCGGAATTCCCTTCAAATGCCAGAGATCGGACGGGGAGTTAAAACCCCACCCGAAGCGGCATCAAAACACCCCCGGAGAGGGCAAACCAAGCTTTGCTGAAGTGACCATGGACGGGATCGTAATAGGCATCCTTGACCGAGACAACGACAGTTTGGCCATCGCCAAAGACCGGTGGTGGTATGTCCTGTACGTAGCCGGAAGACCTAGTTACGACCTTTACAACGGCGCTCTCAAATGCCCTCGATAAGGCCTGTCCAGTGCCAAAACCACGCTGTAAACATAGGCCACACTGGTGGAGGAAACAATTTAATAAGGCCAAGAGCCTTCGCAAGGAGACAGGCGAGAGAACTTTGTGGAGAAATGTTTGTACTGCGGTCGAGAATGTCGACTATACAGCGAAACTGAGACGAGTGCTCTCAAGAACTCAAACAGCTACATATAGGCTATTTGCGGAGACTTGCCGGATCCTGGACCAGCTCGAAACCTGAAACGCTGGAGCTGCTCTTGATTACACACTTTCCAGAGAACTCGTATGTTGCACTCTTAGCAAACCTGGCTGCACACATTTTCATCACGGAAGTAGGGGTAAGGTGAATAATTAAAAGATTCGAGCCGTTCAAGGCTGTTGGACCAGACGGGATTATCCGCACACATTGGAAATGGTTGGTTTTTCCATATGCAGCTTGTCTGGCTCTTAACTTCAATATTCAATAAAAACGTACAATAATAATAAATAATTGAAACTTCAGTTTTGTACAATTTGAAGTTTTTTTTTACATTTGACGTTCACCGCTTTCTGTTTTTTGAACTGGCAACAAAATGTTTCAGGCGAACTAGTTTGTTCGCTATCCATAATCATTCGAGCTAGGCGACTCGCCAAATAAGGCGACTCGAATAACTCAAGCGACTCGCGAACCGTAATAGGCCCCTAAGTTTTTGGCCAGAAATAGTAGATATGTATGTATATAAAAATGAATTTGTGTTCTGACAGCTCACTATTTCTCTCAAGATTGGATTGACCGATTTTGATAATTGTCTTTGTTTTATTAACTCTAGTATCTTACTATATAATTAATAATGCTTGCCAACGCTTTGCTCCTCTATCAAACAGACCGCTTGTCAAACGAAAAAGTCAAAAATGTTTGTATTTTCATCAAACCGAGCCGACAACAAGTACGTGTGACACGACGATACCCGAATGCGATCAAAATTTGATGAATATTTGATGGTTGCGTGGACCTATAACTGAAGACTTTCAAAAAACCCTGGCTTATAAAGTCAAAGGCACATCACCACCCTGCTAGACAGTGTTATGACATTCAGTCAGCTTTGTAATGTTGCTTTTGAAAACGTGATAGAAAATCCTGATGTAAATATCAGCTGTTTTATATTTACATCACGATTTCCCATCATGTTCTCAAAGGCAACATTCCAAAGCTGACTGAATGTCATAGCACTGTCTAGCAGGGCATGTTGTAGTGGCGTGCTTAAAATTTTCGCAACTGAATTTCCTTTGGTATAGGAAGGCTAACTTTTTTTATTTTTTTTATTTTTTGAACTTTTTTGGCATAGTGACCAACTTATAGAGATGAGGGCAAAAAAAAAAAATAGTTCAGAAATAACGAAATATGAATAAGATGTATTCCAGAATGGTTTAGATTCACAATATCTTACTTCCGGGAAGTGGACCAGGGAAACGATGCATTCGAAAATATCTTATATACGGTGCGTTTTCCTTAAAATTTGGTACATGGACAGAATTAGGCCTAAATTAACAGAGGCCAATACGAATGGGATATAGAGGAAGAGGGGCGTGGTAGAAGGAAAGAGGGCAATGAAGAGCAAAAGGGAGGGAGATAGGAAAGAGAGTTGTACGAAGAAATATAGGAAGATTAGGTGGCAAGCCTGCTTGTAATTTAAATATTTCGAACACGGTCGCAAATACCTTTCACTTGATACCCATATAGGCATATCTTGCTCAATATTAAAAAAAAAAATAGATAGGTGGCAACCCTTTGAACCGCCCCAAGTGGCAACCGCCATGTATATAGTCTTAGAATGAATCATACTACTAATAATGCCAAACTTAATACAAAACGGCAAAGCTGTTCCCGAGATATAAGGAAAAATAAATAAAATACAGTTTGGGGGCAACACTAGCTGGCAAACTAATGGCGGCGATATACCAACAGGTTTTCATAACCTCTAACGAGATTTTTAGCCGAGCTTCTCTTTCCAACTTGTGGTGTGTTGCTTTTGAGTTTTTCCTACAAGTTGGCGGGACCTACAGTTTTTTGCCGACTCCGAACGGCACTTGCAAGCAAATGAATTTTTTGCTGAGAAGCTTCACATGGCAGAAATACACCCGGAGAGTTTGCCAAACTACTGCCGAGGGGCGACCCCGTTTTAGAAAAATTCTCTTTCTAAATAATTTTTGATGTTACTTTTGCCGGGCATCGAACCGCCACGACTTGGTGTAGAAGGCCGAACACTTAACCGCTACACCACGGCGGCCGCCAAACCTGCTAGAAATTGTCATATTTGAAATGCGACCGAAAATACCTTTCATTTGATACCCATGTTGGCATAAATTGCTCTATATTTAAAAAAAATGAGATAGGTGGCAACCCTGTGAACAGCCTCAAATGGAAACACCCACGCATATAATCTTAGAATGAATCATACTATCTATAATGCGAAACTTTATCCAAATCGGTCGAGCGGTTCCCGAGATATAGAGAAAAATAAATAAAATGCGGCTAGGTAGTAACCCTTCTTAAGACTTACATATTTGGAATACGGTCGAAAATACTTTTCATTTGATACCCATATTAGCATATTCTGCTCAATCTGAGATAGGTGGCAAGCCTGTGAAACGCCCCAAGTGGCCACACCCACGCATATAATCTTAGAATGAATCACACTATCTATAATGCCAAACTTTTTCCACATCGGTCAAGCGGTTCCCGATATATAAATAAAAATAAATAAAATGCGGTTAGGTGGCAACCCTGCTTGAAATTTACCTATTTGGAATATGGTCGAAAATACCTTCCATTGGATACCCATATTCGCATATTCTGCTCAATATTTAAAAAAAAATTGAGATAGGTGGCAACCCTGTGAACCGCCCCAAGTGGCATATAATCTTAGAATGAATCATACTATCTATAATAAAAAATAAATAAAATGCGGTTAGGTGGCCACCCTGCTTGAGATTTACCTATTTGGAATACGGTCGAAAATACCTTTCATTTGATACCCATATTGGCATATCTTGCTCAATATTAAAAAAAAAAATATTTGGATAGGTGGCAACCCCCGTGAACCACCCCAAGTGGCAACACCCACGCATATAATCTTAGAATGAATCATACTATCTATAATGCCAAAATTTATTCACATCGGTCAAGCGGTTCCGAAGATATCAATAAAAATAAATAAAATGCGGTTAGGTGGCAACCCTAGGTGCCGACCCTGCTTGCGATTTACATATTTGGAATACGGTCGAAAATAATTTTCATTTGATACCAATATTGGCATATCTTGCTCAATATTTAAAAAAAAAAATGAGATAGGTGGTAACCCCGTGAACTTTTCCAAGTGGCAAAACCCACCTATATAATCCTAGAATGAATCATATTATCTATAATGCCAAATTTTATCCAAATCGGTTGAGCGGTTCCCGATATATAAGAAAAACGCCTGCGCCTGAAAGTCGGCTAAAATTTCTATTTCCGTGCCATAACTTCAGTTTTATCGTCATCCATATTATTTTACTCTCAATCAAAACTTCATATCGCCGCCTAAGAAGTTAACTTCAAAAAGAGGGTCTTTTTTTGTTATTACCAATCGTCCCCTATGCGTAAAGAAAGCATTTAAAAAAGATAATTATACACATATACATTAGACTGGGCCAAAAATTCAAAACTTCGCTTTTTTTCAAAAATTATTTTGATTTTCTTTTTAAGAAAGGTGAAAAAAATTACTGTATTTTTTCAGATTTTTCAATTAAAGTCAAGAGGTCTATCATCGCTAGTTTAGATTTTACAAACTTTACCTCATATTTCGTATAAAAACGACAAACCATTGTTGTAAAACACCATTTACCTGAACATATTTTTGAAGGAAATCGAATTGACCAAAATTTTCTCAGACTAGCCGTTTTTTAGTATTCTAGCTTCAAAAATTAGCATGTTTTTTCGATTTCCCATTTTTTCTTTCAAAAATTGTCAAAAATTCAAATATCCATGTACAGCAAAGATAGATACAGATTCTTAAAGGAAATTGAGTGGGCTACAAAAAATGTTAAACAACTTTTTTTTTGTAAAGTTACTTTTTCAAAACTTATTTAGTATTAAATTAAAAAAATCATATTTCCGTTTTTAACGAAATTTTGTTTATTGACATTCTACATGGTTAATTATCATTAATTGATCAATATTATAACAAAAAATATATAAGTATTTCTCATATACGTTCAAACATATTTTTACCACGCTTATTTTAGCTCACTTGTATGTTTCCTTGTTTGTTTGTTTGCTTGTATGTGTGTGACTCTCGTTCGTTCTAAGCCCCAGTGGGCCAAGAACCGTAAAATGTCCCTACAATATAGGTACCAAACCAAAGGGGAAGGCCCCAGGTTTCTTTTGGACATCGACATATTTCGATAAATTTATCGATATCTGAGTTATCGGTCAAAATGTGAATGCCCAAAAACCTTGACATTTCCCTACAATAAGGGTATCAAACGAAATGGAAAGACCCCAGGTTTCATTTGGACCTCGATATATTTCGATAAATTTATCGATAACTGAGTTATCGGTCAAAATATGATTGACCAAAACCCTTAAAATTTCCCTACAATATGGGTATCTAACGAAAGGGGAAGGCCCGAGGTTTGATTTGGACATCGCTATTTT
Organism: Campiglossa producta; assembly: GCA_964058755.1. NCBI lineage: Eukaryota > Metazoa > Arthropoda > Insecta > Diptera > Tephritidae > Campiglossa > Campiglossa producta. Next base: position 31,984,219 of record CAXKVI010000003.1, on the reverse strand, counting down.
TCGATAAATTTATCGATAACTAGGTTATCGGTCAAAATGTGGTTGCCCGAAAACCTTAAAATTTCCTTATAATATGGGTATCAAACGAAATTGGAAGTCCCCAGGTTTTATTTGGACATCGATATTTTTCGATAAATTTATAGATGTCTGAATTATCGGTCAAAATGTTAATGGCCAAAAACCGTAACATTTCCTTACAATATGGGTACCAAGCGAAAGATGAAGGCCCCAAGTTTCATTTGGACATCGATATATTTCGAAAAATTCATCGATAACTGAGTTATCAGTCAAAATGTGGTTGCCCGAAAACCTTAAAATTTCCCTACAATATGGGTACCAAACGAAAGGGGAAGGCCCCAGGTTTCTTTTGGACATCGACATATTTCGATGAATTTATCGATAACTGAGTTATCGGTCAAAATGTGATTGCCCAAAAACCTTACAATTTTCCTACACTATGGGTATCAAACCGCCGCCGTGATGTAGCGGTTAAGTGTTCGGCCTTCTACACCAAGTCGTAGCGGTTCGATGCCCGGCAAAAGTAACATCAAAAATTATTTAGAAAAAGAATTTTTCTAAACGGGGTCGCCCCTCGGCAGTAGTTTGGCAAACTCTCCGGGTGTATTTCTGCCATGAGAAGCTTCTCAGCAAAAATCATTGTATACCTTATATAGTAGCGCAACTCGCAAAAAACACACTAATACACACGCACAGCATATCCCCCATAAGCACAGAAAAATATTTTCTCAAACGTTTGGTAAATAATGAGGGTCAATAATGTACCACGATTTGGACAAAATTTATTTTAGGGAATGGTGGAGGGGGTCGTATGTATAAAAACTGTGACGGTAGAAACTGCTGGACATTTATAGTATAATTTTTTATTTAATTATACCTCAAGTTAATACTCATTTAGCAAAAAAGTTTACCTAGTACTGCTAGTTTATAATCACTAAATCGAAAATTAATTGATTGATTAATTGATATTAAGTTTTCAAAAAGTGAGAATTGACATTGAAGGTTTCATCTCAAATGCGTCTCAGATTGATATCAAACAAAATGGCTTATTGGGATTCATACTATTACTTCATTCCATTTCATTTGGAGTCACTCAGCCAGTGCCTTCCACTCAAATTCGTAAGAAGAAGAAAAGAAGTTGTCAAACTATAGTAGGGATAAACAATGGCAAAAATTCATTTGCTTTGCAAGTGCCGTTCGGAGTCGGCAAAAAACTGTAGGTCCCGCCAACTTGTAGGAAAAACTCAAAACCAACACACCACAAGTTGGAAAGAGAAGCTCGGCAAAAATCTCGTTATAGGTTATGATAACCTGTTGGTATATCGCCGCCATTAGTTTTTTTTTTAATGGGTATCAAACGAAAGGGGAAGACCCCAGGTTTGATTTGGACATCAATATTTTTCGATAAAAATATCGATAACTGAGCTATCGGTCAAAATGTGGTTCCTCGAAAACCATACAACTTCCCTACAATATGGTTATCAAACGAACCCCCGATATATTTCGATAACTGAGTTATCGTCAAAATGTGAATCCCAAATACCTTAAAATTTCATAACAATATGGGTATCAAACGAAAGAGGAGGTCCAGAGATTTCGTTTGGATTGGTTGGTATGTTTCGATATATTTATCGATAATTTCATAGGACATTTGACTAAAAAGTAAAAAATAAATATAGTTTAAAAAAACTAAAACTCACGCTTTTAGAGAGTATTGAACTAATAACTTGAAAATAATTTTGAAAACTCTACACAGTAGTATTGTGGAAAAAGCGTGGTCCGTTTTGTGCCATAAATTTCGTATATCGAGCGACGACGCTTTTTCCACATAATACTAGTTTTTTTACTACGCTTTCATTAGCTTTACTTGTACATACCTTCATATGTATGTATGTATGTTCGCTTGTTTGTAGGTAACTCTACTTCATTCTACCCGATATTGGTATATCACTGGCACAAAAGCCTTGAAATGTGCCTTCAATATGGGTGTCTAGCGATAGGGGGTTGCATTTGGACTTCGATATATTTATCGATGACTAAGTTATCGATCATAATGCCTACAATCTGGGTATCAAACGAAAGGGAAGCTCCACAAGGGTGGCTTTCTGTAACTCGATATCGAGCATAAACGAGCGTAAAATCGTCGTTTTCGCTTTCCGTAGCATAAAATACGATAGTTATTATATGAAATACGATATCGAATTGAAAGATAGTGGAAGCAAGTATCGACTGTCGAATTACGGAAAGCCACCCCAGGTTTCTATTGGACTTTGGAATATTTCGATATATTTATCGATAACTGAGTTATCGGTTAAAATGAGGGTAATGGGGAAAATTGCCTACAATATGGGTATTAAACGAAGGTGGAGGCCCAGCGGTTTCGTTACGCACTGCGGTATACTTAGATATATTTATCGATTACTTAATAACACATTTAACTAAAAAGTAAAAAATAAATATAGTTTAAAGAGAGAAAACAAACGTTTTTAAAGAATATTGCACTAAAAAGTAAAAATAATTTAAATAAAAAACGAAGATTTTGGAACAAAGCGGACCACGCCTTTTCCACAATACTACTGTGTAGAGTTTTCAAAATTATTTTCAACTTTTTAGTTCAATACTTTCTAAAAGTGCGAGTTTTAGTTTTTTTAAACTATATTTATTGCTTAATATAGGGGCCTATTACGGTTTGCGAGTCGAACAAAAATATGAGCGACTCGCCGACATTTGTATTACCGACTGCGAGTCGCCCGGTAGCATTCGCCTCAAACTTCAAAATTAAGCGAATGTAAATAATTAAGCGATTACTGTTTGCGACTCGATCCAAATTCGTTCGCCGGAAGTGTCAAAATCTGGCGAACAGAATTTGAAGGTGACTAGGAGGAAAAATTTATTTATTTATTAAAATTTATTAAAATGATTTTATGGTCATATTGGGATTATTTGGGGGTCATTTTGTGGTAATTTCGTTGTTGTCATTTTGTGGTCATTTTGGACTAATTTCGGGGATATTTTGTTGTTATTTTATGGTCATTTTTGAAATATTTTGTTGTCATTTTGGGGATTTTTTGGGCTCATTGTGTGGTCATTTTGGGGTTATTTTGTGGTCACTTTGGACTAATTTCGGGGATACATTGTTGTTATTTTGTGGTCATTTTTTGAATAATTTGGTGTCATTTTGGGGTAATTTTGGGAATATTTTGTGGTCATTTTGGACTAATTTCGGGGATATATTGTTGTTATTTTGTGGTCATTTTGGGGTTATTTTGTGGTCATTTTGGACTAATTTCGGGGATATATTGTTGTTATTTTGTGGTCATTTTTGGGGAATTTTGGTGTCTATATTGGGATCATTTCGGGTTTATTTTGTGGTCATTTTGGACTAATTTCGGGGATATTTTGGTGCTTTTTGTGGTCGTTTTGGGATATTTTGGGGTCAGTTTGTGGTCATTTTGGAATGGCTCCTAGATATGGGTGGTAGAAGGAAAACCTTTGTCGCCGAATATCAGGAAGACGGTGGAGCTAGCAAAAGCTATAATAATCAATTTCGGAATTCCCTTCAAATGCCAGAGATCGGACGGGGAGTTAAAACCCCACCCGAAGCGGCATCAAAACACCCCCGGAGAGGGCAAACCAAGCTTTGCTGAAGTGACCATGGACGGGATCGTAATAGGCATCCTTGACCGAGACAACGACAGTTTGGCCATCGCCAAAGACCGGTGGTGGTATGTCCTGTACGTAGCCGGAAGACCTAGTTACGACCTTTACAACGGCGCTCTCAAATGCCCTCGATAAGGCCTGTCCAGTGCCAAAACCACGCTGTAAACATAGGCCACACTGGTGGAGGAAACAATTTAATAAGGCCAAGAGCCTTCGCAAGGAGACAGGCGAGAGAACTTTGTGGAGAAATGTTTGTACTGCGGTCGAGAATGTCGACTATACAGCGAAACTGAGACGAGTGCTCTCAAGAACTCAAACAGCTACATATAGGCTATTTGCGGAGACTTGCCGGATCCTGGACCAGCTCGAAACCTGAAACGCTGGAGCTGCTCTTGATTACACACTTTCCAGAGAACTCGTATGTTGCACTCTTAGCAAACCTGGCTGCACACATTTTCATCACGGAAGTAGGGGTAAGGTGAGTAATTAAAAGATTCGAGCCGTTCAAGGCTGTTGGACCAGACGGGATTATCCGCACACATTGGAAATGGTTGGTTTTTCCATATGCAGCTTGTCTGGCTCTTAACTACAATATTCAATAAAAACGTACAATAATAATAAATAATTGAAACTTCAGTTTTGTACAATTTGAAGTTTTTTTTTACATTTGACGTTCACCGCTTTCTGTTTTTTGAACTGGCAACAAAATGTTTCAGGCGAACTAGTTTGTTCGCTATCCCTAATCATTCGAGCTAGGCGACTCGCCAAATAAGGCGACTCGAATAACTCAAGCGACTCGCGAACCGTAATAGGCCCCTAAGTTTTTGGCCAGAAATAGTAGATATGTATGTATATAAAAATGAATTTGTGTTCTGACAGCTCACTATTTCTCTCAAGATTGGATTGACCGATTTTGATAATTGTCTTTGTTTTATTAACTCTAGTATCTTACTATATAATTAATAATGCTTGCCAACGCTTTGCTCCTCTATCAAACAGACCGCTTGTCAAACGAAAAAGTCAAAAATGTTTGTATTTTTATCAAACCGAGCCGACAACAAGTACGTGTGACACGACGATACCCGAATGCGATCAAAATTTGATGAATATTTGATGGTTGCGTGGACCTATAACTGAAGACTTTCAAAAAACCCTGGCTTATAAAGTCAAAGGCACATCACCACCCTGCTAGACAGTGTTATGACATTCAGTCAGCTTTGTAATGTTGCTTTTGAAAACGTGATAGAAAATCCTGATGTAAATATCAGCTGTTTTATATTTACATCACGATTTCCCATCATGTTCTCAAAGGCAACATTCCAAAGCTGACTGAATGTCATAGCACTGTCTAGCAGGGCATGTTGTAGTGGCGTGCTTAAAATTTTCGCAACTGAATTTCCTTTGGTATAGGAAGGCTAACTTTTTTTATTTTTTTTTTATTTTTTTAACTTTTTTGGCATAGTGACCAACTTATAGAGATGAGGGCAAAAAAAAAAATAGTTCAGAAATAACGAAATATGAATAAGATGTATTCCAGAATGGTTTAGATTCACAATATCTTACTTCCGGGAAGTGGACCAGGGAAACGATGCATTCGAAAATATCTTATATACGGTGCGTTTTCCTTAAAATTTGGTACATGGACAGAATTAGGCCTAAATTAACAGAGGCCAATACGAATGGGATATAGAGGAAGAGGGGCGTGGTAGAAGGAAAGAGGGCAATGAAGAGCAAAAGGGAGGGAGATAGGAAAGAGAGTTGTACGAAGAAATATAGGAAGATTAGGTGGCAAGCCTGCTTGTAATTTAAATATTTCGAACACGGTCGCAAATACCTTTCACTTGATACCCATATAGGCATATCTTGCTCAATATTAAAAAAAAAATAGATAGGTGGCAACCCTTTGAACCGCCCCAAGTGGCAACCGCCATGTATATAGTCTTAGAATGAATCATACTACTAATAATGCCAAACTTAATACAAAACGGCAAAGCGGTTCCCGAGATATAAGGAAAAATAAATAAAATACAGTTTGGGGGCAACACTAGCTGGCAAACTAATGGCGGCGATATACCAACAGGTTTTCATAACCTCTAACGAGATTTTTAGCCGAGCTTCTCTTTCCAACTTGTGGTGTGTTGCTTTTGAGTTTTTCCTACAAGTTGGCGGGACCTACAGTTTTTTGCCGACTCCGAACGGCACTTGCAAAGCAAATGATTTTTTTGCTGAGAAGCTTCACATGGCAGAAATACACCCGGAGAGTTTGCCAAACTACTGCCGAGGGGCGACCCCGTTTTAGAAAAATTCTCTTTCTAAATAATTTTTGATGTTACTTTTGCCGGGCATCGAACCGCCACGACTTGGTGTAGAAGGCCGAACACTTAACCGCTACACCACGGCGGCCGCCAAACCTGCTAGAAATTGTCATATTTGAAATGCGACCGAAAATACCTTTCATTTGATACCCATGTTGGCATAAATTGCTCTATATTTAAAAAAAATGAGATAGGTGGCAACCCTGTGAACAGCCTCAAATGGAAACACCCACGCATATAATCTTAGAATGAATCATACTATCTATAATGCGAAACTTTATCCAAATCGGTCGAGCGGTTCCCGAGATATAGAGAAAAATAAATAAAATGCGGCTAGGTAACCCTAGTTAAGACTTACATATTTGGAATACGGTCGAAAATACTTTTCATTTGATACCCATATTAGCATATTCTGCTCAATCTGAGATAGGTGGCAAGCCTGTGAACCGCCCCAAGTGGCCACACCCACGCATATAATCTTAGAATGAATCATACTATCTATAATGCCAAACTTTTTCCACATCGGTCAAGCGGTTCCCGATATATAAATAAAAATAAATAAAATGCGGTTAGGTGGCAACCCTGCTTGAAATTTACCTATTTGGAATATGGTCGAAAATACCTTCCATTGGATACCCATATTCGCATATTCTGCTCAATATTTAAAAAAAAAATTCAGATAGGTGGCAACCCTGTGAACCGCCCCAAGTGGCATATAATCTTAGAATGAATCATACTATCTATAATAAAAAATAAATAAAATGCGGTTAGGTGGCCACCCTGCTTGAGATTTACCTATTTGGAATACGGTCGAAAATACCTTTCATTTGATACCCATATTGGCATATCTTGCTCAATATTAAAAAAAAAAAATATTTGGATAGGTGGCAACCCCCGTGAACCACCCCAAGTGGCAACACCCACGAATATAATCTTAGAATGAATCATACTATCTATAATGCCAAAATTTATTCACATCGGTCAAGCGGTTCCGAAGATATCAATAAAAATAAATAAAATGCGGTTAGGTGGCAACCCTAGGTGCCGACCCTGCTTGCGATTTACATATTTGGAATACGGTCGAAAATAATTTTCATTTGATACCAATATTGGCATATCTTGCTCAATATTTAAAAAAAAAAATGAGATAGGTGGTAACCCCGTGAACTGCCCCAAGTGGCAAAACCCACCTATATAATCCTAGAATGAATCATATTATCTATAATGTCAAATTTTATCCAAATCGGATGAGCGGTTCCCGAGATATAAGAAAAACGCCTGCGCCTGAAAGTCGGCTAAAATTTCTATTTCCGTGCCATAACTTCAGTTTTATCGTCATCCATATTATTTTACTCTCAATCAAAACTTCATATCGCCGCCTAAGAAGTTAACTTCAAAAAGAGGGTCTTTTTTTGTTATTACCAATCGTCCCCTATGCGTAAAGAAAGCATTTAAAAAAGATAATTATACACATATACATTAGACTGGGCCAAAAATTCAAAACTTCGCTTTTTTTAAAAAATTATTTTGATTTTCTTTTTATGAAAGGTGAAAAAAATTACTGTATTTTTTCAGATTTTTCAATTAAAGTCAAGAGGTCTATCATCGCTAGTTTAGATTTTACAAACTTTACCTCATATTTCGTATAAAAACGACAAACCATTGTTGTAAAACACCATTTACCTGAACATATTATTATTATTATTATTATTATTATTATTATTATTATTATTATTATTATTATTATTAAACAAGTTTTTGTACAACTAAGAACTTAAAGTCTTTTATATGTACATCATCACATATTAAAATCCTATAAGGATATATTACAATTACAAATAGGAACGGTATTTACTTAAACTAAGTTTACAATAATGAGATAGATAGGTAGTAATAAAGCGAGAAAGAGATAGTGAAAGAAGGATACAGAAATCAGTAAGAGTATTTGTATTCAGTATATGGAGGAGATATCCACACTGCTAAAGTAATTAAGTAAAACACTTTTGAAGTTTCCCTTATTTAGCCCGAACTTAACCGACTCGGGAATAGAGTTCCAAAGTCTTACAGCACTAATAAAAAACATTCGGCTAGAAGTTAGATACCTGAATTTAGGAACAATTAATTTATTATTCCTCTGCGACCTGGTTAGTTGGAGCTTGTCGTATAAATACCTGGGAGCTTTCCACTCTAGCAATTTATATATATACATGCAATTTCTTGCAGCCAAGTAATTCAAAATATGGCATCCCAGAATTTTATCACTCCAGGGTGATATGTGATCATATCGGCCAATTCCATACACATACCTAGTTACATTATTGAAAGCTACATTAATTTTATTGGCTGAGCTAGCGTCAATCTTACTATAAACTAACTCAAAGTACGTAAAGTGGGGTAGAATTAGCTGAATTGCAAGTTTCCGACGTGTTTCCTGTGGAATGAAAGCTGAAGAGACTCGCAAGCTACGCAGTGTACCATATACAACACTAACTACTTTATTTATTTGGTCGCAACAAGTTAACTTATTGTTCAAAATAAATCCTAAGTTTTTTACCTTTTCAGTAGTTTTAAGTGATTGAGAACCGATCATTAAAGGTGGAATGCTTGAAACGTCAAGTTCGTATTTATGTATTGGCATAACGTACGACTTTGTAGCATTAAGACACAATCCGTTTTTTTTTGCCCAACACAGAATAGAACTTAGATCAAGATTCACTTTAAAACATAAGTCTTCAACGAGTCCTATACGATTTGAAAGGTATAACTGGATGTCATCAGCATATGCGTGTACATTGACATATTTGCACACAGAAAATACATCATTGATAAACATACTGAACAGGAGAGGACCAAGGACTGACCCTTGGGGGACACCAGCTTGTATACTCTTAAACTGCGACAATGAAGTCTCTACTCTAACTCTCTGTACCCTACCATGTAGGTAGCTAGCATAACATATTCCGAAGCTTCCAGCACAGTAGATCGTGGTTGACCAAGTCAAATGCCTTTGAAAAATCTAACAAACAAAGAATCGTTAAGTCCTCATTATCAAAAGGTATTCTAATATCGTCCATGATTTTAATCATGGCAGTGGCACAACTATGTTTTGGCCTAAAGCCAGACTGTAAAGGAGATAGTAAGTTCTTTTCATGAATAAAGCGCGAGATTTGCTCAGCCATTAAAGATTCGCACACTTTTGAGAACGAGGGTACGATGCTAATCGGTCTGTAGTCCGAAGGATCAGTAGAGAGTGGTTTCTTTGGCACTGGCACAACTATTGCTTTTTTCCAGTCAGTCGGAAAACATCCACTTGTAAAGCAGTGGTTGATAATGTGGGTAAGAGGGTTCACTATAAAAGGAAGCAGAATTTTAACAAACTTTAACGAAATTCCATCATTACCAACCGCATTCGACTTTATAGACATTATAGATCTTGCCACGTCACTCTCACTAACTGCGTTAAACTCAAAACCATCAGAGATGGATGCAGGAACCATAGGCAGATTTTCATTTGAGACAGGGCTAGAACTGTCACTCGAACTTATAAAAAAATTGTTTAATACATCAGGGTCAATATCACATTTTACTTTATTTTTCCCATGTACTCGTAGAGTTTTGAGGTTGCGCCATATCTCTTTAGATGAAAGAGAGGGATTCAGCTTGTTGTAGAAAAACTTTTTTTTGGCCTGTCTAATTACAGAGGTAGCTTCATTGCGAGCAGATTTGAACATAAGCCACGAAATATCAGTCTTAGATCGCCTCCATTTAGCATGCAGCTTGTTGCGTTTTTTTATGGCCAATATTACGTTTCTACCAAACCAAGGAATAGATTTATTTGCAACATGGGCAGTACGTGTAGGAACATGGCTATCATATAACTGAACTAAAAAACTGTTCAGGTGTTCGAGTTTCCTATCTACTGTATCCAGATACCAACAGTCATTCCAGGATACACGGGAGCAATCACTGAACAACGCATTTGTGTCTAGGGAACGAAAGTCACGATATACGAAAGCATCTGGTTCGGAGCGATTAAATACAACATCTACAGTACAAAAGATTATATCATGGTCTGATATAAAACACAGTTGGTCAAATTTTAATAGAAGGGACAGGTCAGAAATCATAAAATAATCTAATAAGCTGGGGATAGAATTATTGGCATACCTAGTAGGCATTATCTCGTTTACTATTGCGAAACCTGCTGTTGAAACTTGCTCACGTAGCTTATTACAGTAAGAATCATTAGTAAGTAAGTTAACATTAAAGTCCCCACTAATTATATAACAGACATAATCAATTAGAAACGCAGATAACGCAGCAAAAAAACAATCTAACATATAGCTTTTATTCGGATTGTAGACACATGAAATTAATACCTTAGTTATACCGTCAGAAACCTCAGCAATAATAAATTCAACATCAGTGCCTACAGACATAGCTAGAGGCTTAATGCTAAGAGATTTCTTGCAGTAAATTGCCACACCCCCTCCTCTTCTACAATTTCTATCATTTCGAACCAAATTATAATTATTGATACTGCAAAGTAGGTCAGAAGAACTGTGACTAAACCACGTTTCACTAACACAAATTATATCGACCAGTGATTCCTCAAAAATGTATCTAACATAGTCCATTTTATCTGAACTCAAGCTGCGGGCATTAAAATGAACTATGTTTAGACCACTCGATTGTTTGCACAAAATATCTAACATTAGCCTATGGTTTCCATTAGTGCCGGCAACAAAATTCACTGTCATCCAAAGTACCGGGCAAACAGAGAAACTTCTTTTTTCGTCTTCCAGATAATAGCGATCCAGATACCAATATAACCCCTAGCATGCATATAAAACATCAATGCAATCCGGCTCAGAAAATGTTTCCGCTTACATGCAAAAGTCTTATAAGTATCCAGATCACTGTCAACCGGAACACGGCTTTTATGTTTAATGCAGAGTGTAAACCCAAATGAATTACAAATAATCAAACCATAATGAAATGAGTAGAAAAGAAAAACAGTAGCAAAAAACGATAAGGAAAATAGAGAGTATGGGTAGAGAAAACACAAAAATCTTAAATTAAAGAAGAGTATAGGGTGTGAGGTAAGTACACGAAACGAAACAGTAAAAGAGAAAATACTAAAAAAAGAAGCAATAATATCCAAAGAGAAATTATTTAAAATCATAATAGGACAAACGTTATGCTGCTGTAGTGCTGCTTTCATTTTCTGCTCCATTTACTACTGCAATTCGGTCAGCGCTCTCTTTGTCACTAATCTTCACCGCATCAACTCCCTGATTAGCACGCACATACACACACCCACGTATTGAAAAAACAGAAGTGAGTCGCTTCTGTTTTTTTAGTTGCAGTGCATGCTGTAACACCTCACGGTTACTTTTTGTTAGGCACTCATGTACAAATATTTTGCCTTTACCATTGCGTGAAATATCACTGAGAGCCAATGATCTTTTATTCGTTTTACAGAAGTTGGCAATTGATTTCAGAAGCACAGAGCGGTCAGTGGGAGAGTTCATTTTTACTATTATGGGAGAGCTGCCATTCGTACTCTTACGTATACGGAATGCAGTGCGTATTGATGGCGCACTTACACTGACTGTGTGACAAATTTTGGTTATGACATCTGCTAAGTCCTCATTTGGTGATTCAGGGACTCCACTTACCAATATGTCACCCAGTACGGCATTGTTCTGGCACACATTCAGCTGATCCCTTAATTCTTTGACGTCAGATCGAAGCTGCCTGCACTCACTTTCCGTCACCTCTACCCTTTTCTCCATATTGATGTAGTTAGATTTCAAGTTTGAAATCTCTGCCGCTATCTCACCGACTCTCTGCAAAACTCTTTGCTCAGACTCTCTTAAACACTCCATCAGCTGCTCCATCATTTCCTCTTTCCAAAGTATCAGCTTTGCTTCAAGGCGCGAAATCTCACTGGAGGCTGGTGGTGGGCTCTCCATATTCGAAGCCTTAGTAAAACTAGGGGTGAGGTGTGGGGAGGCAACATTTTGGCGCGTTGCTCTTAGTAGTCTTGCGGGGGGAACCATATTGAGCGGCAATGTAACTCTTGTAGTTGTTTTTGTTTTTTGTTTATTTATTTTGTTTTCTTTTGTTTGTTTTGTTTTCTTTTTCTTTTTGATTGGCAAATTATTGTCTTTATATTTGTTATCAACCACCTATGACTGAATACACGAAATTTATGTAGCCGGATAGCGCACACAGGTTGGTAATGATTTTTCAAAGAGTCGCAGCGAAATTTAACAATTTTTTGTGACGTATAACACGAGATTAATTTAATTATATTGCAGCGCAAATAAAACGCGTCTACTCTCTTTGCATTCTCTTTTCTTTTCTCATATTTTTGAAGGAAATCGAATTGACCAAAATTTTCTCAGACTAGCCGTTTTTTAGTATTCTAGCTTCAAAAATTAGCATGTTTTTTTCGATTTCCCATTTTTTCTTTCAAAAATTGTCAAAAATTCAAATATCCATGTACAGCAAAGATAGATACAGATTCTTAAAGGAAATTGAGTGGGCTACAAAAAATGTTAAACAACTTTTTTTTTGTAAAGTTACTTTTTCAAAACTTATTTAGTATTAAATTAAAAAAATCATATTTCCGTTTTTAACGAAATTTTGTTTATTGACATTCTACATGGTTAATTATCATTAATTGATCAATATTATAACAAAAAATATATAAGTATTTCTCATATACGTTCAAACATATTTTTACCACGCTTATTTTAGCTCACTTGTATGTTTCCTTGTTTGTTTGTTTGCTTGTATGTGTGTGACTCTCGTTCGTTCTAAGCCCCAGTGGGCCAAGAACCGTAAAATGTCCCTACAATATAGGTACCAAATCAAAGGGGAAGGCCCCAGGTTTCTTTTGGACATCGACATATTTCGATAAATTTATCGATATCTGAGTTATCGGTCAAAATGTGAATGCCCAAAAACCTTGACATTTCCCTACAATAAGGGTATCAAACGAAATGGAAAGACCCCAGGTTTCATTTGGACCTCGATATATTTCGATAAATTTATCGATAACTGAGTTATCGGTCAAAATATGATTGACCAAAACCCTTAAAATTTCCCTACAATATGGGTATCTAACGAAAGGGGAAGGCCCGAGGTTTGATTTGGACATCGCTATTTTTCGATAAATTTATCGATAACTAGGTTATCGGTCAAAATGTGGTTGCCCGAAAACCTTAAAATTTCCTTATAATATGGGTATCAAACGAAATTGGAAGTCCCCAGGTTTTATTTGGACATCGATATTTTTCGATAAATTTATAGATGTCTGAATTATCGGTCAAAATGTTAATGGCCAAAAACCGTAACATTTCCTTACAATATGGGTACCAAGCGAAAGATGAAGGCCCCAAGTTTCATTTGGACATCGATATATTTCGAAAAATTCATCGATAACTGAGTTATCAGTCAAAATGTGGTTGCCCGAAAACCTTAAAATTTCCCTACAATATGGGTACCAAACGAAAGGGGAAGGCCCCAGGTTTCTTTTGGACATCGACATATTTCGATGAATTTATCGATAACTGAGTTATCGGTCAAAATGTGATTGCCCAAAAACCTTACAATTTTCCTACACTATGGGTATCAAACCGCCGCCGTGATGTAGCGGTTAAGTGTTCGGCCTTCTACACCAAGTCGTAGCGGTTCGATGCCCGGCAAAAGTAACATCAAAAATTATTTAGAAAAAGAATTTTTCTAAACGGGGTCGCCCCTCGGCAGTAGTTTGGCAAACTCTCCGGGTGTATTTCTGCCATGAGAAGCTTCTCAGCAAAAATCATTGTATACCTTATATAGTAGCGCAACTCGCAAAAAACACACTAATACACACGCACAGCATATCCCCCATAAGCACAGAAAAATATTTTCTCAAACGTTTGGTAAATAATGAGGGTCAATAATGTACCACGATTTGGACAAAATTTATTTTAGGGAATGGTGGAGGGGGTCGTATGTATAAAAACTGTGACGGTAGAAACTGCTGGACATTTATAGTATAATTTTTTATTTAATTATACCTCAAGTTAATACTCATTTAGCAAAAAAGTTTACCTAGTACTGCTAGTTTATAATCACTAAATCGAAAATTAATTGATTGATTAATTGATATTAAGTTTTCAAAAAGTGAGAATTGACATTGAAGGTTTCATCTCAAATGCGTCTCAGATTGATATCAAACAAAATGGCTTATTGGGATTCATACTATTACTTCATTCCATTTCATTTGGAGTCACTCAGCCAGTGCCTTCCACTCAAATTCGTAAGAAGAAGAAAAGAAGTTGTCAAACTATAGTAGGGATAAACAATGGCAAAAATTCATTTGCTTTGCAAGTGCCGTTCGGAGTCGGCAAAAAACTGTAGGTCCCGCCAACTTGTAGGAAAAACTCAAAACCAACACACCACAAGTTGGAAAGAGAAGCTCGGCAAAAATCTCGTTATAGGTTATGATAACCTGTTGGTATATCGCCGCCATTAGTTTTTTTTTTAATGGGTATCAAACGAAAGGGGAAGACCCCAGGTTTGATTTGGACATCAATATTTTTCGATAAAAATATCGATAACTGAGCTATCGGTCAAAATGTGGTTCCTCGAAAACCATACAACTTCCCTACAATATGGTTATCAAACGAACCCCCGATATATTTCGATAACTGAGTTATCGTCAAAATGTGAATCCCAAATACCTTAAAATTTCATAACAATATGGGTATCAAACGAAAGAGGAGGTCCAGAGATTTCGTTTGGATTGGTTGGTATGTTTCGATATATTTATCGATAATTTCATAGGACATTTGACTAAAAAGTAAAAAATAAATATAGTTTAAAAAAACTAAAACTCACGCTTTTAGAGAGTATTGAACTAATAACTTGAAAATAATTTTGAAAACTCTACACAGTAGTATTGTGGAAAAAGCGTGGTCCGTTTTGTGCCATAAATTTCGTATATCGAGCGACGACGCTTTTTCCACATAATACTAGTTTTTTTACTACGCTTTCATTAGCTTTACTTGTACATACCTTCATATGTATGTATGTATGTTCGCTTGTTTGTAGGTAACTCTACTTCATTCTACCCGATATTGGTATATCACTGGCACAAAAGCCTTGAAATGTGCCTTCAATATGGGTGTCTAGCGATAGGGGGTTGCATTTGGACTTCGATATATTTATCGATGACTAAGTTATCGATCATAATGCCTACAATCTGGGTATCAAACGAAAGGGAAGCTCCACAAGGGTGGCTTTCTGTAACTCGATATCGAGCATAAACGAGCGTAAAATCGTCGTTTTCGCTTTCCGTAGCATAAAATACGATAGTTATTATATGAAATACGATATCGAATTGAAAGATAGTGGAAGCAAGTATCGACTGTCGAATTACGGAAAGCCACCCCAGGTTTCTATTGGACTTTGGAATATTTCGATATATTTATCGATAACTGAGTTATCGGTTAAAATGAGGGTAATGGGGAAAATTGCCTACAATATGGGTATTAAACGAAGGTGGAGGCCCAGCGGTTTCGTTACGCACTGCGGTATACTTAGATATATTTATCGATTACTTAATAACACATTTAACTAAAAAGTAAAAAATAAATATAGTTTAAAGAGAGAAAACAAACGTTTTTAAAGAATATTGCACTAAAAAGTAAAAATAATTTAAATAAAAAACGAAGATTTTGGAACAAAGCGGACCACGCCTTTTCCACAATACTACTGTGTAGAGTTTTCAAAATTATTTTCAACTTTTTAGTTCAATACTTTCTAAAAGTGCGAGTTTTAGTTTTTTTAAACTATAGTTATTGCTTAATATAGGGGCCTATTACGGTTTGCGAGTCGAACAAAAATATGAGCGACTCGCCGACATTTGTATTACCGACTGCGAGTCGCCCTGTAGCATTCGCCTCAAACTTCAAAATTAAGCGAATGTAAAAAATGAAGCGATTACTGTTTGCGACTCGATCCAAATTCGTTCGCCGGAAGTGTCAAAATCTGGTGAACAGAATTTGAAGGTGACTAGGAGGAAAAATTTTATTTTATGGTCATATTGTGGTCATTTTGGGGTTATTTTGTGGTCATTTTGCACCAATTTGGGGGATATATTGTTGTTATTTTGTGGTCATTTTTTGAATAATTTGGTGTCATTTTGTGGTAATTTTGGGGTAATTTTGGGAATATTTTGGGGTTATTTTGTGGTCATTTTGGACTAATTTCGGGGATATATTGTTGTTATTTTGTGGCAATTTTTTGAATAATTTGGTGCCATTTTGTGGTCATTTTGGGGTAATTTTCGGAATATTTTTGGGTTATTTTGTGGTCATTTTGGACTAATTTCGGGTATATATTGTTGTTATTTTGTGGTAATTTTTTGAATAATTTGGTGCCATTTTGTGGTCATTTTGGGGTAATTTTCGGAATATTTTGGGGTTATTTTGTGGTCATTTTGGACTAATTTCGGGGATATATTGTTGTTATTTTGTGGTCATTTTGGGGTAAATTTAGTATCTATATTGGGATCATTTCGGGTCATTTTTGACTAATTTCGGGGATATTTTGGTGCTTTTTTGTGGTCGTTGGGGGATATTTTGGGGTCAGTTTGTGGTCATTTTGGAATGGCTCCCAGATATGGGTGGTAGAAGGAAAACCTTTGTCGCCGAATATCAGGAAGACGGTGGAGCTAGCAAAAGCTCTAATAATCAATTTCGGAATTCCCTTCAAATGCCATCGGACGGGGAGTTAAAACCCCACCCGAAGCGGCATCAAAACACCCCCGGAGAGGGCAAACCAAGCTTTGCTGAAGTGACCATGGACGGGATCGTAATAGGCATCCTTGACCGAGACAACGACAGTTTGGCCATCGCCGGAAGACCTTGTTACGACCTTTACAACGGCGCTCTCAAATGCCCTCGATAAGGCCTGTCCAGTGCCAAAACCACGCTGTAAACATAGGCCACACTGGTGGAGGAAACAATGTAATACGGCCAAGAGCCTTCGCAAGGAGACAGGCGAAGAGAACTTTGTGAAGAAATGTTTGCGGTCGAGAATGTCGACTATACAGCGAAACTGAGACGAGTGCTCTCAAGAACTCAAACAGCTACATATAGGCTATTTGCGGAGACCTGCCGGATCCTGGACCAGCTCGAAACCTGAAACGCTGGAGCTGCTCTTGATTACACACTTTCCAGAGAACTCGCATGTTGCACTCTTAGCACCTGCAACAAACCTGGCTGCACACATTTTCATCACGGAAGTAGGGGTAAGGTGGGTAATTAAAAGGTTCGAGCCGTTCAAGGCTGTTGGACCAGACGGGATTATCCTCGCAAAACTCCGCACACGTTGGAAATGGTTGGTTTTTCCATATGCAGCTTGTCTGGCTCTTAACTACAATATTCAATAAAAACGTACAATAATAATAAATAATGGAAAGTTCAGTTTTGTTCAATTTGAAGTGTTTTTTTTACATTTGACGTTCACCGCTTTCTGTTTTTTGAACTGGCAACAAAATGTTTCAGGCGAACTAGTTTGTTCGCTATCCATAATCATTCGAGCTAGGAGACTCGCCAAATAAGGCGACTCGAATAACTCAAGCGACTCGCGAACCGTAATAGGCCCCATAGGCTTTCTCTGCGAGGGTGTGGTGTTACTGTCTTCAAATGGCGCAGCTACAAAAAAAAAAAGTTGACGGATCTGTGACCTCAATACATTAATTTTCATGTATTTTGGCGAGCTAAATCCAAATCCGTGATCAGAAGTAGCCTAACAGGTCGCAGTTCTTCACTAACCTTCACAAAATAATATTGGACTTTTTTGCACGGTTAGGGCCGAACCTCGGGCCCGCTGTTAAATTCTGATATCGAATTCGGTTTCAGCATCCAATTTCCCCTAAGAATATGTATTTAGCTTTATTCGATGTTGATTTTTTCATGTTTCGCAAATTTTCAAACCAAAATCGGGAATTCTGAGAAAATTTCAGTCTAGGTAGCTTTTGTAGGGAATTCAATTTCCTACAAAAATATGTTCAGGTACATATATGGCGTTTTTCAACAAAGATTTGTCGTTTTTATACCAAATTGGAGGTTAAGTCTGTAAAATCTAAACTAGCGATGATAGGCCTCTAGACTTTAATATAAAAATCTGAAAAATTACAGTCGTACAAGAAATTTGCCGGGCACCCTGAAAATCATGAGTTAGGGGTCAAAACCGGTTTTTCGTACCTTCGCACACTTATGACCCTGTATCTTAGGTGTATGTAACAGCAATGGATCGCGTCAATATGGATGTAACGTGTGACACCCCTCTTATGCAAACGGCCCAAAAGCTTAGGCCCCTGTTATGGAATTGACGTTTTTCGATTTTCATGCAATCGAAATTTTTGCAAACATGACTGCGTCCCATTCAAAGAACTTCAGCCAGACACCTCAAAACTCAGATCATTACACATGTGTCGAAGAGTACTACCCTTAAGTAGAATCAGGCATTTCCAGACATCAAACCATGACAAAAACTTCAGCCAGACACCTCAAACTTCGGGAACTTTTATTTTCCTATTACTTCGCTTGTTCTATCAAGTCTTTCCGACTTTTCATCATCATCATCATCATCATCATTTATTGGCGCTTAACCGCCTAAGCGATTTTGGCCGTTGCATATCAAAGCACGCCAGTCATTCCTTTTTAGCGATAACTGACGCCAATTCGAAACCCCAAGGGAGTTCAAGTCATCCTCCACCTGTTGTTTCCATCTCAGTCGAGGCCTCCCCCTTCCTCTGCTGCCGAATTCAGGCGAAGATAGGAAAACCTTCTGTGCTGGAGCTTCTTTGTCCATTCGCATAACATGGCCCAGCCAGCGGAGTCTTTGGGCTTTAATTCGCTGGACTATGGTCAGATCTGCGTAGAGCTCGTACAGCTCTTCTTAAATTTCCTTCGATACTCGCCGTTGGCATCCCGGGAAGGACCATAAATCTTCCGGAGAACTTTTCTCTCAAATACTCCAAGGGCCATCTCATCTTCTCTTGACATTGTCCATGAATCTGAGCCATACATCAGGACAGGTATGATGAGAGACTTATAGAGCGTGATCTTTGTTCTTCGAGAGAGGACTTTACTTCTCAATTGCCTACTCAGTCCAAAGTAGCACTTGTTGGCAAGAGTGATTCTCCGCTGGATTTCTAGACTGATATTATTTTCGGTGTTGATACTGGTTCCCAAATAGACAAGTCCCTCACAGTTTCAATTTTGTAACTATCAACAGTGACATGGCTGCCAAGGCGCAGGTGCGCCGATTCTTTCTTTGATGACAGCAAATACTTCGTCTTGTCGTCGTTCACGGCAAGACCCACTTTTTTTGCTTCCTTATCCAGTCCAGAGAAGGCAGCGCTTACGGCGCGGTTGTTAAGGCCAATGATATCAATATCATCGGCATACGCCAGCAATTGCACGCTCTTGTAAAAGATTTTACCATTGCGGTTTAGCTCTGCTGCTCGAATTATCTTCTCCAGCATCAGATTGAAGAAATCGCACGAAAGGGAGTCGCCCTGTCTGAAGCCTCGTTTGGTTTCAAATGGCTCAGAGAGGTCCTTC
This sequence comes from Campiglossa producta, assembly GCA_964058755.1. Classification (NCBI taxonomy): domain Eukaryota; kingdom Metazoa; phylum Arthropoda; class Insecta; order Diptera; family Tephritidae; genus Campiglossa; species Campiglossa producta. The sequence continues at coordinate 31,964,589 of CAXKVI010000003.1, read as the reverse complement.
CCGATTCTGACGGAGCTGTTGGTATTGCTCAACCTCATTTGGCAAAGCCGTATAAGCTTTGCAGGGAAGTCAAATTCAGACATGGCGGCATACAGGGAACTCCTTTTTGCGCTGTCAAAAGCGGCTTTGAAATCGACAAAGAGATGGTGAGTGTCGATTCTTTTATCATGGGTCTTCTCCAGGATTTGGCGTATCGTGAAAATCTGGTCGATGGTAGACTTACCAGGTCTAAAGCAACACTGATAGGGTCCAATCAGCGATATTAAGAAGACTGATTCCGCGGTAGTTGGTGCGGTTAGCGGGATCGCCTTTCTTGTGGATTGGGCAAAGCACACTTAAATTCCAATCCGGAGGCAAGCATTCGTCTGACCATATTCTGCATAAGAGCTGATGCATGCTTTTTACCAGCTCTTCGCCTCCGTGTTTGAACAGCTCGGCGGGTGGTCCGTCTTTTCCAGGCGCTTTGTTGTTTTTGAGCCGGGATATAGCTATCCTCACTTCATCATAGTCAGGTGGTGGGACGACTTTTCCATCGTCGCAATTTAGCAGTGAGGAGAAGTGCTCCCTCCATAATTTAAGTACACTTTGTACGTCGGTTACCAGGTCGCCATTATTGTCCTTACAGGAGCTTGCCCCGGTCTTGAAACCTTCCGTCATCCGCCGGATCTTTTCATAGAATTTCCGGGCATCATTCCTGTCAGCCAGCATCTCAAGCTCCTCACACTCACGCCTTTCGGCCTCACTTTTCTTTTTTCTGAAAAGGCGTCTCTCTTCCTTCTTTGCCTCACGATATTGTAGCGGCGGTACGTAATGCGTGAGAGACATGCTCCCATTGCTCGGTTACATCGTTAGGTCGAGGATTGCTCTCCGATAGCAGGTGTGAGAGTCGAGTGGAGAAATTATCAGCTGTCTGTGTCACGCGCAACTTCTCGACGTCAAACTTTCCTTCCGTTACTGTGCGTACTTTCTTCGCTGCACAGAGGCGTGTGCGTATCTTGGTTGCAACAAGATAATGGTCCGAGTCGATATTGGGACCGCGTAGGGTACGCACGTCTAGAACGGTGGAGCTGTGTCTGCCGTCGATCATGACATGATCAATCTGGTTTCTTGTTCTTTGATCAGGGGACAGCCAGGTGGCTTGGTGTATTCGCTTATGCTGGAACCTGGTACTACTGATGACCATATTGCGGGAAGCGGCGAAGTCAATCAACCTAGTGCCGTTGGGGGGTCCGACTTTTACTGCTTTTAAATTACGGATCTTTACTCATCTGTCGTAGGACACCTCCAAACTCGGAAATGTTTATAATTCTTACATCGATTTCACTTGTTTAAGCGAGTTTGTCCAACTTTGCCTATGTATAAATGGCGGATCTTTACACATGTGTCTTAGAATACAAACCGCGCGAACTAAAATCAGTGAAACTAATGTCAGTGACATTAATTCGCACCCCAAACGGGAATTAATGTCAGTGACATTAATACGCATGCCGAAAGCGAACTAAGGTCAGAATTTTTAGCGAACTAACGTCATTAAAATCGCGCGATTTTTTATTCCAATTTTTCACCTGCGGCGCTTTTTTTACATCCCAGATTCATGATACATATATCTAATATTCTTTAGTTTCAGGTGGCCGCCGTGGTGTAGCGGTTAAGTGTTCGGCCTTCTACACCAAGTCGTGTCGGTTCAATGCCCGGCAAAAGTAACATCCAAAATTATTTAGAAAAATAATTTTTCTAAACGGGGTCGCCCCTCGGCAGTGGTTTGGCAAACTCTGCCATGAGAAGCGTCTCAGCAAAAAATTCATTTGCTTTGCAAGTGCCGTTCGGAGTCGGCAAAAAATTGTAGGTCCCGCCAACTTGTAGGAAAAACTCAAAAGCAACACACCACAAGTTGGAAAGAGAAGCTCGGCTAAAAATCTCGTTAGAGGTTATGATAACCTGTGGGTATATCGCCGCCATTAGTTTTTGTTTTTTTTTTTTTCAGGTGAAAATAAAAAGTTAAAATTTTGACTAAATCCCAAATACATTAGATAATATCTATTGTTTAGTTTCAAGTGGTAATACAAAATTAAAATTTTCGCCGGAGGCGCTTTTTAAATAAATCCCCAATGAATGGCTTAATTTTTTAACTCCCAAGTATTTAGCGGGGTCACCAAATTTAAGGGTGGTATTACCTGTTGCTGGTAACTGTATTTCCTAGTGAACAGAACCAACTCTGTTTTGGTCGGGTGAACACCCAGACCTTTATTCCCGGTCCACCTTTCGACTAGCCTAAGGTTTCTTTGACCCTCCTGCTCGTCAGGATTTGGTACACGAGAGACACCAACCAGGGTTCGATACCCAAGGCCGTCAGAGCTGCCGTTATCGCTTCCGGCTTGACGTTGTTAAAGGCCCCTTCAATGTCCAGAAAGGCTATTAATGTGAATTCCTTACTAGCTAAGAATTTTTCAATGTGCGTAACAACATCGTGTAACGCTGTCTCTGTGGATTTGCCCTTCATATATGCATGCTGCGATGGTAAGATTCTGCTATTTAGCCTATCTCTAATAAGGGGCTCCACTACCCGCTCCAATACCTTAACTTGAAAGAACGCTAGACTAATCGGTCTAAAATCCTTTGGGCCAACATGGGAAGTTCTACCTGCCTTAGGTATAAAAATTACCCTAGAATCTCTCCAACGGTTAGGGATGTAACAGAAAGTAAGCACTCCCCTATAAATCGCAAGCAGGCAAGGGATGCTCTGTTCCAATGATTGCTGAAGTTGTATGGGCGCTATGCCATCTAGACCAGGTGCTTTAAATGGTTTGAATGACCCAATGGCCCACTCTAGTCTACTATTGGTAAGGAACTGCTCCAGGTCAAGTTCAACGTGTCTAATATGCGGTTGAAACCTATGATCGTTTTCCGCGTCTGGAAAGTGAGTATGGAGGAAGAGTTGCAACGTTTCCTCCCCCGTGTTGGTCCAAGACCCATCCGGCTTTTTCAAACACCCCGGTCCACTACCAGGTGCTTTGGATAGAATCTTTCTTAACCTAGACCCCTCTGATACAGATTCTATACCACTACAGAAATCTCTCCAGGAGGCTCTTTTTGATTTTCTGAGTTCCCTCTCTAAGGTGCTCTTTAAAAGCTTCCCACTTTGAGACCTCCTTCGAGGCCTTAGAAATATTAAAAGCTTGTCTGCAAAGCTTTCTGTATCTATCTAGCTCAGGGTTCCACCAGGGTGGTTTTTGCTTACCCCTAACCCTTTTTATGGGGCAGGCCTTATCTAAAGCTGCCTGACATGCTTTGGTGAACTTAACCACCATATCCTCTATTTCTTTAGTGTCCCTAGGTGTATCGGGATGATCCTCTGAAAGGTACTTATCCAGTTCCTCTCTATACGTATGCCAATGTTCTTAAGGTTTATGTACGGAGAGGAGGTAGACGGTTCTCGAACAAAGCGTAACGTCTATAGCCTCCCATCTATTACTAGTAACAAAGGTAGGCTCCAACCTTATTACATATGAAGATATTATGTTGTAAAATAAAATCAAAAAGTGACTCATCTCTATCATTTACATCACTGCTGCCCCAGGCTGGGTTGTGTGAGTTGGCATCCCCTCCTGCGATGACGTGTCCTTTGTCATGCTCGAAGAGCCTACGCACGGCCTGCGTTGGAGATGGCTCGTCGTACGCCATATAAGTTGAGGCCAATGTACAAACTGTTCCATTGACCTCTATTTGGATGGATGTCGTATCCTCGTCACTAAATTGTGGAAGAAATAAAGTATGTATGTTAGATTTTAACAGGATACGTGCCCTAGGTCTCCCTACAGTAGCGCCACTTACCAGTGAAAAGCGTGCTGCATTCAGCCCGCATATATTATGCCGTACCACCCAAGGTTCCTGGATGAGGACTATATCTGCTGCCCCCTTTGATGCCAAAAGGAGCAGCAGCGCAGCCGAAGCTGCTTTACTGTGGTGGAGGTTGATTTGTAGCACCCGCACCATCATGGTTACTACGCCTTTCCACCACCGTGACATTGCCAATGTGGTCATCGGACATAGGCTCATCACCTGAGTGCGCCTCGCACCACCTAGCGAAGCCCAGGGAAGAACCCAGTGAGGAGGTCGATGCGGCGTCCTCCTGTACCGAGCCACCCAGCGGATTGGCGCGGTTGGTTTCGACTTCTATGAAGCCAAAGATTACCATACCCTTCCTCCTTTCCAGGAGGGGGATTGATTCCCTGTTCAGCATCAAGACCGCCTGACGCGTTGCCTTGCTGCTCGTCACCAATCTTAGGATCCTCCAGTTGCCAGTTGGAAGATCCGGATTATAGGCCCTGAAAACCTCTATTACCTTGGCTGGCTCCGCAGGCTTAGAAGGTATCCAAACCCTAGCCTTGGGTCTACATGGGATCTCATCTTGGTCCACGGCCCTGATGGTCGCACCAGGGTAGACCGCCTCCATCTTCTCCACTGCCCTTTCATACATGGCCGCGGACCTCGAGTCCCCACAGGCCACTACCTTGATCGAGCCCTGGTACCACCCCACTTCTTTCCAGGAGGGGATGGGTCCAGGAAACTCGGCCAAGACACTGACCAAGTGAGTGGCCATCTCGGCCCGCACCCAGTCCCAGTTAGGCCGGGGGCGTGGCACCTCTAATACCAACTAAATTTGCAAGCCGAATATCAGTGAAAGGGTTCAAGGTAGGGACCTGAAAATTGGTATAGATATCAAAGGCGTGGCATCTCCCATACAAGCATAATATCTGTGAAAGGTTCAAAGGTAAGGACCTGGAAATCGCTATAGAGCTATAGGATATCAAAACCGTAAGTAGGGGTTATGTGAAAAGGGGGCGTGGCACCTCCCACACAAACTTAATTTCTTGAGGTTGAATGTCTCTAAATGGGGTTAAGGTAGGGGCTGAAAATTAGGATAGAGATATAAGTATATTTATACACCGCATGAAAATAAAACCAAAAATGTTGTGTATCAGAGGGCTTTAGAATAAGTTGTTAGTTTACAATAATTAGAGTAAATCAGTAAAATAAATAAAACATAAAACATTATTATTAGAATAACCCTGGAATTCTGTAATTTTGTCTCATCTAAAGTCACAAAATTGAGATCTGTCATTTGAGGTTTGTAATTGGACAACATGAAATTGGAACACGAATTGTCTCTATTAGTGACTATTGTCTCTATTAGTGACTAGAGACAGCTTACAGAATTCGGGGGAAAGTCACAAAAAATTGTCGAACATGAATTAAATGATAAAACAAGAAAGAAAGAAAACAAAGAACAAATTTCATTTCTCTTTTTCTTTCACCCAGCGAAGCGGGTGAGGGTCCGCTAGTTATATATAAACTTCAAACTTCGAATTTCGTGTGAGTAAAAATATCATACTCTAGCCACAATAGGACACCGGGATAGGGATAGAGATATCGATAAGGATAGGAATAGGAATAGGGATAGGGATAAGGATAGGGATAGGGATAGGGATAGGGATAGGGATAGGGATAGGGATAGGGATAGGGATAGGGATAGGGATAGGGATAGGGATAGGGATAGGGATAGGGATAGGGATAGGGATAGGGATAGGGATAGGGATAGGGATAGGGATAGGGATAGGGATAGGGATAGGGATAGGGATAGGGATAGGGATAGGGATAGGGATAGGGATAGGGATAGGGATAGGGATAGGGATAGGGATAGGGATAGGGATAGGGATAGGGATAGGGATAGGGATAGGGATAGGGATAGGGATAGGGATAGGGATAGGGATAGGGATAGGGATATGGAAAGCAGTGGCGTGCCTTCCATCTAAGCCGAAAATTCCGGCTTGCCTAGCTAATCCCCTATGAGCTACAATATGTTTCAAAAATGTATCGTAACAATTTCTTAAAAGGATATCCGGTTTTTGTTTCACTGCCTGCCACCTACTACCTAATAGCTATTAATAGCATAAAAATATACCTACAGCTTTTCCTGCCACCTGTCGGCTGATAGCTCATTTACATAAAATTATTTCAGCGCGTATGATGGCCAGCTCTTACTTACCCTGCAGCGAAAGCAACTAGTTTAAAACCACTTTACAACTAGTTGGTGCACCGGGCCCAACTAGTCAGTGTTCTGTCTTTTTTCCATAGTAGCAACTGGTATTTTTTACGTGTTGATGTCCTACGAAATGTCAACTGTCAGATTTCGACCAGACCATACCAGTCATCTACTAGTCATGATATACTAGAATTATACTAGTTGTAAAATACCAGTTCCATACTAGTTCAACCTGGACTAGTATGATTCCCATAAAATGAACTAGTCCCAAAAGGACTTGTAGAAATATACTAGTCCCATACTAGTCCAAAAAAACATTGAACTTGCACTAGTATGATTTCAACCAGAATTTTCTTGACTTACCCTTTATTTTATCATTTGCCTTTATTTTCATGTTTATTCTTAAGTAAGCAGCGACTATTTGTATTTATCCTATCACGACAAAGCATCTGTGAATTATAAGAGAAAAAAGAAGAAAACGAAACGAATGAATTTTGGTTTTTTCAACTGGTATGATTTCATCCAGAAAAATTTAGTTGTATACTAGTATGGAATGGATATTTCCTGACTAGTATGTATTCAGCCAGAGAATTCTAGTTGTATACTAGTATGAAATGGATATTTCCCGACTAGTATGAATTCAGCCAGAAAATTCTAGTTGTATACTAGTATGAAATGGATATTTCAGCCAGAAAATTATAGTTGTATACTAGTATGTTTCGGACTGGTTTGAGGTTTCGCTGCAGGGAGAGCAAAGCGCTCTACTCATAAAGTATTGCCGCATATTTTAAAGTAGAAAAAACAAGAATTCAATAGTGGTAGGTGCTGTAATTTTTTTATTTGACTTGAATTTTGTGAAGTGAGCCACTTTTTTTCGAAGTTGTACTATCTTTCTGAAACTTTTTTGTATGGTTCACAACAACAAGAAAAAAATACGTTTGGGCCAGTTTTTCGAAATTCGAATTATTTTCAAAGTTATAGCTATCAACACTTTTCGAAATTCCTCACTTTTTGATGAATTTCTCACGATTGGTTAAACCGATTTTGATAATTTTTTAAATATATATAAAACGACGATTCAAATTTTCGCAATTTTCAACTTCTCCATCGTGGTCAGATGGCGCTTTTGTATGATGTTGTTGGGCATTCCATTAGTAACTATTAGCAAAAAAAAAATTGTTGGCACTCTAAGGCAGTAGTCGGCACAGAGAGAGCGCTCACTATGTTTAAGCATTAAAACTTTTCTCCCAGGAAAGTATTTGCCGGCCTATGCTCTAAGGGAGCGGGAGTTATTTACATTTTTTTTACAGACTAGCTAATATTTCATGATTTTTTTTTTTCTACGTACTGTGTACTATGAAGGTAAAAAATTTAAATAACTTCCGCTCCCTTAGAGTGCCAAACATTTTTTTTTGCTAATAGTTACTAATGGAATGCCCAACAACATCATACAAAAGCGCCATCTGACCACGATGGAAAAGTTGAAAACTGCGAAAAATGTTTGCAAAAAAATTTTTTTTCCAAAAATCTGAATCGATTCCATCTTTGATATATATTTAAAAAATTAGCAAAATCGGTTTGCCCAATCATGAGAAAATCATCAAAAAGTGAGGAATTTCGAAAAGTGTTGGTAGCTATAACTTTGAAAATAATTCGAATTTCGAAAAATTGTTATATATGTATTTTTGTTTAATCGTTGTGAGCCATACTACCAACTTTCATTAAAATACATGGCCGTCGAAAAAATTGTAGGTGGCTCAGTTCACAAAATTCATGTCATTTGCTAGACACTATAAAATATAAAAAAGATTTTTAAAGTTTCTTAGCTTCTGCAATGTACCTAAATGGGAAATAGTGCGAATAAAACTTTTCCCTTGGATTGGAAAAGCTTAAAAAATCTGCAAACAATAAGCTATTGGCGGAACCTAAAAGTTTAAGTTTTTCCCCGTGTGCAATAGTCGATAAATATCCTGAAGTCTTCTTTGTCTGAAATTTTCTCTGGCAGCAGTATGTGCTTTCGTTGGGGTTATAAATACTGGGGCTTGCCTTGATTGATACACGTAGGCACGCTACTGATGTATAGGGATAGGGCTAGGGATAGGGATGGGGATACTTAATATTTGTATCAGGATTTACCACCACGTTCTTAATATAGATAAATATAATATAAAAAAACTGATGAGTGTATCATTGTGAGTGCTATGTATGTGTGTTAAAAAATCGGTCCAGGAATTTGCTTTTTTTCTCAAACGAAATTTGAAGTTTGAATTTTATATATATAGATAGAAAAGCCAAAATAGGTATCGAAACCCTAGATAAAAAAGGAAACACGTCTCCCATTTTCACTGATACAAAATTTCTCATAAGGCGGAGCGAAGCGCGCCTGGCATTAACTAGTTTTCATATAAAAATGTAGAAACACTTATTTCGAAATGGAAAATCCGATTTCAGTTTTGGAATTACCGTGGTATAATCCTTTAAAATGGCCATCTTTGGATGGAGTCGCTACACTGGGCAGCGTCTCTGGTGGTTTTTGTCTATCACCTCCCAGTTGAAAAAGTTGTGCGCGGTTACGAAGTTCTAAATTTATGGTTAGTGAAGCTATAAATCAGTGTCATATAACTGAGCAAAAGTTGATAAGCCCCACATTACTTTTTACTCATATCTTTCATATGTTTTGTAAAAAAAAACTTTGTTGTTTTTACAGGTATGGGAATTTCACAAGATCGGACAACTGAATCCACACTACACGCAGCAAAAGTGGTACAATTAAACGCTATTGGACAAGGCTTAGAAAGCTTGCCATCCACAATGATGCATCCAATTGCAAATAAAACAATTATGAATAAAACCTGTGGTCCAGCGAGCCTTTCCTCTGAGCCAATTTTAAGACAGCAACTTTCTTCCGGAGTTTCAATTAGCGAACATGTTCAACAATTTACCTCATCAACAGAGGCGGAAAATTCTTCCAACAACACCAAGAAAGATGATTGCGAACCAACGCAAAACTCTAGTCAGTAAACATCAGACCTCATATGGCCAATTCTACGGCTGCTAACGTTACATTCGCATGGAGTTTTTATTTAGTTTATACGAAATATTAACAAAAATGTTACAAAAGTCCAAGGTTCTGCTAATTATGTTATCAGGTAGAAGGTTAGGTTAAAATTAAAATTAGTTTGATGGCTACCATACCGTAAGTTATAAGCGCGTGAAACGCACTGCTAACGTTACATCATTTCGAAGTGCAATCAAGATACAGATCATGTTTGGTTTAATTTCTGCGAACTTGCTGGGACAATCATCCCAATTTTACTTCATGTTATATAACAAGGATGCCACAAGGTAATGGCATATCGTTTTACCAAAATCTTTAGGATTTTGAACGTATTTTTACAATAAAAAGGCACTGCCTACGTTACACAAAGCACTGCTAACGTTATACGTGCGAAAACTGAGTATCTCTACATACATATAATAAATTTATAACCGTTGATCTCTGTACATTGCAGATCTACAGAAAAATTAAAAAGAGAGCCAGTGAAATCCAATTTAACAGTTTTTTTTAATTTCTGTCGGTCTGACCGTCTGTCTGTCTTTATGTTTGTGCGCGGATCACTAAAAATTAGAATGATGGAATTGAATGAAACTTTCGGCATTACTAGATGTCTACTTTAAGATTTAAGATATCCCTTATTTCGATAGCTCAACCAGTTTTGGAGTTATCGACCAATATGGGGACCAAGGGTGATCCAAAATGTGTTAGTACAATATGGGTATCAAATGAAAGGTGCTGATGAGTGCTGCAATAAGTAATTATATTAAATTCATTATCTGAAGTGGTTTCAGAGATATCTCATAAACTATGAGAGGGAAATGGAGAAGGTTTGGAAGAATCATTCAAAGATCAAAAGTCAATTTTCGTCATAAGTTGTGAAATAAAATCTGCTCGTGCTTGTCTGCTATGAATCGGCGATAGTAAAACGCTGTTGTGTTTTGAAGAGAAGCGTCTAGGCTTTCAGAATAATGTACTTTGATCCAAATATTGCTTGTAATTGCAGAGTAACAGGGCTCCAGATAATAGGTATTGGAGCTATAAGCGCGGATTGTAGGAGAACTAAGCTTAATATAAAAATTCTAAGACTAGGTAAAAATTCTATGGAAGAACCTCTAAGAAGCCTCATACTCAGAAAATTGCTTTGGTTCACTCACATGTTTTTTTATTTTGGAAAAGGTGCTAAGTACAGTAAAAAAAAATAAAAAGTAGCTGCCGAAAATGTGCTAAGTCACAAAAGTGCATATATAGTCCTCTAATTATACTCTAAAATTGAGTAACATGACGTAAAAACCTGTAAAATTGGTAAAAATGTCACTTAGCACCTTTGCGACCTAAGCCGACGATATGCAAGGGTGTGACAATGATATATATATTTTGTATTTCGCTGAGCTTTCCTCTTCTGTGTAACAAAACGGAAAGCAACAATTTTATTTTAAATAAAAAATTACTGCTAACGTTATATATTATTTAAGCTAATAATGTCTTCAAATCTTTGGAAAGGTAACTTTTTTTATTTGGAACGTTGGATATATGTATAGTATTAAGAAAATATATAAACAAATTAAATTAAAACGTAATTTAATATGTCTTCATCATCATCATTTATTGGCGCTTAACCGCCTAAGCGATTTTGGCCGTTTCGTATCAAAGCACGCCAGTCATTCCTTTTTAGCGATAACCGACGCCAATTGGAAACCCCAAGGGAGTTCAAGTCATCCTCCACCTGTTGTTTCCATCTCAGTCGAGGCCTCCCCCTTCCTCTGCTGCCGAATTCAGGCGACGATAGGAAAACCTTCTGTGCTGGAGCTTCTTTGTCCATTCGCATAACATGGCCCAGCCAGCGGAGTCTTTGGGCTTTAATTCGCTGGACTATGGTCAGATCTGCGTAGAGCTCGTACAGCTCATCGTTAAATTTCCTTCGATACTCGCCGTTGGCATCACGGGAAGGACCATAAATCTTCCGGAGAACTTTTCTCTCAAATACTCCAAGGGCCATCTCATCTTCTCTTGACATTGTCCATGAATCTGAGCCATACATCAGGACAGGTATGATGAGAGACTTATAGAGCGTGATCTTTGTTCTTCGAGAGAGGACTTTACTTCTCAATTGCCTACTCAGTCCAAAGTAGCACTTGTTGGCAAGAGTGATTCTCCGCTGGATTTCTAGACTGATATTATTTTCGGTGTTAATACTGGTTCCCAAATAGACGAAGTCTCTCACAGTTTCAAATTTGTAACTATCAACAGTGACATGGCTGCCAAGGCGCAGGTGCGCCGATTCTTTCTTTGATGACAGCAAATACTTCGTCTTGTCCTCGTTCACGGCAAGACCCACTTTTTTCGCTTCCTTATCCAGTCCAGAGAAGGCAGCGCTTACGGCGCGGTTGTTAAGGCCAATGATATCAATATCATCGGCATACGCCAGCAATTGCACGCTCTTGTAAAAGATTGTACCATTGCGGTTTAGCTCTGCTGCTCGAATTATCTTCTCCAGCATCAGATTGAAGAAATCGCACGAAAGGGAGTCGCCCTGTCTGAAGCCTCGTTTGGTTTCAAATGGCTCAGAGAGGTCCTTCCCGATTCTAACGGAGCTGTTGGTATTGCTCAACGTCATTTGGCAAAGCCGTATAAGCTTTGCAGGGAAGTCAAATTCAGACATGGCGGCATACAGGCAACTCCTTTTTACGCTGTCAAAAGCGGCTTTAAAATCGACAAAGAGATGGTGAGTGTCGATTCTCTTATCATGGGTCTTCTCCAGGATTTGGCGTATCGTGAAAATCTGGTCGATGGTAGACTTACCAGGTCTAAAGCCACACTGATAAGGTTCAATCAGTGTGTCTACGATGGGCTTCAGCCTTTCACACAACACGCTAGAAAGAACCTTATATGCGATATTAAGAAGACTAATTCCGCGGTAGTTGGTGCGGTTAGCGGGATCGCCTTTCTTGTGGATTGGGCAAAGCACACTTAAATTCCAATCCGGAGGCATGCATTCGTCTGACCATATTCTGCATAAGAGCTGATGCATGCTTTTTACCAGCTCTTCGCCTCCGTGTTTGAACAGCTCGGCGGGTAGTCCGTCTTTTCCAGGCGCTTTGTTGTTTTTGAGCCGGGATATAGCTATCCTCACTTCATCATAGTCAGGTGGTGGGACGACTTTTCCATCGTCAGGGATTGGGGTATCGGGTTCGACGTCTCCCTCGCAATTTAGCAGTGAGGAGAAGTGCTCCCTCCATAATTTAAGTACACTTTGTACGTCGGTTACCAGGTCGCCATTATTGTCCTTACAGGAGCTTGCCCCGGTCTTAAAACCTTCCGTCATCCGCCGGATCTTTTCATAGAATTTTCGGGCATCATTCCTGTCAGCCAGCATCTCAAGCTCCTCACACTCACGCCTTTCGGCCTCACTTTTCTTTTTTCTGAAAAGGCGTCTCTCTTCCTTCTTTGCCTCACGATATTGTTGCCATACACTGCGGGTTGCGCCCGTTCGCAACGTCTCCTTGTAGGCAGCGTCCTTTTTTTTCGAGGCAGTTTTGCATTCCTCATCGTACCAGTTGTTCTTGCGGGCTCGCTGGAACCCTATAGTGGCCTCAGCGGCGGTACGCAATGAGTGAGAGATATGCTTCCATTGCTCGGTTACATCGTTAGGTCGAGGATTGCCCTCTGCTAGCAGGTGTGAGAGTCGAGTTGTGCAATTATCAGCTGTCTGTGTCATGCGCAGCTTCTCGACGTCAAACTTTCCTTCCGTTACTGTGCGCACTTTCTTCGTTGCACAGAGGCGTGTGCGTATCTTGGCTGCGACAAGATAATGGTCAGAGTCAATATTGGGACCACGCAGTGTACGCACGTCCAGAACGGTGGAGCTATGTCTGCCGTCAATCAAGACATGATCAATCTGGTTTCTAGTTCTTTGATCAGGGGACAGCCATGTGGCTTGGTGTATTCGCTTATGCTGGAACCTGGTACTACTGATGACCATATTGCGAGCAGCGGCGAAGTCAATCAACCTAGTGCCGTTGGGGGATGTTATATCGTGGAGACTGAATTTTCCAACTGTGGGACCAAAGACTCCTTCCTTGCCCACCTTGGCATTAAAGTCGCCGAGCACGATTTTGATATCATGCTGGGGGCAGCGATCATAAGTCTGTTCAAGTTTATCGTAGAAGGAGTCCTTCTCTGCGTCGTCCGTCTCCTCTGTCGGCGCATAGGCGCAGATAAATGTTATGTTGAAAAACCTCGCCTTGATGCGGATCGCAGCGAGACGCTCGCTCACAGGAGTGAACGCTAATACTTGGCGGCGAAGTCTCTTTCCCACCACGAATCCTACACCACGCGCTTTGCCGCGTGTCTGGCCACTGTAGTATACGTCACAAGGTCCGATGGTCGTCTTTCCTTGTCCCGTCCATCGCATTTCCTGCAGGGCGGTGATGTCAGCCTTTGCGTTCATGAGGACATCAACCAGTCGGGCAGCGGTACCATCCCTTGAAAGGGTCCGGACATTCCAGGTACATGCCCTAATATCCTTCTCGTAGTCCTTATTTCGTTTTGCCGGGTCGTCAACATTAAAGGGGGTTCTCATCCGAGGCTTTATTAAAATTTTCAGTGGACTAAATTTTTTACGTGGCGGGTCCCAAACCCAGCGCACAACCCGTCTCCGGGATTTTGATAAAAAAATATTCACACATTTATATAGCGAGCCGCTTGCTACAAGACAGACACCCGCTTGCAGCCGCACCACGTGGTGAACAGACGCTGCGAAAAAGACCTCGGTGAGCCCTTAAACCAAGTATGTCAGAGTGGCCCCACCGGGGCTCCCTCTCTTTCTGCCGCGAGCCTAGGTAGCTCCCGTTGCCCAGAGTGCACGAACGAGGACGCAAGAGTCGGGATTGAGCAAGGTCACTTAGCAACCACACTCCATTACACTCCTTTAATATGTCTTAAAACAACTTATTTGGTACATTTATTTTTCACATAACTACTAGTGGGAACATATCTTTTATAAAAACTTTACGTTTTATGATATTATAGCTAATTTTCTAATAACTAAAACTTGAACAGCCAAATTTAGTCGCAACAAATACGGTATCTTTACCTTTTTGTTTTCTGAAGTACTTCCGACCACAATTTTTTTTATTCACAACGTTTTACAAAAAGAGCGAAAAATTTAATTTAAAACGACTAAAATTTAATGACCATTTTTTAAACAACTAAAATATCATGAATCCCGTAAGACCCCAGTGCTTGCAATATTTGACAAAAAAAACTACTTGGTTTACTTTCCCAAAAAATCGATATAGAGAATTAAAACAATTTTGAGAAAGAAGTACTTCCTTTGGAAGAAGACAATTCACCAAAAGCATGCAAGTGTAAGTAATCTATATATAAATGCGCAATGTTCAAAAGTTTTCTCCCTTTTTTGCAATAGCCACAATTCTAAGGTATATAAAATTTGATATGTATCGATAGGTCTCCCCGAGCAGATGTGCGACAACAAACCAAAAATAAAAAAATAAAATAATTATAATATGAAATGCTAAACACGTATTCACTCTATAGAGCCGCTGTTATGTGAGTATATAGGTATGATCACTTGCTTTGTTTTGTTTGCATTCATTGCAGTTGGGGAGAGCCCGAGTGTGAGAACAATATTTGTTTTGTTGGCATCAATAATAAACATGAGCGAAGCACAGTGTTTACAAAAACAAAATCTGTGAGTGGGTATTCAACGAAGCAAATGCTTGCTGAGACATGATTTTTTGAAAAAAAAAAAAGACAAATAAGCTAGATCATGCACAAAGCCCTTCGTGGCTAGACTTAGTGAAATAAAATAAAATGGAAAATTGATAAAATAAAAAAAGTAAAATAAGAAATAGAAAAGTGATTGAAAGTAAAAAAAGAAATTTGTAGGAAATGAAAGGAAAGGAAAAGAAATCTAAGGAAAAAAAGAAAGTGAAAGAAAATAAAGGTAAGAAAAAAAAATAAAAGAATCGAATTGAAATGAAAAGAAAATGAATAAAATGAAATTAAACTGAGGGAAACGAAACTAAAGCAAAGGAAACGAAAGGAAAGGAAAGAAAATCAAAGGAAAAAAGGAATGTAATGGAAATGAAAAGAAAATAAAAGAAAGGAAAAGAACAGAAAAGAAAAAAAGAAAGAAAGGAAAATAAAATGAAATGAAAGAAGAGAAAAGGAAAGAAAAGGGAAGGGCAGGAAAGAAAAGCAAAAGAAATAAAATGAGATGAAAGGAGAGGAAAGGAAATAAAAGCAAATGAAAGCAAAGGAAAGGAAAGAAATACGTAAGAAGACAACCTAAGTAGAATAAATAATTATCAATATTGAAACTATATTACTGAATGGTGTAAGGAGGAAAGAAAAGGCAAAAAGAATAGGAATGTATAGAAACGAAAAATATAAAAAATATGGAAAAGAGGGGAAAATTTAAGAAATAGCAAAAAGGTAGGAAAATAAAATAAGGTTTTGTGGTTGAATATCAACCACTGGGCAAACTCTAAGCAAAATTTAGAGTTACACATTGTGCGTATCTTTTTTATACCTTTCATGAACATGAAATGGTATTATAACTTTGGTCCGATGTTTGTAAATATGAGAAGAAGAAGAGATGGACCCATCAATAAGTATACCGAAATGATCAGGATGACGAGCTGAGTTGATTTAGCCATGTCCGTCTGTCTGTTTGAACGCAAACTAGTCCCTCAATTTTTGAGATATCTGGCTGAAATTTTGTATGTGGCCACCATTTTGTAATATAGGAATCATTTGTCTGAACTGACAAGATCGGACCAGTATAACATATAGCCCCCATACAACCGATTGTTCAGATATAAGGTTTTTTGACCAAAACTTCTGCAATTAAAAAGTTAGGAACGTAAAATTTTGCAACTCGAGTACTTTCTATTTACGTAGTGTATATAGTGAAAATCAATAAGATCGGGCAAATGTAACATATAGCCCCCATACAACCGATTGTTCAGATATAAGGTTTTTTGACCACAACTTCTGCAATTAAAAAGTTAGGAACGTAAAATTTTGCAACTCGAGTACTTTCTATTTACGTAGTATATGTATATAGTGAAAATCAACAAGATCGGGCAAATGTAACATATAGCCCCCATACAACCGATTGTTCAGATATAAGGTTTTTTGGCCAAAACTTCTGCAATTAAAAAGTTAGGAACATAAAATTTTGCAACTCGAGTACTTTTTATTTATGTAGTGTATATAGTAAAAATCAGCAAGATCGGGAAAATGTAACATATAGCCCCCATACAACCGATTGTTCAGATATAAGGTTTTTTGGCCAAAACTTCTGCAATTAAAAAGTTAGGAACATAAAATTTTGCAACTCGAGTACTTTTTATTTATGTAGTGTATATAGTAAAAATCAGCAAGATCGGGAAAATGTAACATATAGCCCCCATACAACCGATTGTTCAGATATAAGGTTTTTTGACCAAAACTTCTGCAATTAAAAAGTTAGGAACGTAAAATTTTGCAACTCGAGTACTTTCTATTTATGTAGTATATATAGTGAAAATCAACAAGATCGGGCAAATGTAACATATAGCCCCCATACAACCGATTGTTCAGATATAAGGTTTTTTGGCCAAAACTTCTGCAATTAAAAATTTAGGAACGTAAAATTGAGCATCTCGAGTACTTTCTCTTTATTCAGTGTATATAGTGAAAATCAAAAAGATCGGGCAAATGTAACATATAGCCCCCATACAACCGATTGTTCAGATATAAGGTTTTTTGACCAAAACTTCTGCAATTAAAAAGTTAGGAACGTAAAATTTTGCAACTCGAGTACTTTCTATTTATGTAGTATATATAGTGAAAATCAACAAGATCGGGCAAATGTAACATATAGCCCCCATACAACCGATTGTTCAGATATAAGGTTTTTTGGCCAAAACTTCTGCAATTAAAAAGTTAGGAACATAAAATTTTGCAACTTGAGTACTTTCAATTTATGTAGTGTGTAGAGGAAAATCAAGAAGATCGGGTAAATATAACATATAGCCCCATACAACCGGTTGTTCCGATATAAGGTTTTTTGGCCAATACTTCCGCGTTTAAAAAGTTAGGAACGTAAAATATTGCACCTTTAGTACTTTCTACATATGTAATGTGTATAGTGTAAGTCAGTACAATTGAACACGTATAATATATAGCCTCCATACAATCGATTGTTCCGATAACTCGGATCCTATTATTTTGTAAGTTTTTTTTAAATTATAACAAAGATGTGTAATGTGTATAGTAAATATAGTTAAATTGAAACAGGCTGTACTGGGGATCGAACAGTGAAAATCGTGACGCTTATTCATGAAAGGTATATAGCCTTCGGCACAGCCGAAGACAGCTTTCCTTACTTGTTTTAATTTGAGTCGCCCTAATATATGTACATACATAGGTAAATCAGTGGCGTGCCTAAGGGGTTTAATCAGGGCAAGCCAAAGAACAATTCTGAGGAAAAAGAAGATACATAGATATTTTGCAAATGAAATATTCAAGGTCGTAGATCACTTGGAAGGCGGCGCTCAATGCTATTCAAAAAAATTAATACGGTATTTTTTCTACAGTTTCTAAATATATTACGAGGCGTGTTAGGACCCAAAACCCATAATTTATTTGGATATTTCAAATACGTAACGATTTTACGAGCACTAATTTCGATTGAAGTATCTGCTATACTCGAAATAAAAAAGGCTTCAAATATCAGAAAATAGCTCATATGTGAGATTTTACAATTATTTTACATTTCAGTAATCTGAACATGCTTAACATGTTTTTTATCAAATGAAGAAAACACAAAAAACGTTCGCAAACATGCGTGCCACCTGTAGTTCTCTCCGTTATTGTAGTGACGCTAGTGGTGGGAATACAAGTTAGGGATGAGCGATTCTTTAGAAAATTCGCCGCACTGCACTATACCTACATAAGTCCGCCTTGGTCAGAATGTAACTCTATCGGTACACCAAACCTCGCTACCCAATTGTTAGAGAACACCTCTGCAATGGTTTCTGCCTCTTGATTTGAAATCGGGCAAACTTCTGGCCATTTGCTGAAATAGTCCACAACAACTAGTACGTATTTGTTTCCGAATTTGTTAATAGGAAATGGACCAGCTACATCCATGGCAATCCTCACAAACGGTGCAGCCGTATTGTACTGCTTCATCTGCCCCAGGCTTCTCGACTTCAGACCCTTTGCTTTGATGAACACCTCACAGTTGGCAATCCACTCCGCGATCGACTGCCGCCAACCAACAAAATAGAATCTCTGCTTGACTTTCTCCAATGCTTTGTGACTCCTAGATGACCTCGACTTGGACCATTATTTAGCTCGCTCAGAATATCAGAGATTTTCTTCCCTGGGACAACTATCAGCTTCCGAACGCATTGACCATCTTCGCTTTCCCATATTCCCAGTAGTTCTCTTCTTGTTACGCAATAGTTCCTTTCGGGCTTCCCAATTGTGCGGCCCACTAACTTCTCCTGCCCATCGACAATCTGTGACAAAACTCCTCCAATCGCATAACCGCTCGCGTCTGTGGCCAAAATAAATTTTGAACCTTGAATTGGATACGCTAACATTAGCGCTGTGCACAGTCGTTTCGTCAAGGTTTGGAAAGCCATTTCTTGCTCTTATTTTCATTCGAAGGCTTTATTTTTCCTGAAAGCTCGTGGAGACTATTGGCTAAGCTGGCAAAATTTGGTACAAAAAAAAATAAAAATGTGCACAGCCCAAGAAAAGTTCGTAGTAGTCGTTACCTTGTGTCACAAATAATTTACTTCCTTTTAAACAATGAACACTTTTTCGGATTTAGCTTGAGACCAGCACCAGCTATTCTTTGCAGAACTTCCTCCAGATTCTTTAAAAGCTCCTCAAAACCTTTTCCCAATATAATTTTATCTTCGATATATACCTCTCTCAATACCTGTCCCATGAGTCGCTCAAAGGTTGCTGGAGCGTTGCATAATCCATCACCAACGCTGAAGGCTGTCTTCTCCTCGTCTTCTTCCTTTACTTCCACTTGCCAATAGCCACTTTTTAAGTGGAGGGTGGAAACCCATTTTGTACCAGATAGCGAATCCAAGGTATCATCAATTCTTGGCAATGGACAGCTGTCCTTCTTCGTACCATCAATTAACTTCCGATAATCCACACGGATCTCATCTTTCTTTTTCACTAGCACTACCGGTGAGCTCCACGGACTAGCTGATGGTTCGATCACGCCGGTATCATTGCATTGTTAACAACAACAACAACGCCGCTATCACTCATTTCCTGTATAATTTATCTTATCACTTGGCGTTTGGCGAACGGAACACTTCGATGAGCTTGGCGAATTGGTCTCGCATCATCGGTATAAATTTGATGCCTCACAACATTGGTTCTACCTGGTTTGGAACCATCCTTGTCAAAAATGCTCGAGTATTTGAGCAGAAGTTGTTTTGCCTTTGTTTTGCAATGCTGGTAAAAACATTTTCCAAAGCTTTTCATACTTTATAACCACCTCCTGGCATTCAATTCAATTTATTTCAAAGTAATATTAGTACAATAAGATTTTTATCTTTTATAATACAAAATTAAATTTGGAAAAAGAAAATATAACTCCTTTGGAAAGGTTGATCGGCGATTTGAACTCATTCGGTACTCTTACCGGTATACGTCCTTCTTATTTTATCATTGCCAAGGTTTTCCCACAATTATTCCATAATGACCCATAATCTCCATCAATCCTTGCGCATTGTACTTATTTTCATTACCAAAATTAAGTGGCACATACATGTTCTTATAGGTCATAATCAAGGTCTGAAACCAATTAAAATAACGTTCCGGTTTCGGTTTCGGTTTTGCAACGTGTTTCGGTTTCAGTTCCGGTTTCGTTCTTCAAAATTTATTTCGGTTTCGGTTACGGTTTCGTTCCAGTTTCGGGTTCCAAATAAAAACACGAAAAAAAAATTTTACCACTAAAATACTCAAGTACTAACTTTTTTTCATGCGGCCATGATGGGATTTATCCAATATAATAATACATTTTATTAACGCTATGCATGGATGAAATTTCTGCAAAACAAATTCCTAAAAATAACTCTACTTTTTTATTAAAAAAATATTAAAATGGAAGCCAAATGAAATGTATAAATCGTTAAAAACATTAAAATTAGTGGCGCTTTCTGAGACAAGCCTGAACATTTCTTTTTCGGATCTCGTAAATTTGTTTCGATCGCTTCATTCAACTATAGTCAAACTTCCTCTTTCAGAATTTTGATACTGATGTCAAAACGTGGCTCGACAATCTTCCATGAAAACTTTCAGGGTACCTGTTTGTAAAAGGAAGTACCTATGTGCCCACTCATAGAAGTAAGGTTTTCCAGATCAAAATAACGGTTACGGTTTCGGTTTCGATTTTGAAAATGAATCGGTTTTAATCGGTTACGGTTACGGTTTCGGTTTTGAAAAATGAATCGGTTTTAATCGGTTACGGTTACGGTTTCGGTTTCGGTTTCAGTCCTTGGTCATAATCTTATTTTGCATGTCGAACTTAGTGCCTTGGTAGTTTAAGAAATCTACGCCAATTATGACCTTATCAGATTTGTGAGATAGAGATAAATTTCGGAAGAGATAAATTTCGGACTCTCTTTAGTTTAACGGTTGGTTAGATTGGAAGACCTGCTCATTTCCTTCAGCCTTGCGCATACTACTGGAGTAATTGTTACAGTTCCTCGCAATGTGTACTGATTCTCAGATTAGTCGCTGGCTCTTCAGTTCAGTTAATTTCGGCATGTCCTTTATTGTCCTTGATCCTCTCGAATTTATTTAACAATCCCACTTCTGACACACATTTTACAAAATTTAACAGAAACCTTTATTTAGTAACCAGAGTGTGTTACAACTCAACTAAAACTAACTGACAGCTAGGCATGAATGCGTATTCATACCACAGCTGTTAATTGTGATTAGTAATTAGTAATCGCTTGATTGGAAGTTTTTTTTTTTTTAATTGGTAATGAAGAGATGTAACTCCAGTATCATCGAAACATATGTCGGCTTGTCTGGTTACTGCAGCGCGTAGGTAAATTTTTCTCAAAAAACACATTTTCATACAATCCCGAAAAATTGCAAAAAACAGCAATAGACTACAAGTCAAAAGCAACAAAGAGTTTAAATGTTATAAATGGAAAAATATTCGTGCTTAATTAAGCATAGAAAATTATTTCATAGGTTACACACCAAGTCCTAAAATTCGCAAATCTTTCATATAAGTTAGCATTGAAATTAAAGAAATGTTCTATATGGAAGTATAAATATATGCATAAATGGACACTGAGAAGGGTTTACCTTCAAGCTGGGTAGTGGCCTAAGGTGCTAGACCTTCTAGCATACAAGTCACTACAGTGTTGTGAGTTCGACTCTCACAATGCCGGGAAGAAAAGTCCTTGAAGAGATGTAACTCCAGTATCATAGAAACATATGTCGGCTTGTCTGGTTCCTGCAGCGCGTAGGTAAATTTTTCTCAAAAAACACATTTTCATACAATCCCGACGGTATTTACAGCAATAGACTACAAGTCAAAAGCAACGAAGAGCAAATAAAAAAAAATAAAAAAATAAATATAAAATTAAGAAAAAATCAGTTTTTCATTACATTTTTTCTTGATTTTTTTTTTATTTTTTTTGGTTTTTTATTTTTTATTTTTGGGGCTCATGGATTTCTAGAATGAACCTTGAACGCTAAGTAACCGGCAATACAAGAAACTAGCCGTGTTACTATCGTACAGTATACTATTAACAAGTTGTAAATAACACCGTTAAATTCTATCAGCCTTATTCATAAAAAATTATCAAAGGTTTATTAAAAGTTTATCAATGAAATAAGGAAAAACATTATTCATAAACGTTTTATAAGGTTTGTTTATTGGGCTGCTCTAGCTTACGCTAGATTGAGATATTTCACAAAATTGTGTTTAACGAACACTTTTCTTGCTCTAGGTTGCTCTATCTTTTGTTTCATGAGTACGCTCAAAACAAAACTAGAGTAATCCAGATCACAAATTTCTGCTCTAGCTTTTTTTATGGAGTATGTTAGAGCAGAGAAGCAATTGTCAGTCAGGAAAAAGTAAATTTTTGAAAACTTCAAAAAAATTAGCTTGCAAGAAAATCAATGTGTTTGTAAACGGGAATTTGCATTAATTTTGAATATTTAAATAAAAAAACCAAATAAAAAGAAACTATCGAGATTCAAGTGTTTCATGGCATTTCTGCTCTGAGTTGCTCTAAGTTGCTCTATTTCTATTTTGACAGCTGCCCTGCTCTGCTCTGCTCTAACCTGCTCTGAACTTTTTTTTGGTCAGTAAACAAATCTATAAATTTAAAATGCTGTTACAAAGAAGTTATAATGGAAACAAATTTATAATAAGCTTTGCCCTTCTATAAGGTCTTATTAAGGCAAAACTTCAAAATAAAAAAATTGAAAATAGTAAAATTGACATCAATAAATTAAAATCTTTAAACGAAAAATACAATTTTCATCGAAAATATGCGTGAGCTCTTTCTCCTGGAGTTCATGCATCCCCCAGTTGATAAGGCCAAGTGCCAAGCGCACACAAATGCATTTTGCCGTTGATGTCTGAGGTCGGGGAAGCCATCATGAAGGTAGCCGCAAAATACATCAGCCGCGACTCTACAAAAAACGTGAAACACTTAACATACTTAACAGACATATGTATTTAGCGCCTACCACTGTCGTCATTCCAACGGTATGGAAGCAGGCGAGAGTCTTCCCCTTTTTAATAACAAACACAGTACCCGTAGGTTTTGGGGAGTGTTCTCGGCAATTGCAGTCTTTTGCCATACATATATGGACCCGGTACACGTCGGTACTTCCCCGACTGTGGCGGGAGCGATTAGGTATTAAGGTAGGACCTTTCAAGTCAACTTAAGAAAAATATGGTTGTTAATGAGAGGCATCATATCCACAGATCAGCTATCAGGTGCACGTCATTACCTTTTGTGGATTCTAGTCGCTTGTTACGACAGGCATACCTACTTCGGGCATATTTTAAAGCCCTTATCCGCGGAGGTTTTAATTATTGAAGAGTTGGAGGGTCGGAATCATGAAGAGTGTCGAGAGAAGATGAGATGAGTATTTGAGAAGTTCTGTGGAAGATTTATGGTTCATGAGATGTTCGAACTTTGCGAAGATCTGTACATAGTGTCGCCCAAAAGGCTCCCCTAGCTGGGTTATGTTATGAGAAAGGACAAAGAAGCTCCTGACCACGCTTTCTTATCGACAGAAGAGGAAGGCTATGCCTCGACTGTGGAGGAAACAGCAGGTGGATAATGACTTGAACTTACTTGGTGCTTGGTGCGTCAGTTGGGTGCTAAAAAGGGCTAACTAGGGTTCTTTGATACGTAGTGGGCAACTCGCGTAGGCTGACGAGCGGCTTCAATAGGTTTCCAAACCGAAAAAACACCGAATGAAGGAAGTTACCGTAACCAGAGCTACTACGCAAAGCTTTATGGCCCCTCTGTAACACCTTCACCAAGATTCTACAATGGGCAGTGTAGAAAAGCACGTGGAAAGTATGAGCAGAAAAAAAGATACCCTACAAGACGGGCTGATATTTTTACAAACACACTAATACTTTAAGTTGTCAATGCTGATAAAGTTTTGTCAAAAACACTGACAATTGTCATTTATTGCCATAGATGACTGTCACATGAGGATAAAATGATAATAACAAATGATGTATTTTCAATAACTTTCAAAACTTAGCCCAATTTATTTTCACAAAAATTTACAAAAGAAG
Organism: Campiglossa producta; assembly: GCA_964058755.1. Lineage (NCBI taxonomy): Eukaryota > Metazoa > Arthropoda > Insecta > Diptera > Tephritidae > Campiglossa > Campiglossa producta. Next base: position 31,940,646 of record CAXKVI010000003.1, on the reverse strand, counting down.
CCGCAAACAAAATTTGGCTGGAAAACAAAGATATGTATGTAAGCATTAAATAAAATAATTTAATTTAATTAAATGAAAGTTTACAATTATACTTTATTTGCAATTAGGAACGTGATTGAAGAACGTGCAGTGAAGATAGCACCTGCGTGACTGGTACGCTCTCACTGAAGACGACAATATCGGGATTGGAGAACGTGCCATAACAGTAGGGGATGCGTGACTGGCACGATGTACAGACTAGGCTCACACTGCAGCCGACTTAACTGGCAGCAATGTGTTTTTTGAGCCTTTGCCTACGCCCACACTGCAACCGACTTTTGTCGTCTGTCGCCAAACACACCCACACACGTATATTTTAAATGAGCTCCCGCAATTTAGTTTTTAAGATCTCATTTAATAATATGAGCTGTATTTAAATTATTTATATACAATTTTCAATAGTATTAAGCTTTTTACTTTGATTTAAAAGATAAATATTTTAATGAAAAAAAATTTTTTAAACATCATTTTTACATCAAATTTGGAGGGTTAGATAGATGTCAGTTGTGATATCATTATGACATCATCATGACGGCATCATTGATCCAAAAATAGAGTGAGACAAATATATGTTTAATTCAAATTAGTAATGTGTTAGAGGGAGACAAAAACTCACACGGACACAATGGTTGACATCAACTTTTTCTTATTCCTCGTGTGAAATGATTGAAGCGATGGTCGTTTAGCTGACAGCAATGACAATCAAATGTTGTATCAAATGATTGTCAACTGTCTTGTAGGGTAGTTCGCCCAGAATTTTAAAATTTAATATTTCAAACTGGCATTTGTCAAAGCCAACATTACCATATCTATTTGGAATTTTGACAGCAAAAACCTTATAGACTAATAATAGTTACAAGACCTTTTTATAAAGCGTTTATGTATAAAGTTCATTATAACAGTTTTATAAAGTTAAAATTAGTTTTTACTATTACGCAGTTATAATGTGTAAATATCATTTTTTTATGAATAAGGGGGTATATTTATCATCATTATCATTCCATATTACATATACCTTTTTAAAAATAATAGACTGAATGTGTGGGAAAAAACAAAAAAAATCAGAAATAATCAAAAGTAATGGTAATTTTTTATTTTTTTAATTTTTTTTTTTATTTTTTTTATTTTTCTTAATCAATTGAAAAATAATTATTAAAAAATGAAAGTAATTGGTAATCTATCATTAGGTGGCTTCTCAAAAAATAATCAATGAAACTGCTAATCATTACCGATTAGTGATCATTAATAACAGGTCTGATTCATACCTTTTGTTCATGTTCTCGAACATTTCACAAACTAATAGTAGGCCAATCATGTTTGTACAAACTTACAGCCCCATGGTTCAATTATACCAGGTTAGCTTTTCGATGACAGATTCTAGGTTCCCTATGTACAGTCACTTCTCAGATCAGAAAATTCAGGACATCGCCATGGATCTCTGCGCAGTGGAACCACGCGGGGTTTTACCTCGGCCAAGTACTGTCACTTTCAATGTAACCCTGTTTAGTATGTTTTGTCCCATTCCGAAACTATCATCCTCCCCTCTTGCAGCAGGGCTGCAAGATATTCTATTGTTACAGGCGGGCGTTGAGCCGAACCCCGGACCAAAAGAATGGATATGCAGTGTCTGTTGCAAAAAGATATATATTAAACGGTCGCATTCTGTGCAATGCTTCTCGTGTAAGAGATGGCTCCATAAATCTGGATGTTCAGGGCTTAACCTTAACATCCACAGACCCCGTACTTTCTTTAGTACTTTCGTGGCCCATTGTTGTTTGCGCCCTCGGGCGTACCGCGGTAAGCGCCGTTCAAGCGCACCCCTACCGCCACTTTCTAGTAGCAATACTAATAGTAATAATAATAATATCTTAACGACTAGCAGCACTTCTGCTATACCCGCCACACAAACTCCAGACTGTTGCTCGTGCATTATGGCGTCAACATCACGCGCAGCAGCTCAACACTATCGCTCCCACCGGAGCAGTTTAGACATGAGCAACTCCGAGCACCAGTCTCTCTCTGTTTCTACATCACACAACCCCCCTCCCCCCCCCCCCCCCCCCCCCCTCCCGTTTAAATTCTCACGTGAGTCAGGATCAACATCTTCTCGCACCTGTCTCTACGTGTACTGTTTGTCGGCAAAGATTATACACGCTCGCGTCATCGGTCAAATGCAATAACTGCTTAGGCCAATGCCACGTACATCTATGCTCTGGGCTCGCTAACAGGAACCTCTGTACGGATGCGTTCATCGCACCATGCTGTAACACACCTCAACCTACGACGCCAGCCAACCCGGTTACACCGGGTCCACAGCTAACTAGGCTGAGGCACAGCCTTGGTCTTAGCCTACCAACACCTGGGCGAACACATCCGTCTCTAACGCCCATGGTTAACTCGACATCGACCCCACCGGCGCACTTCCAAATCTTACAGCACAACTGTAACGGATTAACTGGTAAGATCGCAGAGATAACTAATTTGATGACGCAATATGACATAAAACTTGCCGCAGTCCAAGAAACCAAGCTCAGTCCTAGGTCGGACCTCATTACCTATGGCGGATATAACATCCACCGGAAAGACCGTCATAGAGTAACAGGAGGTCTGGGAGGTGGTCTAGCGTTCATAACACACAACTCTGTACAGTATCATCTATTTGATACCGACATCGAAGGAACGGATGATATCTTAGAAAGCCAAGGTATTACCAACCGCGTGATCCTTGGCGACTTCAATGCGCACCACGACATGTGGCACTCAAACTTGCCAGCAGACAATAGGGGGCATGTACTTGCAGAACAAATAGATGATACGGCTTTCTGTACATTGAACGGAGACGCCCCAACGAGAGTATCGGGTAACTGCTATAGTTCGCCAGATATTTCCATCGTAAGTGCAGGACTATTGAACAACACCAATTGGCGACCCATACTCACGTTGGCGTCTGACCATCTCCCAATAGTCATTACCATCGAACGACCGACGGACTTTATTACACCTGAGCATGGTACATATATTAACTTTACCAAGGCGGACTGGGACAGTTTTCAGACATATACGGACGAATCCTTGGCTGCTCTATCCATTCCTACGGACGTACGCAAAGGCGAACGAGACTTCCGCAACATCATTGACTTGGCCTCTAAACGCTTCATTCCTGCGGGTCGAATATCTCAAATAAGACCAAATTTCCCAGCGGAGGCAGCGGCCATGGCTAGAGAAGGAGATGAAGTGCGAAGTCTCAATCCCGCAGACCCCCGTATAAGGGATCTCAACGCGGAAATTCATAGGTTGGTCGATAAACATAAACTGGCCAAATGGAAACAACACCTAGAGCAATGCAACCTCTCTGATGGGGTTGGCAAATTATGGACTACGGTCAAAGCTCTATCTAATCCAACGCAACACAAGGATAAAGTAGATATTACTTTCGGTGACAGGGTGAAGAAGGACCCTAGGGGATGTGCGAACTCCTTCTGTAGACAATTTGTACTACATTCCCCGCCCGATAGAGCTAAACGTAGAACCATGCGACAGGCGCGTAAATATAAAAACCAAAATACGCCCATTGTCATCACTGCCTCAGAGGTCAAGGAAGCCATCAGACAGGCTAAGCCCTCAAAATCCATCGGCCCCGACGGCATTGCCATGAAGATGCTGAAACATGTAGGCCAGGAGGGACACAAATACTTAGCGGCTCTATTCAGTCTTTCACTGAACACTTTCGTCATTCCTGAAATATGGAAAAAGGCGAGAGTGGTTCCATTACTAAAACGTAGAAAACCGGCAAACATAGGCGATTCATATCGCCCTATATCACTTTTGTCACCGGTAGTGAAGACGCTAGAGTCCATTTTGCTCCCGTATTATACTGCAAATCTGCACCTGGCTAGTCATCAACATGGCTTCCGTAAGCTGCACAGCACCACCACCGCACTCAATGCCATTACAACGCAAATAAATAGCGGCCTAAATCAAAACCAACCAAATCACAGGACTGTGTTAGTATTAATGAATTGCGATGGTTGAGGCGAGATGATGCGAGGAAGGACGAGTGCTTCAATGCGTGCTGTGAAGCTCGTGTTTCGAGAATGTAAGGCAACGTTCACTCTATGTTGTGTTTTTGTATTAGTTGCCCCGATCCCGGTGATATTGACATGTGAGGTTTTCAGTGGTAACCTGAGCCGTTTTACCAGACGTTCTGTTATGAAGTTTACCTGTGACCCTGAGTCTAATAACGCGCGGCATACAACTTCCGTGGCGTCTGTTTTGATTATAACTACTGCTGTGCTCAATAGGACGTATGGCCTTGGTCCACCTTTGTCCGTCGCGGTGAGTGAATCTGCTTCAGAACTTCGTGATGAGGTGGATGCCGCTGAGGCAGCTTCTGGCGTCCTTTTTCTCGTTACTGCCGCTGATGCTGCTGATGTCCTCCCGATTTTGGGCTCACCTTCGTGACTAAGGCTTGGCCTTGATGAGTTTCTGCTCGTTTCCAGGTGCAAAAGTGAATTATGTTTCTTGTTGCATTTCATGCATACTCTTGACTTGCAAGTCTTAGAGGAGTGCCCGGGTCTCATGCAGTTTACGCATAGTTTTTGTCTTTGGACGTAATTGAGCCGTTCATTTGGTGTCATTGTTTGAAATTCTTGGCACCGAAACAAAAGGTGGCTTCCATTGTGGCAGAGCGAGCAGGAGGTTTCCTTTGGTGCGGTGGCGGCCGCACATGTTTTTGACACGAACTTTTCCTTCTGTCCCATTGCTTCCATTGATTGAAAGCGGGCTTCAAGAAAGTCTAGGAAATTGTTCAGTCCTTGAACTTCCTTCGGGTTTACTATTGAACGTTCATATAATGTGTGCGTACCCCGATCCAATTTTTTTGTGAGCAAGTGTATTAAGATGGCTGTAGGGATGCCCATGTTGACTAATGCATGCAAGCATTCTTTTGTTACATCATGCAACGTTTTTATTGATGTGGACGTTGCTGTGATTGTTGGTTGCTCTAGTAATTGGTTCATTATGGATGCAACAAGAACCCGTTTATTGTTATATCTATCACCAGGGCCGAATCAAGGTATTCGCTTGCGAGGATGCAAAAACTGTTGCACTGTACAAGGCAGCAGCTGCAAGACTAGGTGAGATCTACCAAGGGGCAAGAATCGAGGTTGTCGACTGGAAGGACATCCCGGCTCGGCCAAGGGCAAGAGCGTGAATTCCTGCTATCCCTGCTGAACCTGAGAGAATTCTCAGGATGCTGAGGATCATGAACCCGTCTCTCCCGACGCAGGACTGGGGTGTAAATCTGGTCGAGGACGCGGTAGGGCCTGATAGGCAAGTGGTCTTCACCTTGAATAAGGAGGCACTCGAGCCCCTTAAACGGTGCAATGGACGAGTGCACTACGGCATGGGTCAGATCGTGATCCACGTATACCGCGGCGATGCAAAGCGCGCTGCTATTTCGGCTGCACCGGAGGACTCGGACATCGCAGTGCCGGAAGGGGAGTCGGAGATGTCCGACTCGGAAAGTATGGTATCTGCCACGTCAAATGGCGAAGGAGCAGTGAACAGCTCGGAGATGGGAGACAGCCTGCTGGACGGGGAGGACCTCAACGTTACAGTGATAGCAGCTAGTCCTGAGCGCACCACAGTTGACACTGCCACAGTTAGTAGGATCTCTGCCACGCCAAACCGTGGTCTGAAGAAATCGTCGTTGAAAGATAAGCCTCCAGACGAGGTGGAACTCGACGATACGGCGGTGGCAGGGAAGTCTGAGCACTCTCATGTTGGTGGTGATTCAGATAAACCTGCACAAATCTAAAGCAGCCTCGGCTGCTTTAATCAGTCGTCTCTCTAAAGGCGACGTAGATGTGGTCCTCATCCAAGAACCCTGGGTCAACAGCTCTAGGATTTGCGGTTTGGGGACTAAGGGTTATAAGCTTATTCGAGCCAGCGAGGGGGGCAGGGTTAGAGCCTGTATTTTAGTTAAGTCTGAGCTGAATGCATTTCTCTTGCCCAACTATACCAATGGTGACGTTACAGCTGCCAGTTTAACAGTCGACAGTACCAGTCTGACGATGGCGTCGGTCTATATGCCCTACGACGCCGAAGAACCTCCGCCACAGAGGGAGGTAAAAGACCTGGTGGCAAATTTTTCCATGGGTCATCTTATTATCGGAACTGACGCCAATGCTCATCACGTCCAGTGGGGAAGCTCCGATATCAATGCTAGAGGAGAGTCGTTGTTTGACTATTTGTTAACAACTAACCTGGTAGTTTGCAACGTGGGTAACGAACCTACGTTTATTACTAAAACCCGTAGGGAGGTAATAGATCTCACTATTTGCAGCGAAGGCGCTTATGAGTGGGTCAGAAAATGGCGCGTTCTCGATGAGCACTCATTCTCCGACCACCGGTACGTAGAAATAGTTCTAGACTTTTCTGTTGAGCAGCCGGTTATGAAACGCAACCCACGTAACACTAACTGGCAGCTACACAATGAAATACTATCTAGGGACTTACCAGCACTGCCCCCACAAGTCTCCTCATCAGTAGGGGAGTTGGAGGATCTGGTAAAGACCTTTACAACGGCGCTCTCGAATGCCTTAGAGCAGACTTGCCCAGTGCCAAAACCACGCGGTAAACATAGGCCGCATTGGTGGTCCTACGACCTGGACTCGCTCCGAAAATCATGTAGGACACTATTTAATAAGGCCAAGAGCCTTGGCACGGAGAGTCAATGGCTCGAATATAAAGTTAAACTCAGGGCCTACAAAAAAGCTCTGAGGCAGGCGAAGAGAGTATCGTGGAGAAATTTCTGCACTGGGGTCGAAAATGTCGACGATACAGCGAGACTTAGACGAGTGCTCTCAAGAACTCAAACAGCCACAAGCTATTTGCGCAAACCTGACGGATCCTGGACCAGCACGGAGAGGGAAACCCTAGGGCTGCTCTTGAATACGCACTTCCCAGGGAACTTGCATGAGGAACCCGTAGCACCTACAACAAACCTGGCTGTATACATACCCATCACGGAGGAAAAGGTTAGGTGGGCGGTTAAAAGCTTCGAACCGTTCAAGGCTGCCGGGCCAGACGGGATTATTCCCGCACAACTCATAAACACGGCGGAGACATCAGCCAAATTTCTGGTATTTCTCTATACAGCCTGCCTGGCTCTTAGCTACATTCCGTGCTCCTGGAGAAGTGCCACGGTAGTGTTTATTCCTAAGGCGGGGAAGGCGTCTCATTACGAGCCGAAGGACTACAGGCCGATCAGTCTCTCATCCTTTGTGCTCAAAACCTTCGAGAGGATAATAAATGACTACCTCTCCTCTACTATTGATAGCAACCTGATCTATAGCTATCAGCATGCATACACCAAAGGGAAATCTACAGAAACTGCGCTTCACAGCCTAGTTTCTGTTATTGAAAAATCGCTGTATGAGAAGGAGTACTGTCTTGCGGCCTTTTTAGATATTGAAGGAGCCTTCAACAACATAAGCCCTGATGCTATAAACACCGCTTTAACAAGTCTGGGCATAAGCAGGTCTCTTATTGGACTTATTGATCAACTGCTAAGGGGTAGACGAATAGTTTCATCACTGGGCTCGGTTGACTTATCACGCTATGTCACAAGGGGAACGCCTCAGGGTGGTGTTCTCTCCCCGCTTCTATGGAACCTCACTGTCAACTCGATGCTGCGAGACACAAGCTGGGGGGGCGGGAAGGTAGTGGCATATGCAGACGACTTAGCTATAGTATATAGGGGCAAATTCCCACAAACCCTGTGCGACTTGATGCAAGTAGCACTGCGAGAGGTTTCCTCATGGTGCTCGCGCTGCGGACTGAGCATCAACCCGGGAAAAGTAGAACTGGTTCTTTTCACCAACCGCTATAAGATACCACCGCTAACACTACCAAAACTGAATGACGTGCACCTGAACCTGGCTGACAAAGCCAAGTTCTTAGGCACAGTTCTGGATAGGAAACTAACCTGGAAGGAGAATGTTCTTCAGCGCCAGAAGAAAGCGTCTATTGCACTCTACACATGCAAAAGAGCCATTGGAAAGAAATGGGGGCTCAGCCCCAAAATATGCAAATGGATCTACACCGCAATCATTCGACCAATCATGCTCTATGGAGTTGTGGTATGGTGGCCTGCGCTGAGCAAGGCAACAAACCTTAATCTGCTAGGTAAAGTACACAGATCTTGCATGATCTGTATAAGCGGTGCGTTAAGAACAACGCCCAATGAAGCACTCCAGGCCATTCTTGGCATTTTGCCACTCGATCTGGAAGGGCACCGGGTAGCAGCAGCATCGGCTCTGCGTCTAAGGGAAACGTCCGGCTGGGGCGCAAGCACTACTGGACACGCCTGTATTTTGGGATCCTATAGCTTTCTTCCGCTGAGCACGGATCGTTGTGCGACCACAACAGTCGGAGATAGCTGTTTTAAAATCAACATTCCCAGCAGGGAAGAATGGGAGAGCACGGATCGGAGTCCCGCCACTCATGGCGGCACTTCCATTTATACTGATGGCTCGAAGTTAGACGGCAGAGTTGGAGGAGGGGTTTATTCAAAGGATCTGAACCTTGAGCTCTCCTTCAGACTACCTGATCACTGCAGTGTCTTCCAGGCTGAAGTTTCAGCAATCATGGACGCCGCGGCTTGGATAGGCCAACACACTATCGGACACGACATTTTTATATTCAACGACAGCCAGGCGGCCATCAAATCCCTTGGCTCTTATTCGTTCAACTCTGAACTGACGCTCAGCTGTCGTCGATCTCTACATGAGATGGCCCAACAGAATCGCGTGAACCTCACATGGGTCCCGGGGCATAGGGACATTGAGGGAAATTGTAGGGCAGACGAACTTGCGAGGCAGGGCACGACCAAGCAGGTTCTTCGGGATAAAGAGCGCTTAGGTATGCCGTTTGCCACATGCAAGCTTATGCTGAAGGAGTACACAGTCCGCCAAGCCAACGAAAGATGGCTGCAATCTCCAGGATGCCGGATATCCAAAGAAACCTGGCCGAAATGGGATCATAAAAGATCAAGACAAATTTATGCCCTAAGGAGAAGAGAAATCTCCATATTAATAGGCGTATTGACTGGGCACTGCCTCATTGGTAGGCACGCAGAAAGACTTGGTGTGCCCTACCGACGATGCTGTAGGAGTTTTAAGGATGATGAGGAGGAGGAAACGGTGGAGCACCTCATCTGCAACTGCCCGGCTTTAAGTGGCGCGAGAATGCGCTTTTTGGGAGTTCCCTTCCTGGTTAGCCTACGCCAGGTCACGGAGCTGAACATAAAGGACCTGATGGCCTTCATCAAGTCATCTAAATGGTTCGAGGAGGAGTAACGGTGTCGGTATAGGAACGTCAGTCCCGGGATTCTGCTATGTGGAGAATTATAATACCGGGATTTTCCATATGGCAGGGTCCCGGAACTGACTTTCCTAGTGTTGGTGGTATCACAACGGGCCTTTTAATACTGGCCTAGGTGTGCCTCTACGGTAGCCACTTGAACCTAACCTATATCTATTTTGTAGCAGGCTGTTTGTTCCAGGCTGTTTCGTAATTTTCGGCAGTGGCTGATAGGTGGCTTATTAGTTGTTCGGCTTCCCCATTTAGGTTTGACTTTAAATACCACATTTTTTGAACTGTGGGGATCGCTTGTTTGTCTACCAGTTGGGAGAAGAGGTCAAAGAATGCTGTCCATCTTAAGTATTCCCCATTAAATTTGAGGATTGTTATTTTTGGAAGCTGAATCGTTTTATTTTTGACCGTTTCCTCAATTTTATCTGCCGTATTTTCCTTGAGCTTGAAATTGCTATAAACCGATGCTCTGACAGTAGTGTATGACTCCATGTCATACCCATCTCTTACAGGATCTATGCTGTCTTCCCCTATCGAGAAGTGGAGCTCTTGTATTTGCTCCCAAAGTTTCTCTTTTAGCTTCATGTTTGCCGCTGTCGGGTCTATTTCGAGGAGCCGTTTTAGTGATGCTATCATCACGTTTTGTCTTCTTATGGCTGAAGACAATTCTGGTTTCCGAGAGGGAGCGTAGGTACTTCCGGGAAGACCTTTCCTTTGCTCGTCCGGTGTTTGGGTTTTGAGAGGTTCCGTCATGCCGGACTCCATTATTTCCTTGTACTTTGACGTCAACTCGGATATTTTTTTGTAGTATTCGGTGGTGAAATATTGGTGGCTGGGATCCATATCTGCGAGGCAACGGATTTTATTATCCGTTACCTCAAATTCGGCCCACGCTATGTCGAGGCGCTCTTTGTAATATTCAGGCGTTTTCCTCGCTGCTGAATCCTTTTTGAAGTTACGGATTATTGTCTCTATTAGCTCTCCAGTTGTACTTTGGGAGGCTGTCAATGTCTCCATTCTCTCTTCATTGGTTGGAGCCATATCGAAATTGATTCTGATGCTGGTTAACTGAATTGGCAAGATTGAGGGTGAGTCAGAAGTTGCTGACGTTGTCGCTCGAGTCGTTGCGTGTTCGGGGGCAGAGGGTTGCGTGATCAGATCACGTCGGGGTCACCAAAATGTTTGGAGCGGCTGATTTGCCGTCCTGGGTTAAGGATCGAGTGGAATGGCTTAGGTGCCAAACCACGTACAAATAATAGTACGTTTCTACGTACTGCCGGTTCTGCGAGAAAGGTACATGTGCTTGCGCAGTACCCTTCGTACCGAAACGACCCAGGCTGTATTTTTTTATTACAGCCTGGCCAAGAGCAGTACACCCGAAGTGACCCTGTCTAACGTGTCACGATTCCTCCCCCTAAAATTGTCATCCCTGGAGCAGTTCCTTGCAGCAGGGCTGCTCCCTATTCTGTTGTTCCGGTCTGGCGTTGAGCTAAACCCTGGTCCAACAGAATGGTTCTGCTGCGTGTGCCGGAAGAAAATTTATACCAGATGTTCGCATTCGGTGCAATGCACATCTTGTAAAGGTTGGCTACACAAGTCTAGTTGCTCCGGACTAGATCCAAAAACACACCGGCCTCTTAGTTTTTTTAAAACCTTCGTGGCGCCTTGCTGTTCACGTCTTAGAACGTCCCGTGGCTCGCGACGCTCCGGCGTAGCGCTATCGCCTCCCCTTCGCAATATATCTATTGCTCAGCAAACATTGTGTGTTCCCAGTTGTAGCTCGCGCCCTAGCGCGCTAACACCTCACACAGCAGCTCATAGCTACTCCCTACTTAGCACATCTATAGATGTTGTGAGCACTGCTGAGCTACAACTCCCGCCCCAAAATATTCTCCTCCCCTCTACTTCTTCCGGTACCGGCACAAGTGTGAATCAAGGCCATCAGCTCCTGGTCCCTCACACTATGTGCACTGTTTGTCGGCACAGAATATATGCGTCCAGAGTGCCATCGGTCAAGTGCAATATCTGCCTTGGCCAATGTCACCTGCGCATATGCTCAGGGCTCGCAAACAGAAATCTATGGACTGATGCGTATGTTGCGCCGTGTTGTCGAGCTGTGCAGCCCACATTGCCGACAAATTCTACCTCGTTTCCCAACGAGCGGAATTTGTCGCCTTCAGGACTGCGACGACGATCACGGACTAGCATATTACCTCCACGGCGAGCGCACCAGTCCCTGACTCCCAGAGTGACCATTGCCTCTCCCCCGCATTTCAAAATAATGCAATTAAACTGCAATGGTATAACTGGCAAGATTGTGGAGATCACCAAGTTTATGCAGCAAAACTCCATCAAAATTGCTGCAATCCAGGAGACTAAACTTGGCACCCACTCAGATCTCAGAGCGAGTGGTGGCTACCACATTCTCCGGCATGATCGTACGGACGGTGGGGGTGGTCTTGCGTTCATCATCCACCAAACCGTGCGGTATAGGGAATTTGCATTCAACACCGAACAAGAGGACATACCCTTAGAGCGACAGGGTATTGTCATTTCAGCTGGAGGTGTTGATCTCGAGCTGATAAACATCTACATACCTCCCGTCACCTGTTGTCCCAGAAGTTATCGCCCTTATTTAAGCGATTTCCTACGGGGCGATAACCGTGTCATTATGGGCGATTTTAATGCACACCATGACATGTGGCATTCACGCCATTCTGCTGACGGCAGAGGACGGGAAATAGCCGAGCAAATTGACGCTTCCACATTCTGCGCGGTGAACACGGACGCCCCCACGAGGATGGCAGTAAATTGCAGTAGCTCCCCGGACATAACAATTGTTAGTCCGGGTCTAATAAACTGCATAAACTGGCGCCCAATGGTGGCTTTGGCATCAGATCACCTGCCAATCATCCTGTCCGTTGATCGTGCCCCGGATTTCACCACCTCTGAGAAGAGATCCTACGTAAACTTCAGGAGGGCTGACTGGGTTGGCTTTACTGAGTTTACTGAGAGCTCCTTTGGTGCTCTTCCCATACCGACTGACGTACGCCAAGGTGAAAAGGAAATACGTAAGGTCATAAATAGAGCTGCAGCCCTTTTTATACCAGCTGGGAGAATACAAAATATACGGCCAAACTTCCCAACTGAAGCTGCAGCCCTGGCCAATGAACGTGACCATATACGTAGCATCGATCCCGCAGACCCACAGATCAGTGGTCTCAACGCGGAAATCAGACGGTTGGTAGATGAACACAAACATGCCAAATGGGAGGAGCATCTGAGGTCTTGTAACCTCTCTACCGGTGTTGGAAAATTATGGTCCACAGTCAAATCCCTGTCAAATTCGACGGGCCCACCAAAAAACGTAGACATCACCTTTGGTGATAAGACGTTTAGTGACCCGAAGAAAAGTGCAACGGCCTTTTGCCGACAGTTTGTACCACACCCTGCACAGGACAGGGACAGACGTAGGATCTTCAGGTGTGCGCATAAACACAAAAACAATGCCTCCGTTTCCATCACCGCTACAGAGGTTCGAGTGGCCATCAGGAAAGCCAAAAATTCTAAAGCTATGGGCCCTGACGACATAGCCATGGTGCATTTAAAACACATCGGCGAAGAGGGAGTAAAATACCTCACTACCGTCTTCAATTTGTCCCTGGCCACTTCTGTCATACCTGAAAAATGGAAACAGGCAGTCGTGGTCCCGCTACTAAAGCCTGGCAAACCAGCTAACGTAGGGGAGTCTTATCGTCCGATATCGCTCCTCTCGCCAGTAGTGAAGACATTGGAGGCGGTATTACTTCCTCTTTACACATCAAAGTTGAGGTTAGCCGAGCACCAACATGGCTTTAGAAAAATACACTCAGATAACTGACGGACTCAACCAGAAAAGCCCTCATCACAGGACGGTTCTAGTTGCTCTTGACCTGTCTCAAGCTTTTGACACAGTAAATCATGGACAACTGGTATCCGATTTGGAAGATTCATCGCTCCCCCCCTGTCTTAAGCGTTGGTCCGCCAATTATCTGAGTGGTCGTCAATCGTCTGTAGTTTTCAGAAACAAAAAATCAAAACCGAGAAAGATTAAACAAGGGGTACCGCAGGGTGGTGTCCTTTCCCCGCTTCTGTTTAATCTTTATATTTCGAGGCTTCCTTCCCCACCAGATGGAGTCTCGATTGTTTCTTACGCAGACGATTGTACTATCCTGGCATCTGGCACTTCCGTTGATGAGCTATGCTCCAGGATCAATGGTTATCTCCCCTCTCTTGTTGAGTTTTTCACTGCCCGGAGCCTGACATTGTCGCCAACGAAGTCCTCGGCGACACTATTCACGACCTGGACGGCGCAAGTTGGCATGGAGTTAGAAATCTACGTAGGCGATCAAAAATTACCTACTGTCTCTCACCCCAAAATCTTAGGGGTAACTTTCGACCCCATGCACAAATTCGCTGCTCATTCAACCGCAATTGTCTCTAAGCTACAAAGCCGCAACAAAATTCTCAAGTCGCTAGCCGGCAGCACTTGGGGTAAAGACAAAGAAACGTTGCTGGCAACCTATAAAGCAATTGGTCGGCCGATCCGGAATTATCCTGAATTACGCGTCGCCGATATGGTCGCCGGGGCTTGCTGAGGTTCATTGGAAAAGACTGCAGGCCTGCCAAAATACCGCACTCAGAACCGCCACGGGATGCGTCCTTATGTCTCCAAAACATCATTTACATCATGAGGTGGAAATGCTCCCAGTTTTGGAGCACAATGAAATGCTAAACAAGCAGTACCTGTTGAACTGTTGCAAACCACAACATCCCAACAGACTACTGCTTGAGTATGAGCCACCTCCTAGGACCGTAAGGGCACATCTACGTGAGCATTTTGATGAGATCCGGCACCTCACACTTTCGCCGTTTGATCCAAAGGTACATACGCAGGCCCTGAAGCACATCCATGACACGTCCGTTGCGTCTTATGTCTCGCTCTGTCCACTGAACGCCGTTTTGCACGCCAAACCACCTCGCGTCGCGGCTGAGGAGCGTCTTCTTCCTCGAGAGACAAGGGTCACTCTGGCTCAATTACGCTCTGGATACTGTAGCAGGTTAAACTCCTACTTATCCAGACGGACATTCATTCGGCACGTCACCCCATAATACCAACCATTTATTTATCTGCTCTTCGGAGCCCACTCTTCTAACACCCATCTCCCTCTGGTCCAACCCTGTTGAAACTGCAAGTTTCCTAGGACTCCCGTTAGAAGAAATTGATGACAATTTAGGTTAAGGAAAAGTACACGCTGGGCAGGGCTACACTTCGTTACAACAACAATAGGACTCGAGGTGGTCGCACCAGGAGTTTGGGTTGTATGGTGGGTTAGTCAAGGCAGTGGCACCAAGACTTGTTTAGCAATAACGTCAGGCACTCGAACCTGGTTATTTAAGGCGATGGGAGAAATGGCGATGGAAGCAATTGCGCTATATGATTAAAGAACAAGTAGCTTTAGGTTTGCTGGTCATGCATTTCTCAATTCTTTATTTTAAATTCTTCGCTTATATACAATTTTGGTCTTAAAATTACGCTGACTAGTGCATTGCTTTTGACTTCTGCAATGCTAGTTCACTAGTCAGCAGTCTGCCGTTCTGGGTCGTCAGTAAGTGTCGCAACTGCTGACACTAGCGGTTGCAATGCTGACGCCAGCGACGGCACACTTACTGACGGCCGCGAGCAAAATATGACGCACTCGCTACTCAGCACTTTTGCTTGTTTTTGAATTTCATGCAAACAAATATGCCTGTGTCTGCATATTTGGACAGAAATGAACATGCTCCCGCATGTATCATTCATAGCCATTTTCTTTTCGTTTGGCTGTTTATTTAACCGTCTAACCGCTCCACCTGACGCAAATAAAGCACGTAAATTTTTTAAATAACTTTTCGCTCGAATACTCACATGACCGACTTATCAGCGGCTCCTCCTTTCTTGTTGATTGGGCGGAGGACACTTTGATTTCAATCGACAGGCATGCACGCTTCCAAACCTATGCGGAATAAAGGTGGTGCATGCACTTCACCACTCTCCGCCGCCATACTTAAATAGCTTAGTCGAAAGTCGTATCTCGTTACAGTCGGGTGAGGGTGAGGGTCAGTGTTCATATTCATATTTTCAATTATTTATTATAGCGAATTCAAGTAGTCGTTGACAATTTATAATACACAATTTCATAGAGCGGATATGAAGAAAATACAAAGCACATTCTCAATCTGTCTTATTCGTATTAAGTATAATATTTATTTTTAAAACTTGTTGGTGATTTTAGGATGAATTTATTGTGTCCATATCGAAGATAGATCCCAAATTTTTATAACTCGATCATGTCCAACGGTTAATAGCAATTTGCGCTCTTCATCCAAATCCATGTTAATGATTGAGTGCTTTGCATCATGAAACGAAGCCAATGAAGGACGCCTATAAAATGCAAAACGGTTTTAAATTTAAGCGTCAAATTACTTGGTATAGTCGTACACAGTACTTAGAGAAAAAAAATTGTAAAAAATTAACAAGTCTGTAAAAAATGTAAATACATTACTCCCACTCCCTTAAAGGTCCAAAAAAAAATTTTTTTTTTGCTAATAGTACGTTAAAAATTGCGAAAAATGTTTGCAAAAAAAATTGTTTGACAAAAATTAGAATCGTCGTTTGGTAGAAGATAAAGTGAGGAATTTCGAAAAGTGTTGATAGCTATGACTTTGAAAATAATTCGAAAAACTGGCCCAAACGTATTATTTTGTTGTTGTGAACTATACAAAAAAGTTTCAGAAAGAAAAAAACAACATCGAAAATAAGTGGCTTACTTCACAAAATCCAACTAATATATGTAGGTATCTTTATCAAAGTGCAAAAGTTGATCTTGCTACTGCGACCACCTTTTACATGCAAAGTCCCAAAATATTATAGTATGTAGAAAATAGGTGTACTTTGAGGGAGTGTGTGAGGCTGAAAGTTGTTTTTATCACAAAACAACTTATGAACTTCTCTTCGTTGGAGTTTTAGCTGATGATGGTAAGTATTTTTAGGGAGCTCTATTTAGCTTTTAGAGAAACTTTAAGCTTTACATAAGGAAATGTTATTTTGTACTTACTCAACATTTTGCAGTTGCTTGTAGCAAGAATCACAACAGCGTACATCGATTTCAAATCCCATTATTGGTATATTTATTCGGTTTGATGAGCAACTATCGCATACAGCTTTACCGCAATGGCGACAATGATGTTGTCTAAGTCCTGCAAAATTAGAATATTGTTTTAGTAAAAAGTTGTTAATTGAAACAAAGGTAACAAGAAAACGTAATTAAGGTCAATTTCTAGAATAAATATTATCCATTTATTACCTTGCAGTCAAAACCCAAACTTACATACATATATATAGCTACCTTAATTCACAAAGGCCGTATCTGACATAAAACAAAATTTACAAGAAAAACAAAACTACTTTTTTTTTACATTAAACACATGCAATTATAGCTTTGTATACAATAAAAAAAATTTTGGTATATCTCTGTTTTTCTTGCTAGTAACACCTTAAAATTTGTAGTGAGGGCGTATATTAATATCCCATACTAAAATATGTGAAAACGTACTTTCGAAAAATGTGTCAGTAAGGGCATTTGTGAACTTAGGTAACGATATGTGCCATTTTTAAAGTAGCCTAACTCGAGATAAGTTATAATTTAGTTGCTAGCGCTCTACCACTGACGGAGCACCTATCTATCTTTTTCTTCATTTTAATAGGAGCTGCCATTTAAAAGTTGGGAGGCAGCACAGATAGAGGCGACTAATAAAAGGGGTCGATCCAGCAGCAGGACCCCACCAAATTCCCAAAAGAGGACAAGGCAGATGAGTCCGCTTGATGGTGCGGCAGCCAGCGGGTCATCCTGATGGTGCGGTGGCAGGACAGTTACAATCTTTTAACGATGCCCTGACCACTTTTAATATGGGCATAATCCCACAAGATTATCCTACTACCATATGGTCTTCTGAAAAACTGGAGGTCATAAGGAGAGCCATTCTGAATGATGTGTGGAAACTTCAAGGTGGCACTATTAGTCCCAAAGATGACTTTTGATTGTCTGCAAGGATTGTAATACAGCAGATTGGATAAAAGACATCGTCCCAAAGCTTAAAACCAAACCATATCTGCCCCGGATAGATGATGAAGCCAGCGGCAGTGATGAAAACGTTATGGCAGAAAAGAAGGCTGAAGAATAAACAGCCTGTAACTCAAAGTGGGCGGAGGTGGTACAAGGATTGGAGGATGGAAAAGTAAGCTTCAGCTGAAATTCACAGCAGGAGCTACAACTGGCGAGACTCCAACAAAAACGACAACTAAAATTAACCACACGCCCTCTGAAAGCCGGCAATCCATCCTGCAGTGAGAACTCTAGACCCGGAGTCGACAAAGAAAGGGGACAAAGTCAGGCATCTAGTAAGGATTCTTTGCTCAACAGTAACCGACAATCATCAGTGTCTGACGGGGTCACGAACAATCTCTATAATGTCAACCCTCCCAGAAAATACTCGCCGTTCGAGGCGTCTAAAATGCCTCCAGGTGAATTTTCAACATGCCAAGGCAGCCTGGGATGTTCTAAGCAGAAGATTCAATAGGTCTGGGAGCGGCCTTCATTCAAGAACCATGGATTCTACATAGTTCTGTAAAAGGTTTAAACAGTGCTAATGGTAATTTAATTTATGCCACCGGTTCCGATCCCAGGGCGGCGATGCTTCTAAACAAGAAACTGGCGTTTATCCCGCTCCAACAGTTCATGGCGGCTGATTTGGTTGCAGTTTGGGCAAAGATTCCGAATCGAAGAGGTGAAAAAGAGGCCATTATGCCATAAGCTTACTTTCCGTGTGACGATGAAACAGCCCCAACTGCTGAATCCAAATCCCTCATTGAGTATTGCCAACAGAAGGGTATCCCAGAAGGGTATCCTCACTGACGTTACATAAAATTCGTTACTGACGTTACTTCCGAAGTAACAGAAAACAAGCCGAATACTTTTCTTTCATGGACGTTATGACAGATAGGCACACTGATTTATGGAAGAAAATCGTGAAAATGGATATTTCCCTTCTGCTGATTTGCCAAATTTAAAGTCCGGTCAAATAAGACATTTGAAATAACAAAAGTCCGACAAAGCCAAATTTTTGTAGAGGGCTAACACTCATAAAGCATGTATGAGTCAGATGTATGTAATTCGTGGTTACTGACCTTTGCGCAACATAACAAAAAAAATTAAGTTTCTTAACTAGTTATTTCAAAACGAAAAAAATATATTTCGGTAACCCTAATTTATTCAAGCATATTTTAGTTAAGGGTTATGCCAACGATAACTTGATATGTATTCTACATAGTTCATATATCGCACTTGTTGCGTTAAAGTGTAACAACTCAAAATGTGAACATTTTCAGTAGAGACGAAAAACTGTTTCCGTAAATATTAATAATATATTACAAAGAAAAAACAATGAAACTGCACGAAAATATCATTAAAAATAATATAACCGTTGTTTCATTTTTATTTGTTTAGTATTTGCACGAAAATAACAAATTTTTGAGTTATTACTCTTTTCCTGAATTTTTTTTATATACATAGTGGTATTATTTTGAGTGAAAATTCAAAATGTTACACTTTATGTGATACACTAACGAACCAAATTGATAAAACACTTGGAGACAACTAAAAATGTAACTCTTTAGTTGAGTCGAAAGAAGTCATTCTGAAAACAAAGAGAGAGTCATAACGTTTTTTTTAACGAAAGACCAAACAAATTACTGAACGATTTTTACAGTGGGTAGAGATGACCACTGCACATTATTTTCTTGCAAAAAAGTAAAATTTGGAAATTTTGAGTTGTTACACTTTAACGTAACAAGTGCGATATGTATAACAACTTAGCCCTACTGGAAAATTCAAAAGTTTTGAACAACAAAAGAAAACAATACGTTGGTTTTACTGCTGTCATCAATCTTTGTTGTTGTTGTAACGAGGTGTAGCCCTGCCTAAATGTCAGACAGGGTCACCCAGAGTGTATTCTTCTTGTCATGGAAGTTGCCAACATTAATTTTCATTCTGTTGTTGTTGTTGTTGTTGTTGTAGCGAGGTGTAGCCCTGCCTAAATGTCAGACAGGGTCACCCCGAGTGTATTGCTCTTGGCCGGGTCGATATAAGAAAACGGCCCGGGTCGTTTCGGCACGATGGTTACAGCACAAGTACTGGTACCGTTCTCGTAGAACCGGCAATACAAGAAACTAGCCGTGTAGGCTATGCAGGTCATTTAGCGTTACCCAGGGTGCACCAACTGGGAGGCGACCTACTTTTACACCCTTTCATTCTGTTGTCATTCGCTGTGCTCGTTCATAATATCCAACAACCAGCTATTTTGAGCAATGTTTGCAGGGTAAAATTTGCTTGTCCCTTAAATCTGTTTCGTTTTTGCGAATTAACTATGAGGATTATCCGCACAGTTAATTCCGGACTTGCGTAAGTGTATCAGCTCTATACGCCTCGAGTCAACCCGGTGCATAAAACCGGCCGTCACATGAACGAAAATGTTTCGAAAATAATCTATAAAATTTACCTATTTGTCTTTGGTCCATCATTGCACGGAAATTCCAAAAGAATGGGCGTTGGCATAGTTGACAGCTGTTGTGCTCAACCCATCCGGGCACTTCTTTTCGCATTGCATTCATTTCCCATAGAACAATAACCGAGTCTTCGCCCCCACTTATTAGCTGTTGAGTATTATTGGCATACGCAAGGCCGGAGATCTTGTTACTAAAAAAAAAAACAAATAGAATGTATGAAACAAAAAGAAAACGGAGCTAATGATTAGAAGAAAAGTGGGCGACTGCCGATAGTCCAATCCAGGGTTTTTTGTGGAAGTTTCTCGGAGCAAGAGCTTTTTTTTTTTTGTTTATTGAATTCGACTACTAGTAGGTAAGGATGAAAAAGGTTAAAAGTAATCAAAAAATATGCAGAGGGGTTAGAATTCCTAAATCGGATTAGTTAAAATTTATTCTTGAGCAATAATGGTATTGATCTAATAGTTCAGGCAAACTAGACTAGACCTGGCGATTTTTGCAGCGTGTTAAATAGGTTTGCATATTAGTCCGGTAAAAATAGACATAAAAATAGTGGTTAAATAGCAATAATTCTTACAGAGCCAAATTTTGTTATGCTATGGATACACAAACGGAGATTATCTCCAATAAATCTTCTTTAAAAAAAAAAAAAAAACGTATGGCGGCGATATACCAACAGGTTATCATAACCTCTAACGAGATTTTTAGCCGAGCTTCTCTTTCCAACTTGTGGTGTGTGCTTTTTTGAGTTTTTCCTACAAGTTGGCGGGACCTACAGTTTTTTGCCGACTCCGAACGGCACTTGCAAAGCAAATGAATTTTTTGCTGAGAAGCTTCTCATGGCAGAAATACACTCGGAGAGTTTGCCAAACTACTGCCGAGGGGCGACCCCGTTTAGAAAAATTCTTTTTCTAAATAATTTTTGATGTTACTTTTGCCGGGCATCGAACCGCCACGACTTGATGTAGAAGGCCGAACACTTAACCGCTACACCACGGCGGCCGCCAAAATCTTCTTTAAACATGCCTTAAAATGATTACATAAGGGGTATTCGCTTTTAAGTGTATGAGAAGTTACAAGGGTCTAGAAAGTAACAATAACAAATCACTCAGAAATTGATGTTACACTATTATCACAACCCTACAACATTTGCAGATGATTGTAGAAATCAAGTGGTGTTAGTGTGAGATCAGTGTAAGCTTTTGACAGTTGAATTTGAGGTTATGTTTATTGATAGATTTTTTGTTTATTCATATGGCAACTACTCTTCTGTGCTTCTTGGCATTTTGCGTGCGCAGTTTTATTATATAAAGTTGTGCATTTTTGATAACAAGGTGCGCTCACGCTCATCTAAGTTACACTTACAATTGTACATTGCATACACTAAAGAGCGAATACCACTATAGTTCCAGAAAATTGGTACTTTAGGTGGTGTCACTCATGTTTCCGCACAGATTTCAATTTTTAAGTTCTTCTAGTTTAGATGGCAAACTCTGCGAATTGCGTAGCAACAGTTGGACAAAATTATGTTTTTTCAAAAGGCTCTTTTATTTAGTAAATATAATGGTCGAAAAAAATATATTTTTCAGACTACTATAGTTTTTTTTTAATGTAATTTTTAGTGTCTTTTACGTTTCATGGGGGCGTCACTTACGTTTCAAATCTCGTAAATTTGATATGGAAATGAGTTTTTATTAGACCTACAATGAGCCACATGGTGTTTCAGTTAAAATTTATAACTAATATTCGTTAATAAATGACCTATGAGTTGAATTTTGTGAAGTGAGCCACTTTTTTTCGAAGTTGTACTATCTTTCTGAAACTTTTTTGTATGGTTCACAACAACAAGAAAAAAATACGTTTGGGCCAGTTTTTCGAAATTCGACTTATTTTCAAAGTTATAGCTATCAACACTTTTCGAAATTCCTAACATTTTGATGAATTTCTCACGATTGGTTAAACCGATTTTGCTAATTTTTTAAATATATATAAAAGATGGTATCTTCTACCAAACGACGATTAACATCTTTGCAAAAAAATGTTTGTTGCAAACATTTTTCGCAATTTTTAACTTCTCCATCGTGGGCAGATGGCGCTTTTGTATGATGTTGTTGGGCATTCCATTAGTAACTATTAGCAAAAAAAAAATTTTAGGCACTCTAAGGGAGCGGGAGTTATTTACATTTTTTTACAGACTAGTTAATTTTTTATGATTTTTTTTTTCTCTACGTACTGTGTACTATGCAGGTAAAAAATGTAAATAACTTCCGCTCCCTTAGAGTGCCAAAAAATTTTTTTTTTGCTAATAGTTACTAATGGAATGCCCAACAACATCATACAAAAGCACCATCTGACCACGATGGAGAAGTTGAAAATTGCGAAAAATGTTTGCAAACAATTTTTTTTTGCAAAAATTTGAATCGTTGTTTGGTAGAAGATGCCATCTTTGATATATATTTAAAAAAGTAGCAAAATCGGTTTGCCCAATCATGAGAAAATCATCAAAAAGTGAGGAATTTCGAAAAGTGTTGATAGCTATAACTTTGAAAATAATTCGAATTTCGAAAAATTGTTATTTATGTACATAAGTATTTTTGTTTAATCGGTGTGAGCCATACTACCAACTTTCATTAAAATACATGGCCGTCGAAAAAATTGTAGGTGGCTCAGTTCACAAAATTCAAGTCCTATAGTACGAGAGCCCCCATAGACATGGTGTTGTTGATTAATAACAAGCTAAGTTTTTCTGAGCGACTTCCTTCCGCCGAGATGCCCAACTTTTTTATCTTCGAAAATTCTGGAATGTGCGACCCTTGGTAGGTAGGCGGCGTGGAACATGTCAATTTGGGGCATACAAAATTTTTATGAATAACCGTTTAATTTTTATTTCACTAACTGCCACTGTCGTAACCAACTCACGAGTATATGTGGCCTACAAATTGTGTCCGACATAAAATGGGACCGACAACCCGAATATGTCAAAATGACGTCATCAAAATAATTATTAACATCAAGCAAATTTTTTCACAGTTTGTTGTCAGTGATGAGCACAATTCAATAGCATTATTGGCCTACAAAAATTGTGCGACACGTAGCCAGACTTCCGCCCCAAAGTGGTCAATTTGGTGTCAACATTTTTTTTATTAATACCTGTAGGCCAAGACCGGCGAATGATAGCTAAGTTTATCCCTTGTAATAAAAAAAAAAAAACCCTTGTAATATTGGCCTAAAAAAATTGTGCGACATGTCTCCAGACCGACAAAAAATGTCACAATGTATAGATATAAAAAAATTGTAATAGGAGAGATCATTGTAGATTGCAGATATTCAATAATAACTGATATGAGGGATCATAACTAAGCCAGTAGAATCTCAATCTACAGTTTCTGCAGTAAATTTTCAGTCTGTCTGTATGTATGTAAGAGTAGGTCAATTTTTTGTTTACAATCGTCATTACAGAAAATGTTTTACTAATCATTTAACATACTTTGCTAAAGGCACTCCATGTCTTAAATCGACTTTGACCACATGGATTTTATGGCAATGTTTCATAGTTTACTCTTTACTGGACATGCCTTAGGTCAAGCATGCAAAAGCTTCAAATGGTCAAAATCTCAAATTTTGGGTAAAATCCCCTTTTTCATAAACTACAGTTAGGGGCATTTTTTGAGTTAATTCATATCGCCAAAGTAAAAAGAAGTATTTCAAAATTTAAATTGTTTTTGAAAAGGCTTTCAAAATTTCATTTTTACAACGGAGTTCTATGAAGAAATAAAACTTTGAAATGCCGTTTTTCCAAAAATTTTAAAAAGTAAATACATCTGTTTACTTTGGAACCGGGCGATATTGTTGTTATCAATAAACTCGAATTTATGGCTCAACATTCAAGTTATTAGCCCAGGGTGGTGTATGCGCCATTTTTGTATAGCACGAACCAATTCGTAGAACTTTAAGGAAATCTTAAACCACCTCAAATATGAGGTACGTTTTATGAACGGCAGATTTGAACCCTTCTTTGATAGCGTTGGATAGATGATTACAAAGGCTACATATGACAAAAAAAAAATATTCTGATCCAAAGTCTACTATAGGTCTTATACTTAAAATAGTGTGCCAGCATGGAACGTTCGTAACGCTGGAAACACCCATATATTTGTGTACAACAATGGAATTATTTAGGAAATTCACAAGATTTCCTACTCGCGAATCTGCTATTAGTTTGAAACTGTCATAATTTCCATGCTGTAATTTCTCATATAAAATTTGAATAGCACAATAAAATTGAGCAACCTATGTATATCAAGTGTGCTATTTTGTTTTCAATTTGTTTTGTTTTGAATTGTATATATATTTTTTTTGTTTTTTAAATTTTCACTTCAATTTGTTCAGTTTGAAAAATAAAAGAAGCAGGAAAACAAAAAAATTAACAACTTCCTGAAAAGTTTTTACAAAAATTCAATTTATAGTTTTCAGATACGACCGTTCAACTCATCTTAGTGCTCACAAGAGCTGTGTTATGAAAATAGCGCAATAAACAATAAGACATCTTTTGAATTGCCTAATTGTTTTACGGCCTTTGTATTGTGAGCTTGATGCCAAGAAATGATGAATTTTGTTTTCTTCAGATTTCATTATTGCTGTTGGTTTTTTTTTTTTCATTTTTAAAAATTAATACTAATAATTAAAATTTTTTGTTAGAATATAAAAAAGGAAATGCTGTGCTAACTCGATGGTTGATCTACGGATATGATGCCTCTCACCTCTCATTACCATCTTCTCCTTCCTCGCGGATGGAGGGAGGACCTGACCTAGAAGGTTCCAAATCACTACCACGACAGTCGGGCAGTACCGCAGCGTACCGGGTTCATATCCGGCCAAGGACTGTCAACTTCGGCATCACTCCCCAAAACCTTCGGGGAGTGTTTTGCTGTTCCGCTTACAGTAGAATTTAGGCAACACGATGCTGACCAAGCGGCCAACATACGTGTTATTTTTGTGAATACCATAATCACCCTTTTTTTATTGTTTGTCTTGCCATAAATTTTCTTAGTAGCAGCGATATCTCTATGTCACTTTTTTCTAATTCTCGATCTTTTTTTTTCAAACTAACTCAAAGGTTCAAAACGCATGAAAAGAATCAAACCGTCATTGTTTGGTCGTTAACGGATTATAAATTTCTCTTTTGTTTTTCCTTTCTAAGGAATTGTCTACTATAACGAGTCTTAAAAGATGTTTGTTATTACCTGCATTGTATTTCGAATTGGCAGTGTTTAACTAGCCTTAAAAAATAAGCTGCTCGTGTATGCTGCCTTTAAAAAAGGAAGTGTCTATTTGCACATGACCGTATAAATATGGGCACCCGTAAAAGTACGTTGTAGTACGTAAGTAGTTTTACGGGTCCGTGACGTATCGGAAAATTCCCGTACTTTCACGGGTCCATGACGGATCGGAAAATTCCCGTACTTTTACGGATTTTAAAATTTTAAGGGTCAGAAAATGCCCGTACTTTTACGGATTTTAAACTTTTCGAACTTTTACTATACTTTTAAGGGTCAGAAAATGCCCGTACTTTTACGGATTTTAAAATTTTAAGGGTCACAAAATGCCCGTACTTTTACGGATTTTAAAATTTTCGTACTTTTACTAGACTTTTAAGGGTCAGAAAGTGCCCGCAATTTTACGGATTTAAAATTTTTAAGGATCAGAAAATGCCCGTACTTTTACGGATTTTAAAATTTTAAGGGCCAGAAAATGCCCGTACTTTTACGGATTTTAAACTTTTCGAACTTTTACTATACTTTTAAGGGTCAGAAAATGCCCGTACTTTTACGGATTTTAAAATTTTAAGGGTCACAAAATGCCCGTACTTTTACGGATTTTAAAATTTGTGTACTTTTACTAGACTTTTAAGGGTCATAAAATGCCCGTACTTTTACGGATTTTAAACTTTTCGAACTTTTACTATACTTTTAAGGGTCAGAAAATGCCCGTACTTTTACGGATTTTAAAATTTTAAGGGTCACAAAATGCCCGTACTTTTACGGATTTTAAAATTTGTGTACTTTTACTAGACTTTTAAGGGTCATAAAATGTCCGTACTTTTACGGATTTTAAAATTTTAAGGGTCAGAAAATCCGGATCACTTCGTACCGCAGCCGAAGAAGTAATTGGATTCCGGCAAATGCGAAAAAACAGCTGGTACGATGAAAGAGAGTGCAAAGACGCAATGGAAAGAAATGACGACGCCTATAAGGCAACGTTAAAAGCGAATGCAACGAGGAGCGTGTGTGAACACTACCGCGAGATGAAGAGGGAAGCGAGACGGCTTTTTCGGGCGAAGAAAAGGGAAGCGGAAAAGGGTGAAATCGAAGAGCTTGAAATGCTAGCCAGCAGAAGCAACGCCCGAAAATTTTATCAAAGAATTCGACGAATGACGGAAGGTTTTAACCCCGGGGCAAACTCCTGTAAAAATGACAACGGCGACCTGGTGACAGATGTTCAGAGAGTACTAGGGTTATGGAGGGATCACTTCTCTGCCCTTCTAAACTGAGGAACGGAGCAACAATCCAGAGAAGAGGACGAACCCGACCCCACAGTCGAAGACGATGGAATCGAAGTTCCACAACCCGACTATAACGAGGTGCGAGTAGCTATATCACGGCTAAAAACAATAAAGCGGCGGGTGCTGATGGCCTGCCTGCTGAGCTATTTAAATGCGGCGGCGAGGAGCTGGTAAGGTGCATGCACCAGCTCTTGTGCAGAATTGGATCTTATCAGTGTGGCTTCAGACCTGGTAAATCTACCATCGACCAGATTTTTACAATACGCCAAATCTTGGAAAAAACCCGTGAGAAAAGGATCGACACACACCATCTCTTTGTTGATTTTAAAGCCGCCTTCGAAGGAGTTGCCTATACGCCGCTATGTGCTGGTTTCCCAGCAAAACTTATACGGCTGTGCAAAATGACGCTGAACAACACCACCAGCTCCGTTAGAATTGGGAAGGACCTCTCCGAGCCGTTCGAAACTAAACGAGGTTTCAGGCAGGGCGACCCCCTATCGTGCGATTTCTTTAATTTAATGCTGGAGAAAATAATACAAGCTGCAAAACTTAACCGCGCTGGAACAATATATTGCAAGAGCGTACAACTGTTGGCGTATGCCGACGACATCGACATCATTGGCCTCAACAACCGCGGCGTAACTTCTGCCTACTCCAAATTTGAAAAGGAAGCGGAAAAAATGGGTTTGGTGGTGAACGAAGGTAAAACGAAGTATGTACCTGCTGGCATCAAGCAAAGAGTCAGCGCATTCGCGCCTTGGCAACCACGCCACTGTTGGCAGCCATAATTTCGAGAAAGTAAGGGAGTTTGTATACCTGGGAAGCAGCATTACTACCAACAACAATGTAAGCCTGGAAATCCATAGAAGGATAACTCTTGCACACAAATGCTACTTTGGGCTGAGTAGGCAATTTAGAAGTAAAGTCCTCTCTCGACGAACAAAAACAACACTCTATAAGTCACTTATCGTACCCGTCCTGCTATATGGTGCAGAAGCATGGACACTGACAGAATCTGATGAGGCGGCTCTGGGAGTATTCGAGAGAAAAATTCTTCGAAAGATTTATGGACCCCTAAAAGTTGGCGACGACGAGTGCCGAAGAAGATATAATGATGAGCTGTATGAGCTTTACGCAGACGTGGACATAGTTCAGCGAAATAAAACCTAGCGGCTCCGCTGGCTAGGACACGTGGTGCGAATGAACGAGGACGCTCCGGCCCAGGAGGTATTCTTATCGGCACCCGGCGGTGGAAGTAGAGGAAGAGGGAGACCACCACTTCGATGGCAGGACCAAGTAGAGGCAGCGGTGTCTATAATTGGCGCCAGTTGGCTCAACAAAGAACCGACTGGCGTAACATGTTGGACGGCCAAAATCGCCTAGGCGGTTAAAGGTTATTTTAAGTAAGTAAGTAAGTAAGGGTCAGAAAATGCCCGTACTTTTACGGATTTTAAAACCGACCAAACGATGAAGGGTCGATTTTTAGGAGATGCTGCTAATCATAATTCGCGGTTCCCTCACCTATTGTCATCCCCGGAACAGCCCCTTGCAGCACGGCTGCTCCTTATTCTCTTGATCCGGGCTGGCATTGAGCCAAACCCTGGCCCAAGAGAATGGTTCTGCTGCGTTTGTCGGAAGAAAATATATACAAGACGATCACACTCAGTACAGTGTGCATCATGCAAAGGTTGGTTGCATAAATCTAGTTGCTCCGGACTACATCCAAAAACACATC
This sequence comes from Campiglossa producta, assembly GCA_964058755.1. Lineage (NCBI taxonomy): Eukaryota > Metazoa > Arthropoda > Insecta > Diptera > Tephritidae > Campiglossa > Campiglossa producta. The sequence continues at coordinate 31,912,293 of CAXKVI010000003.1, read as the reverse complement.
GGCCCACTAGTTTCTATAAAAGTTTTGTGGCGCCCTGCTGTTCACGTCCTAGGACGTCCCGAGGCAAGTGACGCTCATATGTTGCTTTATCGCCCTCTAATAATGAAGTCTCCACGACCTGCAATAATTATATTGCCCAGCAGAATATATGTGTTCCCGGCTGTAGCTTACTTCCTAGTGCATCAACCGCACAAGCACCCACTCATGGCTACTTTCTTCGTAGCACATCAGTTGATGCTTGTAGCACTACTGAGCTTCAGCCCCTGTCTCTAAACTCTTTACTAACTTCTTCCGGCACTAGCACGAATGAAAGTCAAGTCCATCAACTTCTGGTCCCTCACTCTTCGTGCACTGTATGTCGGCACAGGATATATGCGTCTGTGGCATCGGTCAAGTGCAACTCCTGCCTAGGCCTGTGTCACCTACGCATATGTTCTGGGCTCGCAAACAGAAATCACTGGACTGGTGTGTTTGTTGCGCCTTGCTGTCGAGTTGTGCAGCCCTCAACGCCGACGGATGTACACTCATCTAATAGTGAACGAATTCCGCCGGCTTCAGGACTGCAACGGAGATCAATATCGCGACATAACCTACCACCATCTAGGCGAACACATCAGTCCTTAACTCCCAGAGTGGCCGTTGCCTCTCCTTCGCAATTTAAATTGTTGCAATTTAACTGCAACGGCTTGACCGGCAAGATAGCGGAGATAACCACATTTATGCAGCTACATAAAATCAAAATTGCTGCAATCCAGGAGACAAAACTTGGCCCCCACTCGAATCTCCGAACGAGTGGAGGCTACCACGTACTCCGGCATGACCGTACGGACGGCGGAGGTGGTCTCGCGTTCCTTGTTCACCATACGGTGCAGTATAGGGAATTTGATATCAACACTGACCAAAGAGACTTACCTTTAGAGTGTCAAGGTATAGTTATACAAGCTGGTGGCGTTGATCTCGAGCTAATCAATATATACATCCCTCCCGTCACCTGCTGCCCCATAAGTTATCGTCCTGACCTTAGGGCGTTTCTTTGTGGCGATAACCGTATCATCATGGGCGATTTTAATGCCCATCATGATATGTGGCATTCACACCTTTCTGTGGACGGCAGAGGACGGGAATTAGCCGAGCAAATTGATAACTCCTCTTTCTGTACTGTGAACGGAGACTCCTCAACTAGGATGGCTGTTAACTGCAGTAGCTCCCCGGACCTAACCATTGTTAGCCCGGGGTTAATTAACAGCATCAACTGGCAACCTATGGTGGCCCTGTCATCCGACCACCTGCCTATCATCCTGTCCGTCGATCGTGCCACGGATTTTATCACGTCGGAGAAAAAAACATACGTGAATTTCAAAAAGGCTAATTGGGTCGGCTTTTTGGAATTCACGGAGAGCTCCTTTGGTGATCTTCCCATTCCCACTGATGTACACGTCGGCGAGCGTAACATACGTGAGGTCATTAAAAAGGCTACAGCCCGTTTTATAGCTGGTAGGATAAAAGATATTAGGCCTAACTTCCCAGCTGAGGCCGCAGCCTTGGCCAACGAACGTGACCTCATACGCAACATCGATCCCTCTGACCCACATATCGGTGATCTCAACGTGGAAATCAGACTGCTGGTTAACGAACACAAACAAACCAAATGGGAGGAGCACCTCAGGTCTTGTAACCTCTCTACCGGTGTTGGGAAATTATGGTCCACCGTCAAGTCCTTGTCGAATCCTTCGGGCAACTTGGCAACTGGTACTTCCGTTGATGAGCTGTGCTCTAAAATAAATGGTTATCTCCCCTCTCTAGTCGAGTTCTTCACTGCCCGAACCTTGACATTGTCGCCAACAAAGTCTTCGGCGACCTTATTCACGACGTGGATAGCGCAGGTTGGCATGGAATTAGAAATTTATGTAGGTGATCATAAAATACCTACTGTCGCTCACCCAAAAATCTTAGGAGTGACTTTTGACACCATGCACACTTTCGCTGCCCATTCAGCTGCAATTGTCTCAAAATTACAGAGCCGCAACAAAATCCTCAAGTCACTAGCCGGCAGTACTTGGGGTAAAGACAAAGAAACGTTGTTGGTATCGTACAAGGCAATTGGTCGGCCGATCCTGAACTATGCGTCGCCGATATGGTCGCCGGGGCTTGCAGACGTTCACTGGAATCAGGTTCAGGCCTGTCAAAACACCGCGCTCAGAACCGCTACGGGGTGCGTCCTTATGTCACCTATATCTCATATACATAATGAGGTGGAAATGCTTCCAGTTAGGGAGCATAATGAAATGCTAAACAAGCAGTACCTACTGAATTGCTGTAAACCACAGCATCCCGGTAGACAACTGCTTGAACTCATTCCGCCTCCTAGGACCATAAGGTCGCATCTACGTTAACATTTTGATGAGATCCGTCACTATATAACAACGCCGTTTGATCTACAGGTGCATAAACAGGCTTTGGGGCATATCCATACAACGTCTGTTGGCCATTACTCTGCGCTCTGTCCGCTAAACAATGTCTTACATGCCGCAACACCTGGCATTTCTGAAGAGGAGCGTCATCTTCCTCGAGAGACAAGGGTCACTCTGGCTCAATTATGCTCTGGATATTGTAGTAGGTTAAACTCCTACATATCTAGACTGAACCCTGATGTGCCGAATGTATGTCCGGCATGCGGCTCGTCCCCCCACAATACCAATCACTTATTTTCTTGCTCATTTGAGCCCACTCTTCTAACACCCATCTCTCTTTGGTCCAACCCTATTGAAACTGCTAGTTTCCTTGGACTCCCGTTAGAAGATATTGATGACAATTAGGTTAAGGAAAAATACGCGTTGGGCAGGACTACACCTCGTTACAACAACAACAACTTCGTGGTTGTTGTTGTAGTGAGGCGTAGCCCTGCCCAAATGTCAGACAGGGTCACCGCGAGTGTATTGCTCTTGGCCGGGTCGATATAAGGAAACGGCCCGGGTCGTTTCGGCACGTTGGGTACAGCACAAGTACTGGTACCGTTCTCGTAGAACCGACAATACAAGAAACTAGCCGTGTAGGCCATGGAGGTCATTTAGCGTTACCCAGGGTGCACCAGCGGGGAGGCGACCTACTCTTACCGTCCACGTCGTGAATAAAGTCGCGGAGAACTTTGTCGGCGACAATGTCAAGCTCCGAGCGGTGAAGAGCTCGACAAGACACGGGTCGATTTTTCTAATCGATTATTGTCGTTCCACCGTGTAAATAGCAATTCTATCGATCCATACCTTGTATTTGAAGGTAGAACGAAGTGGTACGACAAAAATCGACCAGAAAATCGACTAGGGTAAATCATCCTTTATGTTTTTACATTAAAATTTGTTTTTGAAAACTGAAACCTACTTCGTATTTGTTCTCAAAGTGTTGTTCGTATTTCTTTCCGCATACGATAGTTCGTGAATTTTCAGTGTTAACTAAAATTAATTAAACCTATTTAAACTAAGAAATTTTCATCACCTAATGTAATCTATAAATATAATAAACGTGTATAAACTACATAATAAAAATTGTGTTGACTAAACCGAGAATCGAACATAGAACCTTAAGCTCATTTTTGTCTGTGTATGAACTAGTATATCAACTGGCATATTGATGATGCAGAGGCTGACTAGTATGCCAATTGGTATGGCGCTGATGCAGAAGAGAACAATGGTTCTTTTTTCTCTTGTAACCGCTTCTTTTTTATCTTGTAATTCACAGATGCTTTTTCGTGTTTTGGGTAAATACAAATAGTATGACAAGTGGTACGATCTGAACGTGCATAATGATTAGTATGTCCCATATATGAACTAGTGTGAACTTGTATGATTATGATGCATATATCGCTCATTTGCTGCAACATCTTGAACATGATTTTATGTTAGTTAAAGCATTTTTGACAGATAGCACATTTAAAGTTCTGTCAAAGAGCTTTAACTAACTTAAAATCATGTTTAACTACGGGCCAATATGTTTGATCCACTGACAAAGTGTTATATCCGAGGTTTTAACATTTCACGCAGCATCGCGATAGAAGTCTTTTGCTTTAATTACATATCCCATATAAATATACATCAATTCAAAAACTAAAAATGCGTTTTCTGTAATATCACATTTTTTGAGTTATGACGATGTTGCAGCAAATGAGCGATATGAACTGTAGACTGTCCCAAAGTTTCAAAGTTATTTTATTTAAACGCATACCGTCTAATTTTGAAAATTATGCCGCCTTGCACATAGCCTACACGGCTAGTTTCTTGTATTGCTGGTTCTACGAGAACGGTACCAGTACTTGTGCTGTACCCATCGTGCCGAAACGACCCGGGCCGTTTTCTTATATCGACCCGGCCAAGAGCAATACACTCGGGTGACACTGTCTGACATTTAGGCAGGGCTACACCTCGCTACAACAACAACAACAACCTTGCAGTTGAAGTTATCAGTAAAATCGTACATTCCACTGCGTTTCGCTAATTTAATGATATACGTACTCGTTTTTCTCATATTGCTGTATCGTTACCCTTTAAGGACTTCGTAATTAGTAATGCGGTAGTTTTTTCGTTACCCGATGCTCAGAATATCCTTTAAAGGATTAAAGATTGTAGGGCCTCCGGAAAAATGTCAACAAAATGTGGATATGTGGTTATTTATTTAAAGGGTAATTGAAATATAGGCTAAATATAACTTTTTTTCAACTATCCTTCAAGGACATGGAAGTAATGTCCTTTAAAATTATTATACTGTGTTTGGAAAAATTTTATTGTAGTAAGAGATCTGAAAACGTCGCTCATTTGCTGCAGCATCGTCATAACTCAAAAAAATGTGATATTACAGAGAACGCATTTTTAGTTTTTCAAATGCTGTATATTTATATGGGATAAGTAATTAATTCTATCGCGATGCTGCGTCAATCCGTTTGGGAGATATCGACCAATTTAATTAATACAATTTACTTGTTCCTTTCATATACAAGTACGAAAAGAACAGGTAAAGGTTACTCATACGCCGTGTGGGACTATGAAAAGTGCACGATATTTGCAAAGTTAATTTCTATCTATCGAAGATGCCCCCACCACCAGAGGGCGTCTCCATCGTTTCATATGCCGACGACTGTACAATAATGGCGACGGGGAAGGGCCCCTATACTGATGAACTCTGTACGAGAATCAATGGTTACCTCTGCGACCTTTCCAGGTTTTTCACTGAGCGAGATCTGACAATATCTCCGACAAAATCAACGGCGACGCTTTTTACGACATGGACGCACCAGGTGAGAAATGAATTAGACATTTTCGTTGATGGCACTAAGCTACCAACTGTCAGCCACCCAAAGTTATTAGGGATGACACTGGATAATACTTTCTCATTTGCTGGGCATGTGTCTGCAATGGTCTCAAAGGTACGTGGTCGCAACAAGATCCTCAAGTCACTTGCCGGCAGTACTTGGGGAAAAGACAAAGAAACGTTGCTGACTACATATAAGGCCATTGGCCGACCAGTCTTTGACTATGCTGCGCCCATATGGTCGCCTAATGTACATAACACCAACTGGACGAAGTTACAAGTCTGCCAAAATACTGCCATCAGAACTGCTACGGGATGTCTCCTCATGTCTTCCGAGTCTCACCTCCATCAGGAGGCAAAACTGCTCAATGTAAAAGAGCATGCGGAAATGCTGAGCAGGCAATTCCTTCTGAACTGCCACAAGCCAGCACATCCAAACCGTCATCTTTTGGACATAGATCCGCCACCGAGAGACATAAGGAGACATCTCCGTAAGCACTATGATGAGATCCGGCATCATATTACCTTGCCGTTTGATCTGCAGAATCATAAGCGGGCTCTAACCGACATCCACACCGAGTCGGTAGACACTTTTGTCGGATCTCTACCTGTGAATCCCGTTCTGAACAGTCCTCCACTGGATATTGCTGAAGAAGAACGCACCTTACCAAGGGAGACAAGAGTGACCTTGGCACAGCTTAGGTCTGGATATAGTGTAAGGTTAAACTCCTACTTATCCAGACTTAATGATACAATCTTAAATACATGCCCTGCATGTGGTAGGACCCCCCATGATACTCTACATCTCTTCAATTGTTCATCTGAACCTACTCTTCTAACCCCTCTGGACAAACCCTGTTGAAACTGCACGTTTCCCTTAGAAGAGCTTGATGAAGATCTTCGGAATGATCATACACTCTAGACAGGGCAATGCATTGTTAACAACAACAACAACAACAACAACAACATATTTGCAAAGCTTCAAGATGTGCTTAATTATTTTTGATAGAAAACATTTGTTACACAATCTACTAAAACAATTCTAACTTCAATGTCCTTTTCTCGTGAATACGTTTTTTTTCAATATCCTTGCAAAGAATCCTTTAATCCTTTTAAAAGTTCAAACGTGGAGATTTGTTGCACAGTCTTTCAAATATGCGGCAAATATTAAAATTGTGTAATTTTCGAAGCCTTATTGGACCTGAAGTGGTTCCATCTTGGAACCTGCAGAAGTTGCACTTTGACAATGGCCACGCGCCATTGTAACCAACATTTGTATTTTATAATACAGTAAATAAAAAACCAATATTTAATTTCCTTTAAATAGGATTTACAACAGTCACTTTTTATTTTAGTTATTCACTTAAACTTTTATAATACTTTTTAGCTGCGAAGCTAAATTGTCACCCGATGCGCGTGAACCTCTGCAACTAACTTGCCAGTCCTTTTCTTTTAATTTCTGTCTCTACCTATAGTAGAGCTTTTAAAAGCACCTTAAGTTAGTTGCAGTTGCGCTGCGGCGAATTCCATTAAAGTTAGTTCTAGTACTATTTTAACCTAAGACTAATTCTAGTACAACTTATGTCCTAAGGGTAGGTCTATTACTATTTATATCCAAAGGGCCCTATTTTATAGTGTAGACTTTAAATATATTTGCAGGGTTGCATTACATCATCCCCCTTTGGAAAAGAGGGGTTTGTCAAGGTGATCAATCTTGACCAACTCCTCTTGACTCGGATGGTGTACATTGCTTTGAATGAGCGAATGTATGTTTTATTAATTCATTCTAAGTTTTCGCTCGTTCAAAACAACTGATGCAAATATATGTAAAAAAAAATTACTAGAAAGGAAATTTTCATCCTTTAAAAAAAACTGAAGTTGCTGTTTTAAAGTAAGTTGTTATTACTAGTTACTTATTAAACTTTTATATTAAGGTAAGTAATATTTAAAACTAACTAGTAAAATTAAAAAATATTTTTTTTTTTGTTTTTTTGTTTTAAGGTAGGTAAATGTTTTTTTTTTTTCGTTTTTAATGTATGCTTAGAAAAAAAATTCAATTTATTTAAAAAATATTTGTTTTTGTACCTATTCGTGAACTATTTAGGTTACAATTTTTCGAATTCTATTTTTATGTACTGTTTTTTCTTTGTTTTTTGTTTTATCAAAATATATTATATTAACGCCGTCAATTTTTGTTACGACGTATGGACCATGGTAAATGCTAGAATGTTTCTCGCGAGGTTCTTTTTGTAATAGAAACTTATCATGAACCTTGACCGATATTGGTTGCGAGTCCCGGTTATATCCGGTTTCGTTTTGAACCTTGTGCTTTTTAACGTATTTTTTTGCGAGTGAATTAGTTTTTTGAAAACGATATTTTACTTCTTTCGCGTAATTTTCAATATTGTAGATTGGGTCAATTTCATCTTTTTGCATTTCGAGTGGTAAATTTGCTTTCTTTCCGAATATTAATTCATACGGTGTTAGTGTATTATCGAATACAGTGTTTGTTGTTGTATTATGCAAAAAAGTGAAATAACGTAAGTAAACGTCCCAATCATCAAAATTGTCATTTAAATAAGCGCGTAAATACTCATTAAAAACTCGGTGGTTTCTTTCAACAGTGCCAACTGTTTCATGGTGATATGGTGTTGAAAAATTATGCGTAATTTTTAAAAGTTTCGTTAATTCTGAAAATATTTCGTTTTTAAATTCTGTGCCAAGGTCGTTTTTATTGATTTCATAGTGCCGTATATCAAAATAAAACATTCGAAAATGGCAGAAGCGACAGTTTTAGCGCTTTTATCGGGTATTGGTATTGTTACTAAATATTTTGTTAAGTCGCATATAATGGTAACTGCGAACTTATTACCATTAATTGACTGCGGTAAAGGGCCTATAGTGTCTATAACGACTATATCGAAAGGCTTGCAGGGAGTTGGCGTAAGTACCATTCTTTCTTTGTTTTTTGGTTTTACTTTACATTTTTCACAATTCTTAACAAATTTTGCAATTTCACGAGTCATATTCTTCCAATAATATTTAGTACGTAATTTCGCGTATAGTTTTTTATTTCCAAAATGTCCTCCTGTTATCGGATCATTGTGGTAAATTGTCATCAGTTTGAGTTTTTTGTCGTTGTCGGTCACTGTTTCTACAGGGTCAGTCAATATAATTTCTAAATGTTTTAAAATTTTGTTCCCGGTAACTTTTAGATTCGATATCGAAAAATATTTGAAAAAATTATCATCTTTTTGTAATTCTACTTGTTTAATACTGCGTGTACTAGCTTCTTTTTCAAGCTGCAAAAGTAATTCATCGAGATGTATTATTTTGTTAGTAGGCGCAATATTTATTAACTCGAGTTTTTTATGCTTTAAATGTGCGTATATATTTAAATTCGAAACCCTGCTAGACAGTGTTTTGAAATTCATTCAGCTTTGTAAGGTTGCCTTTGGAAACGTGATAGAAAATCGTGATGTAAATATCAGCTGTTTTATATTTACATCACGATTTTCTATCACGTTTTCAAAGGCAACATTACAAAACCGACATTCGCTTTTCCTTTTATGTATTCTATAGTGAAATTATATTCTGATAGCTCAAGTCTTATACGTGAAAGTTTTGAAGAGGGGTCTTTCATGTTAAACAAAAAAACTAATGGACGATCATCTGATTTTACGTTAAAATGCGTACCATAGACATAAGGTCGAAATTGTTTGATAGCAAAATATATGGCTAAAAGTTCTAATTCGATTATTGCTTTTTTCTGTTCTGCATTGTTGAATGATTTTGAAGCGAAGCAGATTGGTAAGTCGTTGCCATTGTGATTTTCGCTCAAAATGGCACCGCAACCAATCTTCGACGCATCAACTGTGATAGTAAATTCCTTTGTGAAGTCGGGATATTGCAAAATTTGAGGGCAAATTGGAGATTTTCGGAGTTTTTCAAATGCATTTTCACATTGGTCATCCCAATTAAATTCTACTTTCTGCTCAGTCTGTTCAAAGGCGATGCTATTGATACGAAATTTGGTATGAATCTTCTGTAATAGTTAGCGAATGCAACGAATCTTCGTACTGCGTCTTTATCGCACGGTTTGGGATATTTTTTAATTGCAACTATTTTCGAATCATCAGGTAGCAGTCCTTCGGACGAGCATTTATGCCCTAGAAATGTGACTTCTGAGCGCATGAAATTGCATTTTTTAGGATTTAACCGTAAGTTAAACTTTTTACATGTTTGAAAGACCTTCTCAAAATTGTTGAGGTGGTGAGTCTCGCTACACCCAATGACTATTACATCGTCTACGTATAAAAAGGCTTGGCTTGGAGAAATACCGGAAAAGGCAATGGACATCATTCTTGAAAAGGAGTTGGGCGCGACATTTAATCCGAAGGGTAAAACCTTCCAACGGAAAGCACCACGATCAGTGCTGAAAGAGGTGATGTCTCTCGAATCTTTATGTAAGGGAATTTGGTGAAAACCTGAGTATAAGTCCAAAGTAGAGAAATGTTTTGCTCGACCAAGGTTATCTAAAATGTCATCTACCCGTGCTAGCGGAAATTTGTCGGCTATTAGTTTCTTATTAACTGCCCTAAAATCGACACACATGCGGTATTTTTTCTGTCCACTTGGGTCTTTTTTGGGTACCAATATTAGCGGGCTGTTATAATTCGAATAACTGTGCTCAATCAAATCATTTTGCAGTAAATTGTCAACTTGTCTATTGATTTCTGTTCGTTGTGAATACGGTAATCTGTAATTTTTAATGTAAACTGGTGTTTTGTCCGAAAGTCTAAGTTTTTGTTCGTAAAAGTTATTTAACGTCATTAAGTCTGTTTCAAGGCTGAAAACGTCGGGATACTTTAGGCATAAATCAATTAGCTTATCGATTGCGTACGTGGGCATTTGGTTAATTAAAATTGACTTTAGTTTTTCTAAACGTTCTGGATTATCTACAGCTTTATTAATTTTGTATATGTTAAAATTATTAATATCTTCAGTCTTAATGTTGAAATCTTTTACGTATTTTACTTCATCTGTAGTATTTATTACTTTTAAAATTGGGGGTTTCGTGTCGACTATGCATTTTGCTGTAAATACGCCATCTGAAACTTCATGAGAATCTACGAAAAGTGGGTTTTTCGAATTACCCAAATTAAAAATACGAAAAACTTCACACCTTGGTGGAATTGCTAAACTATTGCTGGATGTACTATGCAAAATTGAAACGTTAACCCTATTTGCCCCGTGGTAAATTTGTATTGTGTCGTTCGCGTAATTGATTATGCATTTGTTTATTTTTAGGAAGTCTTTCCCGAGTATGCCATCAGATGGTATATTGAAACAGTCGTCCACAACGTGAAGCGTGTGTGGGATTAAATTGTCCGGTACTATTAAGTTCGTATCTATTGTACCTAAGGTTGTAATTTTATCAGAAGTTACACCAGTGATATCGATAATATAATTGTTATTTATTAGTGCTTTGCTTGCTAAACTGGAAATTTTAATAACTGATATATCTGCTTGAGAATCTACTAAAAATGTGCATGTTTTGTCGGCGTCAGAACAATTTACCTCAATGAAATCTGAATAGTTTAAATTTAGACAATAAATGGATTGTGTAGTAGGACTTTTTACTCCTGCTCCCCCAGTGTTCGCCTCTGAGGGGCTTCGGCGTTTAAATTCCTTACATTAGCAGTGGCTCTACTGTTTGAACTCGAATTGTTATTTCTGTTGGTTGTATTTGATCTATTGTAGTTATTCGGCCTATTGGAAGAATTGTTACCTCTTCTGTTGTAATTATTACCTCCTCTATTATAATTGTTATTTCCTCTATAATTTGAACTAGTGCTTTGCCTATTTGTGTTACTATACCTGAAATTGTTGTTATTGTATCTAAAATTGTTACCACGAAAGTTGCCTCTAAAATTGTTTGATCGTATTGGTCTAGAACGAAATGCCAACACCTGCCTCTCTTTTACCTCGTTATCCTTTTCTATAACCATCTTCGCAACCACGTCTTTCGAATCAGTGAAGGTGGACGAAGCTAAGATGGATTTCACCATGTCTGATCTACTGTTGAGCCTACAAACCTTTATTGTTTGCCCCACGGCCATTTCGTGGGCTTTTGCTTGGGTCATACCTTCGATTATAAGAGAGCGCTCTAACGAATCAGACAATTCTTCTACTTGTTTTGCAAATTCAGCATAATTATTATTGGTGATTTTTAGTGCTGCGATTTTACCAGCGACAACTTTCGAGTTGTCGGGTTTTATTTTGCTACCTAGCGCTTCTTTTATCTGACTAACTGTACTAACTTCTGTTGGTAATGACGCGCGGGCTTTGCCTTCCAACTTTGATTTAAGAAAAGCTATTAGTGTTGGAGTTAGCGCATCATCTGAAAGATCTTCTATTAGGTTTATCTTGTCAATGAAAGACGGAAGCGACAACGGGTCTCCGCTGTAATTTTCGCGCATAATAGAATTCCGCTGTAGCATATTTATATCTCTATCAGAAGTTGTGTCCTCGCTATTAGGGGATATTGTATCGTTGTTGCTTTCGTTAGGAGTTGTGTCGCTGCTATTTACGCTAATGATTGTACTATTTGAAGAATTTGTTGTGCTGGATTCGTTATTAAATCCATGAAAATCTTCACCTAAGGAGATTCTTGGTGGAGGGCTATACGTAAATGATACTTCCGCTGAGCTCGCGTCTTGGAAATCTTTTTCAGAATCTGACATCTATAGCAACATTCGATAGCTTGTGTTGAAAATTTGTAGCAAAGTTAAAAAAATGTATAAGTTTATCAAAAAAAATTTAGTTTGGCTCAAGGAAAGAGGCGGCAAATGGCTTTATGGTGCCACTCAAAATATAGATTTTGAAAATTTTGTAGGTAGAATAAATTTAAAATTGTTGTTATAGGCACTTCGTAAAGAGTTATGCACTTTAGCGGATTCAGGATACGTTGTTATAGGCACTGTAGGTTTATTTCATGCAAAAAAAAAATTTGTAGACACAGATGCTAAAAAAAAATTGAAAAATGTTTATAAATTTGTGTAAGGCACTGTAGTTTCAGAAAAAATTCTAAAAATCGACATTGTTGAGAAAAAATTTCAAGTTGAAATTGTAAAAAAAATTGTACGAAAAATGTTGATTGGCACTGTAGCTTTAAATGCAAGCAAAGAATGTAGGCAGGCATTTATTTCGTATTTAAAAGAGTATTTTTTTTTAAAAAAAAAGAAAAAATGTCTTTTTTTTTCAAAATAATTGTACCAGGTTGGTAGAATTTTATTGCTAGGCACTGTATTTCCAAATTATTTTTTAAAATTTTGATAGCAGGTTTTTAATGAAAAATTGAATATTTTCCGTCGGGAAACGCGTTAAATAGCAAAAAGTTTATTTTGTGTCAAAAGAATTTCAAATAAACGTTTGTATTTTTTTCGCAAAACTGTATGTTTGAACTAATATTCCAAATAAGAACGAACAGTACATATAAATGTGTTTTAAATGGTTATTATTAAAATGATATTTCATATGTATACATATATGTATGTATTTACATATTATTTAGTTTTATGTAGAAAATCCATTTGAAAAAAAGAAAAATTTTTACAAACATTTTGAATTTTAAGTTTAAAGAGAAATAATTGGAAAAAGAAAAATTGTGTGCTAATGGCCATATAAGAAAATTGAAAAATATTAGTTTTAATGTATTTTATATGCAAGTTAAATATACATACATATGTATTGAAATTTAAAAGAATAGGAATATTAGAATGTGTAAAAAGAAAATATACGTAGGTGTTAGTATATACTTATGCTGCTTCTGTTGTTTCTGCTGCTGGCTTCGCTTTGTCCTCGTCTTTCCATGCTCGTGCTGTGATTTCGCTGCTGCTAGTTAAAGATGATTTTAGCGTTATTTTTTCGCTATTTATTTTTTTGCATATATGTATGTGTGTTACTATGCTGTGGTGGCGTGGTTTTCGTTTACCGCTATTAGAGTTTCTTTGTTTATATGTGTTTTTCGGTAGAGCTTTGCTTACCGCTATGAGTCAAATTATTGATGCACTATTTTGTCCCTTGGCAAAGGCTGTACTTTCCATGTACATACATACATATGTTCACAAATGTCTCTTTCAACCGTTATTTGAATGCCTTTGATTTTAGCAACTCACGCCACCAGCACTTTATTAATACCGTAACACCACACTTGCAATTTTTCTGTACAGCCAAATCAAAAACACATTTTCAAAAGAGGACTTCGCCTTTTTGTTCAAAACCAGCTATGTCGCTTTTTTCAATACATATATATATTTTCAATGTATATTTATACATATATATGTTAAATTTCAAGTGTTTAGTTTTTCAATTTAAAAAAAAAATTATTTTATAAAAAGTATATCGTTTTGTGTTTTTTTTTTTTTAGTTAATTGGTTTTGAAACATTTTTGCCAAAATTCACATTTAAATTTTTTTCTTATTTTCGCATGATTTTTAAAGTTTTAGTTTCGACATCACCAAAAAATTGTTTTTTTTTTCAACAATTTTACGAATTCATTTGTTTTTAATGCTTTTCTTATTATTAATATAAGAAATAAGAAAGTTATTTAACGTCATTAAGTCTGTTTCAAGGCTGAAAACGTCGGGATACTTTAGGCATAAATTTTTCTAAACGTTCTGGATTATCTACAGCTTTATTAATTTTGTATATGTTAAAATTATTAATATCTTCAGTCTTAATGTTGAAATCTTTTACGTATTTTACTTCATCTGTAGTATTTATTACTTTTAAAATTGGGGTTTTCGTGTCGACTATGCATTTTGCTGTAAATACGCCATCTGAAACTTCATGAGAATCTACGAAAAGTGGGTTTTTCGAATTACCCAAATTAAAAATACGAAAAACTTCACACCTTGGTGGAATTGCTAAACTATTGCTGGATGTACTATGCAAAATTGAAACGTTAACCCTATTTGCCCCGTGGTAAATTTGTATTGTGTCGTTCGCGTAATTGATTATGCATTTGTTTATTTTTAGGAAGTCTTTCCCGAGTATGCCATCAGATGGTATATTGAAACAGTCGTCCACAACGTGAAGCGTGTGTGGGATTAAATTGTCCGGTACTATTAAGTTCGTATCTATTGTACCTAAGGTTGTAATTTTATCAGAAGTTACACCAGTGATATCGATAATATAATTGTTATTTATTAGTGCTTTGCTTGCTAAACTGGAAATTTTAATAACTGATATATCTGCTTGAGAATCTACTAAAAATGTGCATGTTTTGTTGGCGTCAGAACAATTTACCTCAATGAAATCTGAATAGTTTAAATTTAGACAATAAATGGATTGTGTAGTAGGACTTTTTACTCCTGCTCCCCAGTGTTCGCCTCTGAGGGGCTTCGGCGTTTAAATTCCTTACATTAGCAGTGGCTCTACTGTTTGAACTCGAATTGTTATTTCTGTTGGTTGTATTTGATCTATTGTAGTTATTCGGCCTATTGGAAGAATTGTTACCTCTTCTGTTGTAATTATTACCTCCTCTATTATAATTGTTATTTCCTCTATAATTTGAACTAGTGCTTTGCCTATTTGTGTTACTATACCTGAAATTGTTGTTATTGTATCTAAAATTGTTACCACGAAAGTTGCCTCTAAAATTGTTTGATCGTATTGGTCTAGAACGAAATGCCAACACCTGCCTCTCTTTTACCTCGTTATCCTTTTCTATAACCATCTTCGCAACCACGTCTTTCGAATCAGTGAAGGTGGACGAAGCTAAGATGGATTTCACCATGTCTGATCTACTGTTGAGCCTACAAACCTTTATTGTTTGCCCCACGGCCATTTCGTGGGCTTTTGCTTGGGTCATACCTTCGATTATAAGAGAGCGCTCTAACGAATCAGACAATTCTTCTACTTGTTTTGCAAATTCAGCATAATTATTATTGGTGATTTTTAGTGCTGCGATTTTACCAGCGACAACTTTCGAGTTGTCGGGTTTTATTTTGCTACCTAGCGCTTCTTTTATCTGACTAACTGTACTAACTTCTGTTGGTAATGACGCGCGGGCTTTGCCTTCCAACTTTGATTTAAGAAAAGCTATTAGTGTTGGAGTTAGCGCATCATCTGAAAGATCTTCTATTAGGTTTATCTTGTCAATGAAAGACGGAAGCGACAACGGGTCTCCGCTGTAATTTTCGCGCATAATAGAAGCCCATAGGCTAATGGCTGCTCTTTTCTGTTCCGCTGTAGCATATTTATATCTCTATCAGAAGTTGTGTCCTCGCTATTAGGGGATATTGTATCGTTGTTGCTTTCGTTAGGAGTTGTGTCGCTGCTATTTACGCTAATGATTGTACTATTTGAAGAATTTGTTGTGCTGGATTCGTTATTAAATCCATGAAAATCTTCACCTAAGGAGATTCTTGGTGGAGGGCTATACGTAAATGATACTTCCGCTGAGCTCGCGTCTTGGAAATCTTTTTCAGAATCTGACATCTATAGCAACATTCGATAGCTTGTGTTGAAAATTTGTAGCAAAGTTAAAAAAATGTATAAGTTTATCAAAAAAAATTTAGTTTGGCTCAAGGAAAGAGGCGGCAAATGGCTTTATGGTGCCACTCAAAATATAGATTTTGAAAATTTTGTAGGTAGAATAAATTTAAAATTGTTGTTATAGGCACTTCGTAAAGAGTTATGCACTTTAGCGGATTCAGGATACGTTGTTATAGGCACTGTAGGTTTATTTCATGCAAAAAAAAAATTTGTAGACACAGATGCTAAAAAAAAATTGAAAAATGTTTATAAATTTGTGTAAGGCACTGTAGTTTCAGAAAAAATTCTAAAAATCGACATTGTTGAGAAAAAATTTCAAGTTGAAATTGTAAAAAAAATTGTACGAAAAATGTTGATTGGCACTGTAGCTTTAAATGCAAGCAAAGAATGTAGGCAGGCATTTATTTCGTATTTAAAAGAGTATTTTTTTTTAAAAAAAAAGAAAAAATGTCTTTTTTTTTCAAAATAATTGTACCAGGTTGGTAGAATTTTATTGCTAGGCACTGTATTTCCAAATTATTTTTTAAAATTTTGATAGCAGGTTTTTAATGAAAAATTGAATATTTTCCGTCGGGAAACGCGTTAAATAGCAAAAAGTTTATTTTGTGTCAAAAGAATTTCAAATAAACGTTTGTATTTTTTTCGCAAAACTGTATGTTTGAACTAATATTCCAAATAAGAACGAACAGTACATATAAATGTGTTTTAAATGGTTATTATTAAAATGATATTTCATATGTATACATATATGTATGTATTTACATATTATTTAGTTTTATGTAGAAAATCCATTTGAAAAAAAGAAAAATTTTTACAAATATTTTGAATTTTAAGTTTAAAGAGAAATAATTGGAAAAAGAAAAATTGTGTGCTAATGGCCATATAAGAAAATTGAAAAATATTAGTTTTAATGTATTTTATATGCAAGTTAAATATACATACATATGTATTGAAATTTAAAAGAATAGGAATATTAGAATGTGTAAAAAGAAAATATACGTAGGTGTTAGTATATACTTATGCTGCTTCTGTTGTTTCTGCTGCTGGCTTCGCTTTGTCCTCGTCTTTCCATGCTCGTGCTGTGATTTCGCTGCTGCTAGTTAAAGATGATTTTAGCGTTATTTTTTCGCTATTTATTTTTTTGCATATATGTATGTGTGTTACTATGCTGTGGTGGCGTGGTTTTCGTTTACCGCTATTAGAGTTTCTTTGTTTATATGTGTTTTTCGGTAGAGCTTTGCTTACCGCTATGAGTCAAATTATTGATGCACTATTTTGTCCCTTGGCAAAGGCTGTACTTTCCATGTACATACATACATATGTTCACAAATGTCTCTTTCAACCGTTATTTGAATGCCTTTGATTTTAGCAACTCACGCCACCAGCACTTTATTAATACCGTAACACCACACTTGCAATTTTTCTGTACAGTCAAATCAAAAACACATTTTCAAAAGAAGACTTCGCCTTTTTGTTCAAAACCAGCTATGTCGCTTTTTTCAATATATATATTTTCAATGTATATTTATACATATATATGTTAAATTTCAAGTGTTTAGTTTTTCAATTTAAAAAAAAAATTATTTTATAAAAAGTATATCGTTTTGTGTTTTTTTTTTTTTTAGTTAATTGGTTTTGAAACATTTTTGCCAAAATTCACATTTAAATTTTTTTCTTATTTTCGCATGATTTTTAAAGTTTTAGTTTCGACATCACCAAAAAATTGTTTTTTTTTTTCAACAATTTTACGAATTCATTTGTTTTTAATGCTTTTCTTATTATTAATATAAGAAATAAGAATTTTTTGCACTTAGCGGGTTTTTTTTTTTGAAAGTGTTATACTTTTTTTTTTTTGTTAAATTTGTAATTTTCTTTAAAGTTTTGCTTATTTTTAGCTTTTTTTTTTTTGTAATTTGAATTTTTAGTATGTATGTATGTAAGTAATTTTGAAAATTTAGTATATGCTTTGTTAAATAAATTTTTAATTTTCATGAAAAAAAAAATTTTTAAGTTTTTAGAAAAATTTTATATTTTCTTTTTTTTTTTGCAATTTTGGTAGTTTATAGTTATGTAGAATTTTGTATTGTAAAAAAAATTTTTTTTTGTGTAGTTTTTCAGAGTTTTTAGCTTTTTGTGTAGTTTTTGAAAGTTTTTAAATTTTTCGTACTTGTTTGAAATTTTTAATTTTTTTGTAAATTTTGAGCTTTTTAATTTTTCGGTAGTTTTTTTGAAAGTTTTTTTAATTTTTTTTTTTTTGTGAATTTTTTGAAAGTTTTTAATAACTTTTTTTTTTGTATGGTTTTATTTCTTGTAATTTTTCTTTATGCTTTGTTGGCCACTAGCACGAACTTAAAATGAATTCATTTCATCAAACATTTTTTTTTTTTTGTTTTAAACTTTTTTATATTTTATAAATTTTATCATAGCTGCTGCTATGTACATCTCGTGTCCGCCAGATTTGCAGGCAGGCACACGGTCGCCATGAAGTGGTTCCATCTTGGAACCTGCAGAAGTTGCACTTTGACAATGGCCACGCGCCATTGTAACCAACATTTGTATTTTATAATACAGTAAATAAAAAAACAATATTTAATTTCCTTTAAATAGGATTTACAACAGTCACTTTTTATTTTAGTTATTCACTTAAACTTTTATAATACTTTTTAGCTGCGAAGCTAAATTGTCACCCGACGCGCGTGAACCTCTGCAACTAACTTGCCAGTCCTTTTCTTTTAATTTCTGTCTCTACCTATAGTAGAGCTTTTAAAAGCACCTTAAGTTAGTTGCAGTTGCGCTGCGGCGAATTCCATTAAAGTTAGTTCTAGTACTATTTTAACCTAAGACTAATTCTAGTACAATTTATGCCCTAAGGGTAGGTCTATTACTATTTACATCCTAAGGGCCCTATTTTATAGTGTAGACTTTAAATATATTTGCAGGGTTGCATTACAGACCTTTTTGCAAACTTAGTGTAAGCTGTGAGGAAGAACTTTAACTCAAAATCGGCACGGGTTGCTGTTATCCTAGAACAATAAAACTTCGCACACTTGATATTTAGGTTAAAACTCACCGATATATAGGGTATGCGGTTTCGAACCTTCAGTTTTTTTCATATATTTTTGGGACAGTCTAATTAACTGGTAGGTAAACTGGTATGATTCTGATACATATATCTGTGGTCATAAGCATTAACAGCCTAAGTCGACTTAAGAAATTAGACCAGTTGAAATTTTTGCTGACGAATTTTTGTAACAAAACTGTTTTATAACTACCCTGCGGTTCCCTATGTACAGTCACTTCTCAGAGCAGAAAACCCAGGACATCGCCATGGATCTCTGCGCAGTGGAACCACCCGGGGTTTTACCTCGGCCAAGGACTGTCACTTTCAATGTAACCCTGTTTAGTATGTTTTGTCCCATTCCGAAACTATCATCCTCCCCCCTTGCAGCAGGGCTGCAAGATATTCTTTTGTTACGGGCGGGCGTTGAGCCGAACCCCGGACCAAAAGAATGGATATGCAGTGTCTGTTGCAAAAAAATATATATTAAACGGTCGCATTCTGTGCAATGCTTCTCGTGTAAGAGATGGCTCCATAAATCTGGATGTTCAGGGCTTAACCTTAACATCCACAGACCCCGTACTTTCGTTAGTACTTTCGTGGCCCCTTGTTGTTTGCGCCGTCGGGCGTCCCGCGGTAAGCGCCGTTCAAGCGCACCCTTACCGCCACCTTCTAGTAGCAATACTAATAATAATAATAATAATGTCTTAACGACTAGCAGCATTTCTGCTATACCCGCCACACAAATTCCAGACTGTTGCTCGTGCCTTATGGCAACATCACGCGCAGCAGCTCAACACTCTTGCTCCCACCGGAGCAGTTTAGACATGAGCAACTCCGAGCATCAGTCTCTGTCTGTTTCTTTGTTACACCCCCCCTCCCGTTTACACGTGAGTCAGGATCAACATCTTCTTGCACCTGTCTCGACGTGTACTGTTTGTCGGCAAAGATTATACACGCTCGCGTCATCGGTCAAATGCAATAACTGCTTAGGCCAATGCCACGTACATCTATGCTCTGGGCTCGCTAACAGGAATCTTTGGACGGATGCGTTCATCGCACCATGCTGTAACACGCCTCAACCTACGACGCCAGCCAACCCGGTTACACCAGGTCCACAGCTAACTAGGCTGAGGCACAGCCTTGGTCTTCGCCTACCAACACCTGGGCGAACACATCCGCCTCTCACGCCTTTGGTTAACTCGACATCGACCCCACCGGCGCACTTCCAAATCTTACAGCACAACTGTAACGGATTAACTGGTAAGATCGCACAGATAGCTAATTTGATGACGCAATATGACATAAAACTTGCCGCAATCCAAGAAACCAAGCTCAGTCCAAGGTCGGACCTCATTACCTATGGCGGATATAACATTCACCGGAAAGACCGTCATAGAGTAACAGGAGGTCTGGGAGGTGGTCTAGCGTTCATAACGCACAACTCTGTACAGTATCATCTATTTGATACCGACATCGAAGGAACGGATGATATCTTAGAAAGCCAAGGTATTACCATCCGTACAGGAGATGTCGATCTGCAAATCATTAACATCTACATACCCCCTGTCTCAAGTTGCCCCACCGGTTATCACCCCGACATTAGCTTGCTATTACGAGGAGATAACCGCGTGATCCTGGGCGACTTCAATGCGCACCACGACATGTGGCACTCAAACTTGCCAGCAGACAGTAGGGGGCATGTACTCGCAGAACAAATAGATGATACGGCTTTCTGTACATTGAACGGAGACGCCCCAACGAGAGTATCGGGTAACTGCTATAGTTCGCCAGATATTTCTATCGTAAGTGCAGGACTATTGAACAACTCCAATTGGCGACCCATACTCACGTTGGCGTCTGACCATCTCCCAATAGTCATTACCATCGAACGACCGACGGACTTTATAACACCTGAGCATGGTACATACATCAACTTTACCAAGGCGGACTGGGACAGTTTTCAGACATATACGGACGAATCCTTGGCTGCTCTATCTATTCCTACGGACGTACGCAAAGGCGAACGAGACTTCCGCAACATCATTGACTTGGCCTCTAGACGCTTCATTCCTGCGGGTCGAATATCCCGAATAAGACCAAATTTCCCCGCGGAGGCAGCGTCCATGGCTAGAGAAAGAGATGAAGTGCGAAGTCTCAATCCCGCAGACCCCCGTATAAGAGATCTCAACGCGGAAATTCGTAGGTTGGTCGATAAACATAAACTGGCCAAATGGAAACAACACCTAGAGCAATGCAACCTCTCTGACGGTGTTGGCAAATTATGGACTACGGTCAAAGCTCTATCTAATCCAACACAACACAAGGATAAAGTAGATATTACTTTCGGTGACAGGGTGAAGAAGGACCCTAGGGGATGTGCGAACTCCTTCTGTAGACAATTTGTACTACATTCCCCACCCGATAGAGCTAAACGTAGAACCATGCGACAGGCGCGTAAATACAAAAACCAAAACACGCCCATTGTCATCACTGCCTCAGAGGTCAAGGAAGCCATCAGCAGGCTAAGCCCTCAAAATCCATCGGCCCCGACGGCATTGCCATGAAGATGCTGAAACATCTAGGCCAGGAGGGACACAAATACTTAGCGGCTCTATTCAATCTTTCACTGAACACTTTCATCATTCCTGAAATATGGAAAAAGGCGAGAGTGGTTCCATTATTAAAACCTAGAAAGCCGGCAAACATAGGCGATTCATATCGCCCTATATCACTTTTGTCGCCGATAGTGAAGACGCTAGAGTCCATTTTGCTCCCGTATTACACCGCAAATCTGCACCTGGCTAATCATCAACATGGCTTCCGTAAGCTGCACAGCACCACCACCGCACTCAATGCCATTACAACGCAAATAAATAGCGGTCTAAATCAAAACCAACCAAATCACAGGACTGTGTTAGTGGCACTTGACTTGTCGAAAGCTTTTGACACAGTCAACCATGCCACTCTCATACAAGATCTATTAGAAACACAAATACCTGATGGGTTAAAGAGATGGACCGCTAATTACTTGAATGGGCGGCAGGCGTCGGTCAACTTTAGAAACGCAACATCAAAACCAAGACGAATTAGACAGGGGGTGCCACAGGGTGGTGTCCTATCCCCGACACTGTTTAATTTCTATCTATCGAAGATGCCCCCACCACCAGAGGGTGTCACCGTCGGTTCTTATGCTGACGACTGTACAATAATGGCGACGGGGAAGGGCCCCTATACTGATGAACTCTGTAATAAAATCAACGGTTACCTCTGCGACCTTTCCAGGTTTTTCACAGAGCGAGATCTGACGATATCTCCGACTAAATCAACGGCGACGCTTTTTACGACGTGGACGCACCAGGTGAGAAATGAATTAGACATTTTCGTTGACGGCACTAAGCTACCAACTGTCAGCCACCCAAAGTTATTAGGGATGACATTGGATAATACTTTCTCATTTGCTGGTCATGTGTCTGCAATGGTCTCAAAGGTACGTGGTCGCAACAAGATCCTCAAGTCACTTGCCGGCAGTACTTGGGGAAAAGACAAAGAAACGTTGCTGACTACATATAAGGCCATTGGCCGACCAGTCTTTGACTATGCTGCACCCATATGGTCGCCTAATGTACATAACACCAACTGGACGAAGTTACAAGCCTGCCAAAATACTGCCATCAGAACTGCTACGGGATGTCTCCTCATGTCTTCCGAGTCTCACCTCCATCAGGAGGCAAAACTGCTCAATGTAAAAGAGCATGCGGAAATGCTGAGCAAGCAATTCCTTCTGAACTGCCACAAGCCAGCACATCCAAACCGTCATCTTTTGGACATAGATCCGCCCCCGAGAGACATAAGGAAACATCTCCGTAAACATTATGATGAGATCCGGCATCATATTACCTTGCCGTTTGATCTGCAGAATCATAAGCGGGCTCTAACCGACATCCACACCGAGTCGGTAGATACTTTTGTCGGATCTCTACCTGTGAACCCCGTTCTGAACAGTCCTCCACCGGATATTGCTGAAGAAGAACGCACCTTACCAAGGGAGACAAGAGTTACCCTGGCACAGCTTAGGTCTGGATATAGTGTAAGGTTAAACTCCTACTTGTCCAGACTTAATGACACAATCTCAAACACATGCCCTGCATGTGGTAGGACCCCCCATGATACTCTACATCTCTTCAATTGTTCATTTGAACCTACTCTTCTAACCCCTCTGTCCCTCTGGACAAACCCTGTTGAAACTGCACGTTTCCTTGGACTCCCCTTAGAAGAGCTTGATGAAGATCTTCGGAATGATCATACACTCTAGACAGGGCAATGCATTGTTAACAACAACAACAACAACATAACTACCCTGCAAAAATCGTTGGATTATTTGTTCCAATTTTTTGATATTGGAGTACTCCAATAGTAATCCTTTGTGTACCTCATCGGACCACGTTCAGCTTTTTGAAAGTCGATCACTGCTCGTGCCTTATCGACGAAAATTACGACACTATCGCTCTGGCAGTATATACTCCAAGGAGTAACAACATTGGAGTACATTGCAAAGTACTCTGACGGTAGGTACTCCATGGAGTAGCAGACACAAAGCGAAGGTTGGAGTAGGTGGTCCAGTCCTAGGTCATCGCAATGTTAATTTGAGCACAACTTTTATATGAAAAAGGATTACATTTGGAGTACTCTGGTGCTCCAATTGGAGTACTCTTTGGATAGGAAATAGAGTACTCTCGATTTTTACAGGGTGGCAAACGTATTGAATTTAATTGTTTGTAAAGAAATTAAAAAAAAGACCAATGAAAGTCTTGAAAAATCTCTAGATGTTCCTATTAAAAATCAACAGCAAAAATTTCAACTGGTCTAATTTCTTAATTCGACTTAGGCTGTTATTGCTTATGACTACAAATATAAAGCGATAGCGTTATGTTTTGGCAAGTATAATCGATTACATTGATTTCCATAAGTTTGGTATAACAGCTGACTAGTGTTATGGGTATGGCGTTAGCGATAAGGAAGTATAATTGTCGCTTAAGCCTTTAGATTAGGGAGGGTGAAGCACTGTACATAACAACTACTCACCTGTGCCCTTGCAGCTCATAAATTGTACCACGCTTTCCACCGACGTCCCAAACAAAAATAGTTTGATCATACGATCCACTAAAAAGCAACTGATGGTCTTCCACCCATTTCAAGCTACGTATACCCGCTATTGAATTTTTTTTTTACTTTTTATATGTATTATTTTTGTATTTATTTTATATTTACTAGAATGTCCTTTGAAGGTGTTAATGAACTGTGCTCCATGCGCTTCGCACCTAAGCATTGTAATTACTCCACTGCAATTTCCAACAAAAGCATATTTCGCCATGCTATCAAATCTGAAACAACGAAATTAAATAATATCTACCGAAACTTTCTTTAACCTACTGAAGAGAAGTACAAGGTGTTTCGAAACTGTAACTACCCAAACGTACTCCAGTTTCCGTTGAGTAATAAACAAACAGCTTGTCTTTTCCGCATGAAAGTATCCATTTCAACGTATTGGCAAAAATAACTTGCATCACTCGCGCCTGGTGCGCTAAGTAATCACGGACAAAGGTAATACGATTGAAGTCAACCGAAAATGTAAACTGCGTTACTGTTCCATTATCCTGTCCAATATAAAGTTGTCTACCAGAAGCATTGTAAAAAACTGATGTACAACCAGAAGGCAAATATTCGCAAATACTGGGCCAATATTGACCTGAATCGCGTTTTAGCCACACACGAATAGTCCTAAACAAAGCTTAGTTAAGTTAAGTAGCATTTAATAAAAAGGTGTACAAACTTGTCATCGGCCACGCTTATAACACCACTCTCTCCTGGAATAAATATTGCTGCGTTTATATCATCTCCACTACCTTCTAATTTATTCAACAATTCCAGTTTCCTGGCAGAGCTGAAGCGCTCATCATGACTCCGCTTTGCGGGCTTTATTTCTGCGGCCATTGGTCGACCATTTACTTTATTTATTCGGCCTGGTTTTCAATGGTGTCACACCTTACATCCATATTGGACAACCATGGATCGCGATACATACTGATATAATGAATAATTATTGATAATTGATGCTACACGTTCAATATGGATGTAAAGGCTAATTTACACGGGTAGATTTTTCTAGTCGATTTATGTCGCTCCGCCGTGTAAATAGCAGTGCCTTCGATTGACATCATGTATTTGAAGGTAGAACGCAGTGGAACGACAAACACCGACCAGAAAATCGACCCGTGTAAATCACTCTTAACAGCTGCTTTAATCCTACCCTGCAAAATAGATACCGGCTAGAAACCAAGTTAAATAGTTGGTTTCATTCATTTTTCATACGGTTACTGAAGAAGCTAATTTTGTTCAGGCCTTGTGAAAGTTTTAACCATATCTACACTTTGCCTCTCCCTTGCACTTATTGAATTTTCCATTTGCTATAAAGTATACCTGCACTCTTCAAAATAAAAAATTTCCCTTTCAAAATCTGTCGAACGTTTTGGTTAGAATGTAGTTACCAGCCATTTGTTGAAGTCGTCAATGTTTTGGCTAACATGTTGTTAATAGTATTTGTCGCAATGGTTATGGAAACTGCTAACATGTGGCTAACTTTATGTTATGAAACAGTAAATGTTTTGGTTAACATGCTGTTAAAATTATTCTTTGAATAATACCCCTTTTACATTATTCAAGTCTTGAATTCAATTCTGCCGCGACATAGGCGAAGGGGGTGAGAAGCGAGAGGAAGAGTACACTTGAAAGCGTACCGTCAACTCGTTTCAAGTTTTTCTTGCTATCTCTTTCACTCCTCCTTGTACCCCCATATTTTGTTTCATAATTGCTTTCAAGAAAAATTGACAAGTGTAGACACGAATAGAAAACACAAAAGAGAACGCCAGCAGAGTTGAAAGCAATACTTGACAAATGTAAAACCGGAATAAGTCAACAAACAAGCTAGCATATGGTTAACATATGTAGTTGAATCGGTTACCGAACCAGCTAGCTTTTGGTTAACATTTATAATTGAATAGGTTACCAAACCAGTTACCAAAACGGTTAGTGCTAAAAGAAGAATGCTTACCTAATTTTTCCAAAAAAAATTGCACAATTACTATACATATGTACATATTTTATTATTTATTTAAAAATATATTTCATTTTACACATATTTATACATACTAAGAACTTAATACTAACTAAATTTAAGCCTCCTCTACAACAATTAAGGAATCATCTCCATAAGCACTATGACGAGGACATATCATCATACAAATAAGGCATCTGAGCGTGAAAGTCCACCTTTGCCTGCAATGGTTTCTTAAAAAATGGCGAATTTAGTCGTAGCGCTGTTCTCCACTGCAATTAAGGAATCGCATCCGGAAGCGCTTCGCCTAAGAAGCCATTTCATGCAAAGGTGGACTTGCAGGCTCAAGTACTAAATTTGTATGATGATACGTCCTCGTGGTAGTCCTACATTCTGTATCACCATTTTTTTTCATGCGGCGGAAATTCACCTGGGACGATGTACCAATAACGTTGAGAAATGCGACGCAGTGGGCATGAGTTGACTGATATTGGGCCAGTAACCAACAACATACTCACAAGCTCAATAGCTTCAGCAGTACAAAACGTTTGCCTTGATGGCGTCCAGACAACAATATTAACACACGACCAGGTAACAGGTTTTGGCGAATGTTGAGCTTGTGGTTGCTGAAGAATGCTTCGGTTGGGCGTTTCTTAACAAAGCGATTAGATGAGTCATTTGCTTTGGGCTTCTTCAAGTAAAAAGCACGTTCACCACCTTCACCGCCACTTTTGGGACCATTTATTTCCTTAAAAAGAAACATTAGTTTAAAAATTCAAATTAAAAAAAAAAAAATTTCCGCTTGCCTTTTTTCGTTTTTTTTTCTTCATTTGACAAATAAAATTAATTTATGCAGACAGCTGGCTTGTTGTCAACATTTCGGATATTTTTACAGTGGGTCATGCTGTTTCATTTGCACTCATAATATTAGGTATAGTACAAAATCAACAATATTTTCTCTTTCTGGCAGAACGTTTGCACATTAACCCTAAAACGGACTTTTGGTATTTATAGGCCCACATTTTAATTTAATTCAGAACAATTTTTTTTTTGATTGCTTAAGGTTAACATAATTTTGGGAAATTTGTCAAATAAAAAATGTATGTGTGTTTGCAATGCGGTTAGCAGGGTTTGCAGGGTAGCTTCCACGTTATAGTAATATGTTGTTATTGTTGTTGTTGTTGTTGTTAACAAGCGTATTATGTCGTGAAGAAAAATGTTTTCGATTGACCCACAGCCTAAAGGATGATTTACACGGGTCGATTTTTCTAACCTTTTTTTTCAATCGACCGTGTAAACAGCAATTCGATCGATCTTCACCTTGTATTTAAAGCTGAGCATACACTACCAACAGTCGTCCTACAGTTGGAAAATTCAGTCTCCACGATATAACATCCCCCAACGGCACTAGGTTGATTGACTTCGCCGCTTCCCGCAATATGGTCATCAGTAGTACCAGGTTCAGCATAAGCGAATACACCAAGCCACCTGGCTGTCCCCTGATCAAAGAACAAGAAAACAGCAGGCAAATTCCAGAAATCTCCATCCATCTCCATCTTGTAAATGCTAAAATATGCTAAAATTCTTAAGCAAATGAACTCTCAGAATTTTAGGAGATGACGCTTATTTGCGATTCTGATCCACAAGCCGCCTAGCTATGATAATAGTGCGTTATCTGCACTATAGTTGGCGCGTAGGCATCACTGCAAGATGTCAATTTAGTTGTGATCCTTTACAACTCAGAAAAAGCCGAAACGCCCGAAGTTACTAGCTACTAATCCCTTACTTTTCAGCGTTACTCTACTTTTTTAATTACAAAATAAATTCCATTCCATTTTTTCGTCGCCAAAATTTGCCAGCTTTTGGAGAAAATTGGAGATTTTACGAGATTGCTAAAATTGGAGAATCGCCAATTTAGCTTAGTAGCTGTCAAAAACAGCTGAGCTACGTTATCTGATTCATTTTGCGTTCATCGCTTTAATATGCCAAAAAATGAAGCAAAGATGGAGATTTATAGAGATTTTCTTTCACTGGAATCGCAAAAGTCGCTTAAATTTGGCAAAATGAATTTAGAGATTTTAGGAGATGGAAATTAAGCATTAGCGAAAACTGGAATTCATGTACAGATTGATCTTGTCATGATCGACGGCAGACAGCTCCACCGTTCTAGACGTGCGTACCCTACGCGGCAGCCAAGATACGCACACGCCTCTGTGCAGCGAAGAAAGTACGCACAGTAACGGAAGGAAAGTTTGACGTCGAGAAGCTGCGCGTGACACAGACAGCTGATAATTTCTCCACTAGACTCTCACACACTGCTATCAGAGAGCAATCCTCGACCTAACGATGTAACCGAGCAATGGAAGCATATCTCTCACTCATTTCGTACCTCCGTTGAGGCCACTATAGGGTTTCAGCGAGACCGCAAGAACAACTGGTACGATGAGGAATGCACCGCAGCCTCGGTCAAAAAGGACGCTGCATACAGAGAGACGTTGCGAACGGGCGCAACCCGCAGTGTATGGCAACGCTATCGTGAGGCAAAGAAGGAAGAGAGACGCCTTTTCAGAAAAAAGAAAAGTGAGGCCGAAAGGCGTGAGTGTGAGGAGCTTGAGATGCTGGCTGACAGGAATGATGCCCGAAAATTCTATGAAAAGATCCGGCGGATGACGGAAGGTTTAAAGACCGGGGCAAGTTCCTGTAAGGACAATAACGGCGACCTGGTAACCGACGTACAGAATGTACTTAAATTATGGAGGGAGCACTTCTCCTCACTGCTAAATTGCGAGGGAGACGTCGAACCCGATACCCCAATCCCTGACGATGGAAAAGTCGTCCCACCACCTGACTATGATGAAGTGAGGATAGCAATATCCCGGCTCAAAAACAACAAATCGCCTGGGAAAGACGGACTACCCGCCGAGCTGTTCAAACACGGAGACGAAGAGCTGGTAAAAAGCATGCATCAGCTCTTATGCAGAATATGGTCAGATGAGTGCATACCTCCAGATTGGAATTTAAGTGTGCTCTGCCCAATCCGCAAGAAAGGCGATCCCGCTAACCCCACCAACTACCGCGGAATCAGTCTTCTTAATATCGCATGCAAGGTTCTTTCTAGCGTATTGTGTGAAAAACTGAAGGCCATCGTAGACAAACTGATTGGACCTTATCAGTGTGGCTTTAGCCCTGGTAAGTCTACCATCGACCAGATTTTCACGATACGCCAAATCCTGGAGAAGACCCATGATAAAAGAATCGACACTCACCATCTCTTAGTCGATTTTAAAGCCGCTTTTGACAGCGCAAAAAGGAGTTGCCTGTATGCTGCCATGTCTGAATTGAACTTCCCTGCAAAGCTTATACGGCTTTGCCAAATGACGTTGAGCAAAACCAACAGCTCCGTCAGAATCTGGAAGGACCTCTCTGAGACATTTGAAACCAAACGAGGTTTCAGACAGGGTGACTCCCTTTCGTGCAATTTATTTAACCTGATACTGGAGAAGATAATTCGAGCAGCAGAGCAAAACCGCAATGGCACAATCTTTTACAAGAGCGTGCAATTGCTGGCGTATGCCGATGATATTGACATCATTGGCCTTAACAGCCGCGCCGTAAGCGCTGCTTTCTCTGGGTTGGATAAGGAAGCGAAAAAAGTAGGTCTTGCGGTGAACGAGGACAAGACGAAGTATCTGCTGTCATCAAAGAAAGAATCGGCGCACCTGCGCCTTGGCAGCCAAGTCACCGTTGATAGCTACAAGTTTGAAACGGTGAGAGACTTCGTCTATTTGGGAACCAGCATTAACACCGAAAATAATATCAGTCTAGAAATCCAACGGAGAATCACCCTTGCCAACAAGTGTTACTTTGGACTAAGTAGGAAATTGAGAAGTAAAGTCCTATCTCGACAAACAAAGATGACGCTCTATAAGTCTCTCATCATACCAGTCCTGATGTACGGCTCGAAATCATGGACAGTGTCACGAGAAGATGAGATGGCCCTTGGAGTATTTGAGAGAAAAGTTCTCCGGAAGATTTATGGTCCTTCCCGTAATGCCAACGGCGAGTATCGAAGGAAATTTAACGATGAGCTGTACGAACTTTACGCAGACCTGACCATAGTTCAGCGGATTAAAGTCCAAAGGCTTCGCTGGCTGGGTCATGTTATGCGAATGGACAAGGAGGCTCCAGCACAGAAAGTTTTCCTATCGACACCCGAATTCGGCAGCAGAGGAAGGAGGAGACCTCGACTGAGACCGAAACAACAGGTGGAGGATGACTTGAACTCCCTTGGGGTTTGCAATTGGCGTCAGTTATCGCTAAAAAGGAATGACTGGCGTGCTTTGATACGAAACGGCCAAAATCGCCTAGGCGGTTAAGCGTCATTATGACGCAAGCCAAGATTAGATTAGATACACGATCAACATGCGCGCTAGAATGCTGTCCAAAGTGTTTTCCCCCGTCGGCCACACACGTTTGAGCAAGGCGCAAACGGCTCGCCGAACATCAGTGTTGAAGAGTAAATATGTTTAGTAAAAGCGCGCTCTTGCTGTTGCGCAGCGGTCAAGAGTCAGCACAAAATAAGATTTTGTTGTTGCTTTCAATGCATTGTTCGGCGACCACGCCACACACCACGCAGATGTTCGCGCGCCGATCGGCAAAAATCAAAATTTTCACGCCACACACGAGAAATTTTAAGTAGAGCCTCAGCATGCGCGCGCTCATGTTAGTCGTGTAGGCCCAACTTAAGGGCCGCTTGCATAAAAGCCGATAACGCCTAATCGGTGATTAACTTGACAGCTAACCATACAAAATACGTCAATTAAACTCCATGCCCTAAGTGTTGAACACAAATGGCTCGATAAAAATCGACCTATGTAAATGAGCCTTTATACCAGTATTCTGTAATTCTGTCTCGTATCAAGTCACTAAATTTGAGATATTTCATTAGATACAATTTTTGTGACTTGAGATGATTCTGGTATTCTATAAGAAAAGTCACAAGAAATCTACCATAGTCTCTTTCTCGCTCATTTCAAGGTGTGATGAATACAAAAATTGCATAAATTTTAAGTATCGCATTTGACACTCGCCCTATAGATGTCGATATAGCCCAGGCGTTAAGCGTCCGGATTATGACGCGGGAGGTCGCAGGTTCGAGTGCCGGTCCGCGAATAGTAAATTTTTATTTTTTTATTAATTTTTTCAAATTTAATTAACTTTTTCCAAACATATAAATACTTCTAATTCGTAAATTCACTTTTTTTAATTTTTTTCAATTTTTTAACAAATTTTCTTTAATTACTTTCGTTTGTTACCTGCCTACAAGCAGATCACAAATTAGTGACCCTTTATTGAGACTAGAGATGTGAGGTAGCTTACTGAATACCAAATTGTATCAAATATGAAACGGGCCACGAAATGCCTCTATTAGTGACTAGATACAGCTTACAGAATTGAGGTATTACTTTAATTTGCGATCCATCAACACGGATCGCCCATTTGGATGGTAAGGTGCTACGAGGGTTTTACCTCGGCCAAGGACTGTCACTTTCAATGTAACCCTGTATGTATGTAACTGATAATCGTATAATATCGCGCATTACTATTTTTTAGAGCTGCAAAACTATGTTGTTGTTGTGGTTGTTTTAACAATGCATTGCCCTGTCTAGAGTGTATGATCATTCCGAAGATCTTCATCAAGCTCTTCTAATGGTGATGGCCCAATGCACGCTTGCCTTGCTGGCTTTGCCTCGAGAAATGTCAAAATTCTTTTGAACTCTACTGAAATGTATGAAAATTGGCATAGTGGCAGCTTTACTTTGCTTGCTTGAAACGCTTCAAAGCGTCGAATAGCCCAAATCTCTATTTGACAGCGCTTTACACCCTTCGCTGTTTGTGTTGTTGTTGTCTTGTTTGTCTCATCCTGTATTTTTGACAACTTTTGTAGCTTCTATTGGGCCATAGAAGCTTTAAAAGGAAAGCAAGGTAAGCCTATGTAAGCAAGGCAAGCAAAACAAGCGTACATTGTGTCATCAGCTTAAGGGAAGTCCAAGGAAACGTGCAGTTTCAACAGGGTTTGTCCAGTGGGACAGAGGGGTTAGAAGAGTAGGTTCAGATGAACAATTGAAGAGATGTAGAGTATCATGGGGGGTCCTACCACAGGCAGGGCATGTGTTTGAGATTGTATCATTCAGTCTGGATAAGTAGGAGTTTAACCTTACACTATATCCAGACCTAAGCTGTGACAAGGTGACTCTTGTCTCTCTTGGTAAGGTGCGTTCTTCTTCAGCAATATCCGGTGGAGGACTGTTCAGAACGGGATTCACAGGTAGAGATCCGACAAAAGTGTCTACCGACTCGGTGTGGATGTCGGTTAGAGCCCGCTTATGATTCTGCAGATCAAACGGCAAGGTACTATGATGCCGGATCTCATCATAATGCTTACGGAGATGTTTCGTTATGTCTCTCGGGGGTGAACTATGTCCAAAAGATGACGGTTTGGATGTGCTGGCTTGTGGCAGTTCAGAAGGAATTGCCTGCTCAGCATTTCCGCATGCTCTTTTACATTGAGCAGTTTTGCCTCCTGATGGAGGTGAGACTCGGAAGACATGAGGAGACATCCCGTAGCAGTTCTGATGGCAGTATTTTGGCAGACTTGTAACTTCGTCCAGTTGGTGTTATGTACATTAGGCGACCATATGGGTGCAGCATTGTCAAAGACTGGTCGGCCAATGGCCTTATATGTAGTCAGCAACGTTTCTTTGTCTTTTCGCCAAGTACTGCCGGCAAGTGACTTGAGGATCTTGTTGCGACCACGTACCTTTGAGACCATTGCAGACACATGACCAGCAAATGAGAAAGTATTATCCAGTGTCATCCCTAATAACTTTGGGTGGCTGACAGTTGGTAGCTTAGTGCCATCAACGAAAATGTCTAATTCATTTCTCACCTGGTGCGTCCATGTCGTAAAAAGCGTCGCCGTTGATTTTGTCGGAGATATTGTCAGATCTCGCTCAGTGAAAAACCTGGAAAGGTCGCAGAGGTAGCCATTGATTCTCGTACAGAGTTCATCAGTATAGGGGCCCTTCCCCGTCGCCATTATTGTACAGTCGTCAGCATAAGAAACGACGGTGACACCCTCTGGTGGTGGGGGCATCTTCGATAGATAGAAATTAAACAGTGTCGGGGATAGGACACCACCCTGTGGCACCCCCTGTCTAATTCGTCTTGGTTTTGATGTTGCGTTTCTAAAGTTGACCGACGCCTGCCGCCCATTCAAGTAATTAGCGGTCCATCTCTTTAACCCATCAGGTATTTGTGTTTCTAATAGATCTTGTATGAGAGTGGCATGGTTGACTGTGTCAAAAGCTTTCGACAGGTCAAGTGCCACTAACACAGTCGTGTGATTTGGTTGGTTTTGATTTAGGCCGCTATTTATTTGCGTTGTAATGGCATTGAGTGCGGTGGTGGTGCTGTGCAGCTTACGGAAGCCATGTTGATGACTAGCCAGGTGCAGATTTGCAGTATAATACGGGAGCAAAATGGACTATAGCGTCTTCACTACCGGTGACAAAAGTGATATAGGACGATATGAATCGCCTATGTTTGCCGGTTTTCTAGGTTTTAGTAATGGAAGCACTCTCGCTTTTTTCCATATTTCAGGAATGACGAAAGTGTTCAGTGAAAGACTGAATAGAGCCGCTAAGTATTTGTGTCCCTCCTGGCCTAGATGTTTCAGCATCTTCATGGCAATGCCGTCGGGGCCGATGGATTTTAAGGGCTTAGCCTGTCTTATGGCTTCCTTGACCTCTGAGGCAGTGATGACAATGGGCGTATTTTGGTTTTTATATTTACGCGCCTGTCGCATGGTTCTACGTTTAGCTCTATCGGGCGGGGAATGTAGTACAAATTGTCTACAGAAGGAGTTCGCACATCCCCTAGGGTCCTTCTTCACCCTGTCACCGAAAGTAATATCTACTTTATCCTTGTGTTGTGTTGGATTAGATAGAGCTTTGACCGTAGTCCATAATTTGCCAACACCATCAGAGAGGTTGCATTGCTCTAGGTGTTGTTTCCATTTGGCCAGTTTATGTTTATCGACCAACCTATGGATTTCCGCGTTGAGATCCTTTATACGGGGGTCTGCGGGATTGAGACTTCGCACTTCATCTCTTTCTCTAGCCATGGCTCCGCGAGGAAATTTGGTCTTATTTGAGATATTCGACCCGCAGGAATGAAGCGTTTAGAGGCCAAGTCAATGATGTTGCGGAAGTCTCGTTCGCCTTTGCGTACGTCCGTAGGAATGGATAGAGCAGCCAGGGATTCGTCCGTATATGTCTGAAAACTGTCCCAGTCCGCCTTGGTAAAGTTAATATATGTACCATGCTCAGGTGTAATAAAGTCCGTCGGTCGTTCGATGGTAATGACTATTGGGAGATGGTCAGACGCCAACGTGAGTATGGGTCACCAATTGGTGTTGTTCAATAGTCCTGCACTTACGATAGAAATATCTGGCGAACTATAGCAGTTACCCGATACTCTCGTTGGGGCGTCTCCCTTCAATGTACGGAAAGCCGTATCATCTATTTGTTCTGCAAGTACATGCCCCCTATTGTCTGCTGGCAAGTTTGAGTGCCACATGTCGTGGTGCGCATTGAAGTCGCCCAGGATCACGCGGTTGTCTCCTCGTAATAGCAAGCTAATGTCGGGGTGATAACCGGTGGGGCAACTTGAGACAGGGGGTATGTAGATATTAATGATTTGCAGATCGACATCTCATGTACGGATGGTAATACCTTGGCTTTCTAAGATATCATCCGTTCCTTCGATGTCGGTATCAAATAGTTGATACTGTACAGAGTTGTGCGTTATGAACGCCAGACCACCTCCCAGACCTCCTGTTACTCTATGACGGTCTTTCCGGTGGATGTTATATCCGCCATAGGTAATGAGGTCCGACCTAGGACTGAGCTTGGTTTCTTGGACTGCGGCAAGTTTTATGTCATATTGCGTCATCAAATTAGTTATATCTGCGATCTTACCAGTTAATCCGTTACAGTTGTGCTGTAAGATTTGGAAGTACGCCGGTGGGGTCGATGTCGAGTTAACCATAGGCGTGAGAGACGGATGTGTTCGCCCAGGTGTTGGTAGGCTAAGACCAAGGCTGTGCCTCAGCCTAGTTAGCTGTGGACCCGGTGTAACCGGGTTGGCTGGCGTCGTAGGTTGAGGTGTGTTACAGCATGGTGCGATGAACGCATCCGTCCAGAGGTTCCTGTTAGCGAGCCCAGAGCATAGATGTACGGGGCATTGGCCTAAGCAGTTATTGCATTTGACCGATGACGCGAGCGTGTATAATCTTTGTCGACAAACAGTACACCTAGAGACAGGTGCGAGAAGATGTTGATCCTGACTCACGTGAGAATTTAAACGGGAAGGGGGTGTTATATAGAAACAGAGAGAGACTGGTGCTCGGAGTTGCTCATGTCTAAACTGCTCCGGTGGGAGCGAGAGTGTTGAGCTGCTGCGCGTGATGTTGACGCCATAAGGCACGAGCAACAGTCTGGAGTTTGTGTGGCGGGTATAGCAGAAGTGCTGCTAGTCGTTAAGACATTATTATTATTACTATTAGTATTGCTACTAGAAAGTGGCGGTAGGGGTGCGCTTGAACGGCGCTTACCGCGGGAGGGCGCAAACAACAAGAGGCCACGAAAGTACGGGGTCTGTGTATGTTAAGGTTAAGCCCTGAACATCCAGTTTATGGAGCCATCTCCTACACGAGAAGCATTGCACAGAATGCGACCGTTTAATATATATCTTTTTGCAACAGACACTGCATATCCATTCTTTTGGTCCGGGGTTCGTCTCAACGCCCGCCCGTAACAATAGAATATCTTGCAGCCCTGCTGCAAGAGGGGAGGATGATAGTTTCGGAATGGGACAAAACATACTAAACAGGGTTACATTGAAAGTGACAGTCCTTGCCCGAGGTAAAACCCCGGGTGATTCCACTGCGCAGAGATCCATGGCGATGTCCTGGGTTTTCTGCTCTGAGAAGTTACTGTACATAGAACTGTACAGGAACCTATGCATTTTCTTTCGGTGGCTTTGTATTCTGGTAGAAGATTCTTTCAGGGAAGGTGGAGCCAAATGCAAATTCGCCAGTGTAAACAGGTTCGAAATGACACATTCAAATTCGCCAAATTTGGTGCAGCATAAGTGTACTATTATACACATCACACTTTTTCAATGCACTGACACTATTGTGGCGAATGTTCTCAAGAATCGCTCATCTCCCAACTCTAGCGTATTTCCATCACTAGCGTCACTACCACAACTACAGCTGTTTACATACATGACGTGAGAGCGAGAGAGGGAGAGGTAGCTCAAGTGTTTGCGAATGTAGCACAAAGAGCAGATGACGATAGATAAACGCTTCGAGAACACTGTTGCACGAATAAACCAGAAATGTGTAGACATTTCTAGGTTGTGAAGCTGCTGTCTGCTAGCCTATATAAACCCCGCAAAGGCAACGCAAATCAATCAGTTTATTTTCAAGTGTTGTACAGTGAAGTACTGAACAGTGAGTTAACCCGCGATATTGTACTACGGTTTTTAGTAGTAAATAAAGCGTACTATTTATTAAGCAGAATCGGAGTGTTTTATTTAACGTACAGTGATCGAACTCAGGGAAAATAATCAAGGAATCATCGAATTCGTCACAATTGGTGTCAGAAGCGGTATCGTTAAATAAATTCAAGGACATTGAAAAGGATAACAAGGACATTGAAAAGGATAACACAGACATTGTAAAGGTAACAAGGATATGGCAAAGTTTAATGAATTGAAGATCCAGCAACTCAAAAACGAGTTGGAGATACGTGGATTGGTAACAACAGGCAATAAGCCAGAGCTACAACCACGTCTACGCGAGGCTATGGAAGCGGAAGGAATCAACGTTGACAATCATGTTTTTCAACTTTCGGAAGAGGGAGCGACGAAAATAGAAGAGCAAAAGGACTCTCCGGATTCAGTGGCAAATGTGGACACAAACTTTTTATTGGCTGCCTTGGCTCAGATGTCAAACAACATAACATCAAGCATGTCATCTCAGTTGGAAGAACAAGAGAAACGCATGGCATCAAAGTTGGAGGAACAGAAGACACACATGGCATCTCAGTTGGAAGAACAAGAGAAACGCATGGCATCAAAGTTGGAGGAACAGAAGACACACATGGCATCTCAGTTGGAAGAACAAGAGACACGCATTACGTCTCGCTTGGAAGAAGCAGGAGACACGAATGTCGTCGCAAATTTCGGCACAGGTATCATCACAGATCTCCTCCCAATTGGAAGAACATAAGGCTTATATGTCATCTCAGCTGGAGGCACAGGAGGAACGTATGTCAGCACAGCTAAATATGCAGGACAGGAAAATAATACAGCTTGAGGAGAAAGTCGAAGCCGAGGTGGATGCGTTAAGAAGTCGTATCCAGGAGTTGCAGCTGAATCGTCCAAGTGTTTCAGCAAGCACTCCCAAGGTAAAACACCCATCCTTTGACGGTTCTGTTCCTTTCCAGGTATTTAAGCTACAATTTGAGAAGACAGCAGCTGTGAACAACTGGAGCGCTGAGGATAAAGTCGCTGCGCTCTTGTTAGCATTGAAAGGACCGGCAGCGGAAATCCTTCAAATTATTCCAGAAGGTGAAAGGATCAGCTATGAGGCATTGATGGGTGCAGTTGAGAGGCGTTACGGTGGCGAGCATAGGAGGCAGATATTTCAAATTGAGCTACAGAATCGCTTCCAGAAGGGTAATGAGACATTACAGGAATTTGCTTGGGACATTGAGAGGTTAGCTCATTTGGCGAACGCAGACGCACCCGTGGAATACATCGAGAGGGTAAAGATACAAAGATTCATAAATGGAATAATGGATGTAGACACGAAGCGAGCCGCATATGCAAACCCCAAAAGTACATTTGCAGAGACGGTATCACACGCTTTATTACAAGAGACAGCCTCGCTTTTATGTAAACCAGATAACAAGGTTCACAATGTGGAAGTAGAACGACCAGAGTGGGTGGACGCAATCCTAGAAGCATTGAACGGAAAGCAACGGAAAAATGAAGCAGCCATTAAATGCTTCAAGTGCGGAAAATCTGGCCATATTGTGCGTCATTGCAACATCGGCTCCAGAGACTTCGGCAATGCAAGTGGACGTAAGGGTAACGATGGAGGAGATGAGCAAGATGAATGCCCCATAGTTTCTGTGTCGCAGGTCGGAGGGAAAGCAGGTAATGTTACTGTTAGAGGTTTCTTGGACGCAAAAGAGCGGTTACTCACTGTGGATACTGGCGCATCTCATTCCATCATTCGAAGTGACTTGGTCCATAAGAGAGTACGACCATTACAGGATGCAAAGTTGCGGACCGTAACTGGTGAAAGTAAGCTGGTCCATGGAGAAGTGCGGTGCAAAGTTGTGATTGGGAATGTGACTACATAGCACAACTTCTTAGTGGCAGATATTGTGGACGAAGGCATCATTGGCGTCGATTTCTTGGCTGTGAGAGACATTCACATGAACCTGAGAAATAGAGTTATGACGTACAATGGCCAGGAAGTACCTCTGATCTTTGGACACAACAATGGGTATTGCACCAAAGGAGTTTCATTAGAGGTGAAGCACAGGGACACTCGAAAGGCAAAGGTACCTCCTCGACCAATGGCTTTGATAGACAAATGCCTGCTTGAGAATATTCGGAGAAGTCAACAGGAAGATTCAGATCTGGCAGAACTATGGCCTACACGGCCTAGTTTCTTGTATTGCCGGTTCTACGAGAACGGTACCAGTCCTTGTGCTGTACCCATCGTGCCGAAACGACCCGGGCCGTTTTATTATATTGACCCGGCCAAGAGCAATACACTCGGGGTGACCCTGTCTGACTATTAGACAGGGCTACACCTCGTTACAACAACAACAACATTCAGATCTGGCATGTGTGATCCGAGGGCTTGAGCGAAACAAACGACCAGCAAGAAAAGAAATGCCAGCGGCGAGTCCAGTTGCCAAGTCATATTGGACACAATGGAACAGTTTACGAATGATATCCGGTTGTTTGCATCGAATATGGAAGAGTGAGGATGGTCAATACACTCGGAAGCTTATAGTTATTACAAGAAAGCGGATGTCTGATGTTCTCAGGGAAATGCATAACGATCCAAGTGGAGGTCATCTAGGAGTCAAGAAGACCTTGGAGAGGATTAAGCAGACATTTTAATGGGTTGGTTACGGTCAGTCGGTAAAGGAGTGGATTGCCAAATGCGATGAGTGCATCAGAGAAAAGGTACTGAGGTCTACGAGTCCTGGTCGAATGAGGCAGTACAACTCAGATGCACCGGTTGAGAGGATTACCTTGGATGAAGCAGGTCCATTCACCAGAACTATAAGCAAAAACATGAAAACCAGGTACGACAAAGCAATGGAAACGGAAGGGTTCCTGGAAGGAGATTTAGTATTCCTATACGGGCCACAACAGAGGAAAAGTGTGTCTCCCAAAGTTCAGTGCAACTGGGAAGGACCATACAGAGTTGTGAAACGGATCAACGACGTTGTTTACCGCATACAGGCTTTTGGAATGCTACGGAACAAAATGAAAGTGGTTCCCCTGGAGAGACTAGCAACGTTCGGATCGGGAAATGTGTCTGATCGGGACGATCAGACTTAGGTGGAGGGCGGTGTGGCGAATGTTCTCAAGAATCGCTCATCTCCCAACTCTAGCGTATTTCCATCACTAGCGTCACTACCACAACTACAGCTGTTTACATACATGACGTGAGAGCGAGAGAGGGAGAGGTAGCTCACGTGTTTGCGAATGTGGCACAAAGAGGAGATGACGATAGATAAACGCTTCGAGAACACTGTTGCACGAATAAACCAGAAATGTGTAGACATTGTTGTGAAGCTGCTGTCTGCTAGGGTATATAAACCGCGCAAAGACAACGCAAATCAATCAGTTTATTTTCAAGTGTTGTACAGTGAAGTACTGAGCAGTGAGTTAACCCGCGATATTGTACTACGGTTTTTAGTAGTAAATAAAGCGTAATATTTATTAAGCAGAATCGGAGTGTTTTATTTAACGTACAGTGATCGAACTCAGGGAAAATAATCAAGGAATCATCGAATTCGTCACACTATTGTGACAAATAATCAAGGAATCATCGAATTCGTCACACTATTGTGACAATAGTGTGACGAATTCGATGATTCC
This sequence comes from Campiglossa producta, assembly GCA_964058755.1. Lineage (NCBI taxonomy): Eukaryota > Metazoa > Arthropoda > Insecta > Diptera > Tephritidae > Campiglossa > Campiglossa producta. The sequence continues at coordinate 31,871,998 of CAXKVI010000003.1, read as the reverse complement.
TTGATTATTTTCCCTGAGTTCGATCACTGTACGTTAAATAAAACACTCCGATTCTGCTTAATAAGTAGTACGCTTTATTCAGTACTAAAAACCGTAGTACAATATCGCGGGTTAATTCACTGTTCAGTACTTCACTGTACAACACTTCAAAATAAACTGATTGATTTGCGTTGTCTTTGCGCGGTTTATATACCCTAGCAGACAGCAGCTTCACAACCTAGAAATGTCTACACATTTCTGGTTTATTCGTGCAACAGTGTTCTCGAAGCGTTTATCTATCGTCATCTCCTCTTTGTGCCACATTCGCCAACACGCGAGCTGCCTCTCCCTCTGTCGCTCTCACGTCATGTATCTAAACAGCTGTAGTTGTGGTAGTGACGCTAGTGATGGAAATGCCCTAGAGTTGGGAGATGAGCGATTCTTGAGAACATTCGCCACACTGCCCTCCACCTAAGTCTTTTCCGATCCAAATGTTGCTAGTCTCTCCAGGGGGACCAATTTCATTTTGTTCCTTGGCATTCCAACAGCCTGTATACGGTAAACAACGTCGTTGATCCGTTTCACAACTCTTTACGGTCCTTCCCAGTTGCACTGAACTTTGGGAGACACACTTTTTCTCCGTTGTGGCCTGTTAAGGAATTCTAAATCTCCTTCCAGAAACCCTTCTGTTTCCATTGCTTTGTCGCACCTGGTGTTCATGTTTTTGCTTATAGTTCTGGGGAATGGACCAGCTTCATCCAAGGTAATCCATGACTCGTGGACCTCAGCACCTTTGCTCTGATGCACTCATCGCATTTGGCAATCCACTCCGCGATCGACTGCCGGCAACCAACCCAATAGAATCTCTGCTTGACTTTCTCCAACGTTTTCGTGACTCCGAGATGACCTCCACTTGGGCCATTATGTAGCTCATTCAAAACATCAGAGATTTTCTTCCTTGGGACAACTACCAGCTTCCGAGCGCATTGACCATCTTCGCTTTCCCATACTCTATGTAAGCAACCGGATACCAATTTCAGACTGTTCCACTGTGCCCAATATGACTTGGCAACAGGACTCTCTGCTGACATCTCCTCTCTTGTTGGTCGTTCGTTTTGCTCGATTCCTTGCATCAACGTACCAGATCTGGGTCCTCTAGCTGATGCTTCCTTAGTTGATCCATGTTTCATTCGTCCGTAGATGTTATAGTCATTAGCCGCACATCTATAACATCTTCCTTGGCCTCAGCTTTCGAACAATGCTTGCATTCTAGGTTACATGGTCGCCGGGACATTGCATCAGCATTGCCGTGGTTGCTGCCTTTGCGATGCTCTATGGAAAAGTCATAACTTTGTAGTCGCTCTATCCACCGTGCCAATTGACCTTCTGGATTACGGAACTGCAAGAGCCATTTCAAGGCTGCATGGTCTGTCCTGACGTGAAATCGCTGTCCATAGAGATACTTGTGGAAATGCTTGATGCACTCCACCAATGCCAGTAGTTCTCTCCGTGTTACACAATAGTTCCTTTCGGGCTTCCCAATTGTGCGGCTATAGTACGCCACTACCTTCTCCTGCCCATCGACAATCTGTGACAAAACCCCTCCAATCGCGTAACCGCTCGTGTCTGTATCCAAAATAAATGTTGAGCCTGGGATTGGATACGCTAACATTGGGGTAGTGCACAGCCGTTCCTTCAAGGTTTGGAAAGCCACTTCATGTTCCTTCTTCCAATCAAATGACATATTCTTCCTGGTCAACTCATGAAGGCTACTGGCTACGCTGGCGAAATTCGGTACAAATCGACGATAATACGTGCACAGTCCGAGGAAACTTCGTAGCTCATGTAAATTTTTCGGTCTTGGCCAATCCTTTACTGCTTCGATCTTCTCTTTAGCAGTGCAAATTCCCTCCGTAGTAACCTTGTGACCTAAGTAACTTACTTCCTTCTTGAACAATGCACACTTTTTGGGACTTAATTTCAGACCGGCGCCAGCTATCCTTTGGAAAACTTCCTCCAAGTTCTTAAGGTGTTCCTCAAAGTTCCATCCAGGTATACCAAACATGTTTTCCAATGCAGTCCTTTCAATACTTGATCCATGAGTCTCTCAAAAGTAGCTGGAGCGTTACATAGTCCAAAGGGCATTACCGTAAATTGCCACAGCCCCTCTCCAATGCTGAAGGCTGTCTTTTCCTTATCCTCATCTTTCACCTCTACTTGCCAATAGCCGCTTTTCAAGTCCAGTGTTGAGAACCATTTCGTATCAGAGAGTGAGTCCAGAGTATCGTCAATTCTGGGTAATGGATAGCTGTCCTTTTTCGTTACGTCGTTCAACTTCCGGTAGTCCACACATCCATTCCATCCTTTTTCTTCACTAGCACTACCGGTGAGCTCCATGGACTAGCTGATGGTTCGATCACGCCGCTGTCACTCATTTCTTGTATAATTTCTCTTACCACTTGGCGTTTGGCCAATGGAACACTTCGAGGAGCTTGGCGGATTGGTCTCGCGTCACCGGTATCAATGTGATGCTTCACTACATTGGTCCGACCTGGTTTGGAGCCATCCTTGTCAAATATGGTAGAGTACTTTAGTAGAAGTTGGTTTGCCTTACTCTGGTGGTCTTCTTCGAGCTCTTGCGTCCACGCCGTGATATTATCTGATAGATTACTGTTGCTGGTAGAGACATTTCCCTGGAGCTGTTCACAGTTTATAATCACCTCCACCTCCTGACATTGTCCCAATATAGCTCCTTTGGAAAGCTTGATCGGCGATCGGAACTCATTTAGTACTCTTACCGGTATACGTCCATCTTGTTTTGTCATAGCCAGTGTTTTTCCTACTAGTATATCCGTCTTTGAATTGTTTGCTGCCTCGACAACCCACAATTTGTTTGTCCCATAATCTCCATCAATCCTTGCCCAAACGCCTGCCTCCGACTTCGCTGGAATTTGTTGACTATCTTCCACGAGTACCCGCTTACTGATGTACTTGTTCTCGTAACCAAATTTGAGTGGCACATCCATGTTCTTATAGCTCATGGTCCTGTTTTGCATGTCGATCTTGATGCCTTGGTTGCTTAAGAAATCCACACCAACTATGATCTCATCAACAATATCTGCCACTATAAAATTGTGCAGTACGGTGACATTTCCAATTCCGATTTCACATGTCATTTCTCCTTGGACTTGAGTGTCCTCACCAGTCGCCGTACGCAATTTTGCTCCATGTAATGGCCTCACTTCTTTGTTGACTAAATCAGATCGAATGATGGAATGGGATGCGCCCGTATCAATAGTCAGTAAGCGCTCTTTTCCGTCCACGAGTCCTCCAACAGTAACATTACTTGACTTCCTTCCGATCTGTGAGACAGAGATTATGGGGCATCCAATTGCGGGAGCCAGCCTACGCCCCTTGCGGCTGACTCTCTTTAGTTTAACGGTTGGTTGGATTGGGAGACTTGCTCATCTCCTTCAGCCTTGCGCTTACGTCCGCTTGCATTACTGGAATTATTGGAGCTAGGTCCACAATAACGTGCAATATGACCAGATTTTCCGCACTTAAAGCACTTAATGGAGCCATCGCTTTTCTTCTGTACCCCATTCAATGCTTCCAAAATTTTGTCGATTTTGTTGACCAAGTCTGGCGTCTCCACTTCCACACGATGAGCTTTGTACAATGGTTTGCTCAAAAGAGATGCGGTTTCTTGAGTTAGAGCATGTGATACCGTCTCCGCAAATGATCTCTTTGGATTTGCATAGGTGGCCCGCTTCGTCTCCACGTCACGTATTCCATTTATGAAACTTTGGATTTTCACCCTCTCGATGTATTCCACTGGTGCGTCTGCGTTTGCTAGATGAGCCAACCTCTCGATGTCCGATGCAAACTCCTGTAATGTTTCGTTAGCCTTCTGGAAGCGATTCTGTAGCTCTATTTGATGTATCTGCCTTCTATGCTCGCTGCCGTAACGTCTTTCAACGGCTCCCATCAACGCTTCATAGTTGTTTCTTTCAGCGTCCGGAATAGTCTGTAAGATTTCGGATGCAGGTCCTTTCAATGCCACAAATAATGCAGCGACTTTGTCCTCAGCGCCCCAGTTGTTCACAGCTGCTGTCTTCTCAAATTGTAGCTTAAATACCTGGAAAGGAACAGAACCGTCAAAGGATGGGGTTTTTACCTTGGGTGTGGTTGTTGAAACAGATGGACGATTCACCTGCAACTCTTGGATACGTCCTCTCAGCGCATTGACTTCAGCGTCCATTTTATCTTGGAGCTCTGCAATCTTTGCATCTTGTGCTTCCAACTGCGAAGTGATAAATGACCGCTGTTCCTCCATTTGAGCGGAGATCTGTGATGACACCTGTTCCAGTCTAGCTGTCATGCAAGTTTTCTGTTCTTCCAACTGAGACGCCATGTGTGTCTTCTGTTCCTCCAACTTTGATGCCATGCGTGTCTCTTGTTGTTCCAACGCAGATGTCATGTGTGTCTTCTGTTCCTCCAACTGAGATGCCATGCGTGTCTCTTGTTGTTCCAACGCAGATGTCATGTGTGTCTTCTGTTCTTCCAACTGAGATGACATGCTTGATGTTATGTTGTTTGACATCTGAGCCAAGGCAGCCAATAAAGAGTTTGTGTCCACATTTACCACTGAATCCGTAGAGTCATTTTGCTCTTCTATTTTCGTCGCTCCCTCTTCCGAAAGTTGAAAAACATGATTGTCAACGTTGATTCCTTCCGCTTCCATAGCCTCGCGTAGACGTGATTGTAGCTCTGGCTTATTGCCTGTTGTTACCAATCCACGTTTCTCCAACTCGTTTTTGAGTTGCTGGATCTTCAATTCATTAAACTTTGCCATATCCTTGTTACCTTTACAATGTCCTTGTTATCCTTTTCAATGTCCGTGTTTTCCTTTTCAATGTCCTTGTTATCCTTTTCAATGTCCTTGTTTTTATTTAACAATACCGCTTCTGACACCAATTGTGACGAATTCGATGATTCCTTGATTATTTTCCCTGAGTTCGATCACTGTACGTTAAATAAAACACTCCGATTCTGCTTAATAAGTAGTACGCTTTATTCAGTACTAAAAACCGTAGTACAATATCGCGGGTTAATTCACTGTTCAGTACTTCACTGTACAACACTTCAAAATAAACTGATTGATTTGCGTTGTCTTTGCGCGGTTTATATACCCTAGCAGACAGCAGCTTCACAACCTAGAAATGTCTACACATTTCTGGTTTATTCGTGCAACAGTGTTCTCGAAGCGTTTATCTATCGTCATTGTTGAATTAATCCGAGGATTTCCAATACTTCGCAGAATAATCCAGCCAAATAAAAAGAACAACAGGATTCAGTTGTATACAAAATTCGCTTTTACGGAATACTTTTATTAGAAAAGAGAAAGAGTGCTTTACAATATAACTGAACCAACTAACTGAACTAACAGACAGAACAAAAAAAAAACTGCTGTGTCATATATATATATGTATGCAAAAAGGAATAAAAAAAAAAGGGTTGCCATGAGATTGTCTTTGACAATGATATTTCAACACTTCCACTCATTGTCTAATACAATTTCGGCTATATGTATATATATTAAAACTCCTTATTAATCAAATGTTAAATTCATATATTGGCATAAAAGTACGTGCCTATTCTTATTTAATGATTTTGTAAATATATCTGCAATTTGTTCTTCGGTGCAAATATATTCCAAGTCGAAATAGCCTTCTTCAAACTTTTCCCTTATGAAGTGATATTGAACATCAATATGCTTCGTTCGTTTGTGGAATACCGGGTTTTTGATTAGCCGGATCGCGCTTATATTATCCACGTACAGCTTGACCTTGAGATCGTTTTTCCCGGACAGCTCGCCCACAAGTAGATTCAACCAAACTAGCTCTTTAACTGCTTGACAGGCGGCTACATACTCCGATTCTGTTGAAGAAGTTGATACTGGCTGTTGCCTGATTGATGCCCAGCTAATAACACCCGAACCAATATGGAAGACATAACCGCTCGTTGACTTTCTAGTATCTGTGTCTCCAGCGTAGTCTGCATCGCTATAACCAACAAAATCAAATTTACAGTCGCTTCGGTAAAGGATACCTGTACTCAACGTGCCCCTTATGTACTTCATGATTCGCTTTACAGCATTAATGTGTGCTGTAGTTGGTCGCTCCAAATATCGGCTCACGACACCTATAGCATAACTGATATCTGGCCTTGTTCCGACTGCTAAATACATCAGACTGCCAACGGCTTCTCGATATGGGAATGATTTGTCGTGCTCGTCGTTTACAAATTCACTAAGCTTTTGATTGCAGTCCATCGGAGCTGATACTGCTTTACAATCCATCATGTTAAAACGATTTAAAACTTTCGTGGCATATGCTTTTTGGTGTATATGGATTGAATTATCGGATAACTTATCAATTTCAAACCCGAGAAAATATTTGGCCTCAAATACTTTTACTTCAAAATGTTGTCGTAAGTATGAAATTATCACATCAATTTCGCTCGCTTCGTTTGTTGCTAACAGTCCATCATCCACATAGATGGCGATAATGGTTATTTCATGGTTCTTCTTACGAACAAACACGCACGGATCTGAACTGCTAGGCCTGAAATCGAATTTGCAAATGAAAAAAGTAAATTTTTGGTTCCAGCATCGCGAAGCTTGCTTAAGTCCATATAAGCTTTTAATTAATTTGCATACACGCCCACTATTGTCTTCATAACCTACTGGTTGTTTCATATAAACATTTTCTTTTAGTTCACCGTACAAAAAGGCTGTTTTAATGTCGAACTGAGTTAGCTTCATTTTATGACTTGCTGCCAAAGCCAGAATTAATCGAACCGACATGTATTTCACTACCGGACTAAAAGTTTCTTCATAATCGACACCATACTGTTGTCTGAAACCACGAGCAACTAAACGCGCTTTGAATCGTTTTATTGTACCATCTGGGTTTTGCTTCACTTTAAACACCCAACGGTTGTCAATTACCTTTTGATCTTCCGGAGCATCAACTAGTTTCCAAGTGCCATTTTGCATGAGGGATTCATATTCTTCGTCCATCGCATGCTTCCACTGTTGCACTTCTTTTGAATTAATTGCCTCCTCATATGACGTTGGTTCACACATTAACGCCGAATAACCTGATTCGATCAGTCGAGTTGGTGTATTAACTTTTGGTCGAAAATCATATCGCTTGTTTTGTCGCGATTCATGATCATCACACGTCTCGTCATCATTTGTTGAAATATTTTCTTCTTGGGAAGTGATTTCATCTTTATTTTCAGACTCTTGCTCACAGTTGTTGCTGATCTCGCTTTCTTCATTTTCTGATTCTTCATGAATCACATACTTGACAGCTTGCTTCTCGTTAAATCGAATGTTGCAACCATAGTACAGGTCTACAAGTAAGTTATCCTTATTTCTGTCTCTTTCTAAAACACCCAATTTTGACACTGTAGACAGTGTCAAACTAGCTTAACTTACACAGCAACCCGAGGCCCAGGGTTGAAATTTCCAAGAAGAAATGGAGTGAAATCTCCATACAGGGTTGCCGTGTAGGTATATTTTTAAAGCAATTTAGTATGGAAATGTAGAACAAAATGTATGCCTATGAACTAAACAAATTTTGTTATTTGGATAAAATTGATTGTTTTTTTATGAAAAATAATGTCATTTCAATTATATGAACTATAACTATTTGAATATCAATATATTTTGAAGTTTTTATACATTTCAATATTTATTTTGATGATAAATTAAATGATTTCAATATATTTACATATTTTATGAATAAGAATATTTTGAAATACATTGCAGACGTGAAATGCAACCCTGCATATGTACGTACATATGTGTGTGTATACACAACTGTTAGTTCAAACGAAGCAGTTGATGAAGTGAGTCGTTTCAAAAAAAGTTTATTTTAATATTTAATTTTATAATACAATTTCGGCTAATAATTTAATTTATTTACAAAGAACAACATTTTTCCGTCTTTCAGATATTTTTGCGAAGTTAAAGTGGAAAAAAATAGTGTGTGGTAATAAGAATTTTAGCAAATAAGACATGTATACATGTATCTAATAAAGTTGTTCGTTTCCAGAAATGCCCGACCATTGCTGTATTTTAGGATGCGGATTAGGAGTCCCGCGATACCCTTTTCCAACAGAAATGCCAAGGTGAGTGTATAAAGTGACTTAAGGGTCGAATACATAAAGCTTTGTTAACCTCGCCTGACATTTTCTACCTCAAAACTTTGCATCCAACTTCAGAGGTATGCTACAATGAACGCCTTGACGCTACTCTTTCATACATTTGTTTTCGTTATTTTTTTCTTTGCATTCGTATTGTTTTAGTTAATTTATTAATTCAATATAGAAAAAATGAATTAATTGTTATTTCCTCCAACTTTTTATTCCTTAATTAAAGCAAAGTCATCAAGATCTGATTGTCAAAGCAAGCAAAGCAAGCAAAATTTGAGAGTTTGCCAAATTTTAACCTTGCTTCAACTTTGAGGTCTCCAATTTGCCATGCTTCGTTTAAATACGTATACTGAACTTTTCTGTCAAAGTCAAAGTTTGAGGTAAAGTCAAAATAAAGCTTTATGTAACTGAAACTGCGAAAACTGCAAACCAGACGTCATTAAGGCTGTTTTTATAAGAATCAGAACATACTTTTTGGTAAATCATTTTAATAAGAAAGCGAATCAGCCTAACTTCAAAAATGTTAATTTTTTGTGCATATCACACCATTAGGACTCACTTTTAGGGGGTGTTTCCGGATTCGAATCTAGTCTAATTAAAGTAAATATTTTTAATTTCATTTCAATTTTTGAAAAGGCTTACTTATTTTGTGAAGCAGATTTAGATATTTTTTTAAAGGCCACAATCTTCTTTCCAATACTCTTATTCGTCAGCCGAATTTTTTTTAATAAGGTTTCACTATGGGTGTTTTTGTAAATATTGTAAATAGTTTTATTTGAACTGAATATACTTTTTTTCCCCTAAGTACTTTTGTTTAGATTTTTTATATTTATTTTTAGTTATTGTACCTGAATTTTTAAAATGTGCAATTTTATTTTTATTAATAAGATTGATTTTTGTTTTTTACGTTTTTATGTAAATACTACGTATATTGGTGAAAATAGGCCTCTAGGGGAACCGAACACCTAAAAAAATCGGTAACGCGCCTACATTGCTGCCTCCTGGGTGGTGTGGAAAAGCAATGACGACTTTCACAAATGGATACAGCTCACTAATCTTAAATTTTTAATATATTAGTATTAAGAATGTGTGAGAATAATGATTTAGTGCACTGTGTCCAATTATAGTAACTTTTTTATGTTTGAGTTATGGGACTCACTTATTTTCTTTATTTATTTATTTAAATAAACAATGATTTTTTATACAAATATGTCTGTTTATTCATTATTTAATGGAAAATTTGGTGATAAGTCTCAACATTAACAGCGAGGGTGCAATACGTCGTCTTTGTTGTCGCTTTTCCTCGAGTTTAATGCAAGGTTATAATAATAATTATTTAATTGCTATGATTATTCATAACAAAGCTACGCGATCTATCACGCCCGAGCAACGAGGAGGAACACGCATCAGAAACAGTTGACAATTATTCCAAACCCAAAGGATGCGGTGTATGTTTGGTGGAAACGCCATATAAGCAACTTTGTAGCAGCATGTGAACACTCCCTTATATGCACGCCACGCACACACAAAGTACAAAAAGAAAATAAGCACAGGCATCTATGAAAAAACACATTTAAATGGTGGGGCACTTTACTAATATATGCTGTAAGTAAGAAAAATGCTTGTTTATTAAAAATATTCACAGAAATTTATACAATTAGCAAGTTGCGTTTTATGTAAACAAAGAAGAACAAGAGAGTTGTCATGGAAATATCAACCACAGGGTTGCTTTTCTGCGTAGTGCTAAAAGTTTTAGAAAGTTTTAGAAAATATGAAAAAATTTTCGCTAAACAAGTAAAATCTTTGTACAAACATTTCCAGATCAAATTAGTTGCTATAATAAATAATTTTCGGCACATAGTTTCTATTATTTATGAAGTTATTAAACATTTGTCACAAGCTACTACTACTTTTATTTTGGTCCTAACGAATGACACCCTTCGTTGAGTGGCTTCCAATAAGGGGAACCCGATCAGGTGAGCACAGCTGTTAGTCAAACAGCTGATTCATATCTTACTTGTACAGTTGTACAATGGTTGCAACTCATAAAAACCGTTTCGCTACATGGATCATACAACCGGAAATTTTTATTTGTGGACTCGAAGTCAATTAAATAAACCTTTTTTGCTTTTGGGTCCCATTTCTTACGACCCGTTTGTTTCGGAATCTGTACAAAGCATTCGGTTCCGAAAATTTTTACATGACCCAAATGTGGTTTGCGATCAAACCATTTTTCATATGGCGTGCTTCCAATGCAATTGCTGTTTGTTGTGCGATTCAATAAATATGTTGCTGTGCGTACTGCTTCCGGCCATAGTGATTTCGGCAAACCACTTGCAATGAGCATCGTTCTCGCGCTTTCTTGGACAGTACGATTGTCACGTTCGATGCGACCATTTTGTTCGGGAGTGTACGGCGCGATGCCTTCAAGCTGAATACCTTCATTTCTCAATAAGTTTGTCAATACTATTCGATTGATAAATTCTCTTCCATTATCGAATCGAAAATGCTTGATTTGTGCACCATTCATATTTTTAACAAGTGGTACTAATGACTTCAAGTGACTATAAGCCTCATCTTTCGACTTTAGTAAAAACACAAAACGAAAACTAGTGGCTTCATCTTTTACTAACATAAAGTAGCGAGTACCACCTACTCCATTAATTTCACTCGGACCGCACAAGTCTACATGCATATATTCGCCTCTTGCTGATGCTCGCTTAACAGACGGTTTGTGTGTTGCTCTGGTCATTTTACCATATACGCAATCTTCGCAAAAAAAACTTTCATTATCGGACAGACTGACACCAGTAAGTAGACCATTCTTACACATTTGTTTGATAGCATCAGCATGCACATGTCCCAAACGACGATGCCAATGCTGCAATGAAACAGCAGCAACGTTTGCATATTCATCAATATGTAATCGAGAACTCATTTTAATCTGATTCAGTTCGTTGCGTTTTCCTACGGCAACAACTTTGTTCAACTGGTCGACAAATTTGCAACCTTCTTTGTCGATTATCACTGTGATACCTTTATCTGTTATCATGCTTGTTGATAGCAGATTTTCGCTGAGTTCCGGAACGTACAGTACATTTTCTAGACGAACTGGCTTCCACTGATTGTCTATTTTTACATCAATTAGAATTGTTCCTATTCCTTCGATTTGTAAGCAATTATTATTTGCGACTTTAACTTTGCTACCGTTCGTGTACTTTCGTAGCGTAGAAAACCATTCTCGATGAAATGTCATATGTTTTGTTGCTGCAGAATCGACATACCAACTATCAGATTCCTTACCTGGTAATTCCATTGTTTGCTGGACGGAACACCATGCCATTTCACCACCTTCTTTGCTGGTTTTGCCTGTAGATTTTTTTTCATATTTTGGACAGCCTTTATCCCTAGCCCAATGGCCTTTCTGTCCGCACGCATTACACCTTGTTTTTTGCTTCAAATTATCAATTTTTGATTTCGGATTTGAATCTTTGCGATTATATAGCTTCGGCTTAGTTTTTGCTGAGAACGCTGCGCTAACACCAGCTGCTTCTTCTCCATTTAGTCGATTTAGATTTTCTTCTTCCAACTGTAAAGATGACATCAATTCATTAATCGTTCGGTTTTCTTTAGTGTTGTACCACACTGTTTTATAATTATTAAAATTTGACGTTAAACCAGTAATGATACGTGCCATCTTTAATCTATCGGATAGTTTTTCATTTTGCTGTTCGATTTCTGACGCTAGTTGATTAATTCGAGCTACATAACCTGCTACTGATTCATCATCTCGCATTTTCACTGTAAAAAATTCTTCGTATAAAGTCATTGCTCGGATATCGGAATTCTTTTCATAAATGCTGCCGAGCTTTTCCATCATTTCTTTCGCAGTTTTACATGTTAAAACAAGATTTCCATGCTCAGCATCCAACGACTGGATAATAGCATTCATGGCTTTTCCCTCGTTGCGCTCAAAAGTATTCTTCACTTCTTGAGTTGCAGTTGCGGCTGGCGCTCTGCCTTCTATATTATCAGTTAATGCACGTGCTTTCATGTAGGCTACAACTTGAAATTTCCATAAACGATAATTAGAGGAATTTCTTAAAATGTGGCCTGTGAAATTGTTTTCGTCTTTTCTGTCGCCAAAAGAATCCATTTTGAATATTTGACCAATACGCTATGACAAGACGACTATGGCTATTACAATTTATTCTTGATGTGGCTGAATTTGCTTTTTTTTTTTTTTTGTTGTTGAAGCTTATTACACAAGTTTTCTGGGCCTATAACCTGTTGAATTAATCCGAGGATTTCCAATACTTCGCAGAATAATCCAGCCAAATAAAAAGAACAACAGGATTCAGTTGGATACAAAATTCGCTTTTACGGAATACTTTTATTAGAAAAGAGAGAGTGCTTTACAATATAACTGAACCAACTAACTGAACTAACAGACAGAACAAAAAAAAAACTGCTGTGTCATATATATATATGTATGCAAAAAGGAATAAAAAAAAAAAGGGTTGCCATGAGATTGTCTTTGACAATGATATTTCAACAGTCATCTCCTCTTTGTGCCACATTCGCAAACACGCGAGCTGCCTCTCCCTCTGTCGCTCTCACGTCATGTATCTAAACAGCTGTAGTTGTGGTAGTGACGCTAGTGATGGAAATGCGCTAGAGTTGGGAGATGAGCGATTCTTGAGAACATTCGCCACACTATCAGAACTATCGGCTATCGCAAAAAAATCGATATATCGCCAATAAAAAGCCCTCGATACTATCGAAAATACCATCGATAGTTTTGCAGCTCTACAAATTTTTAGATTGTTAAAGCATGCGTAGGTTAAAAAAAGTGAGTTAATACAATTTATTTGAATTTAAATATTATAATCAGTTGATTTTTAGTATCAGTCTGGTGAAGCAGCGCAGTATATTACGCGACGTGCAGCATTACGAAAGTTGCAATTATCATTGAATGATTTTCGTCGTCTATGCATAATAAAAGGTGTCTATCCACGTGAGCCGAAACACCGTAGAAGGGCTCAGAAAGGCGCATCTGATATCAAGATCCTATACCATTCCAAGGATATACGGTTTTTACTCCATGAACCCATTGTTTGGACTCTTCGCGATTATAAAGTTAAGTTCCTTTTTCTTATTTATATCGCTCGTTTCATTGTAAACAGATGTAATTCGAAAACTATTATTTTTTTGTTGTTTAAGTTGTTCACCGCCAAGGGTTTTTTGAGATTTATTGGTATTTGTTTCCTTTAGCACTAAAAAATTGGCTTAAATTGTGGGGGAGGGCTCAAAACACGTGTCTATCACGAATCGGGAAACGGGCGGGCGGCATTTATATACATATTTGCCAAATCTATTATCTATTCATAAATTTATAAATACGCCACATGAAAAACTGGTATAGGCCGTGTGCCAAACGGTTTAAAAAAGCAAATTTTGACAGCGATGTTAAATTCTGACAGTTATCGTGGTGAATATGAACGATCAATAATGTGAGCACAGGGATGCATGTGCTGTTAACATTCATATTATTTCACATAAATTTATGTTCACAGGCGTTATTTAACACTAAAATATAATATAATGCGAATAATACGCAATATAAATGCATGAAAAACACGTAAAATGAAAATTGATAAACAAAGCATCTGCTTTTGCACGTGTTGGCGGTGTTGATTTTCCTGATATTCGCAGTAGTTGTCCATCCATAGATTGATACGCAGTGCTGTATTATGCCAGAAGTTAGTGATCGACATGCATACATGCAGAACTTCAGTTTTATTTACCGGTAGCACCTCTCTCGTTGGCCCATTAGTTGACTTTGAGGTCGAATAATTTAAGGTTTTTCGCTGCAACTTCTGGATCGCCTGATGCAACCGCTAGAATGTTGTCAGCATACATTCAATAATAGTCTATACCTTCAGAGTTATTCAATGCTTCCATGAGGGAGTTAGCGTATACATTATAGAGGATGACTGAAAGTGGTGATCGTTGGAGGATTCCGTTTTCTAAGGTGTCTTTTTGTGAGTAGTGGCCATCTATTCTGACTGTTACCTGTCTATTGGACAAAAAAGAATGGATGATTTTTAACATACTTTTAGGAACGTTCCAATTGTGAAGAGTTTTAATGATGAAAGGTGATGTAACGCGGTCGAATGCTTTTTCCAGATCTTCTGACAATAAGACGCAGTGTTTCCTCTTTTCAAGGTTCTCAATTAACTTAGTTTCAAGTTGGTGGCATAGTGTGTGTACTCCTTTATGAGGTAATTTGGTTTTGTTGTTGTTCAATAGTCCTGCACTTACGATGGAAATATCTGGCGAACTATAGCAGTTACCCGATACTCTCGTTGGGGCGTCTCCGTTCAATGTACAGAAAGCCGTATCATCTATTTGTTCTGCAAGTACATGCCCCTATTGTCTGCTGGCAAGTTTGAGTGCCACATGTCGTGGTGCGCATTGAAGTCGCCCAGGATCACGCGGTTATCTCCTCGTAATAGCAAGCTAATGTCGGGGTGATAACCGGTGGGGCAACTTGAGACAGGGGGTATGTAGATGTTAATGATTTGCAGATCGACATCTCCTGTACGGATGGTAATACCTTGGCTTTCTAAGATATCATCCGTTCCTTCGATGTCGGTATCAAATAGATGATACTGTACAGAGTTGTGCGTTATGAACGCTAGACCACCTCCCAGACCTCCTGTTACTCTATGACGGTCTTTCCGGTGGATGTTATATCCGCCATAGGTAATGAGGTCCGACCTAGGACTGAGCTTGGTTTCTTGGACTGCGGCGAGTTTTATGTCATATTGCGTCATCAAATTAGTTATCTCTGCGATCTTACCAGTTAATCCGTTACAGTTGTGCTGTAAGATTTGGAAGTGCGCCGGTGGGGTCGATGTCGAGTTAACCATAGGCGTGAGAGACGGATGTGTTCGCCCAGGTGTTGGTAGGCTAAGACCAAGGCTGTGCCTCAGCCTATTAGCTGTGGACCCGGTGTAACCGGGTTGGCTGGCGTCGTAGGTTGAGGTGTGTTACAGCATGGTGCGATAAACGCATCCGTCCAGAGGTTCCTGTTAGCGAGCCCAGAGCATTGGCATTGGCCTAAGCAGTTATTGCATTTGACCGATGACGCGAGCGTGTATAATCTTTGCCGACAAACAGTTTTTTTTTGAATGAATGAATGAATGAATTTATTGAATTTTCCTAGCACAACAATTTAACAAAATTATTTTACAGTGCCAGTCAGTACAGCGTGAGTTTACAAGATACAAACATTAGAAACTTAAATAAGAATAATAATAATGGTAACTAAATATTAACAATTGGATGAAATTAGGGTTACATATATAATAAATGTAAAGAAAGATAGTAATAGATGAAAAGAAAAGTACAGGTGTAAATTAAAGATAGAATTTAAAAAAATTATATTAAATTAAATTAAATTAATTTCCGCCAAAAAAGGATTGCAAAAATACGTTGGATTAAGTCCAATCCTCAGTAAGGAGGTAAACATTTGAAGTATGAAAACCGGTACCCAGTAAGGGGTCGATGTGCCTGAAAGGACACATGGGCCAGAAGGGACCCTGTCGCGAATTGGGCAGAAGGATGCCCATTGTATGAAATAGTTCCACTCCTTGCAGATTCCTCTTATTTATCGCCGTTGGACATTTATAAAGTTATATATATGTAAAGGCAAGGCGGCTACATCAGTAGTGAGAAAGATAATTAGTCAGTAAAAGCAACTCATTAGCTCTTTTTTGAAGTGCAGTGCATTGCATATCAGCCTCAGGCTAGCGGGTAGGGAGTTCCAAAGACGAATCGAGGTAACGAAGAATTGTCGCTCTGAAATTGACATACGATATTTAACATGCGTAATGAGCACAGATCTCGAGGATTGAAGAAATTGTAGTCTCCGTATTGTAGTACACGTAGAGACAGGTGCGAGAAGATGTTGATGCTGACTCACGTGAGAATTTAAACGGGAGGGGGGGTGTGATGTAGAAACAGAGAGAGACTGGTGCTCGGAGTTGCTCATGTCTAAACTGCTCCTGTGGGAGCGAGAGTGTTGAGCTGCTGCGCGTGATGTTGACGCCATAAGACACGAGCAACAGTCTGGAGTTTGTGTGGCGGGTATAGCAGAAGTGCTGCTAGTCGTTAAGACATTATCATTATTACTATTAGTATTGCTACTAGAAAGTGGCGGTAGGGGTGCGCGTGAACGGCGCTTACCGCGGGAGGGCGCAAACAACAAGGGGCCACGAAAGTACTAAAGAAAGTACGGGGTCTGTGGATGTTAAGGTTAAGCCCTGAACATCCAGATTTATGGAGCCATCTCTTACACGAGAAGCATTGCACAGAATGCGACCGTTTAATATATATCTTTTTGCAACAGACACTGCATATCCATTCTTTTGGTCCGGGGTTCGGCTCAACGCCCGCCCGTAACAATAGAATATCTTGCAGCCCTGCTGCAAGGAGGGAGGATGATAGTTTCGGAATGGGACAAAACATACTAAACAGGGTTACATTGAGAGTGACAGTCCTTGGCCGAGGTAAAACCCCGGGTGGTTCCACTGCGCAGAGATCCATGGCGATGTCCTGGGTTTTCTGCTCTGAGAAGTGACTGTACATAGGGAATCCAGAGCGTAATTGAGCCAGAGTGACCCTTGTCTCTCGAGGAAGATGGCGCTCCTCTTCAGAAATTCCAGGTGTTGCGGCATGTAAGACATTGTTTAGCGGACAGAGCGCAGAGTAGGCCAACAGACGTTGTATGGATATGCCCCAAGGCCTGTTTATGCACCTGTAGATCAAACGGCGTTGTTATATAGTGCCGTATCTCATCAAAATGTTTACGTAAATGCGATCTTATGGTCCTAGGAGGCGGAATGAGTTCAAACAGTTGTCTACCAGGATGCTGTGGTTTACAGCAATTCAGTAGGTACTGCTTGTTTAGCATTTCATTAAACTCCCTAAGTGGAAGCATTTCCACCTCATTGTGTATATGAGATATAGGTGACATAGGGACGCACCCCGTAGCTGTTTGTCGGCAAAGATTTTACACGCTCGCGTCATCGGTCAAATGCAATAACTGCTTAGGCCAATGCCACGTACATCTATGCTCTGGGCTCGCTAACAGGAACCTCTGGACGGATGCGTTCATCGCACCATGCTGTAACACACCTCAACCTACGACGCCAGGTCGTACCTACGTACTGCCGGTTCTGCGAGAAAGGTACATGTGCTTGCGCAGTACCCTTCGTACCGAAACGACCCAGGCTGTATTTTTTTTTATATTACAGCCTGGCCAAGAGCAGTACACCCGAAGTGACCCTGTCTAACGTGTCACGATTCCTCCCCCTAAATTTGTCATCCCTGGAGCAGTTCCTTGCAGCAGGGCTGCTCCCTATTCTCTTGTTCCGCTCTGGCATTGAGCTAAACCCTGGTCCAACAGAATGGTTCTGCTGTGTGTGCCGGAAGAAAATTTATACCAGATGTTCGCATTCGGTGCAATGCACATCTTGTAAAGGTTGGCTTCACAAGTCTAGTTGCTCCGGACTAGATCCAAAAACACACCGGCCTCTTAGTTTTTTTAAAACCTTCGTGGCGCCTTGCTGTTCACGTCCTAGAACGTCTCGTGGCTCGCGACGCTCCGGCGTAGCACTATCGCCTCCCCCTCGCAATATATATATTGCTCAGCAAGCATTGTGTTTTCCCAGTTGTAGCTCGCTCCCTAGCGCGCTAACACCTCACACAGCAGCTCATAGCTACTCCCTACGTAGCACATCTACAGATGTTGTGAGCACTGCTGAGCTACAACCCCCGCCCCAAAATATTCTCCTCCCCTCTACTTCTTCCGGTACCGGCACAAGTGTGAATCAAGGCCATCAGCTCCTGGTCCCTCACACTATGTGCACTGTTTGTCGGCACAGAATATATGCGTCCAGAGTGCCATCGGTCAAGTGCAATACCTGCCTTGGCCAATGTCACCTGCGCATACGCTCAGGGCTCGCAAACAGAAATCTATGGACTGATGCGTATGTTGCGCCGTGTTGTCGAGCTGTGCAGCCCACATTGCCGACAAATTCTACCTCGTCTCCCAACGAGCGGAATTTGTCGCCTTCAGGACTGCGACGACGATCACGGACTAGCATATTACCTCCACGGCGAGCGCACCAGTCCCTGACTCCCAGAGTGACCATTGCCTCTCCTTCGCATTTCAAAATAATGCAATTAAACTGCAATGGTATAACTGGCAAGATTGTGGAGATCACCAAGTTTATGCAGCAAAACTCCATCAAAATTGCTGCAATCCAGGAGACTAAACTTGGCACCCACTCGGATCTCAGAGCGAGTGGTGGCTACCACATTCTCCGGCATGATCGTACGGACG
This sequence comes from Campiglossa producta, assembly GCA_964058755.1. Lineage (NCBI taxonomy): Eukaryota > Metazoa > Arthropoda > Insecta > Diptera > Tephritidae > Campiglossa > Campiglossa producta. The sequence continues at coordinate 31,853,379 of CAXKVI010000003.1, read as the reverse complement.
GTGGGGGTGGTCTTGCGTTCATCATCCACCAAACCGTGCGGTATAGGGAATTTGCTTTCAACACCGACCAAGAGGACATACCCCTAGAGCGACAGGGTATTGTCATTTCAGCTGGAGGTGTTGATCTCGAGCTGATAAACATCTACATACCTCCCGTCACCTGTTGTCCCAGAAGTTATCGCCCTGATTTAAGCGATTTCCTACGGGGCGATAACCGTGTCATTATGGGCGATTTTAATGCACACCATGACATGTGGCATTCACGCCATTCTGCTGACGGCAGAGGACGGGAAATAGGCGAGCAAATTGACGCTTCCACATTCTGCGCGGTGAACACGGACGCCCCCACGAGGATGGCAGTAAATTGCAGTAGCTCCCCGGACATAACAATTGTTAGTCCGGGTCTAATAAACTGCATAAACTGGCGCCCAATGGTGGCTTTGGCATCAGATCACCTGCCAATCATCCTGTCCGTTGATCGTGCCCCGGATTTCACCACCTCTGAGAAGAGATCCTGCGTAAACTTCAGGAGGGCTGACTGGGTTGGCTTTACTGAGTTTACTGAGAGCTCCTTTGGTGCTCTTCCCATACCGACTGACGTACGCCAAGGTGAAAAGGAAATACGTAAGGTCATAAATAGAGCTGCAGCCCTTTTTATACCAGCTGGGAGAATACAAAATATACGGCCAAACTTCCCAACTGAAGCTGCAGCCCTGGCCAATGAACGTGACCATATACGTAGCATCGATCCCGCAGACCCACAGATCAGTGGTCTCAACGCGGAAATCAGACGGTTGGTAGATGAACACAAACATGCCAAATGGGAGGAGCATCTGAGGTCTTGTAACCTCTCTACCGGTGTTGGAAAATTATGGTCCACAGTCAAATCCCTGTCAAATTCGACGGGCCCATCAAAAAACGTAGACATCACCTTTGGTGATAAGACGTTTAGTGACCCGAAGAAAAGTGCAACGGCCTTTTGCCGACAGTTTGTACCACACCCTGCACAGGACAGGGACAGACGTAGGATCTTCAGGTGTGCGCATAAACACAAAAACAATGCCCCCGTTTCCATCACCGCTACAGAGGTTCGAGTGGCCATCAGGAAAGCCAAAAACTCTAAAGCCATGGGCCCTGACGACATAGCCATGGTGCATTTAAAACACATCGGCGAAGAGGGAGTAAAATACCTCACTACCGTCTTCAATTTGTCCCTGGCCACTTCTGTCAAACCTGAAAAATGGAAACAGGCAGTCGTGGTCCCACTACTAAAGCCTGGCAAGCCAGCTAACGTAGGGGAGTCTTATCGTCCGATATCGCTCCTCTCGCCAGTAGTGAAGACATTGGAGGCGGTATTACTTCCTCTTTACACATCAAAGTTGAGGTTAGCCGAGCACCAACATGGCTTTAGAAAAATACGGAGCACAACATCTGCTCTAAATGCCATTAACACTCAGATAACTGACGGACTCAACCAGAAAAGCCCTCATCACAGGACGGTTCTAGTTGCTCTTGACCTGTCTCAAGCTTTTGACACAGTAAATCATGGACAACTGGTATCCGATTTGGAAGATTCATCGCTCCCCCCCTGTCTTAAGCGTTGGTCCGCCAATTATCTGAGTGGTCGTCAATCGTCTGTAGTTTTCAGAAACAAAAAATCAAAACCGAGAAAGATTAAACAAGGGGTACCGCAGGGTGGTGTCCTTTCCCCGCTTCTGTTTAATCTTTATATTTCGAGGCTTCCTTCCCCACCAGATGGAGTCTCGATTGTTTCTTACGCAGACGATTGTACTATCCTGGCATCTGGCACTTCCGTTGATGAGCTATGCTCCAGGATCAATGGTTATCTCCCCTCTCTTGTTGAGTTTTTCACTGCCCGGAGCCTGACATTGTCGCCAACGAAGTCCTCGGCGACACTATTCACGACCTGGACGGCGCAAGTTGGCATGGAGTTAGAAATCTACGTAGGCGATCAAAAATTACCTACTGTCTCTCACCCCAAAATCTTAGGGGTAACTTTCGACCCCATGCACAAATTCGCTGCTCATTCAACCGCAATTGTCTCTAAGCTACAAAGCCGCAACAAAATTCTCAAGTCGCTAGCCGGCAGCACTTGGGGTAAAGACAAAGAAACGTTGCTGGCAACCTATAAAGCAATTGGTCGGCCGATCCTGAATTACGCGTCGCCGATATGGTCGCCGGGGCTTGCTGAGGTTCATTGGAAAAGACTGCAGGCCTGCCAAAACACCGCACTCAGAACCGCCACGGGATGCGTCCTTATGTCTCCAAAACATCATTTACATCATGAGGTGGAAATGCTCCCAGTTTTGGAGCACAATGAAATGCTAAACAAGCAGTACCTGTTGAACTGTTGCAAACCACAACATCCCAACAGACTACTGCTTGAGTATGAGCCACCTCCTAGGACCGTAACGGCACATCTACGTGAGCATTTTGATGAGATCCGGCACCTCACACTTTCGCCGTTTGATCCAAAGGTTCATACGCAGGCCCTGAAGCACATCCATGACACGGCCGTTGCGTCCTATGTCTCGCTCTGTCCACTGAACGCCGTTTTGCACGCCAAACCACCTCGCGTTGCGGCTGAGGAGCGTCATCTTCCTCGAGAGACAAGGGTCACTCTGGCTCAATTACGCTCTGGATACTGTAGCAGGTTAAACTCCTACTTATCCAGACTAGACCCTGACGTGCCCAATGAATGTCCGGCATGCGGCTCGTCACCCCATAATACCAACCATTTATTTACCTGCTCTTCGGAGCCCACTCTTCTAACACCCATCTCCCTCTGGTCCAACCCTGTCGAAACTGCAAGTTTCCTAGGACTCCCGTTAGAAGAAATTGATGACAATTTAGGTTAAGGAAAAGTACACGCTGGGCAGGGCTACACTTCGTTACAACAACAACAACAACAACGCCAGCCAACCCGGTTACACCGGATCCACAGCTAACTAGGCTGAGACACAGCCTTGGTCTTAGCCTAACAACACCTGGGCGAACACATCCGTCTCTCACGCCTATGGTTAACTCGACATCGACCCCACCGGCGCACTTCCAAATCTTACAGCACAACTGTAACGGATTAACTGGTAAGATCGCAGAGATAACTAATTTGATGACGCAATATGACATAAAACTTGCCGCAGTCCAAGAAACCAAGCTCAGTCCTAGGTCGGACCTCATTACCTATGGCGGATATAACATCCACCGGAAAGACCGTCATAGAGTAACAGGAGGTCTGGGAGGTGGTCTAGCGTTCATAACGCACAACTCTGTACAGTATCATCTATTTGATACCGACATCGAAGGAACGGATGATATCTTAGAAAGCCAAGGTATTACTATCCGTACAGGAGATGTCGATCTGCAAATCATTAATATCTACATACCCCCTGTCTCAAGTTGCCCCACCGGCTATCACCCCGACATTAGCTTGCTATTACGAGGAGATAACCGCGTGATCCTGGGCGACTTCAATGCGCACCACGACATGTGGCACTCAAACTTGCCAGCAGACAATAGGGGGCATGTACTTGCAGAACAAATAGATGATACGGCTTTCTGTACATTGAACGGAGACGCCCCAACGAGAGTATCGGGTAACTGCTATAGTTCGCCAGATATTTCTATCGTAAGTGCAGGACTATTGAACAACACCAATTGGCGACCCATACTCACGTTGGCGTCTGACCATCTCCCAATAGTCATTACCATCGAACGACCGACGGACTTTATTACACCTGAGCATGGTACATATATTAACTTTACCAAGGCGGACTGGGACAGTTTTCAGACATATACGGACGAATCCTTGGCTGCTCTATCCATTCCTACGGACGTACGCAAAGGCGAACGAGACTTCCGCAACATCATTGACTCGGCCTCTAAACGCTTCATTCCTGCGGGTCGAATATCTCAAATAAGACCAAATTTCCCCGCGGAGGCAGCGGCCATGGCTAGAGAAAGAGATGAAGTGCGAAGTCTCAATCCCGCAGACCCCCGTATAAAGGATCTCAACGCGGAAATTCGTAGGTTGGTCGATAAACATAAACTGGCCAAATGGAAACAACACCTAGAGCAATGCAACCTCTCTGATGGTGTTGGCAAATTATGGACTACGGTCAAAGCTCTATCTAATCCAACACAACACAAGGATAAAGTAGATATTACTTTCGGTGATAGGGTGAAGAAGGACCCTAGGGGATGTGCGAACTCTTTCTGTAGACAATTTGTACTGCAGGCGTCGGTTAATTTTAGAAACGCAAAATCAAAACCTAGACGTATTAGACAGCGTGTGCCACAGGGTGGTGTCCCATCCCCGACACTGTTTAATTTCTATCTATCGAAGATGCCCCCACCACCAGAGGGCGTCTCCGTCGTTTCATATGCCGACGACTGTACAATAATGGCGACGGGGAAGGGCCCCTATACTGATGAACTCTGTACGAGAATCAATGGTTACCTCTGCGACCTTTCCAGGTTTTTCACTGAGCGAGATCTGACAATATCTCCGACAAAATCAACGGCGACGCTTTTTACGACATGGACGCACCAGGTGAGAAATGAATTAGACATTTTCGTTGATGGCACTAAGCTACCAACTGTCAGCCACCCAAAGTTATTAGGGATGACACTGGATAATACTTTCTCATTTGCTGGTCATGTGTCTGCAATGGTCTCAAAGGTACGTGGTCGCAACAAGATCCTCAAGTCACTTGCCGGCAGTACTTGGGGAAAAGACAAAGAAACGTCGCTGACTACATATAAGGCCATTGGCCGACCAGTCTTTGACTATGCTGCGCCCATATGGTCGCCTAATGTACATAACACCAACTGGACGAAGTTACAAGTGTAAGAGTAGGTCGCCTCCCCGTTGGTGCACCCTGGGTAACGCTAAATGACCTACATGGCCTACATGGCTAGTTTCTTGTATTGCCGGTTCTACGAGAACGGTACCAGTACTTGTGCTGTACCCATCGTGCCGAAACGACCCGGGCCGTTTTCTTATATCGACCCGGCCAAGACCAATACACTCGGGGTGACCCTGTCTGACATTTAGGCAGGGCTACACCTCGCTACAACAACAACAACAAGTCTGCCAAAATACTGCCATCAGAACTGCTACGGGATGTCTCCTCATGTCTTCCGAGTCTCACCTCCATCAGGAGGCAAAACTGCTGCCACAAGCCAGCACATCCAAACCGTCATCTTTTGGACATAGATCCGCCCCCGAGAGACATAAGGAGACATCTCCGTACGCACTATGATGAGATCCGGCATCATATTACCTTGTCGTTTGATCTGCAGAATCATAAGCGGGCTCTAACCGACATCCACACCGAGTCGGTAGACACTTTTGTCGGATCTCTACTTGTGAATCCCGTTCTGAACAGTCCTCCACCGGATATTGCTGAAGAACAACGCACCTTACCAAGGGAGACAAGAGTGACCTTGGCACAGCTTAGGTCTGGATATAGTGTAAGGTTAAACTCCTACTTATCCAGACTTAATGATACAATCTTAAATACATGCCCTGCATGTGGTAGGACCCCCATGATACTCTACATCTCTTCAATTGTTCATCTGAACCTACTCTTCTAACCCCTCTGTCCCTCTGGGCAAACCCTGTTGTAACTGCACGTTTCCTTGGACTCCCCTTAGAAGAGCTTGATGAAGATCTTCGGAATGATCATACACTCTAGACAGGGCAATGCATTGTTAACAACAACAAACATGTTACAAGACCTAAGGTGCTCCTCCCATTTGGTTTGTTTGTGTATGGTAACCAGCCGCCTGATTTCCACGTTGAGATCACCGATCTGTGTGTCAGAGGGATCAATGTTGCGTATGAGGTCACGTTCATTGGCCAAGGCTGCCGCCTCAGCTGGGAAGTTAGGCCTGATATTTTTTATTCTACCAGCTGGTATAAAACGGGCTGTAGCCTTTTTAATGACCTCACGTATGTTACGCTCGCCGACGTGTACATCAGTGGGAATGGGAAGATCACCAAAGGAGCTCTCCGACCCAATTAGCCTTTTTGAAATTCACGTATGTTCTTTTCTTCGACGTGATGAAGTCCGTGGCACGATCGACGGACAGGATGATAGGCAGGTGGTGGGATGACAAGGCCACCATAGGTTGCCAGTTTATGCTGTTAATTAACCCCGGGCTAACAATAGTTAAGTCTGGGGAGCTATTGCAGTTAACAGCCATCCTTGTTGGGGTGTCTCCGTTCACAGTACAGAAAGAAGAAGTGTCAATTTGCTCGGCTAATTCCCGTCCTCTGCCGTCCACAGAAAGGTGTGAATGCCACATATCATGGTGGGCATTAAAATCGCCCATGATGATACGGTTATCGCCACAAAGAAACGCCCTAAGGTCAGAACGATAACTTCTGGGGCAGCAGGTGACGGGAGGAATGTATATATTGATTAGCTCGATATCAACACCACCAGCTTGTATAACTGTACCCTGACACTCTAAGGGGTAAGTCTCTTTGGTCAGTGTTGATATCAAATTCCCTATACTGCACCGTATGGTGAACAAGGAACGCGAGACATAAATGTGGTTGTCTCCGCTATCTTGCCGGTCAAGCCGTTGCAGTTAAATTGCAACAATTTAAATTGCGAAGGAGAGGCAATGGCCACTCTGGGAGTTAAAGACTGATGTGTACGCCTAGATGGTGGTCGCTAGGTCGCGATATTGATCTCCGTTGCAGTCCTGACGCTGGCGGATTTCGTTCATTATTAGATGAGTGTACATCCGTCGGCGTTGAGGGCTGCACAACTCGACAGCAAGGCGCGACAAACACATCAGTCCAGAGATTTCTGTTTGCGAGCCCAGAACATAAGCGTAGGTGACATCGGCCTAGGCAGGAATTGCACTTGACCGATGCCACAGATGCATATATCCTATGCCGACATACAGTGCGCGAAGAGTGAGGGACCAGAAGTTGATGGCCTTGACTTGCATTCGTGCTAATGCCGGAAGAAGTTAGTAAGGGGTTCAGAGACGGGGGCTGAAGCTCGGTAGTGCTAAAAGCATCAGCTGATGTGCTACGAAGAAAGTAGCCATGAGTGGATGTTTGTGATGTTGACGCACTAGGAAGCGAGCTACAGCCGGGAACACACATATTCTGCTGGGCAATATAAGTATTGTAGGTCGTGGAGACTTGATTTATGGAAGGCGATAATGCAACATTAGAACGTCGCTTGCCTCGGGACGTCCTAGGACGTGAACAGCAGGGCGCCACAAAACTTTTGAAGAAACTAGTGGGCCGGTGTGTTTTAGGATCTAGTCCGGAGCAACTAAATGTATGCAACCAACCTTTGCATGATGCACACTGTACTGAGTGTGATCGTCTTGTGTATATTTTCTTCCGGCAAACGCAGCAGAACCATTCTCTTGGGCCAGGATTTGGCAGCCGTGCTGCAAGGGGCTGTTCCGGGGATGACAATAGGTGAGGGAATCGTGACGCGTTAGACAGGGTCAGTTCGAAATGTATTGCTCTTGGCCGGGTCATTATAAAAAAAAACAACCCGGGTTGTTTCGGTACGAAGGGTAATGTACAAGTACAAATACTGTTCTCGCAGAACCGGCAATACGTGAAACCCCTGCGTCTTTGCACTCTCTGTCATCGTACCACCTTTTTTTTCACATGCCGGAATCCAATTACTTCTTCGGCTGCGGTACGAAGTGCTCCGGAGATATGTTCCCACTGCTAATGCACTCCGTTGGGTTGAATTGTGCTCTCAGAGAGCGAGTCGTTCTGCGAAATCATTGGCTGCCTGTTGTGACTGCAGTTTCGACGTCCAGCTTTCCTTGCATTTTTGTGGCGTCTCTTTTTTTGCACTTAGGCGGGTACGACAGTTGCCCGAAAATGTCAGAAGCAAATTCAAACTGATTTTTACTCTTCTCTTCTCTTTCAAGAAACGACTCAACAAAATAAGCTGTTGCCTGGGTTTTTGATAGTAAGCGGGGAAACAAAAACAGATAACACTAATACACCCTCACTTTCGATACTGCGGGTCCCTGATCTAATGCCAAAGGTTCATGTATGCTTCATAAATGCATCCGAAAAGCTTCACAAAGGAGTCATATTAGACTCCTATTAAGGCTCTATATGAGCCGTTTCTGAGGCCAATAAGAGTAATAAATGACTCTTATTCAGGCTCATTCAATATATGAAATTTAGGTCATATCGGACCACCATCGCAGGAAGGGAAATACACTCATTTCGGACTCATAAATGAGCTCATAAAGAGCGTAAACACTAATTTTTAGGACTCCTTTCTGCATCATTTATGACTCCGATTGTTTGCTGGGCCATTGTAAAAAAGAACATTTTAATCCGGTTTCAAGCAAAATTTAAATTTTGAATTACATCTGCTTATAATGGAACGAGTAATATGTATTTAATAACAATTTGCATATTTTAAATAGATTTTTGCTAAGAAAACTGGTAGAGATCGAGCTGTGAAAGATTTTCGTAATTTGAAACGTCGCCTATCGCTGTTTCCGGAGCTAAGGATTGACCACATTGTTAAAGAGCGTTATCCCACATTTGTTGACGCAATCAAAGATTTAGATGATTGTTTGACACTGTTATTTTTGTTTAGCTCATTCCCATCACTGCATTCAATTCCACGTGACCAGTCCTTTCTATGTCGTCGTCTCACCATGGAGTTCTTACTGTATATTATAGGCACAAAGTCTCTTCGCAATGTGTTTGTGTCTATTAAGGGTTTTTATTTTCAAGCAGACATCAAAGGACATAAAGTTAATTGGATAATGCCTCATAGTTACCCATTCAAACCGCACTCAAAAGCAGAAATTGATTTTAAACTTATGTCAATTTTTGTCGAATTTTATACTGTAATGCTTGGATTTGTAAATTACCGCTTATATAATAGCGTTGGATATACATACCCTCCAAAATTTACGAATGAAATAAATGAGGAAAATTGCGAAGATGAGTTTTCGTATATATCAGACCGTATTGCTGCTTTAAACACTGATTTTTTTCTCACGGAAAACAAATTGGAAGAAGAACTCGGAGGACTAGACTTTGACTTGGATTTTCTGGGACAAGAGCAAAAATCAGAAATGATAACAAAAATGAGAAACGAGAAAGATGAATTGAAGCGATTATCTACCCTTTTCGTAGGCTTAAAGTTCTTCATTAGCAGAGAAGTACCGCGTGAACCTTTAGTTATTATAATAAAGTCTTTTGGAGGAAAAGTGTCGTGGGACTCGTCCGTATGCTTAGGTGCCACTTTTAATGAGAACGATGACGGAATTACTCATCAAATTGCAGACAGATTCTGCCAAAGTAAGCAATACTTATCTCGAGATTATGTTCAGCCGCAATGGATTTTTGATTGTGTTAATAGGCGATGCTTACTTCCGACAAATAATTATTTTGTGGGCGTATCACTTCCACCTCATTTGTCGCCATTTGTCGACTTCGACAGAGACATTTATCTACAACATGGAGAACGACTGGAAGAAAAATGCTTTAATGTTACTGGAAATGGTTAGTTTCGACGACAGTAATTTGTACGAATGCAGAATACCACAAACTACAATGAAGTTCAAAAAATTGGATTTTTAATTGTTCGCAACAGGTACCGAGTACACGCCGAAAAAAGGTTGGGTTGGGATTCAAAATCAACGGTTAGTTTCCAGGATTCTGAATCCGGGGTCGCTGAACAAATATTTTTGATCATTTGAAAGCTGTTACTAAAAAGTAGAGCTCTTGACAATCGACTAGTCGTCGTAAGAGTAGGTCGTAAGAGTAGGTCGCCTCCCCGTTGGTGCACCCTGGGTAACGCTAAATGACCTACATGGCCTACCCGGCTAGTTTCTTGTATTGCCGGTTCTACGAGAACGGTGCCAGTACTTGTGCTGTACCCATCGTGCCGAAACGACCCGGGCCGTTTTCTTATATCGACCCGGCCAAGAGCAATACACTCGGGGTGACCCTGTCTGACATTTGGGCAGGGCTACACCTCGCTACAACAACAACAACAACTAGTCGTCTACTTGGCTTCTTTCGACTATTAACTAGGGCTGAGGGTACTTGAAGACCCGGGTAATAAGGAGGCAAGTGTCTACTGTAATTAGCATCTACAGTGGTATCATCCATATTTTTTCTTAAAAAATTTCAAAACAATGTATCAGAAGGAAATAACTTCAATGTAGGCAAGTACAAAAAACTAAAGTGTAAATTCAGTAAATACAGTTTTAGGCAAAAAGTAAGGACCATAAGCGGAAGTTCATCAAATTTCTACGAGGGCTTAAGTCGATAGCCACAGGGCTACGCTGCCCTTGTGATCATATCGCCGCACTACATCACGGGAGTAGCATATCTATCCTCTCTGGCGCGACGACAAAGATCTTACCCCTCCCAATCCAGGGTGTTATGCGATACCGTGCCCATTGGACGTTTGCAGCCGGGGTGTAAGAGTAGGTCGCCTCCCCGTTGGTGCACCCTGGGTAACGCTCAATGACCAACATGGCCTACACGGCTAGTTTCTTGTAATGCCGGTTCTACGAGAACGGTACCAGTACTTGTGCTGTACTCATCGTGCCGAAACGAGCTGGGCCGTTTTTTTATATCGACCCGGCCAAGAGCAATACACTCGGGGTGACCCTGTCTGACATTTGGGCAGGGCTACACCTCGTTACAACAACAACAACGTTTGCAGCCGGGAGGCAAATCGTGGCACCCCCGGAGTGGGCAAACCAAGCTTTGCTGAAGTAACCAAGGACAGGATCCTCATAGGCATTCTTGACCGAGGCAACTACCGTTTGCCATCCCCAAAGACCATCCGGAACGAACTCGGAAACTCTCTTATTGACGTTTAGTTGTTGGCACCAGGGACATATTAAAATAGTCGCGTGCGACGACGCAACAACTGTTGCACTGTACAAGGCAGCAGCTGCAAGACTGGGTGATCTCTACAAAGGAGCAAAAATCGAGGTCGTCGACTGGAACGACATTCCGGCTCGGCCAATGGCAAGGGCATGGATTCAGCAGGAGAAGCGCCACGGTAGTGTTTATTTCTAGGGCTGGGAAGGCCTCCCACCATGATCCTAAAGACTACAGACCTATCAGCCTCTCGTCCTTTGCACTCAAAACCTTCGAAAGGATAATCAGCTACTACCTCTCCACTACTATTGACAGCAACCTTATCTCTAGCTATAAGCATGCTTCACATCCTAGTTTCTGTTATTGAAAAATCGCTGTATGAAAAGGATTCTGTCTCTTGGCCTTCCTAGAAATTGAAGGAGCCTTCAACAACATAAGCCCGGATGCTATTAACACCGCTTTAACAAATCTGGGCATAAACAGGTCTCTTATTGGACTTATTGATCAACTACTAAAGGGTAGAAGAATAGTTTAATCACTGGTCTCGGTTAATTTATCACGCTATGTCACAAGGGGAACGCATCAGGTGGTGTTCTCTCCCCGCTGAGGGCGGAAAGATAGTGGCATATGCAGACGATTTAACCATTGCATACAGGGGCAAATTCCCACTCTGTGTGACTTGATGCAAGTAGTATGTATGTATGTATGTATATTTTCTGTAACACATACTGCAAAACGTTTCATGTAAAGTTTGTAATTTTTGAATTCATTGCAGCTTCAATTTATATAAATACATAAACAATATTCGATAATTAAACTATATCTTCTAAGGGCATGATATAAGAAGAGTAACAGCGATATATTGCAATTCAAAATTAAGTTGTAATATACCTGAAAAAACATTTTAGCATGCAATGTTCCAAAAAATTTAATTTTTTTTTTAGTTTGAAAAAACTTATCTGCTAGTATCATCTTATACGGCTGATACATTAGCGCAAATTCCGATTTTACTCCGCTTTTGGGAGTTAACTTGAGCATAATCTTCATTATAAACTCTCAAAAATGAAAAGATTTGAGCATATTTCAGAAAACGAGCTAACGATTTGACCGCTACTGTCGTCGAAAAATGAACAAAAATAGCAAGGACAAATACCAAAATTACAACTTTACCTCTACTGGACACTAGAGTCACTAAAAAAAAATAATCTTCAGCGACATCTAGGTGTAAGAGTAGGTCGCCTCCCCGTTAGTGCACCCTGGGTAACGCTAAATGGCCTATATACTGTACTTTGAGTTCGAAAGTAAAATAACACTGTACAACAGCCATTTTGCAACAGAGTCACCATGGTACTTTTCTGAAAGGCGGCATCGCATAGATAATTTTTGCCGAACAAACTTATAGTCCAGCTCGTCTGAGTTTTTTTTTTAATTTGCACTTAAAGGTTAAGGGGGTCATATATATAGCTGTACACTTGTTTCTATCAGAGATATCCTTGCATTCGATACAGCGTTTTAAAGGTAAACGAGTTTGGTAAAGGTTGCTTGATAAAAAGTCTCAAAAATTATACGAAAATTTACTTTGAAAATAAGTTTATATTGGTTTAGGAGATCCATCAGCAGAGACCCTTAAGCGAGCTACTCACCTGCCAAGAAATGTCAAACTCCATATAAAAAAACGTCTAAGAAGTGGTCAAGAACTTTTTTCACACGTCAAATTTTCTTGAGCCAATATTCAACTCATAAGCGGGGTACTCACCTGCCAAGAAATGTCAAACGCCATATAAAAAAACGCTCAAGAAATGGTCAAGAACTGTTTTCACACGTAAAATTTTCTTGAGCCAATACTCAGCTCATAAGAAAAAATACTACAATTTTCGATGGTTGGCAACGCCGTTTCACCTCAAGAAATAAATATGCTCGTATATATTTCTTGAGGTAAACGTGCAGATTCACGGCAAAGGTGAGTACATGTCTCGCTAAATATATTTCGTACATTTTTATAAGAGTAATTTGCAAAAAAATGGAAAATTTGGTAAACGTCAAAGTTTCTTGACCAGGCACAAGAAATATATGCTCGTTTTTTTCTTGAGGCATTTCCTGGCAGGTGAGTAGCCCGCTTTAAGAAAAAATACTACAAATGGTTGGCAACGCCGTGAAGCCAATATTTAAAATAAGAAACTTAATTGTTGTCTTGTGACAAGAAAATATTTTTTAATAAATCTTTTCAATCCAAAAGTTTACAATTTAAAAATTATTTGATTTAACAAACAAATTCATTTAATAAAATTACAACAAGTGAATGTTTTACAAAGTATAAACACTACATATACTCCCCCTTCAAAGATAACCAAAGCAATTAAGAATTAACGTAGTTATTAAACAAATCTTCAAAAATATTTAAATTAAACAAAACGTAACTTGCTTTTTAGGTTTTGTTTGAATAGTACTAAAATTCTTCTCTATAAATGCTGGTTTAATTCTGTCGACTGATATATTTTTAGTTGTGTTGTGTATTTGTAATTTAAAATATTTTTGTTGCTTTTCAATTACTTTATATGGTCCTTCATATGGAGGTTTAAATCCTTTTTTGTTACCATCGGCACGAACAAAAACTTGTTCGCATGATTTCAATTCATTAGGTACATAAATTTTATTTGTATTTTGATGATGCGATATGCCCGAATGAAAACTATAAAAATGATTCTTAAGTTTGGCAACAAATTCATTAAACTGAAAATTTGATTCTGACTGAACTACGAGTTCACTTGGTAAGCGTAAATTTTGTCCATAAACTAATTCTGCGGAAGTAGATTTAACATCTTCTTTAAACGAAGACCTTAAACCCAATAAAACTATAGGAAGTTCATCTGACCAATTCACGTAATTGCCTCTTGCTAAAATAGAAGATTTCAACTGTCTATGTAGACGTTCAATCATGCCATTAGCCTGTGGATGATATGCAGTAGTTGTGATCAACTGACATCCTACAAATTTCGCCAATTCTTTAAATATGTTGGATGTAAATTGAACACCTTGATCACTTGTAATTTGCAAAGGAACTCCAAATCGAGGTATATACTCTTTGAAGAAAACCGTAGCAACTGACTTTGCTGTAGCTTCTTTAAGAGGATATGCTTCTGGCCATCGAGTATTTCGATCAATTATTGTTAATATATACCTATAATTATTTGAAACCGGCAAAGGTCCAACAATATCTACATGTAGATGTTCAAATCTACCTTTTGGAATGATTATTTTACTAACAGGAGTCTTGGTATGTCTAAACACTTTAGATTTTTGACAATTTATGCAAACTTTTACCCATTCATTAATGTTTTTATTCATAGATGGCCAAAAATATTTTGATTTAATTAAATGCCGTGACGCTCTAGTACCAGGATGTGCAATGTTGTGTAATTTAAAAAATGCTTCTCTACGAAGACTTTGCGGAATATACGGTCTAGTTATTCCATTCGATTCCTCACAAAAAATTTTAAGATTAAGAATAGGAACATCGACTTCCTTTAATTTATAAATTCCATCTGGATTTTTTTATAAAATTATTTAGAAATGAATCTTTTTGTTGCTCTTCATATAATTTTCTAAGGTTGAACTCACCAGTATCCAGAGGTTCTACTTCTGGAATACGCGAAAGAGTGTCCGCTACTATATTTTTTTTGCCTGAAATATGTTTAATGTCGGCAGTAAATTGTGAAATGTATTCAAGATGCCTTGTCTGACGAGGACTACGTTCAACTTTAGAGTCTATAACATACGTAAGAGGTTTGTGATCTGTATAAACCGTAAATATACGACCCTCTAATATGTGTCGAAAGTGTTTAATAGTTTCATATATTGCTAATAACTCTCGATCAAAAGCACTATATTTAGTTTCGGAAGCTGTTAGTTTCTTTGAATAAAAAGCTAACGGTTCAGTTTCTTTTCCTATGTGTTGTTCAAGAACACCTCCTATAGCAATTATTGAAGCATCTACTGATATAGAAAGATTTGCTGTTTTGTCGAAATGATTTAGAAGCACATTTGATGCAAATACTTCCTTGACCTTTTCAAAATTTTGTATCGTGTCATTATTCCAGTTTAAAATATGTTTCTTCTGTTTTAAAGCAAATGTTACCATTGCATGAATCGGACTTAAGTACTGTGCTAGTTTTGGTATGCATCGATGATAATAATTTACCATTCCAATAAACTTTTGCATTTGTTTAGCTGTTTTTGGGCGTTCAAACTCACGAATAACTTTGACTTTTCCTTCACTAGGCTTAATACCTTTGTTAGAAATATTGTAACCTAAAAAATCTATTTCTGATGCACCAAATATGCATTTGTTAGGTTTGATATTTAAACCGTAATTATCCAAGGTTTTAAAAACTGTTTGCAAGTGATGCCTATGTTCTTCCTCTGTGTTACTTGCTATAAGTATGTCATCCAGATATACAAAAACGAAATCTAAACCTGCTAAAACTTCGTTTATAAAACGTTGAAATGTCTGCGCAGAATTTCTTAATCCAAAAGGCATTCTAACAAATTCAAAAAGACCGAAAGGTGTTGTAATTGCGGTTTTACTAATGTCTTCTTCCGCCATTGGTATTTGGTGATAAGCACGTATTAAATCGATTTTTGTAAAAATATGTTTCGAACGTAAGTTGATATTTAAATCATGTATATGAGGCAATGGATACCTATCAGGAACTCCCTTCAAACATTCTCGGAGTGCTCATAACTGAGGAGTCCGATATGAGTCCTAAATATGTAAAAAATATGAGCATCAGAAATAAGAGCCTTTTATGACTCCGATTTGATGAAAATTATGAGCCTTTTGCCGAGAGTGTTCATTTAACAAAGCAGCTTTGGAACAAATATTCATATTTTGTTTGTGAAAATTTTTTATTTCAATTAAATTTCAATGTTTCAATTCACACATCATAACCGTGCGAACTGTTCCTGCTACAAAAACATCGTTCTGGACTTCGTTGTTGAAGATATTTCCTGGCCTCATAAGTATGCCTACGTATATATCTATAAGTGTTTCTTGGTGTTTTTTCATGCATTTTTACGTTTTTGCAGATCATGGCTCATTGTTCCACATTTGAAGGAGTTTCCCCACAGATATCTAATCGACTTTCCCCACAAATTTCTAATGGACTTTCCCCACAAATATCCAATTGAATTTTCCCACAAATATCTAATGCCATGTATGTTTTATTCCAGCCTGCCTCCCCTCCCCCTCTACCCCGTTCAATGCTGCAAAGTCGCCATTCTTGAACCCAAAAGTGCAGTATATATTAGAGTGTCCCAAAATTTCAAAGTGGTTTTATTTAAACGCACATCCCCTTATTTTGACCATTATGCATCAAACACTATCCTGACAAAGTTTTATGCAATTCGGACCACGGCAACCCGTGCCGACTTGCGGTTGAAGTTATCAGTAAAATCTACTACATTCCACTGCGTTTTGCTAATTAAATGACTTATGTTCTCGTTTTTCTCTTATAACTGTATCCTTACCCCTTAAGGACTTCTTAATTAGTAAATCTAAATTTTTTTTCTGTACCAGATGCTCAGGATATCCTTTGAAGGGTCAAAGATTCTAGAACCTCCAGAAAAATTTTAACAAAATGTGGATTTGTGGTTACTAGTTTAAAGTATAATTAAAATATAGGCTAAATATATATATTTTTTAATTATCCTTCAAGGACATCGAAGTAATGTCCGTTAAAATTTTTATCTTTCAACTTTTTCAAAATTTTATGTGTCTTAAAAAATTGTATTGTAATAAAAGTCCTGAAAACGTATATCAAAATATTTAAGGATGCAAAATGTGACAGGAGGTATCATAGAAATTGATTTTGCAATATGGGTATTCCTTCAACTGAAAGGTATTCCTGACGGCCTGAACGTTGTGTAGTTCTTATTTCGATATCTCAATCCGTTTTGAAGATATCAAACAAAACATGGACCAGGAGCAACCCAACAACCTTGCCTGTTAGCATACTGATTTGCTACTTTCATCAACCTCTTATCGTTAAACGTCAGTCAGTGGTGGATCCACAATTTTGGGAAGGGGGGTTCAATTTTTTTTTATTTAATTTCGAAGACATTCTTCATTCAACTCGTTTTATGTTCGTATAAAGTAGACATGTATATCCAATACCGTCTTATCTCGTATTTACACTGAACCAAAAAAGTTCATGTATCCAATGAAAAAGTACATAGATTTTAAGAATTGTTCGTTAAAACCTCTCCAAAGAACTTTTTCGTAGAAATTTAAGAACATTTCCCAGAATATAAGTACTTTTTCGTAAAATATGTAAACAAATCCACAGAAAGCATGAATTCATTCATAAATTGTAAGAAAATTTTCTTACATTCCATGATTTTTTTCTTATATTTTAAGAAAAACCAGCGTGAACTTCTATGAAACTTTGTTCGTAAAAAACATGTACGTTTTTGGTTCAGTGTAATAAACAAAAATTACAAATAAAATATCAGTTGGCAGTTTGTTGTCAATTTTACTATATTTTTTGTGTAATTTTTATTGTATTTTTTGTGAAAATTTTACTATATATTTGGCGTAACTTTTACAATATTTTTTAGTGTCATTTTTGATATATTTTTTTTGGAAATTTTCTTATATTTTTTGTGTAAATTTTCAATATATTTTTTGTGTAGTTTTTACTACAAACTTTGTCTAATTTTTTGCTGTAAGTTACTGTAAAAAAATATGACTTTTTGGATCCCGAAGGGAGGGGGTTTGAACCCGTAAAACACCCCTTTGGATCTGCCCTAACCATCATAAACGTCAGTTGGTGTGTGTCAAAATATTTTAGTTGTTTCGTTTGAATTATTCCCTAAGGATTTAAATTGTTTCTTTTTATCGCTGCAACCATGTCGGTTGAACTTGATGCTTCTATTAAAGACATTTATTTGATAGGCACTATGCAGCATCAAATTACTGGTGCGAAACTCCCGTCGAATAGAAAAATACTCGCGGTGGGTCTTGCCGTGAACGAGGACAAGACGAAGTATTTGCTGTCATCAAAGAAAGAATCGGCGCACCTGCGCCTTGGCAGCCATGTCACTGTTGATAGTTACAAATTTGAAACAGTGAGGGACTTCGTCTATTTGGGAACCAGTATCAACACCGAAAATAATATCAGTCTAGAAATCCAGCGGAGAATCACTCTTGCCAACAAGTGCTACTTTGGACTGAGTAGGCAATTGAGAAGTAAAGTCCTCTCTCGAAGAACAAAGATCACGCTCTATAAGTCTCTCATCATACCTGTCCTGATGTATGGCTCAGACTCATGGACAATGTCAAGAGAAGATGAGATGGCCCTTGGAGTATTTGAGAGAAAAGTTCTGCGGAAGATTTATGGTCCTTGCCGTGATGCCAACGGCGAGTATCGAAGGAAATTTAACGACGAGCTCTACGCAGATCTGACCATAGTCCAGCGAATTAAAGCCCAAAGACTCCGCTGGCTGGGCCATGTTATGCGAATGGACAAAGAAGCTCCAGCACAGAAGGTTTTCCTATCGTCGCCTGAATTCGGTAGCAGAGGAAGGGGGAGGCCTCGACTGAGATGGAAACAACAAGTGGAGGATGACTTGAACTCCCTTGGGGTTTCCAATTGGCGTCAGTTATCGCTAAAAAGGAATGACTGGCGTGCTTTGATACGAAACGGCCAAAATCGCTTAGGCGGTTAAGCGCCAATAAATGATGATGATTATTTTACAATATTCGGGAAGTGAAGCTGTCTGTAAATCAAAGTGCCAACTTAGCTGTAAAGGAGTGTGTCATATTTACGGAAAAGGCACGAATACCAACGAAATCATTACCGCATTGCGTGAAAAAGCTAGTAAAGCTATACAAAAATTTGTTTTTACAGGAAAAAATATAGAGGACTTCATAACACTCAAAAGCAAAAGAACTTGTTTTCACGACTACAGCTCGACGATAGCTTCCTTACCGTTCATCCTTCTTTATGGGCTAGTAACAATTAATTTCTGATTGCAAAAACGATGGTCTCTATGTTGAAAGTTGTAAATGATACATCTGAAAGAGCTGTAAAATTAACGCAAGATTATCATGGATTACTGACAGCGGAAGAGGAACAAAAACAATACCTGTTGCGATGCATACAGGATGATAGGAACATATATCCCGATTACAATATCAAAACATTACAGAAAAGATATCCCTGTTAAAGATCTGATATTATAATACTTTTTTCGGAAAATATTTATTTACTTGAATTATACAAATGTTACTCATACGCCGTGTATGACCTATTAAAAGTGCACTGTAATTGCAAAGTTTCAAGATGTATTAAAATATTTTTGCTAGAAAACATATTGTTACGCAATCTACTAACACAATTTCGAAATTCCAATGCCCTTTTCTTGTGAATACTTTTTTTCAATATCCTTGCAAAGAATCCTCAAATCCGTTTAAAAGTTCAAAGGTGGATATTTGTTACACAGTCTTTTATATATGAGCCCAATATTAAAATTTTGTAATTTTCGAAGCCTTAATGCACTTTTTTACGAACTTAGTATAAGCTCCTAGCAAAAACTTTAACTTAAAGTCGGCACGGGTTGCCGTTATCCTAGAACAATAAAACTTCGCACACATGTTCTTAAGGCTAAAACGCACCGATATAGAGGGTGTGCATATCAAATTTCGAACATTCATTTTTTTCCATACATTTTTGGTACGCTCTAGTATATATATATGACTTTTGTACGAGTCATAAATTCATCCGAAAAGCTTCACAAAGGAGTCATATTAGACTCCTATTTAGGCTCTATATGAGCCGTTTCTGAGGCCAATAAGAGTCATATATGACTCCTATTCAGGCTCATACAATATATGAAATTTAGCTCTTATCGGACGACCATTGCAGGAAGGGAAATACACTCATTTCGGAGTCATAATTGAGCTCATAAAGAGCGTAAACGCTCCTATTTAGGACTCTTTTCTGACTCATTTATGACTCCAATTGTTTGCTGGGCTGTTATACAATTCAATCGTCGATAATCACCACACGGGCGCCAATCATTGGAATCTTTTTTTGGAACTAAATGTAATGGAGAAGCAACGTGTGAATTAGAAGGACGACAAAAGCCAGATTTAACTAAAAAATCAAATTCAGATTTCGCCACTTTAAATTTAATAGGATCTAGTCTCCTTGGTTTCGAAAAAGGTAATTTACCATTAACAGTAATTCTATGAACCGTGGAATGTTTCACTAGCTTATTATAATCAGGATCAGATATAAGTGACGGAAAAGCTTTCAGTAATTTCGTGTATTTATCTTCTATCGGAAATAATTTTGGTAACGATATTTTAGAAAAACCCGATATTGCACTTACTGAAATATTTGTTAATGGGTCAACCAAACATTTATTTTTTAAATCAACTAAAATACCATACTTTGCTAGAAAATCTGCGCCAATTATCGGCTTTGTTATATCTGCTATAACGAAGCTAAATGGAAATTCGCGCCTTAAACATAAATTTACTTTTAATAATTTTTTACCATATGTCCTTATTGAAGTACCATTAGCTGCCGTTAAAAATAAATCTGAACTTTTTAAATTATTTTTGAATTTTGATGAAGGTAATACGGAAATTTCCGCACCACTATCAATCAAAAATTGTAACTTGTTTTGTTTATCGTAAACAAAGAGGCGACGTGTTGAAATTTCATCCAACCCATTACTTGTCGCCGAAGTAATAGGTGGAATTAGTTTTCCTGAAATTCGTGGTTTTTATACGCACAAGGTTTAATACATTTCCTAGCTCTATTACCAAAGCGGTAGTGATAGATGCAAAGTCTGTTTCGAGAATCTGATCGAGATTGTGAACGATTCCTATTAAAAAATCTATCATTGTCTGGTCTTTTTTCTATGGGTTGCCTCATGGAACAAACTTCCATAGATAATTTTGCAAAATTTTCACACATTGAAGAAGTAATTTTCACTAAATTTTCTACGGTTTTTTCAAATTGCAAATTTGAAGGTGTTATATTTGTGCTGCAAATTTCATTTTTATTTATTACCTCCCACATATCATCAGCTAACTTAAGCATATCTTGAATATTTGCAGCATTTGATGCAGTTAAAGCTACATTTAGATTTTTGGGCAATTTCCGTAGCCAAAGCTGTTTTAACAAATCTACATTAAAATTTGATCCGGCTAAAACTAAAAGAGATCTATATAATTCAGACGGACTTTTATCTCCAAGTTCTGTAACAGATAAAATTTGGTCTAATTTTTTACGCTCACTCAGTGAATGACGTTCTATAAGATGTTTTTTTAAATTTGTAAATTTATTTTCGGAAGGAGGATTTTGAATAATATCAAATACTGTCATAATCACTTCTTGGGGAAGTGAAATTATAAGATATTCGTATTTGGTATTATCTAGTGTAATATTTTTAGAAGCGAATTGTGCCTCAATATGAATGAACCATGCTTCGGGATGATCATTCCAAAAATTTGGTAATTTAATCGATGTCGCTGCTATCTCCGAGTGTTGCATTGAATTTAAATTATCTGTTGTATGTGTAATTTGTCTGACATTGTCAATATTATTTGTATGTGCGAAAGGGTTCCGATCAGGTGTACGTGGCAACATTGTGCAATTCAATGAAAAGGGAGTTACAAAAAAAAAAAAAATAAAAATATATATATTTAGAAAAATAAAATAAAAATGTGTAGCTTCTCTGTTGATGCAATTACCATATATGGCCTCACAGATATTGATATTTATTAGAATACAGTTGTTGGTGAGGATAAAGGTGATTGCGGTTATTGTGGAAAGCGATGTATATTCACTTTTTCACTGACCAATGTTGATAATGTCATGGATGAAACGGTAATGATGCTGGTCACAATAGATGATACACTGATTCTGATGCTATATGACACAGTCGCTTAACTTAATGTATTGTTTTGTAGATTCATGTTGTTGTTGGATGGTAGCTTCATTGTAGTATTCCAAATATACGATCAATGCTGTTTCTTCTTAGTGAAGCTGTTGCTGATTTTTTGTTTTGTTTTTTTTTATTTTTATCTGCTTGTCTTTAAGCAAGTGGTACTTTTTAACTGGGTTGGTTTTTATTTAACTATATGTTAAAAATGGTAGTAGCCTCGCTGGTCTTAAGATCGCCAATTGAAGCCAATATTTAAAATAAGAAACTTAATTGTTGTCTTGTGACAAGAAAATATTTTTTAATAAATCTTTTCAATCCAAAAGTTTACAATTTAAAAATTATTTGATTTAACAAACAAATTCATTTAATAAAATTACAACAAGTGAATGTTTTACAAAGTATAAACACTACAGCCGGTTTACCTCAAGAAATAAATATGCTCTTATATATTTCTTGAGGTAAACGTGCAGCTTCACGGCAAAGATGACTATATACTTCGCTGCACATGTTTTATACATTTTTGTAATGGTAATCTGCAATAAAATGGAAAATACCGTAAAAGTCAAAATTTCCTGACCAGGCATAAGAAATACATGCTCGTTTTTTTTTTTCTTGAGGCATTTCTTGGCAGGTGGGTAGCACGCTTTAGTATGAATATAACAAAACAAAATGTTGAGGTATTAGAAGCTAAAGGTCAGGACTTGAGTCCATAACAAATTCGTATTTTTATCTCTTGAGGAACATGTCCGTTTTAGAGCCTGAAAACACGATTTTTGAAAACTTACAAATTCCGAGATAATAATTTACCTATAAGGAGTGAGTTTTTTTGGCCGATGAATGGGTTAGATTCTTCTAGGATATGTACTCTTAATTTCTGAACAAAATTGAATGGCTACTTAAAACAGTGAAGACGCCAGAGCCAGCTAAATTTGACAAAAAATGATAAAAATGATGAATTTTAACTTCCAGGTTTATTATACCAGGTACACGCTTTGATTTATTATTTACTTTTTAACAAACTACTCTCTTTTTCCATAAAACGCCGTAGCGAATGAAAGGATATCTGTAATAGAAACATGTGTACAGCAATAATAGGGTAAGCCTAAAAACGACGTTTTTCAATCTTTGAAATTCGACCAGTCCGAAACCAGTGGTTATAAAAATTAAATGTGTGTTAATTTGATCCGTTAGGACCCTAAAGAAGTGTCCCTCAAAGTTTGAACGAAATCCGAGACTAGCCAGCTTTTTGAATTAGACGTTTTCATATGGAATGTCTCACGGATTTTAGTTGTTTCTTGGATGAACTCTAGTTTTTGCTAGTTTATGGTTAAAGGAGTCCTCGATGGAAATTTCGTTATTTGGACACCCCCCCTATTTTTTTATGAGGAATATTTTTCTCCAAGGTGTCGTAAAGATATTGTTAACAGTAGACTCACGGGAGACATTTTTTCGAGAAATTTTACAAAAACCGAAGAAAAAATTACATAAACATGAATCGTAGCGGGACAATGTCTAGGAGGAAAATGTTAGTCTTTTTATTGCCAACAACCTTCCCTTAGACACCGAAGCTGTAGCTCTTCAAGTTTATGTGGTTACGGCAAAAATTCCCAATATGACCCCCTTAACCTTTAAGTGCAAATTAAAAAAACTCAGACGAGCTGGACTATAAGTTTGTTCGGAAAAATGATCTATGCGATGCCGCCTTTCAGAAAAGTACCATGGTGACTCTGTTGCAAGCAAAAATTAAAATTTTGTTGTACTGTGTAATTAAAGCGAGTCGTGTTATACTTTTTTTGTTGGGATTTTGTGGTAATCTGCATTTAAGCCTCGGCATCAGTACAACCTTGTTTGGTCCGTCAATTCCCATTTTATGCATTAATGCTTAACAGAAGTTGTGTGTGTTCGAGCCGATTGTCAACAATTGATTCAACGAACGCAATGCTTTCAGTGCGGAAACTGTGCTGAAGAACGTGATGCTATGTCATAAAAAGTAACACTACCACAACAATTGCAGCTCGAACACACCCGTACTATTCCAACGGCGGTTTTAAGCCGATGATTGTGCAAGTGTGTAAAGTTCTGCGTAGACGTCAAAATTTCAAAGTGAGTTTAGCACCTAATAACATTGTGGTTAATTACAAAAGTGGAGATATCATAGGCATAGACGTCAAGATTATAAAGTGAGTTCAGTCACCTGTATTTAATTTCCTTGTTTGTCTCACTTCTTTCGGTCTTTTTTTTACCATTCGGTATAAGATAGGAGACGGTCATGTTGATGTGTGCAGGATGTTAAACAACGCTATGTTCTTCTTTTTTTCGGTCCTGGCGGCATTTTAGTATGTGCAGGATGTAAACAAAGCGACATTTTGATATGTGTTGTCAAAAGAACTTTTCACACTTGTCATTGATACACTATGAAGCCGACAAAGGGATGTTAATTCAGCATTACCTGTTAGTTTGCGCAACCATGTATGGACTAAACAAGGCGACGTACTGCTTCTACAAAACCTGTTTAGAATCACAAATTTTTTAAATATTTCTTATTTATTTGCACTTTTAGAAGTAAAAACTGGTAAAAGTGTCACAAGCAAAGCAACTTCACACACTGTCGTCATGAATGAAGACCAGTTGGATGCCGCTTACATGCAAGAAAATTTGGATCTTGGAAATCTCAAGGAACCTGTTGAACATGACAAAAAGGTAAACAGGAAAGTTTAGTTTCTGTATATGGGCATTTCCATCGTCACTCGCGTCATGAACCAATTACTACGGATCACGCATTTCGACAACCGTGTATTTGTAATTTAATTTGAGAAAAAAGTTTTTTGTCAAATGACGTCACGGTTTTGAAAGTTTTAGTTTTTTTAACTGACTTTTCTCCACTTTCATTCACTTGTTTTTTAAATGAAGTTTTTCAATTAAAATTTTGTAAACAATCAAATTTATGAGGGTTTATAGCGATCTATGCGCTATTTTTGATGCTGCTTGAAGCGGAAGCCGTGGTGTAGCATGAAAGACCCTGCCAATTTGTAAAAAAAAAATAGTAGAAAGCAGCCGAAAACACATTGGAACAGGCCCGAACCTTCTAGGAGATACATATGTATATAGCGCCTTAATATAAACATACTATCCACTAAAACACGGTTTCTAAAACACAACGTAAAATTAACATGGCCATTAACGCTTTATAAAAAGATTTTCACAAAAATTTGTTTACAAACAATTCGAATACTTTTTTTTGTTTGTTTTTGTTTCCTTTCTCAGGCATTTAAAGCCAAGCAGACATGTTTATAAAACCGTGACGTCACAGCTTTTTTAAATGCGTGATCTTATTTACGCTTTGCATTTGACATTTTCAAATGATATTGCGATATCATTACAAAATCAAATGCCAATTTTTTTAAATTAAATCGGTAATTAAGAGAAAAAAAGAAAGTGTGTGCGGTGCACACCCAGGGGAAATTTACTTCTTTAATTTAGCATTCGCCGTCTATCACAATCCCCGTTGTTATCTTTCGGCATATCGGTCCCTTTGTTTACAGATATCGGTAATTGTATTTCTCACAAAATATTACAACCGTAATAAATTCCATTACAAATCAAATGCAAAAAATTATATGAAAAAAAAAAAACATGTGCCATATCGAAGTTTTCATTTTCATGTCAAATGCCGTACTTAAGATTGTCTCAGGTACTTTTGCTATATGAGTGTGGTGTGGTGTGGTTAGTTCGTAAAATTCCACACACACATATACATACCTACATGTATACAAATCATCACTAGCTCCGGTAAACCGCTGTCGCTTCGCAACTACAAAATTCATGTGGTTGTTGTCTTCCAATTTCGTTGCAGTTTCTCTCAAATGCATGCCGCTAAAGAAGTAAACTTCAAAAATTAGGAAAAACTCTCGTCACTGGCGTTACAATTTTTATCACAGAGTTTTTGGAGCATATTTCGAATCTTCATCTCCCTTCAACTAGTTTTTGATAATGGGACTTTGGTAAACAATTTGAAAGCCTACCTTAATTATTTTCAAATATATTAGAAAAAACGGGCCGTCACTCGCGTTACAAGAAACTCGTTACTCGCGTTACTTCAAAGTAAATATTTGGAAAGTCGTTCTAAAGATAGGGATCGGCTAAAAATATCCTTTATTCGGCCTGGTGTGCCCATATATTGCAAATTTAAATTATATACAATTGAATACGTGCCTCAAATAACATTGTAAACGACAAAATATAAATTGTTTGGTAGAAGAAAAAAACAGTTTGACGTTGCCATTAGCTAGCGACAGCTTAAAATAGCTCTCTCTTTGGGCTTGGCGTCCAAAAAATACTCAAAAAAGCTCTTTTTTTTAAGAATTATGGTAAACTGCCGTTGGAATGAGAATCCACAAAAAACGCGTTTTGAAAAAATGTCGGTTACAAAGTTATTTGAGGCGCACATTCAATTGTTACTTCTTCATGCCTGTATATTTCAGTATAAAAATTGTATTATTTTTATTGTATGTATTCAGTACTTAAATTTGTTTTAAATGTAATCTGGCTTTAAACTTTGACAAGCATTATATATATTTACAATGTTCCACGCCTTTTTGGGGAAGAAACCAATTTAATCGCGGATGTTTTAGCAAATCTCGCGAAAATTGAGATTGGTTGATTCTGACTAGATAATTCGATGTTCATCAATAAAATAGGTGTTAGAACATAAAAAAATTAATAATTTACAGAATCGCCGTTACCCTAAATATTGACCAAAAAGTGGTTTTTGACCTTCTGGTGCAAGTTAAGTGTTATGAAGGCCATATCGCCGGTTCCAAAGTATACAGAATTATTTCAAAATTTAAATTGTTTTTGAAACGGCATTCAAAATTTTATTTTTACAATGGAGTTCTATGAAAAAATAAAAGTTTGAAATGCTTTTTTCCCCGAAAATTTTAAAAAGTAAATACATCTGTATACTTTCTGACCGGCGATATAGATATCAAACTTAGTAAATATTAGGAAACATTTGTTATTTAACTCGCATTGCACAACAAAATCGCGAATAAAAACGAATCCTTATGATCTGGAGCGATCCGGTAATTAGAGCATATATATTTTTATATAAATCTAATGAAGATCTCCCTTTTTATAAGCAAAAAAAATTTATTTTCGTCACTCGCGTTACAGAAAAAAATTACCTTGTATTTTAGTTAATAGCTTCAGAAGTAAAAGTAGACTGTTGATCAACACTTGTCAAATTAATGGTCGGAATATCATTAGTGAATAATACGTACTAATAAGTTGATATAAGTCAAATTCAATGCCATTGACATCTTTCCATAATAGGTATGAAATTTCTCTTATTTATTTTCAAATACATTCACTATTTTAAAGCAGAATACGCGATCACGAAGCGACGACGAAAGCTAATTCAATTATTTATTTAGTTTGATTTTAGCGCTTGCATGGTGAGCACGAAACACAGGCAGTAAGCCGCAATGCTTGAAAGACGTCTGCAACAAAGATTAAGTCGGCATTTCGCTTTACTACACATAGACGTAAATAGTCTAAGTCCTGAAGAAAAAATTTTTAAGTTTTTCGAATGTAAGCTTTGCACAAACTCGAGCATTATGTACTTTAGAATAGTCAAATGCAGCGATGTGATAAATGGGCTTTTCCTACCAAAACTGGTAGGTTTTTTTTCTGTTGGTAGGATGGTAGGACGATTTGAATTTTGGTAGGTTTTTACCGGTACCACGAAATAAATCAGAAATGAAATAAGTCCAAAAAAAAATGAAATAAGTCCCAAATATTTTCCATACAAATTGGGACTTATTTCATAAAATTTTGTTGGGAATTATTTCATAATGAAATCACTCCCAACGGGATTTCGTTGGGAGTTATTTCATTTTCCAACATTGGGAGTTATTTCATATTTGTTGGGACTTATTTCATTTCTCTTAAAACTACAATTTATTATTTTTTACCATTGGGATTTATTTCATTTTCATTAGGACTTATTTCATTTCTCTTAAAATTGCAATTTAACAAGCTTTCACGTTTTTGTAACTGTTTCTATAACTGTTGTAAGGTAAGATTTTAGCAAAACAACCAACAGTCTTATTACATCGAAACTGATATTGTTGTGTAAATATGTTCCACAAAGAACATATTTTCAATAACTTTGGACAACAACATGATCGATGACACATTTTCAATTTTACCGCTGGGGTGTTTTAAACAGTTGATTTTGATCGCCAAAAGGTAGAAAAGGACTGGTCCAAATATTGGCCGATAACTTAGAGATACATACAGACCGACAGAAGTTTTCAATTTTATTATAAGCTTTTATTTAGTTTCACCTGACGGCTGTCTGTTATCAAATCTTGCAAGCTAAATTTGATACACTTCCCGGTGTTCGATTGATTTGAAATTCTGCACCCATGTATAACCCTGATGACAATGCAATATTATAAAAAAAAATTTCGATAGGTGGCGCGTGGGTCGCTATATTTTCAAAATTCGCATTTATGGTCCGATTTAGCTGAAATTCGTAACATGTATTACTACCATGAAAAGAAATATTTTTGTAAAAAAAAATTCCGCTAGGTGGGGCTGAGATAGCGGTGATAAAAACTCAAAATCGTAATTATGGACCGATTTGGCTGATATTTTACGTGTGTGTTACTTAATTAATTTCTAAATGTTAAAAAAAAATTGGACCCGCTAGGTGCCGCGTGAGTCCCTTTATTTGAGAATTACGAAGGTCTGTTTTCAGTGTCGATTAATTCGTTTTTCAACGAACTTCCCGTTGAGGTAGGATCTTGAAATTTTCATCATCGCTTAGTTTTATACCCCAATGCACTATAATAAAAAAATAATTCCGATAGGTGGCGCATGGGTAGAGATATTTGAAAAATTTAATTTACAGAGATTTTGCATTCGATTTTGAGCTAACTCCCCGTTGAGCTGGGGTTTTGAATTTTCACCATCGATCAGGTTTTACTGACAATGCATTATACAAAAAAAAAAAATCTAAAATATTGCTTTATTTGCAAAAATCCAATCATCACCCAAGTTTAGTCGTTTTCCCCTATTGCCATAGAAAGAAGATTGGAATTCGCCGCGTGGTGTATTCCAAAAGTACCTTTACTTACCACGCGGTGAATTCCTTTACTCTTATGAGCATTGTCTATTGATATGCAGATGGCACTGAGCATTATATATTGATATGCAGATGGCGCTGAAGAATGCAACATTCGGCTTTTCTAGCTTTTATTCATGCCTATTCTAAACAATTTTTCACTAGTGGCAACCTTGGTGTGTGTGAAAACAACTTTTGCGCGGTCCGCTTAAATATTTTGATTTAAATTAGTTTGCTGAGACGTTCTGTGGTGATCTCTACTTGTTTGCATTGAACAAAGTAGTTTTTATACCTGACACCTAAAATCTTGTGCTCCGCCAATCTGAAATATTATTTGTGAGGAAGTCTGCCAACTGGTGCACCTGCAATTGTTTGCTTGCTGCATTTACCACAACACCATACATACATATAGACTTTACCGAACGCAGCGCCATCTACCATCTGTTAGCACTACTACAAATCTATCCATCTATTTTCGTGCTGCCACTCCGTTATTTTCGAGTATTCACCTGAGGTATTTTTACTCATAACGAAAACATGTCTGTGAACAAT
The DNA here is from genome assembly GCA_964058755.1 of Campiglossa producta. Lineage (NCBI taxonomy): Eukaryota > Metazoa > Arthropoda > Insecta > Diptera > Tephritidae > Campiglossa > Campiglossa producta. The sequence continues at coordinate 31,823,848 of CAXKVI010000003.1, read as the reverse complement.
AGTAAGCGTCGTTGCGAGGATGAAACCGAGTTTGGAGGCGAAAGTGCAACCAGAGCCCCACGTTTCAGTGACTCATCACCCAGTCTAATTCGCACCCTGGATGCTCGTTTTGTCAAATACGCGGACTTGTTGTGTAAACAAATTATGGACTCTGAGAGGAGACAAATTGCCTTTGTGTGCAAGAAATTGGAGGATAAATTTGCGGGGTTGAAGCAAGAGTTGCTGCAGGATCTGAGCGTGTTGAGCGAAAGAGTCACCCGTCTTGAAAATGCGCTTGGCGATATTGGGCGCCTTGAAGGTGATATTGCCACCCTGAAAGAAAATCTGCTAAAGCAAGAAGACCAAATGGAGAATCAAATTGCTTCATGCGAGGTCAACGTCACCGGAATTCCCTTTCAGGAAGGAGAGGACCTGCAAAACATTTTTAACTCCCTTTGTTCGACTGTGAACATACGGCCACCGGTCCTAAAGGGCATCTTTCGGCCCCGTAAGCTGCACGACAGAGCGTTAGATCCGGCTGTTATAATTAAGTTCTTTTCACCAGCAGATCGAAATTACCTACTTAAATCCGTTGCGAATTTCAGGCGCCATAAAAATAAAAATAATAATGATAAAAGTTTAAAATTAGTACATGTGGGCATAAATTCTGAAGCACCAATTTTTGTTAACGCATCGCTCACAAAATCTAATTACAATATATTTAAAGCAGCAATTCGCCTTAAGAAGAGGAAAAAAGTTTTTTCGGCTTTCACTATAAGGGGCGTCGTTCACATAAAATGAAAAGCCAACGACAGCCCAATAAAAGTGCCTAGCTTGCAGTATCTCGAAGATATGCTTCAAAGTGATCCTGGAAGCGGAAATCCCTTTCGTGATGGCGGCGCTGAACCTACCGATGCTGTTGCCGATGAGCACCAAGGGTGTTCTTAATTATATTTTTAATCATGTCCCATGTTATTGCTACTATTCTACCTATTTCTTCTCTCTTTTTATCTCTACTCTTATTTCGACTGTAATGTCTACAAAGTTTTTATTAGTTAAATGCAGTGCGGCGCATTTACTTTATCTTAATGATGGTTCTAAATAACTCATGGCCAAGTTCCGAAGACAACTTACGTACGCTGTTGCGCATTGTATGCAAGCGAGCTAAAGGACTTAAAATTATTCACATCAATGCACAAAGCTTGTACAAAAAACTCGACGAATTGAAATACTTGTGCGAAGGTTCGGATATTGATTTAATATGTATATCCGAAACCTGGTTCACGTTACACCATACTAATGACCTGGTGAATTTAAATGGATACCAACTTTTTAGGGTAGATAGAAGTGGTCATGGTGGTGGTGTTGCTATATATTTTAAATGTGGTTTGTCTTGTAAACTGTGTTGTAGTTCTAATCCTGGTGATTCTGTCGAATATGTGTTCGTTGAGGTGTTTTCCGAAGATAACAATAAGTTCCTTATCGGCTGTGTGTACCGACCCAATCGCCAAATAAACTTCAGCGGTTTCATTGACTTCCTACAACTTCTACTTATAAGTTATAATAATATTACAATCGCCGGAGATTTTAACTGCAACCTACTTGTGGATTCCAGCTTAAAGTTAAGTATGGAATCTCTAGGGCTTTTTCCAACCAACTCCACACTGCCAACTCACTTTACTAACTCTAGTTCGTCCTTGCTTGATGTATTCTTCGTAGATGATCTTCAGAAATTTCTCCACTATAGCCAATTTTCTGCTTCCTGTTTCTCAAAACACGATCTTATATTTTTAGTTTATGATTTTCAAACTTCATGTGAATCAAATTCGTTTACTTATCGTGATTTTAGAAACATAGACTACAGTTCCCTTGCTGCAGAAGTGGAGTCAGTTGATTGGGGTGTGATTCGCACGTTGGCATCGGTTGATGATCAGACTCTGTTCCTCCAAAGCAAAATAAATTGGCTCTTTGATAACCACGTTCCTGTAAAACTCAAATCAGCTAGGCACAAAACTTGTCCTTGGTTTAACGCCAACCTCAGTCACTTAATTCACCAGCGTAACTATGCTTACTCCCGCTGGAAACGTTACAAAACTGAGGAAACGCATAACTGCTTCAAAGCCGCCCGGCTCGCTGTAAACAAAGCCACTCGGTTGGCTAAGGAAAATTATTACAAGGATAGGTTTAGCTCTGCTGTGAATTCACAGGAAACATGGAAAAAGATAAAGGAAATTGGGATAGGTAAATCCAAAGAAGAGTGATCTGTCCTCCCTGATGTCGATGTGAATGATTTAAATTCTAACTTTGTTAACCTGCCTTTACCTCCCCTTAATATCAGTATTGCTAATTATTGTGTTCGTAACAACATAAATGTTAGTCCTCTTGACTTTGTTCGTGTTGATGATTGTGACGTGGTGCAAGCCATACTCTCTGTGAAGTCTAATGCTATGGGTTTTGATGGTATATGTGTTAAGTTTTTAAAAATTATCCTCCCTAAAATACTTCCCTATGTAACATATTTGATCAACTCAATCCTGACGACCTGTGTTTTCCCGACATGCTGGAAAGCTGCTAAAGTCATCCAATCCGGAAGTCGAATAACGAGTATAGACCTATAGCCATTTTACCGTTTCTGTCGAAGGTTGTCGAGCGAATCATACATTGGCAAATTACAACATATGTTCAGAACAACAAGCTTCTAACTGAGAGTCAGTCGGGTTTCAGATGTAAGAGAAGTTGCACGACAGCACTATTATCTGTGATAGAAGACATCCGTGAGCGAGTTCATGATAATTGGACTGCGTTTTTAACACTTCTTGATCACTCGAAGGCGTTTGATTCTGTCGACCATGCCCTGCTCTGCCAGAAGCTTCAAAATCTTTTTAATTTTTCCAACCATTCTACTGATCTTATCAGATCATACCTTGGCGGCAGAACTCAGGCCGTATGTATCGGTAGTAAAAAATCTGATTTTTTGAGCGTCTCAAGAGGTGTTCCTCAAGGTTCAATCCTTGGGCCTCTGTTATTTGCTTTATATATAAACGACTTGCCCGATGTTCTTCAGTATTGCAGCGTTCATATCTATGCTGATGATGTACAATTATATATGTGTTGCCCTTGTGATCGCATCAGCTCTTGTATTACTAATTTAAATTGGCTTGTGGGCTTCTATGAATGGCTTATGTCTCAACCCGAAAAAATCTAAATGTATTGTTATTTGTAGAAAGCTGTTAGATACAGATGGCTTAGACAAAGTTACTTTTGAGAGTTCAGTGATTGAATACGTTGATACAGCAAAAAACCTAGGTATAGTATTTAACAAAACATTGACATGGAAAGATCACATTTTTCGCACAGTAGGAAAAGTGTATGGTATGCTCCGTACACTATGGTTAACACAGTACTACACTCCACTGCATGTAAGACTACTTTTAGCGAAAGCGTACTTAATACCTACGCTCCTATATAGTTGTGAGATTTTTTCAAGTTGTGACTATGTAAGCAAGATGAAATTAAATGTTGTTTATAACAACATTGCTAGATATGTATTTGGCCTAAAAAGGTTTGACCACGTCTCATTCTACGCTAAAAAGTTGCTAAACATTTCTTTTGATAATTTACTAAAAGTGAGAACGCTAACTGCTCTTCACAAAATCATTTATACGAAGGAACCTCTTTATCTCTATAGTAGACTTATTTTTCTCCAGTCGTCTAGGTCGGTGCTTCTCACACACATCAAGTACCGTATGCTAGTGTCCGAGCGGCAATTCTACATCATATCGATCCGTCTTTGGAACTCTCTCCCAGCTCGACTAAGGTTGATTGCCAATGCACAGCATTTTAAAGAATGTTTAATACGCTTTTATAATAACTTGTAGGCTTTTTCAAATTTTTACTAAGATTTTAGGCGGAATTAGTTATCGTTATTGCTAGCGCCACGCCCATAGCGCTGGACAGCTGTTCCATCCAAACTTATGGAAATCAATGTAATCGATTATACGGTTTTATATTGATTTCCAAAGGGTGGTTGGCGCGGCTGATTAGCGTTGTGGGTATGGCGTTGGCGATGACGATAGGTAGTTTCTGCCTTTACTCCTTTATTGCTTTATCTTTCATTTCTCTATCGTTCACAATTCTACACTACTACCCATCTGTCTAATTATCCTCCCTTCGTTTCTCTTTTCCATACCTTACTCCTTAGGTTAAGTTCCAATATTGTTATCTATTTTTACTTACTAAATTTAACTTTGATTTAAACTTAAGTTTTTACTTCAAATTTAATTTAATTTTAATTTTACATTTAATTTTAAATCGATTATAATTATACTAGTCCTGACTGGCACTGTAAGAATAATTTTGTTAAATTGTTGTGCCAGGAAAATATTCAAATAAACATACATATGTACATACATACATACATACATACAAACGGTGCAAACCGTTTCACCATTTCGTACATTTTTGCTCACAAATTATATTATAGTGAGAAAATCCGGAAAGTGAGAAATTGTTTAGAATCGGCATGATTTAGTTTCACCTGACGGCTGTCTGTAATCAAATCTTGCAAGCTAAATTTGATACACTTCCCGGTGTCCGATTGATCTGAAATTCTGCACCCATGTATAACCCCGATGACAATGCAATATTATCAAAAAAAAAATCGATAGGTGGCGCGTGGGTCGCTATATTTTCAAAATTCGCATTTATGGTCCGATTTAGCTGAAATTCGTAACATGTATTACTACCATGAAAAGAAATATTTTTGTAAAAAAAATTCCGCTAGGTGGGGCTGAGATAGCGGTAATAAAAACTCAAAATCGTAATTATGGACCGATTTGGCTGATATTTTACGTGTGTGTTACTAAATTAATTTCTAAATGTTAAAAAAAAATTGGACTCGCTAGGTGGCGCGTGAGTCGCTTTATTTGAGAATTACGAAGGTCTGTTTTCAGTGTCGATTAATTCGTTTTTCAACGAACTTCCCGTTGAGGTAGGATCTTGAAATTTTCATCATCGTTTAGTTTTCTGCCTCCACGCATAATAACAAAAAAATAATTCCGATAGGTGGCGCACGAGTAGAGATATTCGAAAGTTTTCATTTGAAATTTGATACCGGAGTAACTTTATGAATTTATCAACAAGAGGTAATAATGTCGCAGCGACATCAATCGGCTGCTAGCAGCAACAGAAACCATAGAATCTTTTACAATAAAGCCGCGTGGTTAATAAAGTTACTTTTGGGATATTGGAATAAAGACTAAACTAAACGATAAATGGGATTTTTGAAATTAAGCCAATTTTTTTATTTACTGTTAGCAAAGCCTGAACGATGATGAAAATTTGCAAAATCCCATCTTAACTGCAAGTTAGTACAATATCAAAAGCAAAATTTCCTGGAAATAGGTTTTTTCTTCTTTCGAATATCTCTACTCGTGCGCCACCTATCGGAATTATTTTTTTGTTATTTTGCGTGGAGACAGAAAACTAACGATGATGAAAATTTCAAAATCCTACCTCAACGGGAAGTTCGTTGAAAAACGAATTAATCGACACTGAAAACAGACCTTCGTAATTCTCAAATAAAGCGACTCACGCGCCACCTAGCGGGTCCAATTTTTTTTTAACATTTAGAAATTAATTTAGTAACACACACGTAAAATATCAGCCAAATCGGTCCATAATTACGATTTTGAGTTTTTATTACCGCTATCTCAGCCCCACCTAGCGGAATTTTTTTTACAAAAATATTTCTTTTCATGGTAGTAATACATGTTACGAATTTCAGCTAAATCGGACCATAAATGCGAATTTTGAAAATATAGCGACCCACGCGCCACCTATCGAAATTTTTTTTTATAATATTGCATTGTCATCAGGGTTATACATGGGTGCAGAATTTCAAATCAATCGGACACCGGGAAGTGTATCAAATTTAGCTTGCATGATTTGATTACAGACAGCCGTCAGGTGAAACTAAATCATGCCGATTCTAAACAATTTCTCACTTTCTGGATTTTCTCTCTATAATATAATTTGTGAGCAAAAATGTACGAAATGGTGTACGAAATAGTGAAAAATTGTTTAGAATAGGCATGAATAAAAGCTAGAAAAGCCGAATGTTGCATTCTTCAGCGCCATCTGCATATCAATATATAATGCTCAGTGCCATCTGCATATCAATAGACAATGCTCATAAGAGTAAAGGAATTCACCGCGTGGTAAGTAAAGGTACTTTTGGAATACACCACGCGGCGAATTCCAATCTTCTTTCTATGGCAATAGGGAAAAACGACTAAACTTGGGTGATGATTCGATTTTTGCAAATAAAGCAATATTTTAGATTTTTTTTTTGTATAATGCATTGTCAGTAAAACCTGATCGATGGTGAAAATTCAAAACCCCAGCTCAACGGGGAGTTAGCTCAAAATCGAAAGCAAAATCTCTGTAAATTAAATTTTTAAAATATCTCTACCCATGCGCCACCTATCGGAATTATTTTTTATTATAGTGCATTGGGGTATAAAACTAAGCGATGATGAAAATTTCAAGATCCTACCTCAACGGGAAGTTCGTTGAAAAACGAATTAATCGACACTGAAAACAGACCTTCGTAATTCTCAAATAAAGGGACTCACGCGGCACCTAGCGGGTCCAATTTTTTTTTAACATTTAGAAATTAATTAAGTAACACACACGTAAAATATCAGCCAAATCGGTCCATAATTACGATTTTGAGTTTTTATCACCGCTATCTCAGCCCCACCTAGCGGAATTTTTTTTACAAAAATATTTCTTTTCATGGTAGTAATACATGTTACGAATTTCAGCTAAATCGGACCATAAATGCGAATTTTGAAAATATAGCGACCCACGCGCCACCTATCGAAATTTTTTTTTATAATATTGCATTGTCATCAGGGTTATACATGGGTGCAGAATTTCAAATCAATCGGACACCGGGAAGTGTATCAAATTTAGCTTGCAAGGGCAGGGAACCTGTTATTGTTGTTTAACCACTATATTGTGTCATTTTTGGCCGGGCTATGTCAGAATTTATTGAAACTCAAATCTAAAGTGTGTATATTACGCTTTTTTAAATTGTAATATGTTTTTTCTTAACGGTCACCCATTATTATGGCATATCATTGTTGCTAAGTGTAAGAAAAATAGAATTAATAGTCAAAAATTTGTCGAAAGTGTTCTTCGATCTTGTATATAACCCCTAAAACCCCTAAAAACCTTCAAATGAGATTTTTATTAGCCTAGTACATAACAATCCGAATTTACTTTTAATACATTTCCATTTTAGAAAATGAATATGTCTGTTAAGGCTGGTAAAGTGTACGAAGAGAACCAAAAGGTCTGTCGTAAGAACGAGACCGACGAGCATCGACTGAAAGCACGAATGGTTAAGTCACGTCATCGCAATCTTTTCCGCAAACTTATACAGGAAAAGCAATTCAAAGAGAAGGAGAAGTCGTTACTGAAGAAAAAAAGGAAAGAAATTGAAAACACGCAATAACTGCACTTTAACGATGTTGATACTTGCGAAATTATTTTCCAATAAAGAGTATTGTGAAGCGATGGTATTTCCTTGATACTTAACAAGTTAAATACAAGGTTTAGTACATGACTGTTTTTTAAATAAATACTTATATGTACATAGAACAAAAAATCACCCCAAAATAATTAATTATATAATATCATATTAGTCTGATGAACCAGAAGAGCTTGAGGTTTCGTATAAATTTCGCGCATTTTCCATAGAGGTGAGATCATCAGAAATTTCAAAATCATCACAGCATTTGGATACGCGTTTTAATGAACATCTAATGTTAAGCAATGAAGAATGAAGCATTTTGGTTTTTAATATGTTCCTTAGCTTATAGGGCTGATACATTAGCGCAAATTCCGATTTAACTCCTTTTTTGGGAATTTACTTGAGCATAATCTTCAATGAAGATTCCTCATTATAAATTCCCAAAGATGAAGACGATTTATTCAGATTTAAGAAATTTGCGCTGGCTGCACTCTTCATATAAACACAACACTCTTTAGATAACACTGCAAGAAATACAACCCACAATACGAAATAACCGCTACTTTCACCCACAAATAAACAAAAGTAGCAAGGAGTACAACCAAAACTTCGATATGACCGCTACTGTCACAAATAAATGTCGCGCTAGTGTGTAGATAAGATGGAAAATAACCAAAATGAGGTAAAATAACTACCAAAATAATAATCTTCAATGGTGTTAATCGTCAAAGTTGTGTGTATCAGGGTAAAATTTGGATCTGATTAAAGAAGATTTATTTGAGATAATCTCCGTGTGTGTATCCATAGCATTAGTTTTTAAAATGTTCATGGCACTAAAAATTCGTTCAACCTCTGCATTACTGAGTGGTAATACCAAAAAACTAAATTCAAATTAGTACAAGTAACATTTTGAGTAAAACAGGTTAGAGAAAAGCCACGAAGCTAAACCGAAAATTATGTGGCTAAAGGACAAAAAAAAAAGCTAATTCTAGCCTCAAAAAGGCTAACCTGGCAACACTGGCCCTGACGAACCATGTACTTTCGATAGGCACTGTCTTCAGTTATGAAAGTGTTATATGAGCTCAGTAGTGCGTTTTTGTATTTTTTCGTTAAATTAACGAATGGCTTTTTTTTACTTTTTTTATGGCTCTTTATCGCATGGCTCGTAACGATTTCGTTATGAAAAGTGTTTCTGTATGCAAAAAATTCACCTTGCGATAGGTTCGTGGTGTGTGTAAAAATGGTAATGCAGTGCCACAAGCGCTAGGTGGCAAATATGGCAGTTGACGCGCTCCGCTTAATATAGTTTAACTACTGCCAAATTCTTTCATATATACCCTGCAGCGAAAGTAACTAGTTTAAAACTACTTTACACCTAGTTGGTGCACCGGGCCCAACTAGTCAGTGTTCTGTATTTTTTCCATATAAGCAACTGGTATTTTTTACGTGTTGATATCCTACGAAATGTCAATTGTCAGATTTCGACCAGAACATACCAGTCATCTACTAGTCATTATATACGAGAATTATACTAGTTGTAAAATACCAGTTCCATACTAGTTCAAACTGGACTAGTATGATTTTCTAAAATGAACTAGTCCCCATACTAGCCCAAAAAGGACTAATACGAAATATACAAGTCCTATACTAGTCCAAAAAGCATTGAACCTGGACTAGTATGATTTCAACCAGAATTTTCATGACTTAGCCTTTATTTTATCTTTTGCCTTTATTTTCATGTTTATTCTTAAGAAAGCAGCGACTATTTGTATTTACCATATCACGAAAAAGCATCTATGAATTATAAGACAAAAAATAAGCAACCGAAACGAACGAATCCAGAAAATCTAGTTGTATACTAGTATGGAATAGATATTTCCTGAGTAGTATGGGTTCAGCCAGAAAATTCTAGTTGTATACTAGTATTTTTCGGACTAGTTTGAGGTTTCGCTGCAGGGTAATAGAGCGCAGCATGAATGGCATCGTACAAGTTTTAATTATCCACCAGTGTACTATCCATGCGCATGGAGAATACGTTCTGTCAATACAAGACAACTTTAAATTAGTGTTGCAACACAACTCGAACTGAATGTCACGCGCAACCATTTCGTTTTGTTTAGTTTTTCTCGTGTTTGTACTGTCGGGTAAGAACTCGTTTACCACTGTCGTGTAAGAACACGTCCGCCAACTCGTTTACCAAGTGCACACTTGTACTTTTTGTTTTGCTTGTTTGTTTGATCAATTATTTCTTGTAAACCGTATAGAAATGGTAAGTTAAATTTATGTTACAAAATTTGTTTTAACTACCGTGATTACTAAGCGGTTATATTATAAATAGAATGAAATGGAAATCAATAATCAATTCGATCGCAATACAGCTAAGCAAAAGATTTTGAGTGGTTGCTATAAACTAAGTGACAAAAGAGGGCGAAGCAAGGTTTGGGAAACTTTCGGGAAAATAATAAATGATACGGGCGGAGAAATAGACAGTCTCGTAGCATGTCGAAACTGCTGTTCAATATTTACTTTTAAAAATAATAGTACTTCAAGTTTAGTAAAGCACAAATGCTATATCTAATCTAATCTTGGCTTGCGTCATAATGACGCTTAACCGCCTAGGCGATTTTGGCCGTTTCGAATCAAAGCACGCCAGTCATTCCTTTTTAGCGATAACTGACGCCAATTGGAAACCCCAAGAGAGTACAAGTCATCCTCCACCTGTTGTTTCCATCTCAGTCGAGGCCCCCCCCTTCCTCTGCTGCCGAATTCGGGTGTCGATAGTAAAACTTTCTGTGCTGGAGCTTCTTTTTCCATTCGCATAACATGACCCAGCCAGCGGAGCCTTTGGGCTTTAATCCGCTGAACTATGGTCAGGTCTGCGTAAAGCTCGTACAGCTCATCGTTGAATTTCCTTCGATACTCGCCGTTGGCATCACGGTAAGGACCATAAATCTTCCGGAGAACTTTTCTCTCAAATACTCCAAGGGCCATCTCATCTTCTCTGGATACTGTCCATGATTCCGAGCCGTACATCAGGACTGGTATGATGAGAGACTTATAGAACGTGATCTTTGTTCTTCGAGAGAGGACTTTACTTCTCAATTGCCTACTCAGTCCAAAGTAGCACTTGTTGGCAAGAGTGATTCTCCGTTGGATTTCTAGACTGATATTATTTTCGGTGTTAATGCTGGTTCCCAAATAGACGAAATCTCTCACCGTTTCAAACTTGTAGCCATCAACGGTGACTTGGCTGCCAAGGCGCAGGTGCGCCGACTCTTTCTTCACCGCAAGACCCACTTTTTTGGCTTCTTTATCCAGCCCAGAGAAGGCAGCACTTACGGCGCGGTTGTTAAGGCCAATGATATCAATATCATCGGCATACGCCAGCAATTGTACGCTCTTGTAGAAGATTGTGCCATTGCGGTTTAGCTCTGCTGCTCGAATTATCTTCTCCAGCATCAGGTTGAAGAAATCGCACGAAAGGGAGTCGCCCTGTCTGAAGCCTCGTTTGGTTTCAAATGGCTCAGAGAGGTCCTTCCCGATTCTGACGAAGCTGTTGGTATTGCTCAGCGTCATTTGGCAAAGCCGTATAAGCTTTGCAGGGAAGTCAAACTCAGACATGGCGGTATACAGGCAACTCCATTTTGCGCTGTCAAAAACGGCTTTAAAATCGACAAAGAGGTGGTGTGTATCGATCCTTTTATCATGGGTCTTCTCCAGGATTTGGCGTATCGTGAAAATCTGGTCGATGGTAGACTTACCAGGTCTAAAGCCACAGGTCCAATCAGTTTGTCCACGATGGGCTTCAGTCTTTCACACAATGCTCTAGAAAGAACCTTATATGCGATATTAAGAAGACTGATTCCGCGGTAGTTGGTGGGGTTAGCGGGATCGCCTTTCTTGTGGATTGGGCAGAGCACACTTAAATTCCAATCTGGAGGCATGCACTCGTCTGACCATATTCTGCATAAGAGCTGATGCATGCTTTTTACCAGCTCTTCGCCTCCGTGTTTGAACAGCTCGGCGGGTAGTCCGTCTTTTCCAGGCGCTTTGTTGTTTTTGAGCCGGGATATAGCTATCCTCACTTCTTCATAGTCAGGTGGTGGGATGACCTTTCCATCGTCAGGGATTGGGGTATCGGGTTCAACGTCTCCCTCGCAGTTTAGCAGTGAGGAGGAGTGCTCCCTCCATAATTTAAGTACACTCTGGACGTCGGTTACCAGGTCGCCATTATTGTCCTTACAGGAACTTGCCTCGGTCATAGAATTTTCGGGCATCGTTCCTGTCAGCCAGCGTCTCAAGCTCCTCACACTCACGCCTTTCGGCCTCACGTTTCTTTTTTCTGAAAAGGCGTCTCTCTTCCTTCTTCGCCTCACGATAGCGTTGCCATACACTGCGGGTTGCGCCCGTTCGCAACGTCTCCCTGTATGCAGCGTCCTTTTTTTCCGAGGCTGTGGTGCATTCCTCATCGTACCAGTTCTTGCGGGCTCGCCGAAACCCTATAGTGGCTTCAGCTGCGGTACGTAATGAGTGAGAGATATGCTTCCATTGCTCGGTTACATCGTTAGGTCGAGGATTGCTCTCCGATAGCAGGTGTGAGAGTCGAGTGGAGAAATTATCAGCTGTCTGTGTCACGCGCAGCTTCTCGACGTCAAACTTTCCTTCTGTTAATGGGCGTACTTTCTTCGCTGCACAGAGGCGTGTGCGTATCTTGGCTGCAACAAGATAATGGTCCGAGTCGATATTGGGACCGCGTAGGGTACGCACGTCTAGAACGGTGGAGCTGTGTCTGCCGTCGATCATGACATGATCAATCTGGTTTCTTGTTCTTTGATCAGGGGACAGCCAGGTAGCTTGGTGTATTCGCTTATGCTGGAACCTGGTACTACTGATGACCATATTGCGGGAAGCGGCGAAGTCAATCAACCTAGTGCCGTTGGGGGATGTTACATCGTGGAGACTGAATTTTCCAACTGTAGGACCAAAGACTCCTTCCTTGCCCACCTTGGCATTAAAGTCGCCGAGCACGATTTTGATATCATGCAGGGGGCAGCGATCATAGGCTTGTTCAAGTTTATCGTAGAAGGAGTCCTTCTCTGAGTCGTCCGTCTCCTCAGTCGGCGCATAGGCGCAGATAAATGTTATGTTGAAAAACCTCGCCTTGATGCGGATCGCAGCGAGACGCTCGTCCACAGGAGTGAACGCTAGTACTTGGCGGCGAAGTCTCTTTCCCACCACAAATCCTACACCACGCGCTTTGCCGCGTGTCTGGCCGCTGTAGTATACGTCACAAGGACCGATGGCCGTCTTTCCTTGCCCCGTCCATCGCATTTCCTGCAGGGCGGTGATGTCAGCCTTTGCGCTCGCGAGGACATCAACCAGTCGGGCAGCGGTACGCTCCCTAGAAAGGGTCCGGACATTCCACGTACATGCCCTAATATCCTTCTCATTGTCCTTACTTCGTTTTGCCGGGTCGTCAACATTAAAGGGGGTTCTCATCCGAGGCTTTTTCGATTTTTTCATTGGACTAGATTTTTTACGTGGCGGGTCCCAAACCCAGCGCACAACCCGTTTCGGGGTTTTGAAAATATTTTTACACATTTATATAGCGAGCCGCTTGCTTCAAGACAGACGCCCGCTTGCAGCCGCACCTCATGGTGAACAGACGCTGCGCAAAAGACCTCGGTGAGCCCTTAAACCAAGTATGTCAGAGTGGCCCCACCGAGGCTCCCTCTCTTTCTGCCGCGAGCCTAGAATAGCTCACGTTGCCCAGAGTGTACGAACGAGGACGCAAGAGTCGGGATTGGGTAAGGTCACACAGCAACCACTGCTATATAAGTGCAAAAAATTGTGGTTCGACTGCGGAAGAGAAAATTGAAACTGATGTGGAAACAAAAAAAAGGTGTACTGAGAAGGTTACCGAATGGAGTGTGCAAAATTGCCGACCTTTCGGAATAATTGAGGACATCGGTTTAAAAAAATTTGCGCAGTTTTTAATAGGGGTAGGCGCGAAATTCGGTGCAAATGTAAACTTGGAAACGTTATACCTCATCCGACGACGATTTCAAGAAATATCACTGGCTTATATAAAATACAGTTTGAAAACCTTAAGGCAGAAATAAAAAACGTAAAAGACATTGGATATGGTCTTACGTCAGACATTTGGACTGATGACTACTACCACACTTCATTTGTTTGCTTAACGATGCACTACGTAAAAGAAGGACAATTACAAAATAGGCTGCTAGGCATAAAATCGCTGAAGGGTGAACCTTGCACAGGTAAGTCTTTTTTTCTCAATACAGTATTCTATAGTGCGGTCAAAATAGACATAAAAATAGTGGTTAAATAACAATAATACCCACAGAGCCAAATTTTGGTAGAGAGGTTAGTTTCGACGGCGGAAAAAGTTTTCTTTCTGACGGCGAACCTTAGCTCTCTACCTAAAATTTGGCTCTGTGGGAATTATGCTTATTTCAAATGTTTATATTGACCGGACTATGTATGTAATATAATTTCCAGGTGTTAACGTAAGAAATAAAGTATGCGAAATGCTGAACATTTTTGATTGCGAACTGAACGAGCGTGTCATTGTTGTTACAGACAGGGGAAGTAATATGTTAGCAGCGTTTCGACAAAATAATCACATAAATTGTTTCAACCATTTGTTACACAATACTATTGAGAAAACCATTAACGAGCTGCAGCAAGTATCAGAAATATGTAGTATATGCACAAGACTAGTGAAATATTTCAAAAAAAGTGGTTGTAATTCTCTCCTGAATACCTCCTTGAAGAGCTTTTCCCCCACCCGGTGGAACACTATTTATTATTTACTGGATTCAGTAGCAAAAAACTGGATTGAAATTACCAACATTTTAACAGAAAAAAATAAGATTAATCTAATTAGTGATATAAATTTGAGTATTGTGAATGAAATAGCAAACATACTTAAGATTTTCGCAGAAACTTCACAAAAGTTGGAAGGATCGTCTTATGTTACTCTTTATTTGACTACAGTTCACCTTTTGCATTTGGAAAATGCATGTTCACAGACGGACACGGATTGGGAAATTATTAAAGATTTTAAGTCAAAACTCCTAATTAAATTAGAAACGGTGGTGGAAAATAATTTATCAATATTCCACAAAATTGCCTTATTCCTTTATCCACCAGCTAATAAGCTTATACAATTTCCAGTAAATGAAAAAGAATTCATTAAGAATGAAATTAAAAAATTAATGGAAATGCATATAAATAACAGTGAAAATCAAAATGATTCTTTAGACCCACCATGCACATCTCGCTTCTACAAGCTTTCCTTCAAGCTCCACACATAACGACGCAGCCCGAAGATAATATATTGAATGAACTCCAACGATACGAAAACACCAACGTGTCATATTACGATGGTTTCAACGTTTTGCAGTGGTGGGATGAGCACAAGGCCCAATTCCCACTTTTATTTAAAGTAAGTTGTCAGGTGCTGGCTACACCCGCAAGTAGCGCGCCTTCTGAAAGGACATTCTCTTCAGCTAAAAATTTACTTTCGGAAAAGAGGAGTGCTATCGGCTCCAGACCAACTCATTTTAACAAGATAATGTTTCTACACTCCAATCCTATTAACAGTCGGTCAGATTAAAACACGTGTTTGGTTTTCACTTTATGGTTTATGTTAATATTATACAATAAATGAATTATTTAAGTTTGTTACACTAACTGAATTATTTAAGTTTGTTACGTCTACACCTTTATGTTATTAAAAAGTGCATTTACATACATATTTTATTCGTTTTTTACTGTTTGCTATTTTGCTACAACTGTTCAGTTGTATACAACTGTTTTCACAGAAGTACTCGTTTATAAGTTGCATACAACTGATCATACAGTTCGAAAACACTGTCTGCAACACACCTACATCGCAGACAAATGCACCACTGCACGAACGCTATTCCATTCGGTGTGAGCTCGTACACGACAGCACTAAAACGAAAGTGACAACTTGTACTTCACTACAAGAAAACTATTTATTCCACTCGTAAGCACGTTTGAATGCAGTCATGCAGCGCTCTAATATATAAATGTGTTAAGTACTGTATCACAAGATATCGAGTAGGCTGTGAAGTAGTTTTAATATGCTTTTCAATATTTTCTAGATTTGACATTATTCTAATTTTGATATACAAACAATTCGGTTTATATTTTTATATTTTGTAATTTCTAATAAAATAGAAGTCGGTTCCCATTCGTATCAATTTCAGAAGTGAGATGGAACACGTAATAGAAAAATTTTAAAGTTTAATTGGTGCGACGGGATGCACAAATAAGTTTAAACGCGGAATACGCTGGAAAGCGAAGCTCGACATTGAAATGTATTTCGGGACCGTATTTCAGAAGATATGGCAATCTGAAGCACAAAGTTGGGTTAACTTTGACGGAGAGAGTTTTTGGGCTAGTGGCGAGTTCAGGCAGTCAATTGAAAGTTTGCGAGGCATGTATAAGATGAGAGATAAAGAGGCGTCAGTGTGTGAGTGTATTTCATAAGCACAACGGAGTACGAAGCATAATTTGTTAAGGAGCGCAAACGGCATGTATGGCAAACGGCGCAAATTAGAAGTTGGTGTAGGAATCTCAACGGTGCGACGGTGAAATACAAAAGAGAACACAAGATTTCATAGTATCGAGCATTGTATACCTTATATAGTAGCGTAACCCAGTCGGGACTTTTGTAGTCTGTCTAACAAAAAAATAGCTTTAAGGAAATCTTTACAGATCGGTCTATAGCTAACCCTAAAGTCATGCAGAAATCAAACAGCTGGAAATAATTTGTTTGTCTTTGTTTTGCATTTTTCGAACCTGACTTTTAGTTAACCCTAAAGTCATGCAGTGATCAACCAATTGATTTTTATTTAACCCCAAAGTCATGCAGAGGTAATGTATTCGTTAATAAAATTGATCACCCTTTATATATTTTACCAGGCGGACTTTTAGCTAGCCATAAAGTCATGCAGAAAACAATCAGCTTATACTTTGCTTTGCTTTTTATGTGAACTGTGAGAAATTCTGATTGCGCTAACTATCAAAAAATTTTGATGTAAACAAATTTTTTGGAAGATAACTACAAATGATTGAGAAAACCGATATTTTTTTCTTTGCACATGCAAAATTTTAAGGCGAGTAAATACAAAAAAGTAAAAGGTAATTAAAAAGTGGCCACATAATATAATAATAACATACAAATATTAATTATGTATGTATAACTTTCTTACCAGAAGCAGTTCGTTCAGAATCCTCAGAAGAAGCTCAGACCTACGCACCGCAACGATGCTTATTAAAAAAATACATGTCTTTTTACAGATACTACATATGTATGTAATAACTAATTCATTATTAATGTGTTTTGTTTGTTGAAAAAGTATCTTATTTAGACAGTCTTTGTTAAATTATGTTAATACATATAATTCTTTGATATTGATACTTACATATATAAAATAAATGTGGAAAAGTTCCGACATGCATACGTGTGCAAACAATGTGTTAATATATTTATAAAATTTTGCCAAAAAGCCGTTGAAAGATATTAGACTATTAGCTAACCTAAAGTAAACGGTTTAAATCTGTGTCAAAGTAGCCACCTAAAAACCATTTTGAAAAAGTGAGCTCAATATAGGTTACCTTCTTCGGTTTCAAACAAGTTGACTTTTAGTTAGCTGAGAATCATGCAGAAATAAGCACTACTAACTACCTCCTAGGCCATCGCCATGTAAAAATAGCCAGCCTGCTCCATACAAAGTAGTTAGCTTTTGAAACAGTACTGGGTGCGTTGTAGGCAACTTCAAATGCATTTGTGGTTAGCCAAATTCCCGACTGGGAACTCACAGCTGGCGCAAAAAACCACACTAACACACACGCACAGCATATTCAACATCAGCACAGAAATTATATTTTCAAACGTTTGGTAATTAATGAGGGTAAAATTTTAGAATTTGGACAAAATTAATTTTAGGGAATGATAGAGGGGGTCGTATGTATAAACACTGTGAAGGTAGAAACTGTCGGACATTTATATTATAATTTGTATATTTAATTATACCTCAATTTAATACTCGTTTAGCAAATAAGTTGATCTGCTACTGGTAGTTATCATTAAATCGAAAATTAATTGATTTATTAATTGATATTAAGTTTTCAAAAAGTGAGAATTGACGTTGAAGGTTTCATCTCAAATGCGTCTCAGGATGTTATCAAACAAAATGGCTTATTGGGCTTCATACTATTCCTTCATTCCGTTTATTTTGGAGTCACTCAACCAGTGCCTTCCACTCAAATTCGTAAGAAGAAGAAAATAAGTTGCCAAGCTATAGTAGGGATAAACAATGGTATCGAGCCTTCAACGAAGTAGATGTTGAAAATCTGGCATGCAGATGGGTGTGAACTTTTAAAACGGCGTATATGCCCGAACGGTTTGGTGATACTTTTCTACAAATACGAACGGAAACAGTCTCAGCGATCAATTTTTGCAGACAAGCTTAACCATGTTAATGTGAATGAAGTTCCAATACTTGATAGTACAACGGGCAGTGACGGAAACGGACGACTAATCGAGGGCGATTAGTGGTTGTCAAGAGAGGCCGAACTGTTAAGTACTGTATCACAAAAAACAGCATGACCCACTGTAAAAATATCCCAAATTATGACAGTAAGACAGCTGTCTTCAAAAATTAATTTTATTTGTCAAATTTTTTTTTTTAACTTTTTTGGAAAAATGAGAAAAAAGGTAAGCGGACTTTTTTTTAATTTTTATTTGCATTTTTCAATAGAAATTGTTTCTTTTTTAGCAGATCGACTCCAAAGAAAATTAAATACAAGAGGAAGAAGGTCAAGTTAGCCGTTTTAAAATATTTTAAGGTCGACGAAAATGACAAGATACATCGCCTGAGACGGGAATGCCCAGGAGAAAACTGTGGAGCGGGTAGCAGCTCTCGAAGATAGACATTATTGCAGAAAGCGCCAGTTAACATTCGTTTTTTTTAAAGCACGAAGATAAATACCACAGTAATTATTTTTATGTGGAAGGAGTGGCTGCGCCTCCACTGCAAATGTACGCTCACACTGCAACCAACATTTTCTTCCTGCACAACCGTCAAATTCGAGCCCGTTCAATTTGAACGGCCGGGCAGTGGTTGTTTACATCGGGTGAGCACTTTAAAATACATGTGTTGGGATGTGTGTTTGCTGACTGGCGAAAAAAGTCGGTTGTAGTGTGAGCGTATCCTAAATAAGGAATGGCATCCGCAAGCGCTAAGTCTAAATTCGTTATTTTTTAAGAAGCCATGTTGAAGCGCTTGTAGAGATGTGTCTTTATCAGTTGTGGGGGCGACTAAATCTAAGTTAGCTTAAGTCTTATTAATTAGATAAGTGCAATGTGCAATGATATATGGTATTTCTAATGTAATATTGAGATTTGAAAATAAAATATTAAAATAAATTATTATTGTGCAATTTAATTGGAAAAGTTAGGCAAGAATTTCTCTTTTAGCGCTAACTGTTTTGGTAACTGGTTTGGTAACCTATTCAATTATAAATGTTAACCAAAAGCTAGCTGGTTCGGTAACCGATTCAACTACATATGTTAACCATGTGCTAGCTTGTTTGTTGACTTATTCAAAGTATAATTTTAACAGCATGTTAACCAAACCATTTACTGTTTCATAACATAAAGTTAGCCACATGTTAGCAGTTTCCATAACCATGTAAACAAATACTATTAACAACATGTTAGCCAAAACATTGACGACTTCAACAAATGGCTGTTAGCTACATTTTAACCAAAACATTAGCCAGAGTTTGAAAGGGAAATTTTTTATTTTGAAGAGTGAAGGTATACTTTATAGCAAATGGAAAATTCAATAAGTGCAAGGGAGAGGCAAAGTGTAGATATGGTTAAAATTTTCACACGGCCTGAACAAAACTAGCTACTTCAGTAACCGTACGAAAAATGAATGAAACCAACTATTTAACTTGGTTGCTAGCCGGTATCTGGTTTGCAGGGCGGTTCCCATCCGTATCAAATGTCTGTTTTATGGTTTTATATTTGATTAGTCCTTAACCACACTGCTCCTGAACGAGGAATAGGTTGACCTAAACTGACACCAAAAACTGGAAATGCCACATCGTCTGGGATGGTTTCCTGATGATGAAACTCTTTGAGTTGAAATCCTAGCTGCTCCTTTTTGGAAAATAAGGACATTTTTTAATTTTTTCAGGTATACGACCATTGCACCTAAAGGATTAATTGGAAATAAACAACTCAACTCAAAATGAAATTTTGTTGACAATGTCATCCAGTTCAAAAAAGCTTTTAGTTGAGATCCTAGCTACCATACTTTAAAAAATATGAACATTTTTGCATTTTTTTTTTATTTGTTATTTTTGTAGTATACTAATGGTACAGGTTTCGATGCATTATCTATATATATAAAATTGGATGTATGTATGTGGCTTATGGACTCCAAAACTACTCGGCCGATTTTGTTGAAATTTTGGGGATAGATTAGTAGGAGCCTGGAGAGTGTTTCTGTAATTTTTTTTTTATGGGAAGTGGACCCCGGGACCGCCCTATTCGAAAATATCATATAAATGGCTGGATTTACTTGAAATTTGGTATGTAGGTAGCGTTATGCTTAGGTTAAAGTATAGGATGATTTTTCTTCCGGGATGTGGACCAGGGACCGATCTGTCCTAAACAATCGTAACGATGGCTCGAATTGCTTGAAACTTGGTATGTAGCTATATGCTAAGATTAATATATAGAATAAATTTTCTTCCGGAAAGTGGACCCAGGGCTGACTTATTCTAAACTATCGTAAAATGGTTGCATTTACTCTAAATTTGGTATGTAGGTAACGTTATGCTTATGTCAAAGTATAGGATGATTTTTCTTCCGGAAAGTGGGCCCAGGGCTGACTTATTCTAAACTATGGTGAAAATGGTTGAATTTACTTGAAATTTGATATGTAGGTAGCGTTCTGCCTAGATCAAAGTATGGGATGATTTTTCTTCCGGGAAGTGGACACCTAATGAAAAAACCAAACGTTGTTTATCCTTTAGCATTAAGATAAATAAAAGTCCTTAAATGGTAAAATCTTATGCAGGTGTTTTTGTTTGGCGTAGCAACGCACGCCGGGTATTACTAGTCTTATATATCGTTACCTTAATTCACAAAGGCCCTAATTGACACATTTTTCGAAAATGACTTTTTTACATATTTAAGTATAATATAGTTAAATACACACTCACATCAAATTTCAAGGAGTTACTAACAGTAATAACGGAGATATTCCAAATTTACAAAGCTATATTTACATGCGTTCAATGTAAAAAAAATTTTGTTTTTTGCTTCTCCTGCTTTTTTATGTCAGTTAGGGCCTTTGTGAATTAAGGTGACGATATACACATTGTTTTTTGCATAACCTATACCTATGCATGTGTATCTATAAATCAAAACCAAATTTTTTCTATATATAAACATAGGATTGCATTTACATATATCATTTTATATATAAAAATCCCAGTAGGAAAATTACAAGGTGCTCCTATATATGTAAATCGTCCCCGCCAAGCCATTTTTGTTTAGATCTTAAATTTAAAACTGATATTTGAATATGATTCTTGAAGGTAATTGGACAAGTTTTGTTTCCATAGCAACGGAGAAAATTAAAGTTTTTTTTTTAATTTGCTTCAGAAAATATTTACAGATTTTTTATGTATGGGAAAAAATTTTAAAAGATGCTGACACAAATCACAGAGGAACCTTGGGCTACAGTGTGTCTATTGTGAGTTAATAATTAAATTACTTAATTAAATTTTTTACTAATTTTATGAAATTTACCTCAAATTTGTGATGCTTATATCAGACGATTGACACAAGGTGTGTTCGGCCAGCGTAAATTTTTATAAAATTTTACAAAGCGTTTACTGAAAAAGTGTTCGGCTAGCATAAAATTTTATGAAAAGAGTGCGGATTTTGACAGTTCATTTCGTGAGAAAGCTGTAAGCGTTTACTGGACAAAAATCACCCAGTAGAACTTGTAAGTGAAAACAGCTGATCAAATTGAACAGCTGATAATCATCAAGCCTCTAAAAAGGTTATAATTTTTAATTTACAATTTTCAAAGTGCACGGTGCACTAATGGAATTTGCGGCAGTCTTCAACGTACAAAGGAAAGAATAACCTTATCTTCTCACCTATTTGGACTTTATGGAATGTTCCTGGAGAACATTGCACATTTAATGGCTTTTTATTTTCCATTTCAAACAGAATTAATTTAAAGAACCACAAACGCTTGTATCTAAAAAATTAAAAAATTTAATGTCAAAGCATCGAACAGCTGATTTGCTCTAAGCGTTTACACATTTTTTGTTCGGCTAGAAACTTGCACTTTTAGCATTGAGAGAGAGTTTTATAAATGCTCTCCTTAAAGTGTTTACTGGTAAAATTTTCTGGCCGAACACACCTACAGATTTGCCAACATACGTTTGAACCTGAAAAAGCTAATTATGAAATGATGTTGGACGAAAAGCGTGACAATGATAGACGTGAAAGTGAAAAATAGTTGACATGTTACAATTGCCAATGAAAAGGGCACATTTCGGATGCGTTCGAGCCGCAATTGTTGCGGCAGTGTTACTTTTTATGACAGAGCATCACGTTCTTCGGCAACGTTTTGGCAAAATTTGCAACGTCGCGCGTTGGTTGAATAAAATGTTGACAATCTGTTGCGGATCACATGGCAATCACGCGCAACGTGAAAATAAAGTATGCAATCATTGTTGCATATAGTCATCTAAGTATCAGCATCATTGCATCAATAAAGTAACATGACTGCAATATTGCAGTAATATTGAGCGGCTCGAACACACCCTTCATCAAAATGTTTCAACCGCAACGCAGGCGTGGTTGCGCTGACTGTGAAAAAATGCACCCTAAAAACGAGCCTGAGAACTATGGCGAGAAAAGTGTAACCGCACGTACGACAAAAACGATTTAGAAAGTGGAAGTTTTTGAAAAAGTGGTTACGGTGAACGGTGAAATATGTACGGCTCTAGTCGATACCGGCAGCGAATGTAGTATGATCAGACAATCGGTGGCAGATTGCATAAAAAGTTCCGAAGAAAGGTTAGTTTTGAAAATAAGTGGATTTTGTGGCGGTGTGATCTATGCTCATTCAAAAATGCTAGTAAACTTGAAATTAGACGGCATTGAAAAAGATGTGTATCTTTTCATAGTTGGTGATACATTTTTGACGGTAGATGTATTGCTGGGTCAGGATGTGTTCAAAAACATGCAAAAGACAATTTTAAACGGAAAAATTAGCGTCGCTAATGCATGTAATAAAATCTCTGGCGTAAATAATATAATAAGTGTTTTTGAAAAAAAAAATTTTTTCTGGCAACCCTAGATGTCGCCCAATTGCATTTTTCTTCATATCTTCGGCATTTATTGTCGGATTTTAAAGTGTGATACACCAATTTTTTGTCTCAGGGAGTGGGTTTTTCTAAAAAAAAGTTCATTTGGCTCATGCGTTTCGTTGTAGTACTTACCCACCTTATCTCAGTTTCTACCATTGTGTACACAATGGTTTCTACCACCCTAATGTAACGACCTAATGTCAGTTAATTGAATTCAATTGCCTTCGCTCCAATTGCGTTCAAAACGGCCACAGCGAAAATCTTGAAATTTTGCCAAAATATGCGCCGATTTTCAGCGATATTCCTACTTAGCTTGAGTGCGTCTACCTTTTTCACATAATCCATATTGCTGTTTCGGCGGTCTATCACGCGGTTTTACTTTTGATGATGACGTGTCAAGTTTCGCACGGCCCACTTACTATTTCACTGGCTCTATTATTTAAAAGACGATGGGGTGGCTGCATGGTCATTTATTGACTGGTTCCTTTTTATACAATGTGTAGAGCTTAAATTAAGATAAGGCTAAATAGGAGAGCATACAGTTATGATGAGCAAGCTATAGCGAAGAATGGAACACATAACAGTAGCTAATAAGAAAATCATATACAGACTTTATAAGAGTTATTTATAACTTATACATTTCTACAGGAGGCATTGTAGAACAGAACTGCAAAAAAAAAATTTTCTCCGAGGTGCGGAACCAAAAAAAATTCTGCTTGTTTATAA
Organism: Campiglossa producta; assembly: GCA_964058755.1. Lineage (NCBI taxonomy): Eukaryota > Metazoa > Arthropoda > Insecta > Diptera > Tephritidae > Campiglossa > Campiglossa producta. Next base: position 31,800,132 of record CAXKVI010000003.1, on the reverse strand, counting down.
AAAAGTTAATTGTTTATAACAAAATTATTATTAACAAAAAAATAAATATCCTACTTTAATTACTGTTAAATTTGTATTCTATCCCCAAATTTCAAAAAATATTTCAAACGTGGCGTGAAGTATTTCTTTGTGCTCTGAGCAATATCTTTTTTATTTATTTATTTATTTTATGAATATTTTTAGCAATAAGCAAACAGGTTAGTCAACATCTAAAGGGCATTTGTCTTCTTCTGAATGGCCAACGCACTCCAAAGCCGGGCAATGCTCAGAATCCCACATACCAGGACCGCATCTTTTGCATAAGCCGCTTAAAGTGCAAGGTATTTTAGACAACTGTCTATATTGGTAAAGTAACCCGCGAGCTTTTTGAAGAATTAGTTGTCCGTCCATATACATGGCAAGTGAGCTAAAATAGAACAACATTTCATCCGCTTCCAAATTCTGAGCCACTACATCATCAGTATAAACGGCAATAATGGCCAGACACAAAAACAAATGAAAATAATCGGTCAAATAATTCGACCAACAAGCTTCCCACATTCTAATTACAACCGATTCGGTGAACTCACGTTTAAAACATAATATTAACCACCTATGGCAAAACAGAAGCTCCATTGAGTTGTAGTGCACATTCAAATGCTCGTAAAATCTTGGTAGCATAATACGGATAAGTTCTCTTAAATAATTTAGGTTTCGATCGATGTCAGTGTCCACAGGTGCGCAGACAAAAAATGAATTTTGCAGTAATCCCACAAAGCTCCAAAACGTATCCGATTCATTTTGTATTTCACATAAAATAGGAGCTAATAACTCACTCATTCCCTGTACGGTAAAAAAAATTAGATAAATACATTAGGGAGATTCGATAAGTCTTGCAAACGGTGCACGGATTGTAAGGTCACAACAACAAAATGCACGCAAAAAATGATATGCAATCCGACCAAATTATACAATGCTCACACCTATGTATATTTTACAAAACGTAAAAATAAAAATTTGTTCAGTTTCAATCAAGGCGAATTCATTACAGGTGGCATCCTCCCATCATATGGCTTCTTCTTCTTCCTTGAAAATCCAATTGTAGCTGTCAAATTGCTTATGTTGTTGCTTTGTCTGACATTTTCAGTTATAAGGAGTGTGTGCGTGTATGTAGATCTGAATACGCTCGAACTCACCTGTATGAATTCGCCTTGGTTTTAATTAAAATCATTTGACGTTTGTTAACGGTATTTCATCAAACTCAGTGAGGAGTGCTTTCGTAGTCTTGCATATTTTGGCATAGCATTAATAGATTTCCTGCAATCCGTGCACCTTGCAAGACTTAGCGAATCCCCCTTATGTAAAAAAAATATTTACCTGAAAATATGTTTTTCCGGTGTTATACAACGCATAATTCAGTAGAATATTTTTCATAGTTTCTCCGTTTGGATTATCTTCTCCACAGAAAAATGCATTCGCACGTTCTATCCTGCCTATATCCTTCTCTACAACACATTGCACCGATTTCCAAAAATGTGTCTGCTCCTCTGGTGACATAGAGTATAAACGGTTCCGATTTATTTCCTCATATTCTCGCTTCCTTATATCCATGAGAACAGCTCTCTCGTCAAACGTTGATGTGCAGGTATAACATTTCAACAAAAATGGCCAAATGGTTTTTCTTAATGTCTTCTCCAAGCCACCAAAAAATACACATTTTCTAAAAAGTAAATCGTCTTCTATTTGCCCCTTTATATTAAGCAAAGTACCATAAAAGAAATTGGTAGTGATCTTTCGAACGTTGCCTTCTTCGGGATGCAAATCCTTTTGTTTAATCTCTGGGCGGCATACCATAAACTGTCGATATGGTAAGATCTGATGTTTTTGTTCCGGCATAGATGTGATGTTATGAAGGAAGCAATGCCATTGATGGAGAACCTGGAATAATAGTGCAAAAATTAAACTAACACCTCAATTTTCAAATGCCTCTTGAATAAACTGCTATTAAACTCATAGAAAAGGTCGGCCAACAATGTGACAACGCCGCGAAAATACGCTGCGAATTGCTGCTCTGATTCAGTGTTGCCACAGATTTAGAGAAAAATGTTTTATTTTCTGAACAAAAAAATAAATATCGCCAATTTTTTGGAACTTTTACTTAATTCCTTAAAAGTACGCTTCTCAGCAAAATTTATCTGTTTTGCAGAAAATTAAAAAAAGAAGATAAAAATTACCGTTGGAGGATTGTGATGATTTACCTAATTAAATTAAAAAGTTTCTCATGATGGAACCATATTAGGTGGTGGCAAGTTGTTGTTGTTGTTAAAAATGCATTGCCCTGTCTAGAGTGTATGATTATTTCGAAGATCATCAAGTTCTTCTAATAGTACATTTATACAGCACCAAATTTGGTAAATTTTGGCGAAAAATTGCAAATTTGGCGCTTTTTTCCATACAAATTTCATTTTCCAAATTTGGAATTCCATCGCATTTGGCCTCATTCGCTGAACAATACAATCCAAAATTCCTCAAAATAGCAACCCTGCCCGTGTTCCACATTTAGAATTGCCGAGCAAGAACCTTAATGGGTAATTAACGTGTGAAAACTTTTGCATTATGCACAGTTCTAAATAACAATTTCAACTATTTTTTTATGATATTGGACCAGTTCCACTAAGAAAAGAGAGAAGCCTTCTTGATTCTTCATTTATTATTACTCTACATGTGTTTAAAACATCAAGGTGGTGCATTTTCTTTCGGTGGCTTTGTATTCTGGTAGAAGATTCTTGCAGGGAAGGTGAATCCAAATGCAAATTTGCCAGAGTAAACAGTTGAAATTGTTATTTAGAACTGTGCATAATGCAAAAGTTTTCACACGTTAATTACCCATTAAGGTTCTTGCTGGGCAATTCTAAATGTGGAACACAGGCAGGGTTGCTATTTTGAGGAATTGTGGATTGTATTGTTCAGCGAATGAGGCCAAATGCGATGGAATTCCAAATTTGGAAAATGAAATTTGTATGGAAAAAAGCGCCAAATTTACCAAATTTGGTGCTGTGTAAATGTGCTATAAGGGGAGTCCAAGGAAACGTGCAGTTTCAACAGGGTTTGTCCAGAGGGACAGAGGGGTTAGAAGAGTAGGTTCAGCTGACCAATTGAAGAGATGTAGAGTATCATGGGGGTCCTACCTTAAGCGGGCTACTCACCTGCCGAGAAATGCCTCAAGAAAAAAACGAGCATATATTTCTTGTACCTGGTCAAGAAATTTTGACGTTTACCAAATTTTCCATTTTTTTTCAAATTACTCTTATAAAAATGTACAAAATATGTTTAGCGAAATATTTACTCACCTTTGCCGTGTATCTGCACGTTTACCTCAAGAAATATATACGAGCTTATTTATTTCTTGAGGTAACCCGGCGTTGCCAACTATCGAAAACTGTAGTATTTTTTCTTATGAGCTGAGTATTGGCTCAAGAAAATTTGACGTGTGAAAACGTTTCTTGACCATTTCTTGAGCGTTTTTTTATATGGAGTTTGGCATTTCTTGGCAGGTGGGTAGCGCGCTTTAGGCAGGGCATGTGTTTGAGATTGTATCATTCAGTCTGGATAAGTAGGAGTTAACCTCACACTGTATCCAGACGTAAGCTGTGCCAAGGTGACTCTTGTCTCCCTTGGTAAGGTGCGTTCTTCTTCAGCAATATCCGGTGGATGACTATTCAGAACGGGATTCACAGGTAGAGATCTGACAAAAGTGTCTACCGACTCGGTGTGGATGTCGGTTAGAGCCCGCTTATCATTATGCAGATCAAACGGCAAGGTAATATGATGCCAGATCTCGTCATAATGCTTACGGAGATGTTTCCTTATGTCTCTCGGGGCGGATCTGTGTCCAAAAGATAACGGTTTGGATGTGCTGGCTTGTGGCAGTTCAGAAGGAATTGCCTGCTCAGGATTTCCGCGTGCTCTTTTACATTGAGCAGTTTTGCCTCCTGATGGAGGTGAGACTCGGAAGACATGAGGAGACATCCCGTAGCAGTTCTGATGGCAGTATTTTAGCAGACTTGTAACTTCGTCCAGTTGGTGTTATGCACATTAGGCGACTATATGGGTACAGCATAGTCAAAGACTGGTCGGCCACTGGCCTTATATGTAGTCAGCAACGTTTCTTTGTCTTTTCCCCAAGTACTGCCGGCAAGTGACTTGAGGATCTTGTTGCGACCACGTACCTTTGAGACCATTGCAGACACATGACCAGCAGCTGATAACTTTGGGTGCCTGACAGTTGGTAGCTTAGTGCCATCAACGAAAATGTCTATTTCATTTCTCACCTGGTGCGTCCATGCCGTGAAAAGCGTCGCCGTGGATTTAGTCGCAGATATCGTCAGATCGCACTCAGTGAAAACCCTGGAAAGATCGCAGAAGTAACCGTTGATTTTCGTACAGAGTTCATCAGTATAGGGCCCTTCCCCGTCGCCATTATTGGACAGTCGTCGGCATATGAAACGACGGTGACGCCCTCTGGTGGTGGGGGCATCTTCGATAGATAGAAATTAAACAGTGTCGGGGATAGGACACCACCCTGTGGCACCCCCTGTCTAATACGTCTAGGTTTTGATGTTGCGTTTCTAAAGTTAACCGACGCCTGCCGTCCATTCAAATAATTAGCGGTCCATCTCTTTAAACCATCAGGTATCTGTGTCTCAAACAGATCTTGTATGAGAGTGGCATGGTTGACTGTGCCGTGGATCTGCACGTTTACCTCAAGAAATATATACGAGCTAATTTATTTCTTGAGGTAACCCGGCGTTGCCAACTATCGAAAACTGTAGTATTTTTTCTTATGAGCTGAGTATTGGCTCAAGAAAATTTGACGTGTGAAAACGTTTCTTGACCATTTCTTGAGCGTTTTTTTATATGGAGTTTGGCATTTCTTGGCAGGTGGGTAGCGCGCTTTAGGCAGGGCATGTGTTTGAGATTGTATCATTCAGTCTGGATAAGTAGGAGTTAACCTCACACTGTATCCAGACGTAAGCTGTGCCAAGGTGACTCTTGTCTCCCTTGGTAAGGTGCGTTCTTCTTCAGCAATATCCGGTGGATGACTATTCAGAACGGGATTCACAGGTAGAGATCTGACAAAAGTGTCTACCGACTCGGTGTGGATGTCGGTTAGAGCCCGCTTATCATTATGCAGATCAAACGGCAAGGTAATATGATGCCAGATCTCGTCATAATGCTTACGGAGATGTTTCCTTATGTCTCTCGGGGCGGATCTGTGTCCAAAAGATAACGGTTTGGATGTGCTGGCTTGTGGCAGTTCAGAAGGAATTGCCTGCTCAGGATTTCCGCGTGCTCTTTTACATTGAGCAGTTTTGCCTCCTGATGGAGGTGAGACTCGGAAGACATGAGGAGACATCCCGTAGCAGTTCTGATGGCAGTATTTTAGCAGACTTGTAACTTCGTCCAGTTGGTGTTATGCACATTAGGCGACTATATGGGTACAGCATAGTCAAAGACTGGTCGGCCAATGGCCTTATATGTAGTCAGCAACGTTTCTTTGTCTTTTCCCCAAGTACTGCCGGCAAGTGACTTGAGGATCTTGTTGCGACCACGTACCTTTGAGACCATTGCAGACACATGACCAGCAGCTGATAACTTTGGGTGCCTGACAGTTGGTAGCTTAGTGCCATCAACGAAAATGTCTATTTCATTTCTCACCTGGTGCGTCCATGCCGTGAAAAGCGTCGCCGTGGATTTAGTCGCAGATATCGTCAGATCGCGCTCAGTGAAAAACCTGGAAAGATCGCAGAAGTAACCGTTGATTTTCGTACAGAGTTCATCAGTATAGGGCCCTTCCCCGTCGCCATTATTGGACAGTCGTCGGCATATGAAACGACGGTGACGCCCTCTGGTGGTGGGGGCATCTTCGATAGATAGAAATTAAACAGTGTCGGGGATAGGACACCACCCTGTGGCACCCCCTGTCTAATACGTCTAGGTTTTGATGTTGCGTTTCTAAAGTTAACCGACGCCTGCCGTCCATTCAAATAATTAGCGGTCCATCTCTTTAAACCATCAGGTATCTGTGTCTCAAACAGATCTTGTATGAGAGTGGCATGGTTGACTGTGTCAAAAGCTTTCGACAGGTCAAGTGCCACTAACACAGTCCTGTGATTTGGTTGGTTTTGATTTAGGCCGCTATTTATTTGCATTGAGTGCGGTGGTGGTGCTGTGCAGCTTACGGAAGCCATGTTGATGACTAGCCAGGTGCGGACTGGGACAGTTTTCAGACATATACGGACGAATCCTTGGCTGCTCTATCCATTCCTACGGACGTACGCAAAGGCGAACGAGACTTCCGCAACATCATTGACTTGGCCTCTAAACACTTCATTCCTGCGGGTCGAATATCTCAAATAAGACCAAATTTCCCCGCGGAGGCAGCGGCCATGGCTAGAGAAAGAGATGAAGTGCGAAGTCTCAATCCCGCAGACCCCCGTATAAAGGATCTCAACGCGGAAATTCGTAGGTAAACTGGCCAAATGGAAACAACACCTAGAGCAATGCAACCTCTCTGATGGTGTTGGCAAATTATGGACTACGGTCAAAGCTCTATCTAATCCAACGCAACACAAGGATAAAGTAGATATTACTTTCGGTGACAGGGTGAAGAAGGACCCTAGGGGATGTGCGAACTCCTTCTGTAGACAATTTGTACTACATTCCCCGCCCGATAGAGCTAAACGTAGAACCATGCGACAGGCGCGTAAATATAAAAACCAAAATACGCCCATTGTCATCACTGCCTCAGAGTTCAAGGAAGCCATCAGACAGGCTAAGCCCTCAAAATCCATCGGCCCCGACGGCATTGCCATGAAGATGCTGAAACATCTAGGCCAGGAGGGACACAAATACTTAGCGGCTCTATTCAGTCTTTCACTGAACACTTTCGTCATTCCTGAAATATGGAAAAAGGCGAGAGTGGTTCCATTACTAAAACCTAGAAAACCGGCAAACATAGGCGACTCATATCGCCCTATATCACTTTTGTCACCGGTAGTGAAGACGCTAGAGTTCATTTTACTCCCGTATTATACTGCAAATCTGCACCTGGCTAGTCATCAACATGGCTTCCGTAAGCTGCACAGCACCACCACCGCACTCAATGCCATTACAACGCAAATAAATAGCGGCCTAAATCAAAACCAACCAAATCACAGGACTGTGTTAGTGGCACTTGACCTGTCGAAAGTTTTGACACAGTCAACCATGCCACTCTCATACAAGATCTGTTTGAGACACAGATACCTGTAGCCCGATTCCCTAACTTTTAACCACTAGCCAAGCGTTTAGGTTTTCGCCAGGGTTTGGCGTTTGCTCTTAACGAAACTGTGATTCTCTAATTTGCCTTTAACGCATTTCCATATTTTCATTATTTCGCACCAAATAAAGCGCCACAAACTCAAAAGACATTTTTATTTCAACTTAAATTTATTATTTTCTCTTAAACACTTTTAATCACCATCAAATTAATCCGCGATAACTAGCTACAATAAAAGTGTTAACAAAAACAGCTGATCGAGCTTATCGACTTTTAGTGTGGTTAACACTTAGAGAATAGGGAAAAGCGATAAAAATGGCGTTAAACAGAATTAACGCTAACACTTGGCGATAAAATAGTTAGGGAATCGACCTACTGATGGTTTAAAGAGATGGACCGCTAATTATTTGAATGGACGGCAGGCGTCGGTTAACTTTAGAAACGCAACATCAAAACCTAGACGTATTAGACAGGGGGTGCCACAGGGTGGTGTCCTATCCCCGACACTGTTTAATTTCTATCTATCGAAGATGCCCCCACCACCAGAGGGCGTCTCCTTCGTTTCATATGCCGACGACTGTACAATAATGGCGACGGGGAAGGGCCCCTATACTGATGAATTCTGTACGAGAATCAACGGTTACCTCTGCGACCTTTCCAGGTTTTTCACTGAGCGAGATCTGACAATATCTCCGACTAAATCAACGGCGACCCTTTTTGCGACATGGACGCACCAGGTGAGAAATGAATTAGACATTTTCGTTGATGACACTAAGCTACCAACTGTCAGCCACCCAAAGTTAATAGGGATGACACTGGATAATACTTTCTCATTTGCTGGTCATGTGTCTGCAATGGTCTCAAAGGTACGTGGTCGCAACAAGATCCTCAAGTCACTTGCCGGCAGTACTTGGGGAAAAGACAAAGAAACGTTGCTGACTACATATAAGGCCATTGGCCGACCAGTCTTTGACTATGCTGCACCCATATGGTCGCCTAATGTACATAACACCAACTGGACGAAGTTACAAGTCTGCCAAAATACTGCCATCAGAACTGCTACGGGATGTCTCCTCATGTCTTCCGAGTCTCACCTCCATCAGGAGGCAAAACTGCTCAATGTAAAAGAGCATGCGGAAATGCTGAGCAGGCAATTCCTTCTGAACTGCCACAAGCCAGCACATCCAAACCGTCATCCTTTGGACATAGATCCGCCCCCGAGAGACATAAGGAGTCATTATGATGAGATCCGGCATCATATTACCTTGTCGTTTGATCTGCAGAATCATAAGCGGGCTCTAACCGACATCCACACCGAGTCGGTAGACACTTTTGTCGGATCTCTACCTGTGAATCCCGTTCTGAACAATCCTCCACCGGATATTGCTGAAGAAGAAAGCACCTTACCAAGGGAGACAAGAGTGACCTTGGCACAGCTTAGGTCTGGATATAGTGTAAAGTTAAACTCCTACTTATCCAGACTTAATGATACAATCTTAAATACATGCCCTGCATGTGGTAGGAGCCCCCATGATACTCTACATCTCTTCAATTGTTCATCTGAACCTACTCTTCTAACCCCTCTGTCCCTCTGGACAAACCCTGTTGAGAGTGCACGTTTCCTTGGACTCCCCTAAGAAGAGCTTGATGAAGATCTTCGGATTGATCATACACTCTAGACAGGGCAATGCATTGTTAACAACAACAACAACAACAACAACAACTAGCCAGGTGCAGATTTGCAGTATAATACGGGAGCAAAATGGACTCTAGCGTCTTCACTACCGGTGACAAAAGTGATATAGTACAATGTTCCTAAATGATTAACTCAAAAGTTTGGTTTAGCTCGCTTTGCGCGCAGAGCTATGAATAATAATTAAATGAATGAATCTTTATTGAGTAAAAACTTAGCCTATTTATAGCAATTCTTAACTCTAACACTGACGTAAATATTCTTATTTACTAGATACATATTTACTAGTGTCCGACCGATTATTCGGCCAAGTTTCGGTATTCGGCCTATTCGGCTATTATCGGTCTTCGGCTGAAAAGGCCGAATAATGGAGGCCGAATAATAGATGTGTTTAATAACAAAAAAATTGTCTGAATTTTACGAGTTTTTGATTTTTTATAAGCGACAGAAAATCGCAACTTCCAGTAATATTTTTGTGTTATTGAACAGACCTAAGATTTCGAACGATAACTTACGCGAAATTATATACTTATTAAATACTTGAGTTCAGACTGTACTCAGCTGTTTTTTCTTAGTGCATCTCTAGAAACTGCAAGATATTTTTTCAAACTTTTTTTATACATTGTTAAAATGCCCTTATTCAAAAAAAAATATAAAAGGTTTATTGAGGTCATATAGTTCAAAATTTGTATGGAAATGTCATTTTAAAAAGTACTATAAACCAATTTAATTTTTGGTTTACAACTATGTATGTATTTTTGTAAGGTTTTTGGTTATTCAGGAAACAAAAAGAATGAATTGTTATGAAATAAAAAAAAATCTCTTTTCTTATTTTGGTATTCGGATCCGGCTTCGGTTTTCGGCCGAATATAGGATTATGCCGAATATTCGGCTTCGGCTTCGGCCTAAAATTCCAGTTTCGGTCGGACACTAATATTTACATCTATGTCTTACAAACTAAACCTAAGCAAGGCACACACTTGCACACATACACATGCATTCATATGTGCATAGCTCGATACCTTACTCAATGTATATGTCAGTGCAATCACTCATACTAACATATCTAACGTGGGACTGCGAGTAATGCAGTCACACACATATGTACGTACACTAAGCATGGAGACGCTGGCAGTGCTGCCGCACATATCTACATATATAGAGCCAGCTTATACAATTGATACAACTCCATGACTTGTGCTGCAAATATACTTAGCGTGTGAAAGTGTTTACGTTGCAGAATGTTTATAAATTCCACAGCTAGCAGTTTAGAAGTCAGCGTGTGACTTTGTTGTTGTTAGTGAGTTACTGTGACATACTACACCACCCATCCTAAAAAAAAATCGTGAATACATATGAACGATTTTAGAGCTGTGACATATTTAAGTGGTTTATTTTCTTTCTTTTGTACATTTCCGCAAACAATTTATGAGCATGAGTTTCATTTGATATTCTTAAGATTTTTATTGTTTGTTGTTTGTTTACAAAATTTTTCTTGTGGTACAATGTTTTCAGGTTTGTTTATTTATTTCAAGTGGTTGAACAATAATCTCATATTTTTAGGTGTTTCTAGTTGTTTGTTTATTAATATGATACTTTTTCTTGGTTTCGTATTTAGATTTTCGTTTGATAAAAGTCGGCTTTTTGCTTATGATATTTATGACTTGGAACTATTTTGTGTACAATTAATTCTTACAATCGTAAAACTTAAAGTGAATAATTTATGGATTAGTGAAATTTATGACATGAAATTTAACGGTTGTTGTAAAAATGAATTGACTTACTCAAATAGCTTAAGTCTATTTTTATGAACTAGAGTTCGCCCAGTGGTTGAAATTCAACCACAAAACCTTATTTTATCTTCCTACCTTTTTGCTATTTCTTAAATTTTCCTTTCGTTTCCATATTGTGTATATTTTTGGTTTCTATACATTCCTATTCATTTTGCCTTTTCCTCCCTCTTTACACCATTCAGTAATATAGTTTCAATGTTGATAATTATTTATTCTTCTTAGGTCGTCTTCATACGTATTTCTTTCCTTTCCTTTCCTTTCCTTAGAATTCATTTGCTTTTATTTCCTTTCCTTTCCTCTCCTTTTCCTTTCCTTTTCTTTCCTTTTCTCTTCTTTCATTTCATTTTATTTCCCTTCTTTCTTTCTTTCTTTTCTGTTTTTTTCTTTTATTTTTCTTTCTTTTCGTTTCTTTTATATTCTTACCTGATCCTTCTTTCCATTTCCATTACATTCCTTTTTCCTTTTATTTTCTTTTTCTTTCCTTTCCTTTCGTTTCCGTTGCTTTAGTTTCCTTTCATTTTATTCATTTTTTTTTTCATTTCATTTCTTTTCTTTTATTTTTTTCTTACCTTTATTTTCTTTCACTTTTTTTATTAAATTTCCTTTCCTGTCATTCCGTTTCCTTACCTTTCCTTTTCTTACCTTTCCTTTCCTACCGTTTCCTTATTTTCTTTTGTTCCTTTCCGCAACTCCTTTGCTTTTCTTTTTCTTTCATTCATTTCCTTAACTTATTTTTTTTAGCTTTTCATTACCTTTCTTTCCTTTATTTTTCTTTCTTTTTATTTTCATTTATTTTCCATACCTTCTTCCTCGCTACCTTTTCTTTCCCTTCTTTTTTTCTTCTTTCCTTTCTTTGTCTTTCTCCTTTTGCTTTTCTTTTCCACTGCTTTACCTACATTACATTTCCTTTCTTCCCTTCCTTTTTTCTTTTCCATTCCTTTCCTTTCCCTTTGATTTTTCTGTCATATTTTCCGTTCCTTACCTTAACTTACCTTAATTTTCCTTTTATCCATCCCTTTCCTTTCCTATTATTTTCTTAATTTAATATTTTATTTATTTCATTTTGTTTCATTTTTATTTATTTTATATTATTCCCTTTCCTTTCATTTCCAACAAATTTTATTTTTTTACTTTCAATCACTTTTCTATTTCTGATTTTACTTTTTTTTAATTTTATCAATTTTCCATTTTATTTTATTTCACTAAGTCTAGCCACGAAGGGCCTTGTGCATGATCTAGCTTATTTGTGCTTTTTTTTTTAAAAGCATTTGCTTCTCTGAATCCCCACGCACAGATTTTGTGTTTGTAAACACTGTTTTTACCTAACCTCAATAAAGTTGACGCGCTGGCTCATGTTATCTTATTGCTGCCAACAAAACAACTCACCCTACTGCAATGAATGCAAACACAGCAATGCAAGTGGTCATACCTACATACATACACCCATAACAGCGGCTCTATAAAGCGAATGCGTGTATATCACATGTAGTGGTGTGATTTTCAAATCATAATATAATTAATTATTTTAAATTTTTGGTTTGTTTTCGGCCACCCTGCTCGGCGAGACATATCGATACATACCAAATTTTATATACCTTAGAATTGTGGTTATTGCAAAAAAGGGATGAACCAGTTATGTTTGCGCATTTATATATAATAGATTATAATTTTCTTAGTTTTATCGTTTAACTGATTATTTAAATCTACATTTTCTATATTATAGAGGATTAAAGTATAATTATTGTTTCTATCTATATTTATTACTTTGTAGGGCCCTTTATACTTATTGTCTAACTTATGTCCTGCTTCATTCTTAACTAACACTAAATCTCCTATTTTAATTTCCTTAAATTGAAGATTTTTATCGTAATGAATTTTTTGTTTTTCTTTACTTTCTTTAACTAATTTATTAGGCGTTTGTTGCGCTAATTGTAATCTAAATTTAATTTCTTTTTCATAAGCCTCATAATTATAAACTGGGCTAATTGTATTTTCTTGCAAAAATTCGTATGTCAAGGGTATTTTTCCAAAAACTAACTCGAATGGGCAATAACCATGAACCGTAGATGGTGTTGTATTATAACAATATGCAAAATATGTTATATACTCATCCCAATCATCTCTGTTAGTGGAAATATAAGAACGGATATATTCATTAAAAGTTCTGTGGCTACGCTCAACAGTGCCCAAAGTCTGATGGTGATATGGTGTAGAAGTTCTGTGTTCAATTTTCAAAAGGTTACACAATTCTTCAAATACGCTGTTTTTGTATTCGGTTCCCATATCTGTTATGATTGTTTTCATACAACCATAAATCAAAATAAAATTTTCAAAAATTGCTTTGGCAACTGTTTTTGCGTGCTTACTCGCAATTGGAATTGCGATCAGATATTTAGTAAGGTCACATACAATAGTGACCGCATATTCATTTCCATTTACCGATTGTGGCAATGGACCAATTGTATCGATTTGTACTGTATCAAACGCTTTCGTGGGCGTTTCAGTTATTATCATTGGTTCTTTCAAATTTTTATTTACTTTGTTTTTACTGCATTCAATGCACTTTTTGATATGAATTCTTATGTCATGTTTTTCCAATAATATTTCTGTTTTATTTTATTTGTTGTGCGATTGATTCCTGTGTGGCCACCATTAAGAGGATCATCGTGATATTTTTGTAATATCTTTTTAATTACTTCCTTATCTGTCACGTGCATAACCTCCGGAGTTAATGCAATAGTTAAGTTTTTGAGAACCTTGGTACCAACTTCTTTAAATTTATCTACTCGAGTATAATTATTTTTAAACAATTTGTCTCCTAAGGACAACTGTATTTTATTTATTTTCAAATTGTCGGCCTCTTTCATTAGCCTGGCAAAGAATTGACCTAAATCAATCTTCGCCTCAACAATTGAATTATCATCAATAGATGAATTGCCGGCTTCATTTGAAAGCCTGGCAAAGGATTGACCTGAATCAATCTTCGCCTCAACAATTAAATCATTAATGTTTATTTTTCTACAAATTTTCTTTCCCTTTTTGAACTGCAGTTTCGGGGGGTCGAAAACGAGCTGAGATAGCTTTTTTACTTCATATTTATTAAGCGCTTCATATATTTTAATGTTCTCTTCGTGACGTTTTTCTTTGATGTTTTTATTATTGGAATTTTTATTGGTTTCCGATCTAGTCGTAACCCTCATTATTTGACATGCCTTTATTGACATTTCCTTTAAATCATTTATATTGATGCGTGAAAGCGCATCCGCGACATAGTTTTCTTTTCCAGCTATGTACTCCAGTCGAACTCTAGTTAATTTTGATGAAGGGGTTTTCATCGAGAATAGGTATGTTAAGGGGCGATGGTCTGTTTTAATCAAAAATTTTCTGCCATAAACATATGGTCTATGTTGTATAGCCCAATGGATTGCTGCCAACTCTTTTTCAATTGTGGCTTTATTGCTTTCACCTTTTGTGAATGCTCTTGACGCATAGGCAATTGGTAATTGTTTGCCTTCATATTCTTGACTAAGAACTGCGCCGCAGGCAAATCCACTGGCATCTGTTGTTATACAAAATTCTTTATCGAAATCTGGATATTGCAAAATATTTGGGTGTACCAATGCCTCCCTCAAATAGACAAAAGCTTTTTGACATTCCTCTGTCCACTCGAAAGAAACATTCTTTTTACACAATCTCGTTAAAATTCTAGAATGAGCTGCAAAATTGGGAACAAATCTTCGGTAATAGTTACAAAATGTGACAAATCGCTTAACTTCATCAGCACTTTTCGGTATCGGATAACAGTCTCATATATACTTGGATCAGGTAAAATTCCTTTATTTGTGCATTTATGTCCAAGATAAGTAACTTCTTGGTTAAAAAATAAACATTTATCCGGATGTAATTTTAAATTATATTTTCTGCAAGTAGAAAATACATCTCTCAAATTTGTAATCATATGTTTTTCGGAGCATCCTAATACTACTAAGTCATCCATATATAGAAAAGCTTGAGATGGCTTAAGGCCTGCAAATGCTAGTGTCATCATTCTTTGAAATGAGTTAGGGGCCACTTTCAAACCATATGGTAATCTTTTAAAACGATATGTGCCATCCTCTGCCGTAAACGATGTGATGTCCCTAGAGTCTTTATGTAATTCAATTTGATGAAAGCCAGACATTAAGTCTAGGCTTGAAAAATATTTAGGTCTACCCAATTGATCTAGGATATCATCAATTCTTGGTAATGGAAATTTATCTGCAGTTAATTTTTTGTTTACTTGTCGGTAATCGACTACTAATCTCCATCTTTTATCATTTTTCCCTGGTAACGGGTTTTTCGGTACCAGGAGAATTGGGCTATTGTATTCTGACATAGACGGCTCTATTATGTCATCTTCAATTAATTTATTAATTTGCTTGTTAATTTCACCTTTTTGAGCTTGAGGTAATCTATAATTTTTAATTTAAACAGGTGTGCTATCTTTCATGTGTAATTTTTGTTTATAAAAGTTATTAGCAGTAATTGGTTCGGTATCTAATGAAAATATATCAATAAATTCGGAGCACAATGTGTTAAGTAATTTACTAGCGAAAGGTGGGAAATTTTAATTTAATCTTTTTAATTTTTCCCTACTATTTTCTATTGGTTCTAATTTATTTTTTATTATTGCGTAATCATTTAAATTTTGTGTTAATATTAAAATTTTGAATGGTTGCATTTTTATCTGTTGTATTAATGACTCTAATGAAAGTTTGTTGTGAATTTACTAAGGTGTTTGCAATAAAAATGCCCTCAGCTAATTTTTGATGAGGTATTAATAAATCAGAATTATTATTTTCAATATGGACTTGTCGGATTACTTCCGACCTTGCAGGTATTGTTATGCAATTAACAGATGGTCTGTTTGTCATTTCTATTATAATATTTTCAGGAAAATCATATGGACGTAGTACTAGGCTGTCCCCATTTTTATTGTAATCTAAAATACAATTATATTTTTTAATAAAATCAAGTCCCAAAATTCCATCGCAGGGAATTGAAAAATTATCTTCAACTATGTGAAATTTATGTGCTATTAGTAAGTAATCATCCTTTAAATCTGCCTTGACTGTTCCAAGAGTGCTTGTTAAACCTTGACCAATGCCCTTTAAATCAGTTTTTTGTGAATAATTAATTGTGACATCACTGTCAATTTGACCCTTTTTTATTATTGAGATATCTGCTCCTGTATCGATCAGGAGGGTTGAAATTGAGTTATTTAGAGTTGTTTTAGAGGATATATAACTATTTAGTTGTAAATTGAAAACATATAATTTTTTGTTTATTGAGGTGGAGTCTGTTGGTTTTCCTGTTGATTAATATTTCGCACTGGTGTTGTATTATTACGGTTCGAACCTAGGGATCCGAAGTTACGCCTCGATCTTTGATAATTTGGTCGATTATTATTATTATTTGAATTATTATATCTTGTTGGGTATGTACGCCGCTGGTTATTTCTATAATTGTTAGATTGATAACCTCTACGGTAATTACCGCGAAAATAATTTTGTTGGCGTATATGAAGTAATGAGTTAGGGTTACCCGTTATCTCAGTGCAACTGTTGGTAAATTTTGACACTGCTTCATTCATCGTGGTGAACGTTCCAACTTGCATAATTGTCTTTACTTTGTCATTGGAGCAGTTTTTACACATAGCTTTGACAGCTGTTTGTGTAGCATACTTAGTTGCGAGGTCTGTTGTTAGACCGTCAGATATGTATACTCCTTCCAATGATTTTGTAAGCTTTTCAATTTCTGCAGTGTACTGATTTGCAGTTTTACTACGCTGTTGGATATTTAAGAGTTTTGCAGTTAAAACTTCTACTGACTCACCCTTTATTTTGCTCTTTAATGTTTGTTTAATTTCCTGTATGGTGGCTTCAGCACCTACGAAATTTCTGGCTGTGCCTTTAAGTTTTGTCTTTATCATGGATACTGCGACAGCCTCATGCGTTTCCTTGATTTGCTCCAGAATATCAAGAGCATCCAAAAAACTGGATAAGTTTTCCGGTTTGCCATCGAATTCGGGCAATATCGAAGAAGCAGTTTTAATGAACGCTACCATTGTTTGCGCCATGGTTGTATTTGTTTGGGAATTCTGGTCTGTGTGAGATACAATAGTTGTTTGTGAAAGTGTTGCTGTCTGTGCAACAATTTCAGTTTGACAATGCTTATTTGTGCTTGGATGAACTGTTTCTTTTGTTTCTTGTTCTCCCTCAGTATCTGACGCACCTTCGAACAACCAAGTGTCGAAATCGATATGTTGCTCGTAGGAGGTTGGCACTTCAACGTCAACGTTATACCTGGATAACGAGGATACCAATTTATCTCTAACGCTCGAAAATACCTGGTATGCTTCTACCTGGTGAGCTTTTGTTAGAATGTTATTTACCTTTCTTATGATTTTTCCAAGATTATTTAATGCTGACAGTGGAACATTTAAATGTTTCTTTACTGTTTCAGTTTTTATTTTTGTGTTTTTACATATACACGTATACGACTTTTCCGCGTTTATTTTATTTTCAGCGAGCTCATTCGAAATTTCTTCCCAGTTTTCCATTGGACTTTAAAAAATTATACCTTATCCAAACCGTCTGCACGGCTTTGATATTTCTTTTTCAGAATTTTATTGTGGGTTGCATAGAATTTCAAAAATAAGCTCACTGAATTAATGACTACAATAACTATAAGGTAAATTTTAATTGCATCTAAAGCTTCAGTATGATCGATAATTTGGACCGTTTTACTACATTGGCATTCGGGTCAGAAACTTTAGATTCTTTACCTCCCATTTTTATTTATTATTTCTTGTGTTAGCTTTGATTTATAGCATTAATAAAATTTTATTTCCATTTAAAATCGGCAAGTGGAAATTACTCAGAATTTGCAATACTTACGCATAAATCTACAAATTTCTTCTTTATTTGTGGTTTTTTAACATCCACAGGGTTCAAATCCAGCCTTTCGCATGGCTCTTACAGTTTCCTCCTCAAAGGTGGTGGGATGAAGGACATCTTCCATGGTCGATACTCTTGGCATTTCAAGATACTGCCAAATTTAGTTAACCAAGTTAATTGTTTTTCATAATCTGGGGTTTCAATTACAATTGTACGGTTCAGGTTCTCCCATGGAGAATAGTCCCCTTTGGAAGAATCCCTAGGAGGCTTGGAAAAATCCCCAGGCATTATTAAATTAAGTAAATCAACTTTTAATTATTATATCTATATTTGGAAATTTCATTCAAAACCGCTTTTAAAAATTCATTACAACAATTTTTTTTTACCACTTTCTTAATAAGGCAATTCTATTTGATAACTCCTGCCTTTCTTCAATTGTTTTGGCAAAGTTTAATGCCCTATATGAAAGCGCCAATTCTTTTTTCTTTCTGTATTTTTTACCGCCTCTAGTTTGTTTCTTTCTTTTTAACGGCGGAGGAATTTTCGGTTCCACCGATTTTGTGTTTTGTTCCGCCGCCGATATTCTTCAATTGTTATTGGCTGCGGACCCTGTCTTACAGCTGTAGAGGTTTGAGGAACCTCTTCAGTGACACAAGCAGAACTTTCATTCACTTGCGCAGCTTCTAGTGCTAACTGCACGCATCTATCGAAAACGCATGAAATTCTGCTTGCATCGAAAAACTTTTAATTTGCAAATAAAATCAATTAAAACCCGCTTTTATCAAAGACCATATTCACATTCACAACTTCACAATTTTCTTAAAACTACCCTAAGCAGAAAAATGATCTGCTACTTGGCCGGCGCCGGTATGATGCCGCAGATTTCTACAATTATTTAAAATACTTATTCTTGTACACCATCAGTTGAAGTTGCTGTCTGCTGTTTATGTCTTGAACGGATCCTTTCGTTAGTAAATTTCATCGCTTAATAGATTCCTGCATTATGTTTTTAATTGAACAGGCACTTCATCGTTTTTGTTATTTCCAATTTATTTTTGCTGCCCCATATGCGGATCGTCGATATGTTGTTGATTATAGTCCTTTTATGTGTGCTATTATTTGATGCACTTCTGCACTGTTGGAATCTCAGCAGTCTGCTTCCTTTTTAGCAGCAGACTGGCAGGATCTTCCGATTTGGCAGGATCGCTATAAAATGTTCCTAAATGATTAACTCAAGAGTTGGTTTAGCTCGCTTTGCGCGCAGAGCTATGAATAATAATTAAATGAATGAATCTTTATTGAGTAAAAACTTAGCCTATTTATAGCAATTCTTAACTCTAACACTGACGTAAATATTCTTATTTACTAGATACATATTTACATCTATGTCTTACAAACTAAACCTAAGCAAGGCACACACTTGCACACATACACATGCATTCATATGTACATAGCTCGGTAGCTTATACCCCTTTTACATTATTCAAGTCTTGAATTCAATTCTGCCGCGACATAGGCGAAGCGGGTGAGAAGCGAGGGGAAGAGTACACTTGAAAGCGTACCCTCAACTCGTTTCAAGTTTTTCTTGCTATCTCTTTCACTCCTCCTTGTACCCCCATATTTTGTTTCATAATTGGTTTCAAGAAAAATTGACAACTGTAGACACGAATAGAAAACACAAGAGTTGAAAGCAATACTTGACAAATGTAAAACCGGAGTTACTCAATGCATATGTCAGTGCAATCACTCATACTAACATATCTAACGTGGGACTGCGAGTAATGCAGTCCCACACATATGTACGTACACTAAGCATGGAGACGCTGGCAGTGCTGCCGCACATATCTACATATATAGAGCCAGCGTATACAATTGATACAACTCCATGACTTGTGCTGCAAATATACTTAGCGTGTGAAAGTGTTTACGTTGCAGAATGTTTATAAATTCCACAGCTAGCCGTTTAGAAGTCAGCGTGTGACTTTGTTGTTGTTAGTGAGTTGCTCTGACATACTACAATAGGGCGATATGAATCGCTTATGTTTGCCGGTTTTCTAGGTTTTAGTAATGGAGCCACTCTCGCCTTTTTCCATAGAATAGAGCCGCTAAGTATTTGCGCCCTCCTGGCCTAGATGATTCAGCATCTTCATGGCAATGCCGTCGGGGCCGATGGATTTTGAGGGCTTAGCCTGTCTGATGGCTTCCTTGACCTCTGAGGCAGTGATGAAAATGGGCGTATTTCGGTTTTTATATTTACGCGCCTCTCGCATGGTTCTACGTTTAGCTCTATCGGGCGGGGAATGTAGTACAAATTGTCTACAGAAGGAGTTCGCACATCCCCTAGGGTCCTTCTTCACCCTGTCTCTAGGTGTTGTTTCCATTTGGCCAGTTTATGTTTATCGACCAACCTACGAATTTCCGCGTTGAGATCCTTTATACGGGGGTCTGGGGGATTGAGACTTCGCACTTCATCTCTTTCTCTAGCCATGGCCGCTGCCTCCGCGGGGAAATTTGGTCTTATTTGAGATATTCGACCCGCAGGAATGAAGCGTTTAGAGGCCAAGTCAATGATGTTGCGGAAGTCTCGTTCGCCTTTGCGTACGTCCGTAGGAATGGATAGAGCAGCCAAGGATTCGTCCGTATATGTCTGAAAACTGTCCCAGTCCGCCTTGGTAAAGTTAATATATGTACCATGCTCAGGTGTAATAAAGTCCGTCGGTCGTTCGATGGTAATGACTATTGGGAGATGGTCAGACGCCAACGTGAGTATGGGTCGCCAATTGGTGTTGTGCAATAGTCCTGCACTTACGATGGAAATATCTGGCGAACTATAGCAGTTACCCGATACTCTCGTTGGGACGCCTCCGTTCAATGTACAGAAAGCCGTATCATCTATTTGTTCTGCAAGTACATGCCCCCTATTGTCTGCTGGCAAGTTTGAGTGCCACATGTCGTGGTGCGCATTGCAGTCGCCCAGGATCACGCGGTTATCTCCTCGTAATAGCAAGCTAATGTCGGGGTGATAACCGGTGGGGCAACAGCGGGTATGTAGATGTTAATGATTTGCAGATCGACATCTCCTGTACGGATGGTAATACCTTGGCTTTCTAAGATATCATCCGTTCCTTCGATGTCGGTATCAAATAGATGATACTGTACAGAGTTGTGCGTTATGAACGCTAGACCACCTCCCAAACCTCCTGTTACTCTATGACGGTCTTTCCGGTGGATGTTATATCCGCCATAGGTAATGAGGTCCGACCTAGGACTGAGCTTGGTTTCTTGGACTGCGGCAAGTTTTATGTCATATTGCGTCATCAAATTAGTTATCTCTGCAATCTTACCAGTTAATCCGTTACAGTTGTGCTGTAAGATTTGGAAGTGCGCCGGTGGGGTCGATGTCGAGTTAACCATAGGCGTGAGAGACGGATGTGTTCGCCCAGGTGTTGGTAGGCTAAGACCAAGGCTGTGCCTCAGCCTAGTTAGCTGTGGACCCGGTGTAACCGGGTTGGCTGGCGTCGTAGGTTGATGTGTGTTACAGCATGGTGCGATGAACGCATCCGTCCAGAGGTTCCTGTTAGCGAGCCTAGAGCATAGATGTACGTGGCATTGGCCTAAGCAGTTATTGCATTTGACCGATGACGCGAGCGTGTATTATCTTTGCCGACAAACAGTACACGTAGAGACAGGTGCGAGAAGATGTTGATCCTGACTTACGTGAAAATTTAAACGGGAGGGGGGTGTGATATAGAAACAGAGAGAGACTGGTGCTCGGAGTTGCTCATGTCTAAACTGCTCCTGTGGGAGCGAGAGTGTTGAGCTGCTGCGCGTGATGTTGACGCCATGCATTGTTAACAACAACAACAACAACAACAACAACAACAACAACAACAACAACAACATGTTGACGCCATAAGGCACGAGCAACAGTCTGGAGTTTGTGTGGCGGGTATAGCAGAAGTGCTGCTAGTCGTTAAGACATTATTATTATTGCTATTAGTATTGCTACTAGAAAGTGGCGGTAGGGGTGCGCTTGAACGGCGCTTACCGCGGGACGCCCGAGGGCACAAACAACAAGGGGCCACGAAAGTACTAAAGAAAGTACGTGGTCTGTGGATGTTAAGGTTAAGCCCTGTACATCCAGATTTATGGAGCCATCTCTTACACGAGAAGCCTTGCACAGAATGCGACCGTTTAATATATATCTTTTTGCAACAGACACTGCATATCCATTCTTTTGGTCCGGGGTTCGGCTCAACGCCCGCCCGTAACAGTAGAATATCTTGCAGCCCTGCTGCAAGGGGGGAGGATGATAGTTTCGGAATGGGACAAAACATACTAAACAGGGTTACATTGCCTTCGAGGCTAGTTTCTTGTATTGACGGTTCTACGACGACATTTTCGTACGACAGCGATTTTTACGATTGCAGTTCCGTCGTGCAGCGCCATGTCGTAAGGAAACGTGCGACATAAAGAAACCGTTATAAAATCCAAAATAAACCATAAAATCATTCGGGATTGGCGCAGAACTGAATATTTTCTACTTTTACACCAGTTTATAGCAAAAAATGTGCTTGGAACTCGGGGAAGGTTTTCGTCAAAACCCCTTGGCACTGAATGTGTTAAAAAAGAAAATGGTGAGGATTGGTAGATATCATTGAGGTGAGTATAAATATATAATTTTTTTTGGGGCAAACAACAACAACAACAAGTGTTATTAAGGGTCAAAGTTCATTTAAAGCGTTTTTTGAAATCAAAATTTCTCAAAAACTAATGAACCGATTTTAAATTTTTTTTTGGGTAGGTAATTGAATTACCTTTCATTTGATGTATTAAGTGTAAGTGCAAAATTTAAAGTAATTTTTAAAATCAGTATTTCTTATAAATCGATTTTCAATTTTTTCT
Organism: Campiglossa producta; assembly: GCA_964058755.1. Classification (NCBI taxonomy): domain Eukaryota; kingdom Metazoa; phylum Arthropoda; class Insecta; order Diptera; family Tephritidae; genus Campiglossa; species Campiglossa producta. Next base: position 31,777,503 of record CAXKVI010000003.1, on the reverse strand, counting down.
TTGCATTGGGTAGGTAGTTGAATTACCTCTCATTGTACAGTTGCTGGCTGTTCAAAACCGCGTATAAGCAAAATGCAATACGGCGTGTATATTTTTTTACGCAGAAGGACTTGGCATTACATTAGTATCGTACCGTGGGGCTGGTGCCATGGTTCAAGCAGCCACCCGGACTTGGCATGGCGTAGCCCAGGGTTATTTATCATACGCAGAAGGACTTGGCATGATGTAGACCAATTTTGCACATACGCGGCTTCGCATGGTTTTGATTGAACCAAGAATATTATAAAGTATTTCAAATGAAAGCTTAAATTATTTCCCATCTTACTAAATTATCTTTACACATAGTTAATATAGCAATTAAATTAAAAAAATTAAGTTTCTTAAAAACTGGAGATATTATCAAGAAAATATGATTATTTTAGGAAATTCTTTGCAGCTGCATATTTAAGACATATATATATCATAATGAAAGGTATTGAAATTACCTATCCAACAACGCCAAAATCTTGGAAATCGGTTCAGTACTTTAAGCGGAATTTAGATTACAAATTGTTTTTGTGAACTTTGACCATGAATATCTTTTGTTGTTGTTGTTTGCCCCAAAAAAGAAATACCATAACGTTATAAAAATACCCAACGATTCCAATAGTTTTTTGTTTTTTTTAGAGTTGGAGCTATTCTGCATTTGTTCCCAACAACAAAAAATGTAAATTCAAATTGTTAGCCAATCAGAAATGTAACCGCTGTTTTTTCTGCAAGTTTCTGCTGATTCCTGTTCGACGAAGAATTAGCAGAAATGGAGATTTTTACAGCTTTTTACAAGATTCTCTTCTGCTGACAGTTCTTTGCTATATTTTTCAAGAAACATACCTTATGCCTCGACAGCTGTCAAAATCTGCTTAACCTTGTATTATTGATGGGGCTATCTATTATATGGGGCTACCTATCGTTACTCCCTGCAAAAACCGTTGGACTATGTATTCCAAAATTTGATATGGGAGTACTCCAATAGTAATCCTTTGTATAACACATCGGTCCACCTTCAGCTTTTTGAAAGCCGATATCACAATATCGCTCTGACAGTATATACTCCAAGTAAAACATTGAGTACATTGCAAAGTACTCTGACAGTAGTTACTCCAAGGAGTAATAACATTGGAGTAGTTTGCAAGGTGCTCTGACGGTAGATATTTCAAGGAATAACAACATTGGCGTACTCTATGGAGTAGCACAAACAAAGCGAATGTTGGAGTAGGTCGCCCAGTCCTAGGACATTGCAATGTTAATTAGAGCCCAATTTTTATATCAAAAAGGATTACATTTGGAATACTGTGATGCTCCAATTGGAGCACTCTTTGTATAGGAAATAGAGTGCTCTCGATTTTTGCAGGGCTACAACAACTTTGCTGGTTGCATTGTTTCTTAGCGAGTACCTGTGCTAAATGGTCTAAGCCGCCATAGTGAAAATGAAGTACTTTATATTGCGATTCTCTGGACGCTACTACGAGTTGCCCAGATGTACAAGAATCATCGTTGAAAAATAAGCGCAACGAACGTATTTGGCTAAGATCCACAGAAAAACGGCGAAACTTCTTAAAATTTTTCCATTGAGCAATTTGCGAAATTTCCTCTGAAGTCTCATTTTGGTATTGCAGGGAGAAATCTAAAGTTGAATATGTTTCCTCGGATAAATAATCCCGTTTGAAATATATATTTTTTAAGTCAGTGACAACGCTGCCTACGGGGTGAATTAGACTTGAATTTTCAATATGAGGATTGGATATTGTTATGTCAACAGTAGTCATCGGAGTTATGCTAAGTAACGCCCTTAAATCAGGTACAGGATCTATCCGATCACCTAAAAGCGGCTGAAGTTCATTTCTTAATTCTTGAATTTCATAGTTTGGGAAATCGCTTTCTTGTTTGTTTTCGATGTATGCCTTCGATTCAACAGATCGAGGGGTAACGCAGCATCGGCCCATATCTAGTGAACCATCTTTTAAGTTATCCTTGTTCAGATATTTGTTTTCATATAACCTCGATTTACAAAGAGACGTATTTGGAATCCATGTAAGCACTAATGTTGAACGACTAGCTTTATTAAATTGATCCACAAATGCCTTGCGGGTAACCGTTAAATATCCTGGGTGATGTATCATCTCAGGTTCTTTTCGCAATGAGACCGGTGGGTGAACACAGACGTTATTTTTACAAAACAACACGTCGTTGTCCTCATTAGGAACCATTTTTTTATTAATTTGTCCGTCTCCAAAGAAAATAGTCGATACTTTTCTAAACATATTTTTTACAGATAGTCCGTAGTATTAGAAATGATAGAAAATCGATGACAAAACAAGAATGCTGATGTCACATTTTACAACCCTACTACCGCGATGCATGGATGTTACATCCATACTGAACGGTTAGCATGAAAAATTCTTTTATCGCGATGCATATCGCAAAATATCAAATTCCCACCACTAGGTTCACTACATCAACGAAGCAAACTACAGCTGTTTAGGCACATTACGCGAGAGCGAGTTTTGGTACATGCATATTTTTCGAATATGACACAAAGCGGAGAGACGATAGATCAACTCTTCGAGAACAGGGTTGCAAGAATAACCCACGAAGGTGATTAAGCTGATGCTCTAAAGCGAGATGGTTTAAGCATGTCGCAGGGGCTCAAAGTAAATATTGCTCTATGGAGATATCACATTTGAGGTGTAAGAGTAGGTCGCCTCCCCGCTGGTGCACCCTGGGTAACGCTAAATGACCTACACGGGTACGCGGCTAGTTTCTCGTATTGCCGGTTCTACGAGAATGGTACCAGTACTTGTGCTGTACCCATCGTGCCGAAACTACCCGGGCCATTTTTTTATATCGTCCCGGCCAAGAGCAATACACGCGGTGTGACCCTGTCTGACATTTGGACAGGGCTACACCTCGTGACAAAAACAACAACAACAACATATCACATGCAAAATCTGGCCCCTATTGGAAACGCTTATGGCGTGTCGTAAGAGGGTTAAAATTTAGACCATACCATGGAAATTAAAAAATTTAATTTTTGTCTAAAGCTGATGACCCAATGTACGCTTGCTTTGCTTGCCTAGGCTTACCTTGCTTTCCTTTGAAAGCTTCTGTGGCCAAATAGAAGCTGCAAAAGTTGTCAAAAATACAGGATGACACAAACAAGACAACAACAAGACAAACAGTGAAGCTTGTAAAGCGCTGCCAAATAGAGATTTGGGCTATTGGACGCTTTGAAAGTTCCCTATGTACAGTCACTTCTCAGAGCAGAAAACCCAGGACATCGCCATGGATCTCTGCGCAGTGGAACCACCCGGGGTTTTACCTCGGCCAAGGACTGTCACTTTCAATGTAACCCTGTTTAGTATGTTTTGTCCCATTCCGAAACTATCATCCTCCCCCCTTGCAGCAGGGCTGCAAGATATTCTATTGTTACGGGCGGGCGTTGAGCCAAACCCCGGACCAAAAGAATGGATATGCAGTGTCTGTTGCAAAAAGATATATATTAAACGGTCGCATTCTGTGCAATGCTTCTCGTGTAAGAGATGGCTCCATAAATCTGGATGTTCAGGGCTTAATCTTAACATCCACAGACCCCGTACTTTCTTTAGTACTTTCGTGGCCCCTTGTTGTTTGCGCCCTCGGGCGTCCCGCGGTAAGCGTCGTTCAAGCGCACCCCTACCGCCACTTTCTAGTAGCAATACTATTAGTAATAATAATAATGTCTTAACGACTAGCAGCACTTCTGCTATACCCGCCACACAAACTCCAGACTCTTGCTCGTATCTTATGGCGTCAACATCACGCGCAGCAGCTCAACACTCTCGCTCCCACAGGAGCAGTTTAGACATGAGCAACTCCGAGCACCAGTCTCTCTCTGTTTCTATATCACACCCCCCCTCCCGTTTAAATTCTCACGTGAGTCAGGATCAACATCTTCTCGCACCTGTCTCTACGTGTACTGTTTGTCGGCAAAGATTATAACTGATAAGGCCAATGCCACGTACATCTATGCTCTGGGCTCGCTAACAGGAACCTCTGGACGGATGCGTTCATCGCACCATGCTGTAACACACCTCAACCTACGACGCCAGCCAACCAGGTTACACCGGGTCCACAGCTAACTAGGCTGAGGCACAGCCTTGGTCTTAGCCTACTAACACCTGGGCGAACACATCCGTCTCTCACGCCTATGGTTAACTCGACATCGACCCCACCGGCGCACTTCCAAATCTTACAGCACAACTGTAACGGATTAACTGGTAAGATCGCAGAGATAACTAATTTGATGACGCAATATGACATAAAACTTGCCGCAGTCCAAGAAACCAAGCTCAGTCCTAGGTCGGACCCCATTACCTATGGTGGATATAACATCCACCGGAAAGACCGTCATAGAGTAACAGGAGGTCTGGGAGGTGGTCTAGCGTTCATAACGCACAACTCTGTACAGTATCATCTATTTGATACCGACATCGAAGGAACGGATGATATCTTAGAAAGCCAAGGTATTACCATCCGTACAGGAGATGTCGATCTGCAAATCATTAATATCTACATACCCCCTGTCTCAAGTTGCCCCACCGGTTATCACCCCGACATTAGCCTGCTATTACGAGGAGATAACCGCGTGATCCTGGGCGACTTCAATACGCACCACGACATGTGGCACTCAAACTTGCCAGAAGACAATAGGGCATAGTGTGTCAATACCAAGTGTGAACTCTTCTTTTGACAACACACATTAAAATGTCGGTTTGTTTACATCATGCACATATTAAAATGTCGCCAGCACCGAATAACAGAAAAGCAATGGCGTTGTTTAACATCCTGCACACATCAACATGGCGGTCTCCTATCTTTTACCTAATGGTAGAAAGAGATGGGAAGATGGAAAGAAGTGAGACAAAAAAGGAAATTAAAAACAGGTGACTAAACTCACTTTGAAGTTTTCACGACTATGTCTATGATATCACACTTGTTATTAACCACAATCTCAAACAGGTGTTAAACTCATTCTGGAATTTTGACGTCTATGCAGAAGAGTTTACACTTGGTATTGATACACAATGCAATAGGGGGCATGTACTTGCAGAACAAATAGATGATACGGCTTTCTGTACATTGAACGGAGACGCCCCAACGAGAGTATCGAGATCTGACAATATCTCAGACAAAATCAACGGTGACGCTTTTTACGACATGGACGCACCAGGTGAGAAATGAATTAGACATTTTCGTTGATGGCACTAAGCTACCAACTGTCAGCCACCCAAAGTTATTAGGGATGACACTGGATAATACTTTCTCATTTGCTGGTCATGTGTCTGCAATGGTCTCAAAGGTACGTGGTCGCAACAAGATCCTCAAGTCTCTTGCCGGCAGTACTTGGGGAAAAGACAAAGAAACGTTGCTGACTACATATAAGGCCATTGGCCGACCAGTCTTTGACTATGCTGCACCCATATGGTCGCCTAATGTACATAACACCAACTGGACGAAGTTACAAGTCTGCCAAAATACTGCCATCAGAACTGCTACGGGATGTCTCCTCATGTCTTCCGAGTCTCACCTCCATCAGGAGGCAAAACTGCTCAATGTAAAAGAGCATGCGGAAATGCTGAGCAGGCAATTCCTTCTGAACTGACACAAGCCAGCACATCCAAACCGTCATCTTTTGGACATAGATCCGCCCCCGAGAGACATAAGGAGACATCTCCGTAAGCATTATGATGATATCAGGCATCATATTACCTTGCCGTTTGATCTGCAGAATCATAAGCGGGCTCTAACCGACATCCACACCGAGTCGGTAGACACTTTTGTCGGATCTCTACCTGTGAATCCCGTTCTGAACAGTCCTCCACCGGATATTGCTGAAGAAGAACGCACCTTACCAAGGGAGACAAGAGTGACCTTGGCACAGCTTAGGTCTGGATATAGTGTAAGGTTAAACTCCTACTTATCCAGACTTAATGATACAATCTTAAATACATGCCCTGCATGTGGTAGGACCCCCCATGATACTCTACATCTCTTCAATTGTTCATCTGAACCTACTCTTCTAACCCCTCTGTCCCTCTGGACAAACCCTGTTGAAACTGCACGTTTCCTTGGACTCCCCTTAGAAGAGCTTGATGAAGATCTTCGGAATGATCATACACTCTAGACAGGGCAATGCATTGTTAACAACAAAAACAACAACACGCTTTGAAGCGTTTCAAGCAAGAAAATTAAGGCTGCCACTGGGCCAATTTTTATACATTTCAGTAGAATTCAAAAGAATGTTGACATTTCTCGAGGCAAAGCAAGCGTGAATTGGGCCATTACCTTAATACTTGGAATCGATAGGACTATGGTAGGAGATATTACATAAAAAATTTGGTTCCGATTGGGAACACTTAATGCGTGTCGCAGGGAGTAGTCTGAACTTTAGCCCCCCTGTGACGACTGTACAATAATGACGACAGGGAAGGGCCCCTATACTGATGAACTGTGTGCGAAAATCAATATTTACCTCTGCGACCTTTCCGGGGTTTTCACTGAGCGAGATTTGACGATATCACCGACTAAATCTACGGCGACACTTTTTACGACATGGACGCACCAAGTGAGAAACGAGGTAGACATTTACGTTGATGGCACTAAGCTACCAACTGTCAGCCACCCAAAGTTACTGGGGATGACACTAGATAATACTCTCTTTGTAGTGTCGTGGTATGGGGCGGTGAAATATAATAGTGCAAACGCAGAATTTAACAATTTATGCAACTATCATTGCGACTATGCATCTATTTATTTCTGTGTAAAAAAGAATATTATCAGTACAAGATCATTTGTGTTAACATGTTTTACAAAAGAAATTTTTCATTGCTTACCGCAGTTTGCGCCTTCCTCTTGCTTATCCACGACACTAATGATATTGAAATCGAAAGTGCAACGAATAAGCAAAAGGGAATTGACAACTAGCGATGAGCAGACATATACATATAAATTAAACCGGTTAGAGATGGTCGTTTTGTCACATCCCCACCCCCGTGGATCGCTATGATTCACCACACTCTATGTCCAAAACGGCCAACTTGGAAACTGGACGTCGAAGTACCCCTGTGCTCGTTCTTACATCCGCTCTTCTTATCTCACCATCCGCACCCCTATACACGCATTCAACCACACCGCGGCACCACTGTCGCCTCGGCATATTTGGATCGCATATGAAGACGAGATCATCCACACACAACTCCTTCGACGGTACACACCATTTAGCTCGCCTTGTCAGAGTAGGTAAATACTCTATTACCCAACGCTTCCAAAACCTGTCGCGCAGCTGCCTTGCAACCCTCCATTGCTTCTTCAATGCACACGTTCTCTCTTCCGCTTCCTTTATGCAAGGTGTCTGCATCGCGTTAGATGAACCCAACAAAAAATGATTCGGACTAAGTGGCTCCTCTTGGTCCACGGAGATCGGTAGATGAGTGAGCGGCCGCGAGTTTACAATGTTTTCAGCCTCAATGATTACGCTTTGCAGGGTATGTTCGCGGGGAGCAACTTCTTTCAATGTGTGGCTTAGCACTCGTTTCACGCAAAGTACCATGCGCTCCCATATACCGCCTTCTGCTGGATTGTGTGGGCAATTAAAGGCCCACTCAACGCCTTTCGATGATAACTCGTCACTCACACGCTCGCAGTCGAACACTTCATCAAACCGTTTCGCTTCCTGATCAGCACCAACAAAATTCTTGCCGTTGTCGCTCCTCAGCTTTACTGGCACACCTCGTCGATTGATGAAATTTCTGATAGCTAGAATACAGGCGTCGGTGGACAAATCGAAAGCCACCTCTAAATGGATTGCGCGGACTGTGAGGCAAGTGAAAAGGGCTATCCACCGCTTCTCAGTACGTCGACCGATCGTAACCTTTAGAGGGCCGAAGTAGTCCAGACCGGTATAGCTGAACGGCCGGACGTAAGGCGTTAACCTGTCCTTGGGAAGCGGACCCATAATTGGCTGCACTGGCTTGGAGCGCGCGACCCTGCATTCCATGCACTCGCTTACAACTCTTCGTAAAACCTGCCTTATGTTGACTATCCAAAATTTACGCCTTATTTCACCAATCGTTGCCTCTACATTCTGGTGCTTCATTTTACAGTGATGATACGCGACAATCAACGTCGTGCTGCGATGCGGCAGTATTATTGGATGTATGGCGTCCAGTGGTAGCCAGCTGGCTGCTTGGATCCTACCACCCACCCTGATTACCGAAGATTCGTCCAAGTACGGCGACAAGTTGCAGAGCTGACTCTCCTTAGGAATGACCTCTCCATCTTTTAGTAGCTTTAGCTCAGCACCTATATTGCAGACTGGGCTTCGCGGCATAAGTATACTTCAGCATCTTGCAACTCTTGCGACGTAAGGCCGTGGTCACCGCCACTAAAATTTCGATATCGTGCACGTTGTATGAACCTTAATATCCAGGCCGTAGTTCTCTTTAATCTAATGTATAATGAAAAACGTTTAAAATCAATAATACTGTTATTGTTGGTAAAAAATACATATTTCTTTCGAGTCTCGTCGTCCTTGTCGCACTCTGCGCGTTCAGTGGTTGGAGCGCGCGGCCACGACTCTGCGGGCATATACAAAAACTTTGGACCTGAGAACCAACGCGTTGACGGGTCAAGATCTACCCCACTCGTTCGACGTGTTGCAGCGTCAGCGACATTTTCACTTGTAGGGAGCCATCTCCAATCTTTCGTCGACGTTTGCGATATTTTTATTTATTTATTTATTATTACGGCTTTTCAAGCCTAAAACTTAAAATTAAAACATTTATAATGTACTTATAAATGACTTATACCACTATGATTATGTGCTGTCAGAATGCACAGAATGCGCTACGAACGGCTTATACTGTCTATGATTTGAGTTAATCCAGCTGACCACGGTTGTTGAGTCACTCCAAAATATACGCGAGGAAACTTCGATTCGATGCTCGTCGACAACCGTTTGGGCCAGTCGGGTTCCGAGTACGGCGGCTTGGAGCTCGAGCCTTGGTATCGTCATTGGTTTCATGGCAGCGCATTTCGATTTTGCGCATACGAATGACACGTTGATGGCTCCATCATCGGTGACATACCTCCAGTAGCAAACAGCAGCAAACGCGTCCTCACTGGCGTCGACAAAAACGTGTAGCTCCAACCGCTTCGGCGCACCATACTTGAAATAAAAACGATCTATTTTAACCGAGGTCGTTCTTCGAACCTCTTTCTGCCAACTTCTCCAAGCGGTGGTGATGTCATCAGGGAGTGGCTCGTCCCAATTGATTTTACGCCGCCATACTTCACGCATTATAAGCTTAGCTCCAACGGCTAGATGGCTTAAGAATCCCAGTGGATCAAATATCGACATTACGTAGCTAAGTACTTCGCGTTTTGTTGGCGGCCTACTACCACTGATGACATCAGCGCCCAACCGTGGGAATCGTAATTCGTATCTAAAGGTGTCGTCCTGAGGCTGCCAAAACATACCAAGAACTTTTTCGGTTGATGGGTTCTGTGCGCTGAAGTAGGTACTCCTCATACTGTTGGCTTCCACTTCGCTGCCGATCGCTTCTATTACGGCTATTGAGTTAGAAATATACCCACGCATATGAAACCCGGCTGCTTCATGTATTTGGGACACCTGCTTGGCGATACTCACCGCCTGCTCCACCGACTCGAAGCTGTCGACAAAATCATCAACGTAGTGATGCTGCAAGATTGACTCTACTGCGCGAGGAAATTTATCTGCATATTCCACTGCATTCAACGTCTTTACATACTGCGCAGCGCACGGGGAGCAGGCGGCACCGAAAGTCATAACTTGCATCTCGTATACATCTAGCGGACTCTTGTCGTTTTCTCTCCATAAAAACCTCTGACTACACCTATCTTCTTGCTTAACGTACACCTGATGAAACATCTCGGCTATGTCTCCACATACGCCGACTGACCCAATACGAAAATTAAACAACACGGAGGGCATCGGCTGATACTCTTGTGGCCCTTTAAGTAAACATGAATTTAGTGACACGCCCCCTACAGATGCAGCAGCATCGAATACAAGACGTAACTTCCCTGGCTTATTGGGATTTACTACAGCAAAGTGGGGCAAGTACCATAACTTTGAATTAAATATTTCTCTCTCGCACGGTGCCAACTTTCGTGCATACCCTTTCTCAATGTAACGATGAATAATTTCTTTATACGCCGCGGCGAAAATGTGGTCACTTTTAAATTTGCGCTCGATGCCAAAAAATCGGTTTTCGGCCATTTTATAACTATCAGGCAGCTCAACATGGTCACTCTTCCAGAGGAGCCCTGTGTGGAACCTACCATTTATACGAACCGTGGTTTCCCTAAGTATGCGTTCGGCGCGTTTGTCAGCGTCGCTCTTCACTGCCGGAGCGGGTCGTACTCCAAAGCTATCAATCTCAAAATATTCTTGTACTAGCGCATGTAAATTATCACTCACCTTACATACATGTAAACACGAGGCGTTTGAAGCGACATTATGTCCAGTCGGACCGAAGATTACCCAACCGAGCTCGGTGTTGGCTGCATATGGACCTCGACCCTCCAGTGGGATGGTGACGGACGGCAAACCCAAGTGGCAATGATCCAGACCGATGAGAATCATTGGAGTTACATTCGAATACGGCAAAGGCCAGCTTGGCAAGTGGCTGAGAGAGACTCCCCGTAGATCATTGCTGCTCAAGCTTTGCACTGGAAGATTAAGGTTCGGCAAAACGTAAACCCGACGCAATTCATGGCGCTTACTAATTCCCTTTCCGCTGATGTAGATGTTGACTAATGATGCTGCTTCCTTGGCGGTTCTTCCACCTAACCATTGCATGTTCAGATCGCATTCTTCTCCGCGGATGCCCAGCCTTCCCAGAAGACTCTTGTCCATCATCGTGATGGAGGAGCCCTCGTCCAACATGGCATATGTGTCAACCCTTCGATGCGGCCCATACAGCGTAACTGGCAAGAGGCGGAATAGGAGACCTTGTTTAGACGTGTTGGAGGAGCAGCTCAGAATTGGTTCTGCTACGTTGGTGGTGCTAACCAGCTGTTGTCCGCGTTGTGATGTGGGCGTCGTACTAGCGTTACGACTTGGCTCGTGCAAGAGTTTGTTGTGCTTACGTTGACAACCATCAACCATGCACAATGTGCGACTACGACAATCGCGCGACGAATGGCCACTCCTCAAACACGAGAAACATAAGTGGTTTTGTTTAACCTGTGTCCATCTATTAGATACGTCGGAATCTAAAAACGTTTTGCATGTCATTACTTTATGTTGCCCTTTGCATACTGGGCACCTAACAGAGGGTTGAAACGCACTAGACCTATTTTCCGTGGCATGCAATACTACTCGACGACGGCTATCACTTTGCTGCAAGGTACAGACTAAACTAGCTAATTCGCTGAGCCAGTCGCTAAAATTGACAACAGTTGGGTACGGTTTAATGGCGGCGGCGTATCTGGCCCAATCCATTCGCTTGCTGATTGGAAGCTTGCTGACCAGCTCCTCTAACAACGTTGGGTTGGACAGATGATGTGTGCCATTCACAGATTGCAAAAAAACAGATAAATTTTTAGCTTTCGTTGCGAACGGAATAAGTTTCTCTATAGCGGACTCTGCTATGGGACTAATCTCTTTCAGCTGTTGGAGTTGGCTTCGTATCAAGTACTCAGGTCTGCCAAATCTAAAATGTAGTTGCTCCATGACAGTACTGACATTATCTGGGTGTATAAGCAACGATTTGACAACCTCCCTAGCTTCGCCCTTTAAACATTTTAAAAGACGTTGGTTATTTTCTAAGTTAGTGTAACCGTAGGCGGCAGTAGACTGGCTAAACGCATTTGAAAATAATGGCCAGTCTTCAGGTTTACCACTAAATTCAGGCAAATCTTGAAGTTTACGCAGAACATGATAATTGACACCAGTAGCTAACGATTGCGGTGTGCGAAACCCATTTGAAAAATATTCTGTATTGGTTGTTGTTGTAGGAGGACGACAAGGCAGTGCACTAAAGGCGACATTCGACTGATACCCGTTATTGACGTTAGGCATTGTTGTTGCTGGCTGTGAAGCAACTGTATATAGGTACGTTGGCGAAGTACCTGATATAGTTGACGGTTGCCCACCGATGGTACTGTTTAACTGTGCATATTGCACCATATTATTAAGGCTACAAGGTGTGGGCTCGATGGATTGGCGGGTATTTTCGTCAAAGTATCTACGTTGGTTGGTGTTGTGCACCTGCGCTTGCGTATCTCGAAGCTGATTCTCTAATGATTGTATTTTATCTAATAAGAGACTCACCTGATGTGCTGAGATTAAACTATTTTCAGTTTCAGACCCTGATGGCTTACATACGGCGGCTGTGTTGTACGTGTGGGCGTTGTTATTTGCAAACGGAATAGTAGCAGCTGATGATGTGGTGCTAATGTTAGTTCCCATCGGCATGGTGGTTACTGATGAGGCGGCAGTGGCAATAAGTGTTTCTGTTGTTGTTTCAGCTGCATTAGCATTGGTAACTGGCGTGACAATAGGGGTGGCGGTAGTTGTAATAGGGGCTACGGCGGCGGTTGCAGCTTGTGTGACCACTGATGTTGAGGCGGTAGTGGCGGTGGTGGTCACTGTTGAAATGTCTGTGGCTGAATTGGCTTGCATAGCGGACATTGTCATAAGCGCTGATATTGCATTGGCTGATGAAGCACTCATCACGCTGGAAGTCTCGGCTAGTTCTGGTGTACCCTCTTGCAGGCGCGGGCTACGTCTCGGCGGAGTACGTTTCATTATTTGCAAGAGTTATATGTTGTATAAATTAGCGCAATTACTATTTGCGCAACAAGTTTTAGCGCGTTGAAAAAATGTGCAATCAAAATGTATCGCTCAAAAAGTTGTATGGCAAACAACGGATCTGCAAATCAACCGCTATGAGTGCCCGTTATGTCCAAAGGCAATTCGGCCAATACACTACCAAATAAAGGCTGCGAAATAAAGCTGTAGTGTCGTGGTATGGGGCGGTGAAATATAATAGTGCAAACGCAGAATTTAACAATTTATGCAACTATCATTGCGACTATGCATCTATTTATTTCTGTGTAAAAAAGAATATTATCAGTACAAGATCATTTGTGTTAACATGTTTTACAAAAGAAATTTTTCATTGCTTACCGCAGTTTGCGCCTTCCTCTTGCTTATCCACGACACTAATGACATTGAAATCGAAAGTGCAACGAATAAGCAAAAGGGAATTGACAACTAGCGATGAGCAGACATATACATATAAATTAAACCGGTTAGAGATGGTCGTTTTGTCACACTCTTATTTGCTTGTCATGTATCTGCAATGGTCTCAAAGGTACGAGGTCGCAACAAGATCTTCAAGTCACTTGCCGGCAGTACCTACTTGGGGAAAAGACAAAGAAACGTTGCTGACTACATATAAGGTCATTAGCCGACCAGTCTTTGACTATGCTGCACCCATATGTTTGCCTAACGTGCGTAACACCAACTGGACGAAGTTACAAGTCTGCCAGAATACCGCTATCAGAACTGCTACCGGATGTTTCCTCATGTCTCCTGAGCCTCACGTTCATCCAAAGCAAAACTGCCACTTGCATAAAAGCCGATAACGCCTAATCGGTGATTAACTTGACAGCTAACCATACAAAATACGTCAATTAAACTCCGGTTAGTCGTTATCGGCTTTTATGCAAGCGGCCCTTAATGTAAGAGAGCACGCGGAAATGCTTAGCAGGCAATTCCTTCTGAACTGCCACAAGCCAGGACATCCAAACCGTCATCTTTTAGACATAGATCCGCCTCCGAGAGACATGAGGAGTCATCTCCGTAAGCATTATGACGAGATCCGGCATCATATTACCTTGCCGTTTGATCTGTGGAATCGTAAGCCGAGTCGGTTGAAACTTTTGTCAGATCTCTACCTGCAAACCTCGTTCTAAACAGTCTTCCACCCGATATTGCTTAAGAAGAACGCTCCTTACCAAGGGAGACAAGAGTCACCATGGCACAGCTTAGGTCTGGATACAGTGTGTGGTTAAACTCTTACTTATCCAGACTGAATGACACAATTTTAAAAAAAGGTTAAAGGTTCCCTTGTGTACAGTCACTTCTCAGAGCAGAAAACCCAGGACATCGCCATTGATCTCTGCTCAGTGGAACCCCCTTGGTTTTACCTCGGCCAAGGACTGTCACTTTCAATGCAACCCTGCTTAGTATGTTTTGTCCCTTTCCGAAACTATCATCCTCCCCCCTTGCAGCAGGACTGAAAGATATTCTATTGTTACGGGCGCGCGTTGAGCCGAACCCCGGACCAAGAGAATTGATATGCATTGTCTGTTGCAAAAAGATATATATTAAACGGTCGCATTCTTTGCAATGCTTCTCGTGTAAGAGATGGCTCCATAAATCCGGATGTTCAGGGCTTAACCTTAACATCCACAGGCCCCGTACTTTCTTTAGTACTTTCGTTGCCCCTTGTTGTTTCCGCCCTCGGGCGTCCCGCGGTAAGCGCCGATCAAGCGCACCCCTAACGCCGCAATACTAATAATAATAATAATAATAATAATAATAATAATAATAATAATAATAATAATAATAATAATGTCTTAACGACTAGCAGCACTTCTGATATACCCGCCATACACATTCCAGAGGTGGTGCCTTATGGCGTCAACACCACGCACAGCAGCTCAACACTCCCACCGGAGCAGTTTAGACATGAGCAATGCCGAGCACCAGTCTCTCTCTGTTCCTTCATGACTGGCGCTATAAAATAATTTTGTAAATAGTTGTGCTAGGAAAATATTATTAATACTTGAGAGTAGTGTTCTACAATAAATGGGGAAAAATCGGGTGGTTAAAGGCAGCCAAAGTTGCCCAAATCCGTTAAATTGTTAAAACGGAATTAATTTCAGTAACTGGCACGGGTGTAACAGCAATTGATACTGACGCGGAGTGCTAATCTACGACTAATATGTTAAAATCATCCAGTCGAAAATACGTGAAGTTAGGGTCATTTTCTGCAGACTTTGGCCCACGATATCTATCCCGGGATATAGGTACAGCTTTGAAATTTTCAAATTTTCACATTAGTATTAGATTCGGGGAGGACTATGCAGCAGTATTGGTTTCATCCATTACAAAAAAAAAAGGCTGGCGGCCCTGGGATCTCGGGATCTCTGGGGAAATCCGCTTGCGTTTCGACTAAACAATAGGGCGGCAAAATTTCAAGTTTCAGAGTTCTAATAGGGGACGATTGGTAATAACAAAAAAATACCCTCTTTTTGGAGTTAACTTCTTAGGCGGCCATATGAAGTTTTGATTGAGAGTAAAATAAAATGGATGACGATAAAACAGAAGTTATGGCACGGAAATAGAAATTTTAGCCGAGTTTTAGGCGCGGGCGTTTTTCTTATATCTCGGGAACCGCTCAACCGATTTGGATATAATTTGGCATTATAGATAGTATGATTCATTCTATGATTATATGCGTGGGTGTTGCCACTTTGGGCGGTTGGCGGGGTTGCCACCTATCTAATTTTTTTTTTTAAATATTGAGCAAGATATGCCAATATTGGTATCAAATGAAAAGCATTTTCGACCGTATTCCAAATATTTAAATCTCAACCAGGGTCGGCCACCTAACCGCATTTTATTTGTTTTTATTGATATCTCGGGTACCGCTTGACCGATGAGAATAAAGTTTGGCATTATAGATAGTCATGCCAATTCTAAACAATTTTTCACTAGTGAATCGGTGCAAACCGTTTCACCTTTTCATGCATTTTTGCTCACAAATTATATGAGAGTGAGAAAATCCGCAAAGTGAGAAATTGTTTAGAATCGGCCTGAGTATGATTCGTTCTAAGATTATATGCGTGGTGGTTGCCACTTGGGGTGGTTCACGGGGTTGCCACCTATCTATTTTTTTTTTTAAATATTGAGGAAGATATGCCAATATGGGTATCAAATGAAAGGTATTTTCGACCGTAATCCAAATAGGTAAATCTCAAGCAGGGTTGCCACCTAACCGTATTTTATTTATTTTTATTTATATCTCGGGAACCGCTTGACCGACGTGGATAAAGTTTGGCATTATAGATAGTATGATTTATTCTAAGATTATATGCGTGGGTGTGGCCACTTGGGGCGGTTCACAGGGTTGCCACCTATCTCAATTTTTTTTAAATATTGAGCAGAATATGCCAATATGGGTGTCAAATGAAAATTATTTTCGACCGTATTCCAAATATGTAAATCTCAAGGAGGTTTGCGCCACCTAACCGCATTTTATTTATTTTTATTGATATCTCGGGAACCGCTTGATCGATGTGGAAAAAGTTTGGCATTATAGATAGTATGATTCATTCTAAGATTATATGCGTGGGTGTGGCCACTTGGGGCGGTTCACAGGCTTGCCACCTATCTCAATTTTTTAAAATCTAATCTAGGCTTGCGTCATAATGACGCTTAACCTCCTAGGCGATTTTGGCCGTTTCGCATCAAAGCACGCCAGTCATTCCCTTTTAGCGATAACTGACGCCAATTGGAAACCCCAAGGGAGTTCAAGTCATCCTCCACCTGTTGTTTCCATCTCAGTCGAGGTCTCCCCTTTCCTCTGCTGCCGAGTTCGGGTGTTGATAGGAAAACTTTCTGTGCTGGTGCTTCTTTGTCCATTCGCATAACATGACCCAGCCAGCGGAGCCTTTGGGCTTTAATCCGCTGAACTATGGTCAGGTCTGCGTAAAGCTCGTACAGCTCATCGTTAAATTTCCTTCGATACTCGCCGTTGGTATCACGGGAAGGACCATAAATCTTCCGGGGAACTTTTCTCTCAAATACTCCAAGGGCCATCTCATCTTCTCTTGACACTGTCCATGATTCCGATCCGTACATCAGGACTGGTATTAGAGAGACTTATAGAGCGTGATCTTTGTTTGTCGAGAGAGGACTTTACTTCTCAATTGCCTACTTAGTCCAAAGTAACACTTGTTGGCAAGGGTGATTCTCCGTTGGATTTCTAGGCTGATATTATTTTCGGTGTTAATGCTGGTTCCCAAATAGACGAAGTCTCTCACCGTTTCAAACTTGTAGCTATCAACGGTGAGCTGGCTGCCAAGGCGCAGGTGCGCCGATTCTTTCTTTGATGACAGCAAATACTTCGTCTTGTCCTCGTTCACCGCAAGACCAACTTTTTTCGCTTCCTTACCCAACCCAGAGAAAGCAGCGCTTAGGGCGCGGCTATTAAGGCCAATGATGTCAATATCATCGGCATACGCCAGTAATTGCACGCTCTTGTAAAAGATTGTGCCATTGCGGTTTAGCTCTGCTGCTCGAATTATCTTCTCCAGCATCAGGTTAAAGAAATCGCACGAAAGGGAGTCGCCCTGTCTGAAGCCTCGTTTGGATTCAAATGGCTCAGAGAGGTCCTTCCCGATTCTGAACGGAGCTGTTGCTTTTGCTCAACGGCATTTGGCAAAGCCGTATAAGATTTGCAGAGAAGTTAAATTCAGACATGGCGGCATATAGGCAACTCCTTTTGCGCTGTCAAAAGCGGCTTTAAAATCGACAAAGAGATGGTGAGTGTCGATTCTTTTATCATGGGTCTTCTCCCGGATTTGGCGTATCGTGAAAATCTGGTCGATGGTAGACTTACCAGGTCTAAAGCCACACTGATAAGGTCCAATCAGTTTGTCTACGATGGGCTTCAGTCTTTTACACAATACGCTAGAAAGAACCTTACATGCGATATTAAGAAGACTGATTCCGCGGTAGTTGGTGGGGTTAGCGGGATCGCCCTTCTTGTGGATTGGGCAGAGCACACTTAAATTCCAATCTGGAGGCATGCATTCGTCTGACCATATTCTGCATAAGAGCTGATGCATGCTTTTTACCAGCTCTTCGCCTCCGTGTTTGAACAGCTCGGCGGGTAGTCCGTCTTTCCCAGGCGATTTGTTGTTTTTGAGCCGGTATATAGCTATCCTCACTTCATCATAGTCAGGTGGTGGGACGAATTTTCCATCGTCAGGGATTGGGGTATCGGGTTCGACGTCTCCCTCGCAATTTAGCAGTGAGGAGAAGTGCTCCCTCCATAATTTAAGTACATTCTGTACGTCGGTTACCAGGTCGCCGTTATTGTCCTTACAGGAACTTGCCCCGGTCTTTAAACCCTCCGTCATCCGTCGGATCTTTTCATAGAATTTTCGGGCATCATTGCTGTCAGCCAGCTTCTCAAGCTCCTCACACTCACGCCTTTCGGCTTCACGTTTCTTTTTTCTGAAAAGGCGCCTCTCTCACTGCGGGTTGCGCCCGTTCGCAACGTTTCCCTATATGCAGCGTCCTTTTTGTCCGAGGCAGTGCTACATTCCTCATCGTACCAGTTGTTCTTGCGGGCTCGAAGCCCTATAGTGGCCTCAGCGGCGGTACGTAATGAGTGAGAGATATGCTTCCATTTTTTAAAATATTGAGCAGAATATGCCAATATGGGTATGAAATGAAAGGTATTTTCGACCGTATTCCAAATATGTAAGTCTTAAGAAGGGTTGCCACCTAGCCGAATTTTATTTATTTTTCTCTATATCTCGGGAACCGCTCGACCGATTTGGATAAAGTTTCGCATTATAGATAGTATGATTCATTCTAAGATTATATGCGTGGGTGTTTCCATTTGAGCCTGTTCACAGGGTGCCACCTAACTCATTATTTTTTTTTAAATATAGAGCAATATATGCCAATATGGGTATCAAATTAAAGTTATTTTCGGTCGCATTTCAAATATGACATTTTCTAGCAAGTTTGCCAGCTAGGGTTGCCCCCAAACCGTATTTGATTTATTTTTCCATATATCTCGGGAACCGCTTTGCCGTTTTGCATTAAATTTGGCATTATTAGTAGTATGATTCATTCTACGACTATATACATGGCGGTTGCCACTTGAGGCGGTTCAAAGGGTTGCCACGTATCTATTTTTTTTTAATATTGAGGAAGATATGCCTATATGGGTATCAAGTGAAAGGTATTTGCGACCGTGTTCCAAATATTTAAATTTCAAGCAGGCTTGCCACCTAGTCTTCTTATCTTTCTTCGTACAACTCTCTTTCCTATCTCCCTCCCTTTTGCTCGTCATTGCCCTCTTTCCTTCTACCACGCCCTTCTTCCTCTATATCCCATTCGTATTGGCCTTTGTTAATTTAGGCCTAATTCTACCCATGTATCAAATTTTACGGAAAACGCACCATATATAAGATATTTTCGAATGGATCGTTCCTGGCCCGGAAGTTAGATATTGTGAATCTAAACCATTCTCGAGTACATCTCATTCATATTTCGTTATTTCTGAACTTAACAAGTTAACTTCTTTCACGTATACTGGCAACACGCGGTTTTTTTTTATTATATTGCAGAAATTTGATCCATACATAGCGTTAATAATATTTATTACATATTTTGAGGTTTTCCGGTCAACTGTATAATAATTTAGAGTTTGGAGTTAGGCTCTTTTGACCATTGATTTTTAAGTGCAAATAAAGGATTTTACTCCACTTTTCCAACCCAACGTTTCGCTAGACTTCCTAGCATCATCAGGGGTGATCCGTTTATTTAAAAAACAACAATAAGATTAACAAAGAAAAAACAACAATAAAAACTATATAACACACTTTTCAACAAATTTACGTATATACGTGTAGCCATTAAAACACAAAAACAACCCTTACACAATATGTTTTCTTAGAATCTAACAACTAAAAAATAGTACCATCATCAATTGGTATCATCGTCATACTAAAATTGTAATTATAAACATAAAAGGTACGTTGCTGCGATATTTTGTGTATCCTCTTTTTTGTTGACTGTATTTTCTCTTTTTTCCAATATTCTCAAACTCTCTAATGTGTATCGCGCTCTCCCGTATTTGTTGCGGTCTATTATTTTCGTATTTGCTAAGTCAGCTGTGTGGCCACTTGTCACGATGTGTTGTGATAAGGCAGTTGCAGTTCTTTTCTTTTGTATATCGCTCTCGTGCTCTTTTAGCCTGATGCCAAGTTTACGTTTCGAAGTTCCGATGTATACCCTGTTGCAACTTTCATCTTTTTTACCCTGGCATGTTACTTCAGGAATGATGCCCGAAAATTCTATGAAAAGATCCGGCGGATTACGGAAGGTTTTAAGACCGGGGCAAGTTCCTGTAAGGACAATAATGGCGACCTGGTAACCGACGTACAGAGTGTACTTAAATTATGGAGGGAGCACTTCTCCTCACTGCTAAATTGCGAGGGAGACGTCGAACCCGATACCCCAATCCCTGACGATGGAAAAGTCGTCCCACCACCTGACTATGATGAAGTGAGGATAGCTATATCCCGGCTGAAAAACAACAAAGCGCCTGGAAAAGACGGACTGCCCGCCGAGCTGTTCAAACACGGAGGCGAAGAGCTGGTAAAAAGCATGCATCAGCTCTTATGCAGAATATGGTCAGACGAGTGCATGCCTCCAGATTGGAATTTAAGTGTGCTCTGCCCAATCCACAAGAAAGGCGATCCCGCTAACCGCACCAACTACCGCGGAATCAGCCTTCTTAATATCGCGTATAAGGTTCTTTCTAGCGTATTGTGTGAAAGACTGAAGCCCATCGTAGACAAGCTGATTGGACCTTATCAGTGTGGCTTTAGACCTGGTAAGTCTACCATCGACCAGATTTTCACGATACGCCAAATCCTGGAGAAGACCCATGATAAAAGAATCGACACACACCATCTCTTTGTCGATTTCAAAGCCGCTTTTGACAGCGCAAAAAGGAGTTGCCTGTATGCCGCCATGTCTGAATTTGACTTCCCTGCAAAGCTTATACGGCTTTGCCAAATGACGTTGAGCAATACTAACAGCTCCGTCAGAGTCGGGAAGGACCTCTCTGAGCCATTTGAAACCAAACGAGGCTTCAGACAGGGCGACTCCCTTTCGTGCGATTTCTTCAACCTGATGCTGGAGAAGATAATTCGAGCAGCAGAGCTAAACCGCAATGGTACAATATTTTACAAGAGCGTGCAATTGCTGGCGTATGCCGATGATATTGATATCATTGGCCTTAACAACCGCGCCGTAAGCGCTGCCTTCTCTGGACTGGATAAAGAAGCGAAAAAAGTGGGTCTTGCGGTCAACGAGGACAAGACGAAGTATTTGCTGTCATCAAAGAAAGAATCGGCGCACCTGCGCCTTGGCAGCCACGTCACTGTTGATAGTTACAAATTTGAAACTGTGAGGGACTTCGTCTATTTGGGAACCAGCATTAACACCGAAAATAATATCAGTCTAGAAATCCAACGGAGAATCACTCTTGCGAACAAGTGCTACTTTGGACTGAGTAGGCAATTGAGAAGTAAAGTCCTCTCTCGAAGAACAAAGATCGCGCTCTATAAGTCTCTCATCATACCTGTCCTGATGTATGGCTCAGACTCATGGACAATGTCAAGAGAAGATGAGATGGCCCTTGGAGTATTTGAGAGAAAAGTTCTCCGGAAGATTTATGGTCCTTCCCGTGATGCCGACGGCGAGTATCGAAGGAGATTTAACGATGAGCTGTACGAGCTTTACGCAGATCTGACCATAGTCCAGCGAATTAAAGCCCAAAGGCTCCGCTGGCTGGGTCACGTCATGCGAATGGACAAAGAAGCTCCAGCCCAGAAGGTTTTCCAATCGTCACCCGAATTCGGCAGCAGAGGAAGGGGGAGGCCTCGACTGAGATGGAAACAACAGGTGGAGGATGACTTGAACTCCCTTGGGGTTTCCAATTGGCGTCAGTTATCGCTAAAAAGGAATGACTGGCGTGCTTTGATAGGCGACGGCCAAAATCGCTTAGGCGGTTAAGCGCCAATAAATGATGATGATGTTACTTCATATATTATATTACTTTGTTCAAGTTTGTCGATAGGGCTTTTTGTTCGTGTAAATATATTAGCTAATGTAGAATTGGATTTGTAAGCCAATGCTATATTTTGATTATTTTTTGTTACTGCTTTGCTGATGTTTTGAGAGAGTTTGGGAATGTATGTTACTCCGAAATATTGTTTTATTTGATTATCTCTGTGTATTGTTGTTGGGTTATGTCTGTTGCTTGTTTCTCTTATTCCTTGTTCTGTTAAATTTTTATTAGGGTGTGCGGAAAACTATTGTTTTTTAATATTTCTTGTATTTTTTGCAGGTTTTTGTTCCAGTACTGTTGGTCGCTTATGGTTAATACTTTGTTTATTAGATTTTTCGCTGTATTTATTTTGTATTTCATTGGTTGGCAAGAATGAAAATTTATAAGACGACCAGATGCTAGAATGACGGAGATAGTGGGTTGCCCATTGGCATTCCAAAAGTTTGGGTGTATACTTCATTGTTATAAATAAAATAATTATTGTCAAGTAAACAAAATCTTAAAATTTCCTGAAACTTGCATTTGGGTATATTTGTCATGGTTTTTATTTTATCCCATTTATCCATTATTATTTTTATAGCTAGATTAGTGGGGATGTTCGTAAATAAATAAAAATACAACATCGAAAGACACTAATACTTCATCTTTGTTGATTCGTAGATCAATTAGTCTCTCTTTAAGCTTAAATACGTTTCTGATGTTGTACTCTTCTGATGCTATATTTTGTATAATACTTCCTACATATTTGGATAGTTGATGGCAAGGTACGTTCATGGATGATGCGATGGGGTATGTTCGGCTTGTGTATTTTAGGCAGCCCATAGAGTCTGGGAGCATTGGCTGCTGAGCATGACAGTTTTTGTTTCTCTTTGGCGGTTATTTGTTTTTGTTTGTAAAGATCATCTACTAACTTATTGTTTTTCTTTTGTAGTGAGCTTGTTGGATCCGTTCGTAGTTTTCTGTATGTGTTTTTGTCTCCTAGCAGTTCTTCCATTTTTTCTTTGTAATCTTTTTTGTATATTATTACAGTCTTATTTCCTTTGTCCGCGTCTGTAATAACTATATTGTTTTTGTGTTTATTCAAAAATGCTTTGCTTTTGTTGTATGTTTCCAAGATAAATTTTTCGGCTGAGTTATTTTTTATGTTTCGCTTAAACTGGAGAATCCTATTGCTGACTTTGTTTCTTGCCATTTCCTTCGTATTTTCGTCGCCTAACGCTTGAATTGCTTGCTCAATTTCTGCTATAGTATGTATTGCCGAGAAATTTGTTTTTGTGGTTGGTAGAGTGAACTTTTTTCCTAACGATAAGAGCCATTTCACGTCTTCGGGGAATTGTATTTCTGTTTTATTTACGAACCAGTTATTGTTGGTTTTTATTCCTAAGTTTCGTAGTTGTTGCGCTTTAAGATTATCTATTTTCGCTGTATGTACTTTTTGTATTTCTTTCGTTATTCTTTGACCACAAAATTTTTGTTTACTTATAAAAGCTGTAAAGTCACTGTCGCTGAGAGTAAATTTAAGTTCCTTTTATGCATGAAATATACAATCTTTGGTTGTTTTAATATCTAAGTTTGTTTGCGTTATTTCCATGTTCAGTACCTTGCTAAGGGCATGGATTTTGGTTTTATGAAGTTACTGTTTTAATTTTTGGGATGTTGTTGCTATTTCTACTTTTTTAACTGCGTTCATTAGATAATTTGGAATTAGGGCATACCTTTTACATTCTAATAAGAATTTTAGACGCTCGTTTTGTTTAGATAGCTTTTGTGTTTGTTTACTGTAATGCTTTAATATTTTGCACGTACGTTCATCGTGCTTGTACTTCATGTGTCTATAGAAGTTTTTCATCTTGTTAGCTTTGTTGTTGTTATTGAATAATAATTCGGCAGGCCTTCCGAGATACTTAATATTTTGAGGTTTTCCGGTCAACTGTATAATAATTTAGAGTTTGGAGTTAGGCTCTTTTGACCATTGATTTTTAAGTGCAAATAAAGGATTTTACTCAACTTTTCCAACCCAACGTTTCGCTAGACTTCCTAGCATCATCAGGGGTGATCTGTTTATTTAAAAACCAACAATAAGATTAACAAAGAAAAAACAACAATAAAAACTATATAAGACACTTTTCAACAAATTTACGTATATACGTGTAGCCATTAAAACACAAAAACAACACTTACACAATATGTTTTCTTAGAATCTAACAACTAAAAAATAGTACCATCATCAATTGGTATCATCGTCATACTAAAATTGTAATTATAAACATAAAAGGTACGTTGCTGCGATATTTTGTGTATGCTCTTTTTTGTTGACTGTATTTTCTCTTTTTTCCAATATTCTCAAACTCTCTAATGTGTATCGCGCTCTCCCGTATTTGTTGCGGTCTATTATTTTCGTATTTGCTAAGTCAGCTGTGTGGCCACTTGTCACGATGTGTTGTGATAAGGCAGTTGCAGTTCTTTTCTTTTGTATATCGCTCTCGTGCTCTTTTAGCCTGATGCCAAGTTTACGTTTCGAAGTTCCGATGTATACCCTGTTGCAACTTTCATCTTTTTTACCCTGGCATGTTACTTCATATATTATATTACTTTGTTCAAGTTTGTCGATAGGGCTTTTTGTTCGTGTAAATATATTAGCTAATGTAGAATTGGATTTGTAAGCCAGATGCTAGGGGTTTTGTAAACCAATCAAAGGAGAGACTTCCATTATTTTTGTTTTTAAATATTCTGACATCCAGATAAGGAATACTGTTATCATTCTCCATTTCAATAGTGAACTTTATTTTGTTGTGATAATTATTTAAGTTTTGTTGTATCAATTATACGTCTTTGCGTTTTACTATTGCGAGAATATCGTCAACATATTTAACTATAAATTTGATGGATGGAAGTCTCTCCTTTGATTGGTTTACAAAACCCCTAGCATCTGGTCGTCTTATAAATTTTCATTCTTGCCAACCAATGATATACAAAATAAATACAGCGAAAAATCTAATAAACAAAGTATTAACCATAAGCGACCAACAGTACTGGAACAAAAACCTGCAAAAAATACAAGAAATATTAAAAAACAATAGTTTTCCGCACACCCTAATAAAAAATTTAACAGAACAAGGAATAAGAGAAACAAGCAACAGACATAACCCAACAACAATACACAGAGATAATCAAATAAAACAATATTTCGGAGTAACATACATTCCCAAACTCTCTCAAAACATCAGCAAAGCAGTAACAAAAAATAATCAAAATATAGCATTGGCTTACAAATCCAATTCTACATTAGCTAATATATTTACACGAACAAAAAGCCCTATCGACAAACTTGAACAAAGTAATATAATATATGAAGTAACATGCCAGGGTAAAAAAGATGAAAGTTGCAACAGGGTATACATCGGAACTTCGAAACGTAAACTTGGCATCAGGCTAAAAGAGCACGAGAGCGATATACAAAAGAAAAGAACTGCAACTGCCTTATCACAACACATCGTGACAAGTGGCCACACAGCTGACTTAGCAAATACGAAAATAATAGACCGCAACAAATACGGGAGAGCGCGATACACATTAGAGAGTTTGAGAATATTGGAAAAAAGAGAAAATACAGTCAACAAAAAAGAGGATACACAAAATATCGCAGCAACGTACCTTTTTTATAATTACAATTTTAGTATGACGATGATACCAATTGATGATGGTACTATTTTTTAGTTGTTAGATTCTAAGAAAACATATTGTGTAAGTGTTGTTTTTGTGTTTTAATGGCTACACGTATATACGTAAATTTGTTGAAAAGTGTCTTATATAGTTTTTATTGTTGTTTTTTCTTTGTTAATCTTATTGTTGTTTTTTAAATAAACAGATCACCCCTGATGATGCTAGGAAGTCTAGCGAAACGTTGGGTTGGAAAAGTGGAGTAAAATCCTTTATTTGCACTTAAAAATCAATGGTCAAAAGAGCCTAACTCCAAACTCTAAAATATTTATTACAATTCACAGCAGCCGGTTGGGTATTGGACCAAACCAACTTTTTTTAAGTTTTTCGAAGTTAGCCTGCAAAACTAAGTTACGGGCTTTCGAAGTTGCACCCTTCGAAAATTTGGTTTTCTAATATGTAGTTTTGTTTGCCCTTGGCCGAGCCGGAATGTCCTTCCAGTCGACGACATCGATTTTTGCACCTTTGTAGACTTCACCCAGTTTTGCAGCTGCTACCTTGTACAGTGCAACAATTCTTGCATCGTCGCACGCGACAATTTTAATCAGTCCCTGGTGCCAACCCGCATCCCTTGCCGCCGCCGAACCACCAAGAGACTCCAAATAAACGCCGATGACAGCGTTTCCGAGTGCATTCCGGACGTGTCGCCACTGGTCCTTGGGAATGGCCAAAAAGTCGTTGCCTCGGTCAAGAATACCTATAAGGATCCTGTCCTTGGTTACATCAGCAAATCTTGGTTTGCCCACTCCGGGCGTGTTTTGATGCTGCTTGGGATGGGGTTTTAACTCCACGTCCGATCTGTGGCGTTTGAAACGGAAACCTCGCTTTGGCACATAACTGCTTTGGAAATCCGGTATAAGAGATTGTGCTAACTCCACACATTTCCTGGAACTCGGCGACAGCGTTTCCTGCGGAACACTCTCATATTTCTCCAGGATCCTAGCGGCCAATCGTTTTTCCAGGTCCGCATCCGTAGTTTCCATCGCGGTCGCTCTTTTGCTGACAGCCCATTTACTGCTTCTCTTTCTTTTGGATCTCTGAGGCCAGGTCGTGAGACCATTGCCACAGGCGTTGAGAGACTAGTTTTCATACCAGCGGTTGATGGAAGTTCAGCATGCGCCGTTGTCCGCTTAGCTGCGTAGGCAGCCGCACTCGTGCTGGCTCCCATCAAGTCACTGTTACTTGATAGAGATTTATAGGTTGTGCTTTCGCTTGATCCAGCATAGCTCTCCTCTGCTGAGGAGTGAACGAAGTGGTTGATTGTTTAATGTTTTGTTTTGTGTTTTTCATCTTGTTCGTTGTTTCCGGACAAGGCCAGCTTAGGGTCAAGGAAAGAGTGAGGGGAAAGTGTGGCGTCCGCCGCGGCAGAGCCCCATACCGCGGTAATACCATAGATACTCCCTGAGGCGGTGGTAACTTTTAAACTGATTAGGGTAGAACGGTGAAATTTGGCAAAAAGCATACTAGTGTCGTTGGGAGTATACCTGATGAAATTGGCCCACTACCGATATCGAAAGCTTCGAAAATCACCTAAATTGATATAATTCGGTAACGGAAATGGCTAAAATGATATAGTTTGGTAGGATGAACCCCCTAGTCATTCCATTATGATTTTTTGATCAATTTTTAAAGTAGGCGTGGCAACTCCCACTTTTCAGGGAGGCATATTTTAAAATTTCACGAGTCATAACATTTGAACTGATTACGGTAGAACGATGAATTTGGTACAAGGTATACTAGCATAATAGGAAGTATACCTGATGTACTTGGACGAAATCGCTTCCCAACCACGCTTACCTCCGGGATATTTCGAAAATCATATGAAAATTACCGCTGGGTATTTAATGTTCGGTTTACCCGAACTTAGACTTCCTTACTTGTTTCTTTCAAAAATTGTCAAAAATGAAATACCATGTACAAAAAAGATAGATACAGATTGAGGTTAAAAAACTTTTTTTGTTAGGTTACTCTCTCAAAATTTATTTAGTGTTTTCGATCCAATTTTTTTCACTAAATTTTGTTAATTGATATTTTACATGATTAATTATCATTATTATAACCAAAAATAAAAGCTATATAGTAATGATTACTTTAGGAATTAAATTACTCCCTATTCCCCATTACATGTAATTGAGAAGAGTAATCAATTCCTTTCATCAAAAGAAAAGGAATTGATTACAATCCAATTCCTACAAAAAAAAATACCAAAAGTATTTTATCGTTTTGAGCCTCAAGTACAAGATATTTTTCATGGAAATAACTTTGTGAAAATGTAATTGCCGCACCATTACTTTTACAAGGATCTGAAAATGTAATTGAAATTTTAGTTACAGTCATTGGTCGGTTATGAGCTCGGCTCGCTGGGATCACTTTAAGACCATTTTAGGGCCACTTTGAGTTCACTATGGGATCACTTTAAGACCATTTTGGGACCAATTTGGGACCATTTTTGGCCACCTTGAGGTCGCTTTGGGATCCATTGGGGTCGCTTTAGGTCACTATGGGATCACTTTAAGACCCTTTCGGGCCTATTTGGTACCATTTTGGTCACTTTCGAAGTCACTTTGGGACCTCCCAAAACAGTCCCAAAATGACTATACATTATAAAATTTTATTATTCGAATACCAAAAAAAAGACAATAGCGAATAAACAACTAGGTATTCCAATATTTAAAATATTAAATTTTTATCAAAACTTCCCAAATTGAAAGCTTGCAGAAAATTAATTTTGAAGAATAAAAACAAAAAAAGCGTCAGAAATTTCAGTGTTGTTGCAATTTTGTTTGTATCAAGAATATTGGTTTTACTACCAATTTCACAGGAATTTTAGAAGAAGCAACACTCTTGAAAAAATGGTAGTCGGTATGGGAGCGTGAAGCGGAGAAGTGTCAAAAACGTCTCGGACTGCCTAACCTTTATTAAACCATGGTTGATACTGCCACGGATAGTAGGGTTTCCGCCACGCCAAATCGTGGTCTGAACAACTCATCGTAGAAAAAAGCCTCCCAAACGATGCAGAACTCGATGATACGGCGGTGGCAGGGAAGTCTGAGCGCTCTCATGTTGGTGGTGCTTCAGATAAACCTGCACAAATCTAAAGCAGCCACCTCTATAAGGATTGAGTTTTTTTGGCCCATGGATGGGTTAGTTTCTTCTAGGATATGAACCCTTTATTTTCGAAGAAAATTGAGTGGCTACTTAAAACAGTGAAGACGCCAGAGCCAGCTAAAATTGACAAAAAGGATAAAAATTACGTATTTTCAGTACAAGGTGTTTAATACAAGGTACTCGCTGCATGATTTATTATTCTGCGTGACATTCGATTTGACGTTTGTGCACAGGCAAAGATACAAACGCATGCACATTTATTTCGGTTACAAGGAAAAAAGTCGTGCATGTACGTGCGTTTATATTAGGTTAGGCTGTAATAGAAACATTCCAAAAAAGTTGAATTTTTTTTTTGTGCGTACATTGAAAAAAATGCTGACGTGTACATGAAAAGCGCCGATACACGTGTATTTTTAGTTTTTGTCCACTTTCTGAAAAAAGTCTATTTGGTACATAGGACAGAATGAGTGTAGAACAGTGTTATATGAATTTTTCAATAAAGAACTATTAGCACGGTCTAAGCTCATAGAAATTCTTACTTATATGAAAATTGATCTTAAAAACCAAAAATGAGATTTATTATTTTCAGCATATTAATTTAAATAATAGATCGTTTTAATTAAACAATAAAAATCCCTGTTCAATTAACATCATATAACGTGTTAATTTAACAATTAAATAATAAATAAAGCGTGTAAAAATGAGACAAAAGTTGACACGTTCACATGATTTTGGGTTAGAAAAAGTATTTTTTCAATACCTTTATTTGTACTTTCACTATAATAGTGGCCTTCATGTAACCATTCAGTTAGATGATCCCACTAGATACATTTATGGGTACTTGATGTCAAAGAAAAACTTTTTATTTCAAATTACGCCTTAAAAAATAAATTGTTTACTCTTTTTTAAGCAGATTCATATGTCGAACAGCGTCAATGAATTAGATAAATTTACAAACCTTTAAAAAGCCAAAATCGTCGCAGAACTTTACCAAGTTTTGTGTGAACTTCCCACTTATACGAATTTTGACAGTTTATTTTCGTATTTGGTAATCTTTTACGTTTACACTACGCGATGTTTTTACGGTTTCATGAACCAATTACTACAGATCACGCATTCCGACAACCGTGTATTTGTAATTTAATTTTTTGTCAAATGACGTCACGGTTTTGAGAGTTTTAGTTTTTTAACTGACTTTTCCTCACACTTTCATTCACTTGTTTTTTAAATGAAATTTTTCAATTAAAATTTTGTAAACAATCAATTTCATGAGTTTTTAAGCTATCTATGCGCTATTTTTGATGCTGCTTGAAGCGGAAGCCGTGGTGTAGAGGAAACTAGTATAGCATACCTAAGGTCCCAGCTAAAATTCATCTGCCCTGCAGGTTCAGTTCGGACTCAGCATAAAAGACCCTGCCAATTTGTAAAAAATAGTATAAAGGAGCCGAAAACACATTGGAACAGTCCCGAATCTTCTGGGAGATACATATATAGCCCCTTAATATTGATATACTATCCACTAAAACACGGTATCTAAAACACAACGTAACATTAACGCTTTATAAAAAGATTTTCACAAAAATTTGTTTACAAACAATTCGAATATTTTTTTTTCGTTTGTTTTTGTTTCCTTTCTCAGACATTATAAGCCAAGCAGACATGTTTTTTGAAACCGTGACGTCACAGCTTTTTTTTAAATGCGGGATCTTATTAATTGGATCATGCTACGGTTTAATGAAGACCCTTAGAGCCACTTGCCCGAAGGCAAGTTATTTTTTTAATTCGAAAATTTGCCAAAAACGTATGAGTTTAACCTGTTACTCCGAATTAAAAATATAAATTTTCGTTGTCCAAGTGAGCCTTAACATTTAGAAAAGGTAATTATCATCAACCAAAAAAATCACCATTTCTCGAAGACCCCGAAATGCAAATTCAATTTGAGGAAGCTTGAGTGATCAAACGACAATAATGGAGGATATTACCGGACTTAACTGTATAATTAAATGCAAATGTTCCAAGAACCATTATCATTTCCCGAGTTACAATAATAAAACTCAGAATTTGGGATTCCATCAGAATTCCCGCAATGATATTGTAACTGCTCTTCCAAATATTTTTCTGAGTTAATATTTTGGTAATTATCATCACAAACCACATTGGAATCTGTGTGAAGTGGATGAAACTGCTGCATAGGTTCAAATACGGTATTAAATATTTCTGTGGTTTGGGCTGCCAGATATGCGACGGATCTGGCTAATTCATGCCGTTGGTTGTTAGTAGTGTTATGAGGCCTACATGTGGACGAGCACGGGATGCAACAGCGATAATAATAATCATCGCAACTATGTCCTGAGGTGGCTGTTGCATTTGAAGTATCATCATAATTTTCATTACTTTTATATGAGTCTCGATATCCTTGTGTATAAAAATGTACATCGCTCGTTGAATTAAAATTAACTGGTTTTTCATTTTCGGTATGTAATAGCTGATTCTGCGTTGGAGAATAGTAAAAAGAAACCGAAGATGTAACATTTGAAGAATGTTGATGATTCTCAAGCAATGTAAACGCATTGTGAGATCTTATATTCGGGGGCACACTTATTTGGCTTACATTTAAATTATCCACCGAATTTGTAGCCTTGAACCACTGATTTGAAGACATTACAGATGTAGGCTCCCGCGGGGAAAGTTTGCGAATGATTTTATTTTGTACGTCTTGATAATTTGATGGTTCATTCACAGAGCTATGATTATTAGGTGTATCAGTGCAATACTGGGTACTTTTTTCTCTGTTATGTTCTATGCTACTTGTTCTTTTGCTATTCGTACCCATAAGAGATGTGTTCCGTGCTCGTCTAATATTCCCGAAAAGGCGCCGCATTTCTGTGGAACCTTTAGCCTCAGGCTTTGGATGGTCATGAGTACCTTTTGACTGAAAAAAAATAACGTTATTGACTCTGCGCCAAAAATGTGTTACAGGGTAGCCGCAATGTCCTTTGCAACTTTGAATTTCCAAGTGACCTGTGCAGTTTCTGAAATCAAAAATAAAATACATTTATGTATATAAATTAATTACATATATGATTAAAATCACTATGCTTGAACTACAATAAGTAAAGTAGTAATTTTTAGGCATGCTTGCAAAATTTCCTATTCAATTAGGAAAGGTGAAAATAATTTTTGCCAAACAAAAGCAATAATATACAAAAAATGATGATGATGAGATGATCACAATTTTTGGCGAAAAAGGAAGACAAACTGTTTACAACAATGGTGCCCACAGAGTTCTTATGAGTGAGCAATTCAAAATTAAAGAGATAAAAAATTTATAGATATTTCCTGCGGTAAATGCTGCTAAATGTAGATTTCACTCAATTTTTTATATTTTTCTATTGAAAACTTATTCCGAAGGAAATTTGTGGTTTTTACCTCGGTGCTCCCTCGTGAAGGATGGACACCTTGCTGCGGTACGAGGGCTTAGTCGATAGCCACAGGGCTACGCTACCCTTGTGATCATAGATCCGCATGGCACTACATCACGAGAGCAGCCTAGCCTCTCTGGCGCGACGACAAAGATCTTCCCTCTCCCAATCCAGGGTGTTATGCGATACCGTGCATATTGAACGTTTGCAGCCGGGAGGCAAATCATGGCTGTAGTCGAAAGGCGATGGGTTGCGCCAACAAGATGAAAACACACAAAACAAAGCTTTACACAATCAACAAATTCGTTCACTCCACTTCAAAATAAACCGGGGGACTGACAGCGATGGCAACTACGGGTCGGTCAACCTATAAATCTCTATCAAGTAAGAGTGACTTGCAAGTAGTACTACGTGGGCTCGTAAAGGTCCTCTCGTTGCGGACTTAGTATCAACCCGAGAAAAGTGGAACTCGTTCTCTACACCAACCGGTACAAAATACCACCGCTGGACTTACCAGAACTTAATGGCGTGAGCCCGAACATGGCTGATAAAGCCAAATTCTTGGGCACAGTCTGGACAGGAAGTTAAACTGGAAGAGTATTCTTCAGCGCCAGAGGATGGCGTGTGTTGCACATTATACGTGCAAAAGAGCCATTGGCAAAAAGTGGGGTCTCAGCCCCAAAATATGCAAATGGATCTACACTGTAATTATTCGACCTATCATGCGAATGGAGTCGTGGTGTGGTGGCCTGCGCTGAACAAGGTCACAAACATGAATCTGTTAAGTAAAGTCCACAGATATGGCATGATCGGTATAAGCGGCGCGCTAAGAACAACGCCCAACGAAGCTCTCCAGGCCATTCTAGGCATTTTGCCACTCGATCTGGACGCGTACCGGGCAGTAGCGGCAGCGGCTCTGCGCCTAAAGGAAACGTCTAGCTGGGGTGCAAGCACAACTGGACACTCCAGTATTCTAGGATCTTACAGTTTTCTCCCTCTGAGCACATATCGATGTGCGGCCACAACAGTCGAAGACAGCTGCTTAAAAATACGTTTCACGTACTGCCGGTTCTGCGAGAACGGTATTTGTACTTTTACATTACCCTTGACTCGGCCAAGAGCAATACATTTCGAAGTGACCCTGTCTAACGCGTCACGATTCCCTCACCTATTGTCATCCCCGGAACAGCCCCTTGCAGCACGGCTGCTCCTTATTCTCTTGATCCGGGCTGGCATTGAGCCAAATCCAGGCCCAAGAGAATGGTTCTGCTGCGTTTGCCAGAAGAAAATATACACAAGACGATCACACTAAGTACAGTGTGCATCATGCAAAGGTTGGTTGCATAAATCTAGTTGGTCCGGACTAGATCCTAAAACACACCGGCCCACTAGTTTCTACCAAAGTTTTGTGGCGCCCTGCTGCTCACGTCCTAGGACGTCCCGAGGCAAGCGACGCTCAAATGTTGCATTATCGCCTTCTACAAATCAAGTCTCCACGACCTGCAATACTTATATTGCCCAGCAGAACATGTGTGTTCCCGGCTGTAGCTCGCTTCCTAGTGCGTCAACATCTCAAGCATCCACTCATGGCTACTTTATACGTAGCACATCAGTTGATGCTTTTAGCACTACCGAGTTTCAGCCCCCGTCTCTGAACCCCTTACTAACTTCTTCCGGCACTAGCACGAATGCAAGTCAAGTCCATCAACTTCTGGTCCCTCACTCTTCGTGCACTGTATGTCGGCATAGGATATATGCGTCTATGGCATCGGTCAAGTGCAATTCCTGCTTAGGCCGATGTCACCTACGCATATGTTCTGGGCTCGCAAACAGAAATCTCTGGACTGATGTGTTCGTCGCGCCTTGCTGTCGAGTTGTGCAGCCCTCAACGCCGACGGATGTACACTCATCTAATAATGAACGAAATCCGCCGGCTTCAGGACTGCAACGGAGATCAATATCGCGACCTATCATACCACTATCTAGGCGTACACATCAGTCTTTAACTCCCAGAGTGGCCATTGCCTCTCTTTCGCAATTTAAATTGTTTCAATTTAACTGCAACGGCTTGACCGGCAAGATAGCGGAGATAACCACATTTATGCAGCTACATAAAATCAAAATTGCTGCAATCCAGGAGACAAAACTTGGCCCCCACTCGAATCTCCGAGCGAGTGGAGGCTACCACGTTCTCCGGCATGACCGTACGGACGGCGGAGGTGGTCTCGCGTTCCTTGTTCACCATACGGTGCAGTATAGGGAATTTGATATCAACACTGACCAAAGAGACTTACCCTTAGAGTGTCAGGGTATAGTTATACAAGCTGGTGGTGTTGATCTCGAGCTAATCAATATATACATTTTTCCCGTCACCTGCTGCCCCAGAAGTTATCGTCCTGACCTTAGGGCGTTTCTTTGTGGCGATAACCGTATCATCATGGGCAATTTTAATGCCCACCATGATATGTGGCATTCACACCTTTCTGTGGACGGCAGAGGACGGGAATTAGCCGAGCAAATTGATACTTCCTCTTTCTGTACACCCCAACAAGGATGGCTGTTAACTGCAGTAGCTCCCCGGACCTAACTATTGTTAGCCCGGGGTTAATTAACAGCATAAACTGGCAACCTATGGTGGCCTTGTCATCCGACCACCTGCCTATCATCCTGTCCGTCGATCGTGCCACGGATTTCATTACTTCGGAGAAAAGAACATACGTGAATTTCAAAAAGACTAATTGGGTCGGCTTTTTGGAATTCACGGAGAGCTCCTTTGGTGATCTTCCCATTCCCAATGATGTACACGTTGGCGAGCGTAACATACGTGAGGTCATTAAAAGGCTACAGCCCGTTTTATACCAGCTGGTAGAATAAAAAATATTAGGCCTAACTTCCCAGCTGAGGCCGCAGCCTTGGCCAACGAACGTGACCTCATACGCAACATCGATCCCTCTGACCCACAGATCGGTGATCTCAACGTGGAAATCAGACGGCTGGTTAACGTACACAAACAAACCAAATGGGAGGAACACCTTAGGTCTTGTAACCTCTCTACCGGTGTTGGGAAATTATGGTCCACCGTCAAGTCCTTGTCGAATCCTTCGGGTCCACCAAACAATGTCGACATCACCTTTGGTGACAAGACATTAACTGACTCCAGGAAATGTGCGCAGGCTTTTTGTCGACTGTATGTCCCACACCCTGCGCAAGACAGGACAAGACGTGGAATCTTTAGGGGCGCGCATAAACACAAAAACTATGCCCCGTTCCCATCACCGCTACAGAGGTTCAAGAGGCCATCCGGAAAGCCAAAAATTCCAAATCCATCGGCCCTGATGGCATAGCCATGGTGCATTTAAGGCATATCGGCCTAGCGGGAGTTAAATATTTAACTACTACTAATGGCGGCGATATAACAACAGGTTATCATAACCTCTAACGAGATTTTTAGCCGAGCTTCTCTTTCCAACTTGTGGTGTGTTGCTTTTGAGTTTTTCCTACAAGTTGGCGGGACCTACAGTTTTTTGCCGACTCCGAACGGCACTTGCAAAGCAAATGAATTTTTTGCTGAGAAGCTTCTCATGGCAGAAATACACCCCGAGAGTTTGCCAAACTACTGCCGAGGGGCGATCCCGCTTAGAAAAATTGTTTTTCTAAATAATTTTTGATGTTACTTTTGCCGGGCATCGCCACGACTTGGTGTAGAAGGCCGAACACTTAACCGCTACACCACGGCGGCCGCCATATAAATATTTAACTGCCGTCTTCAATTTGTCTCTGATCACAGCTGTCATACCCGACAAATGGAAGCAGGCAACTGTGATCCCACTATTAAAGCCTGGCAAGCCAGCTAACGTTGGGGAGTCATATCGCCCGATATCACTCCTCTTGGCAGTAGTAAAGACACTTGAAGCGATCTTACTCCCGCTCTATACATCACATTTGATGTTAGCTGAGCACCAACATGGCTTCAGGTAGGAGCACAACATCTGCTCTAAATGTCATAAACACTCAGATAACTGACGGTCTAAATCAAAACAGGCCTAATGACAGGACGGTTCTAGTTGCACTTGATTTGAGTCAAGCTTTTGACACAGTAAATCATGGGCAACTTGTAGCTGATTTGGAAGACTCGTCACTCCCCCCCTGTCTAAAGCGTTGGACCGCCAATTATCTCAGTGGTCGTCGGTCGTCTGTTGTATTCAGAAACAAAAAATCTAAAGCCAGGAAGATAAAACAAGGGGTACCACAGGGTGGTGTCCTCTCCCCGTTATTGTTTAACTTCTACATTTCGAAGCTTCCTCCTCCACCAGAAAAAATTACGATTGTTTCTTAAGCAGACGATTGCACGATATTGGCAACTGGTACTTCCGTTGATGAGCTGTGCTCTAAAATAAATGGTTATCTCCCCTCTCTAGTCGAGTTCTTTGCTGCCCGAAGCTTGACATTGTCGCCAACAGAGTCTTCGGCGACCTTATTCACGACGTGGACAGCGCTGGTTGGCATGGAATTAGAAATTTATGTAGGTGATCATAAAATACCTACTGTCTCTCACCCAAAAATCTTAGGAGTGACTTTCGACACCATGCACACTTTCGCTGCCCATTCAGCTGCAATTGTCTCAAAATTACAGAGCCGTAACAAAATCCTCAAATCACTAGCCGGCAGTACTTGGGGTAAAGACAAAGAAACGTTGTTGGTAACGTACAAGGCAATTGGTCGGCCGATCCTGAACTACGCGTCGCCGATATGGTCGCCGGGGTTTGCAGACGTTCACTGGAATCAGCTTAAGGCCTGTCAAAACACCGCGCTCAGAACCGCTACGGGGAGCGTCCTTATGTCACCTATATCTCATATACACAATGAGGTGGAAATGCTTCCAGTTAGGGAGCATAATGAAATGGTAAACAAGCAGTACCTACTGAATTGCTGTAAACCACAGCATCCCGGTAGACAACTGCTTGAACTCATTCCGCCTTAGGACCATAAGATCGCATTTACGTAAACATTTTGATGAGATCCGACACTATATAACAACGCCGTTTGATCTACACGTGCATAAACAGGCCTTGGGGCATATCCATACAACGTCTGTTGGCCATTACTCTGCGCTCTGTGCGCTAAACAATGTCTTACATGCTGCAACACCTGGCATTTCTGAAGAGGACGTCATCTTCCTCGAGAGACAAGGGTCACTCTGGCTCAATTACGCTCTGGATATTGTAGCACGTTAAACTCTTACATATCTAGACTGAACCCTGATGTGCCGAATGTATGTCCGGCATGCGGATCGTCCCCCCACAATACCAATCACTTATTTTCTTGCTCTTCTGAGCCCACTCTTCTAACACCCATCTCTCTTTGGTCCAACCCTATTGAAACTGCTTGTTTCCTTGGACTCCCGTTAGAAGATATTGATGACAATTTAGGTTAAGGAAAAATACGCGTTGGGCAGGACTACACCTCGTTACAACAACAACAAGAGCTGCTTAAAAACGAACATTCCCAGCAGGGAGGAATTGGAGAGGATGGATCGCTGCCCCGCTACTAATGGCTGCATTTCTGTTTATACTGACGGCTCTAAGCTAGACGGCAGAGTTGGAGGAGGGGGTTATTCAAGGGATCTGGAACTTGAGGTCTCCTTCAGACTACCTGATCACTGCAGCTTCTTCCAGGCTGAAGTCTCAGCAATCTTGAATGCAGCGATTTGGATAAGTAAACGAGCTATCGGCAAGGACATGGTTATTTTCAGCGAGAGCCAGGTTGTAATTGTTGTTGTTGTAACGAGGTGTAGTCCGGGTCGCATTTATTTTGCCGAATTTAGCGGGTTTGGGTATTTTGTAAAAATTAATCGGTTTTTCTTGGTGATAGATGGTGCACTGGTTATGAACTTGTGTACAGAGGCACAATGGGCTGAAACCTGGCAATAACCATGCCCACTTCTTATACATAGATAGGTTTTATAATTTGAGTATGTAACTATTACAGTTGATTTTTAATAATTTATGAAGTTAACTTCTTAGGCGGCGATATGAAGTTTTGATTTAGAGCAAAATTTGAGAAAATGGCTGATGACGCAGCGGAAATTATGCAACGGAAATTGTAGCCGACTTTCAGGCGTATGTTGCAGACTTTCAGGCGTAGGCGATTTTCACAACGATGTTTAGCGGTGCAAATCAAGTAGGAGGCGAAATTCTAGGATCTACCTAACATTGCGCAAATTATAATAGTTAGGCCGAGCAGAATTCATAGATGTTGCCACTTATGGCGGTCTACAGGGTTGCCACCTATCCCAATTTTTTTTAAATATAGAGCTAGATATCAGTGGCGTGCCTACGTGTTTCAATCAAGGCAAGCCCCAGTCCTTATAACCCCAACAAAAGCACATACTGCTGCCAAAGAACATTTCAGACGAAGAAGAAGAGTTCAGGATAGATATTTATCGACTTTTGCACACGGGGAAAAACTTAAACATTTAGGTTTCTTCAATAGGCAAGTTATTGTTTTGCAGATTTTTTAAGCTTTTCCAATCCAAGGGAAAAGGTTTACTTGCACTATTTCCCATTTACATACATCGCAGAAGCCAAGGCTCACTTGCACAACGAAAATTTATATTTTTTAAAAAGATAACTCGGCGTCGTGCAAGTGGACCTAAGAAACCTAAAAAATATTTTTTATATTTTATAATGCCTGGCAAAAAAAAAAAAATATTACAGCAATCACCACTATTGAATTCTTTTTTTCTACTTAAAAATATGCGCCAATAATTTTTGAGTAGAGCTCTTTGCACATTAACATTGTAGATATGTATATATGTACATATCCAGTTTGGCTTTAAAGCTTATAGTAACAACAGCACGAAGCTGGCTTCATAGTTGCATACACAATTTCTTCTAAATTCAAAAAAACTGTGGCTTCAAAAAGACATTTTAGTAAGGGATTTGAAAGCCAGGTAAAAGCCAATAAGTAAAAGCGAGATGGCAATCATCGCCTAGGCGGGTAAAGGCTATTTTAAGTAAGCAAGTAAGAGATGCCATCATATGCGCTGAAAAAATTGTATGTTAATTGTTTTGCTATCAGCCGACAGATGGCAGGAAGAGCTTTATTTATATGTTTATGCTATTGGCAGTTAGTGAAACCAAATGTAAACGTTAAAGAAATTGTTACGATACATTTTTGAAACATATTGTAGCTCATAGAGGATTTGCTAGGCAAGCCGGGCTTTTCGGCTTATATGGAAGGCACGCCACTGCTAGATATGCCAATATGGTATGAAATGAAAGGTGTTTTCGACCGTATTCCAAATAAGGCAATTTCAAGCAGGGGTGCCACTTGGGGTTGCCACCTATATTTCGGGAACTGCTTGACCGATTTGGCATATATACAATTTGATTCATTCTAAGATTATATAAATGGGTGTTGCCACTAAGGGTGGTTTACAGGGTTATCACCTATTCAAATTTTTTTGGAATACAGAGCTAAGTATGCCAATCATCATCATTTATTGGCGCTTAACCGCCTAAGCGATTTTGGCCGTCGCCTATCAAAGCACGCCAGTCATTCCTTTTTAGCGATAACTGACGCCAATTGGAAACCCCAAGGGAGTTCAAGTCATCCTCCACCTGTTGTTTCCATCTCAGTCGAGGCCTCCCCCTTCCTCTGCTGCCGAATTCGGGTGATGATTGGAAAACCTTCTGGGCTGGAGCTTCTTTGTCCATTCGCATGACGTGACCCAGCCAGCGGAGCCTTTGGGCTTTAATTCGCTGGACTATGGTCAGATCTGCGTAAAGCTCGTACAGCTCATCGTTAAATCTCCTTCGATACTCGCCGTCGGCATCACGGGAAGGACCATAAATCTTCCGGAGAACTTTTCTCTCAAATACTCCAAGGGCCATCTCATCTTCTCTTGACATTGTCCATGAATCTGAGCCATACATCAGGACAGGTATGATGAGAGACTTATAGAGCGCGATCTTTGTTCTTCGAGAGAGGACTTTACTTCTCAATTGCCTACTCAGTCCAAAGTAGCACTTGTTCGCAAGAGTGATTCTCCGTTGGATTTCTAGACTGATATTATTTTCGGTGTTAATGCTGGTTCCCAAATAGACGAAGTCCCTAAGTATGCCAATATGGGTATCAAATTAAAGAAATTTTCGATAGTATTCCAAATAAGATATTTTCAAGCAGGCCAATTTGGATACAATTTGGCATATAGACAAGTTGATTCATTCTAAGACTATATACATGGGTATTGCCACTTAGGCACGGTTGCCGTTTTGGCCGAAATGTACCATTTTTGGTCCGAAATTTTTCTCCGGGTACGTTGGTACGCAACTTCCAAATTTGGTACTTTTTTGCCATATTAACTTCAACGCAACTCCAATGACACTGCTACAAATATAAAAAACCACTTTTGAATGACAACAAAAAAATTATTTAGTCATGATGTTGTGCGATATATAAATAGCGACCCCTAAGGGTTGGCAAATTTTCTTATATTTGAATCACCATATGTACATATAATAAAACCCGTTTCTGTGTTAAACTAAGGCAGCAGATTAACTGCTTAAAATTGTTTTAATAAATGTTATATTGTTTGGCTAGCAAATTATTTTGGTATATTTTTTTTCGGTTTGGTACGATTTTTGGTAAGCAAAATTTTGAACAAATGGCAACCGTGCACTTAGGGCGGTTTACAGGGTTCCCACCTATACCAATTGAGTGGCTCAGTGCCATCCTTGCCTAACCCTCGAAATTTTTTATATGGAGTTATTATGCTATACTACTTAGAAATACTCCACACTATTCTCATTCTTTAAATATTGTGAGGGTAAGCCATTTCTGGCCTTAGGCTGTTTAATTTTTAATTACCTATTAACTTTGTCATTAATTCTTAGGAAATTACTAAATTTAGCGTTAGGAAAGGATGGCACCGAGCCACCCATTTTTTTTTTAATATAGAGCTAGATATGCCAATATGGGTATGAGATTAAAGGTATTTTCGACCGTATTCCAAATAAGAGAATTTTAAGCAGAGCTGCCACTTAGGGTTGCCACCTAACCGCAATTTATTTATTTTTTCGTATATTTCGGGAACTGCTTGACCGATTTGGATAAAATTTGGCATATAGACAGCTTGATTCATTCTAAGACTATATACATGGGTGCAGCCTCGTAGGGCAGGCAGGATTGCCACCTATCCCAATTTTTTTTTAAATATAGAGCTAGATATGCCAATTTGGGTATGAAAAGAAAGGTGTTTTCGACCGTAGGTAAAGCTACGTTTACACTGCACTAAAGGCGTCACTTTGGCCAAGTTTTTTCGAGACCGTTCATTCGCAGATTGAATTTGATCACCAAATTAGGTCAAATTAAATTAAATTCATCTAATTTGGCAAACAAATTCATTCTGCGGACAAACATTCTGGAAATAACTTTGTCAAATGCGACGCATTTGGTGCAGTGTAAATGTATCATAAGGTAATTTCAAGTATGTTTGCCACTTAGGGTTGCCACCTAACCGCAATTTATTTATTTTTTTTCGTATATTTCGGAAAGTTCTTGACCGCTTTGGATAAAATTTGGCATATAGACAATTTGATTCATTCTAAGATTATATACATGGGTGTTGCAACGTAAAGCGGTTTACAGGGTTGCCACCTATCCCAATTTTTTTTAAATATAGATATGCCAATACGGGTGTGAAATGAAAGGTGTTTTCGACCGTATTCCAAATAAGATAATTTCAAGAAGGGTTGCCACTTAGGGTTGCCACCTAACCGCAATTTATTTATTTTTTCGTATATTTCGGGAACTGCTTGACCGATTTGGATAAAATTTGACAACTTGATTCATTCTAAGATTATATGGGTATGGGTGTTGCCTCTTAGGCGGTTTACAGGGTTGTAGATATGCCAATATGGGTATCAAATGAAAGGTATTTTCGGACGTATTCCAAATATGACATTTTCACGCAAGGTTGCCACTTAGGGTTGCCACCTAGCCGCAATTTACAACCCCTTTTACTACTCTCCTTCCTATCTTTCTTCGCCTTCAAACTATCTCCCTCCCTTCTTCTCTTCATTCCCCTCTTTCCTTCTACTACGCCCCTCTTCCTCTATATCCCGTTCGTATGGGCCCCTGTTAATTTAGGCATAATTCTAATTTAAAGGAAAACTCACCATGTATAAGATATTTTCGAATTGATCAGTTCGCTGGTCCACTTCCCGGAAGTAAGAAAATATGAATCTAAACCATTCTCGAATACACCTTATTCATGTTTCGTTATTTCTGAATTTAGGAAGTTAACTTCTTTCACGTGTACTGGCTACACTCGGTTTTTTTTTTTCATTGACATCCTCGTATAGAGGATTTATTGGATTTATTTTTAATTTTTCCAAAATTTTCAAATGATAATTTTTTTATCTATGCCTGGAATACATGTGCAGTGATTTTTCCTGCAGCGCTGGTAGTTTTACTGCTGCTTGAACGATTTGTAAGCACACGTGCAGGGAAATTTACCTGGCAGTTCCATGCAGTGGCATTTGAGCAACATTTTTCACATAACCAGGTAAAATATGTTTTAAACACTTCATTTAAAATTAAAATTATATTTTTTATAAATTTTAGAATTTAAAAATGGGACATTCCATGGTGACTCCTGGGACATTTGACTCGAGAGCTTAGTCAACTTTGACTTAATAAACTGACATTGGGATTTCAATTGCTATGAAATATATTTATCGACATGGATAAATATCGAATAAAATAAATGCATTAAAAGAATTGGCGAAATAACAACAAATAGCTTTAAAATTACTCAGTAAGTGAGTGTGACTCCTGGGATACCGAAAAATCCCTTTGTTGCACCTTGGTGAGCACGAAAACGAATTTTAGCTTTAAAAATTAGATCAGTATTATAACCGGGGGACTGGCAGCGATGGCAACTACGGGTCGGTCAACCTTGACTTGATAGCAGCCAGCACCAGCGCGGCTGCCTACGCAGCTAAGCGGACAACGGCGCATGCTGAACTTCCATCAACCGCTGGTATGAAAACCAGTCTCTCGATGCCCGTGGAGTTAAAACCCCATCCAAAGCGGCATCAAAACACCCCCGGAGTGGGCAAACCAAGCTTTGCTGAGGTAACCAAGTATCCTTATAGGTATCCTTATAGGCATTCTTGGCCGAGGCAACGACCGTTTGGCCATCCCCAAGGACCAGTGAATGAATACGTCCCTCCCGACGCAGGACTGGAGTGTCACTCTGGTCGGGGATGCGGTAGGGCCTGATAGACAATTGGTCTTCACCATGAATAAGGAGACTCTCGAGCCCCTTAAAAGGTGTAATGGGCTAGTGCACTACAGTGAAGGCCAGATCGTCGTCCACGTATACCGTGGCGATGCACAGCGCGGCTGCGGAAATCGAAGTACAGCAAGAAGAAACCGAGGAGTCCGACGCGGAAAGCATGTTATCTGCCAACTCGGACTTGGAAGACAGCCTGCTGGACGGGGAAGGCCTCGACGTCACGGTGGTAGCAGCCATCCTGAGCGCAATATCTCTGAAGCCTCAAACAGCAGGGCTCTCGCTACGCCAAATCGCGCAGTTGCTCTGAACTAGTCGTTGAGAGACAGCCTTCGGGACAGGGCAGACCTCGACGATATGGGACGGCAGGGAAGTCTGAACTTTCTCATGTTGGTGGTGCTTCAGATAAACTTGCACAAATCTAAAGTAGCCTCGGCTGCTTTAAATAGTTGTCTTTCTAAAG
Source organism: Campiglossa producta (assembly GCA_964058755.1). Classification (NCBI taxonomy): domain Eukaryota; kingdom Metazoa; phylum Arthropoda; class Insecta; order Diptera; family Tephritidae; genus Campiglossa; species Campiglossa producta. The sequence continues at coordinate 31,733,466 of CAXKVI010000003.1, read as the reverse complement.
ACGATGTGGATGTGGTCCTCATCCAAGAACCCTGGGTCAACAGCTCGAGAATATGCGGATTGGGACTAAGGGTTTCAAGCTCATTCGAGCCAGCGACGAGGGCAAAGTCAGAACCTGTATTTTGGTTAAGTCTGACCTTAACATCTTCCTTCTACCTAACTATACCAACGGTGACATTGCCGCTGCCACCAGCCTGACGATGGCATCGGTCTATATGCCCTACGACGCCGAAGAACCTCCGCAACAAAGGGAGGTGAGAGATCTGGTGTAAAATTTTTGTACGGGTTATCTTATTATAGGAGCGGACGCTAATTCTCATCACATCCAAAGGGGAAAGCTCCGATATCAATGCCAGGGGCGAGTCTCTGTTTGACTACCTATTAACAACCAACCTGGTAGTTTGCAACGTGGGTAGCGAGCCTACTTTCTTCACTAAAACCCGTAGGGAGGTCATAGATCTCACTATTTGTAGTGAAGGCGCTTACGAGTGGGTCAGAAAATGGCGTGTTCTTGAAGAACACTCATTCTCCGACCACCGATATATAGAAATAGTGTTGGACTTTCGCGTAGAGCAACCTATTACACTGCGGTACAAAAACGAACTTTTTTTCTGTCCTATGAACCAAATAGACTTTTTCGGAAAGTGGACAAAAAATAAAAATACACGTGTATGTATGTATGTACATAAAAAAATTCTGACGTGTACATAAATTTTGAACTTTTTTGGCAGAATTTTCAGAAAATTTTTGAGTATGCAGTTTTGTAGGCTATTAAAATTTGTGCAAGTTATAACTCGCTAAAAACTTTATTTGATTTTTTAGAATTTTTTTTTTGGCAAGGGTTTTGAGTGTTTTCTTCCATACAAGTCACAAACTACATTTACTTTTGCATGGAGGAAAACACCTAACACCCTTGAAAGAAAAATTCTAATAATTCAGGGAAAATTTGTAGGAAGTTATAACTTGCACATTCTTAGAGTAAAATTGTATGGGCTACGAAACTGCATACTCAAAAATTTTCTGAAAATTTTTCCAAAAAAGTTGAAAATTTTTTTTATGTACGTACATAAAAAAAAAAATTCTGACGTGTACATGAAAATCGCCGATACACGTGTATTTTTATTTTTTGTCCACTTTCCGAAAAAGTCTATTTGATTCATAGGACAGAATGTGTGTAGAGCAGTGTTAAGAAACGCAATCCACGCAATACCAACTGGCAGCTTCACAATGAAATTTTAGCCAGAGACCTACCAGTACTACCCCCACAAGCCCCTCATCGGTTGAGGAGCTGGAGGACCTGGTAACGACATACACCACGGCGCTCTCAAATGTCCTAGAACAAGCTTGTCCAGTGCCAAACCCACACGGTAAACATAGGCCACATTGGTGGACCTACGACCTGGACTCGCTCCGTAAAACCTGCAGGAAGCAATTTAATAAGGCTAAACACCTCGACACGGAGCCTCAATGGCTCGAACACAAGTTAAACTAAGGGCCTACAAAAAGCCCCGAGACAGGCAAAGAGAACTTCAGCGAAGGCAGCGAGACTTAGACGAGTCCTCTTGAAAACTCAAACAGCCATTAGCTATTTGCGGAAGCCCGGATTTACGGATCCTGGATCCCGTATGTATGTATGTACGGGATTATCCCCGCACAACTCATTAACACGCTGGAGACATCAGCCAAATGGCTAGTATTTCTCTATGCAGCTTGCCTGGCTTTCAACTACATTCCGTGCTCCTGGAGACACGCCACGGTAGTGTTTATTCCTAAGGCTGGGAAGGCCTCCCACTGCGAGCCAAAGGACTACAGACCCATCAGCCTCTCGTCCTTTGTACTCAAAACTTTCGAGAGGATAATCAGCGACTACCTCTCCACTACTATTGATAGCAACCTTATCTCTGGCTATCAGCATGCTTTCACCAAGGGTAAATCAACAGAAACTGCGCTTCACAGCTTAAAAATCGTTGGGTGAAAAGGCCTTGATAAAACGTTGGGTGAAAAGGATTACTGTCTCGTGGCCATCCTTGCCATTGAAGGCTTTTAACAATATAAGTCCGGAGGCTATTAACACCGCTCTTACTAATCTGGTCATAAGCAGCTCCCTAACTGGACTAATCGATCAACTACTACGGGGGAGGAAAAGATCTTCATCAATTGGCGCGTTTGATTTATCACGCCATGTCACAAACGAAACGCCTCAGGGTGGAGTTCTCTCCCCGCTTCTATGGAACTTCTCTGTAAACTCGTTGATACGAGGGGGCGGGAAGATAGTGGCATATGCAGATGATTCAGCCATTGCATACAGGGGCAAATTCCCACAAACTCTGTGTGACTTGATGCAAGGAGAAGGAACTGGTTGGCATAATCCGGGGAAATCTCAAACCGTACCTGGCCAACTTGACTTTCGCCCTAAAAATGGACTCTCTGGCGGATCTTAAAGCCGAGTGCAGGAGAGCCGAAAAATTGATAAGAGAGAATAAGAGCAGGGGCAGGGCCGTGAACGAATTAGATTTTGAAAAACCAGAAAATTTAGGCGAGAACAGAGTTGAAGCGTTTAACAGGAAACCCCAATTTCAGACCCAATCCCAAAGTCCCAATAACGCCAACAATCCCAATCCACCTTCGGGTCCTTCTGTGTCCAAGTCCACTGTGAATTCGTTTTGTGCATCGCCCTTCCATTTGATGTTGTGTTTTGCGTGTGGCATGCCGGTGGATTTTTTTGAGAAAAACCGGGCAGAAGCACAAAAACCAAATAAATGTTCGTCCCCGTTCCATAATATGTACTGTTTTGCCTGTGGTAGTAACGCGTCCTTTTGTGTATTCAAACCGAACAAGGGAAACCCCAAACTGGCGGAGATGACCGGGAGCTCCAGCCAGGAAGTAGGCAACCCGGTAATCCGGAAATGAAAATTCTGAGAAGAAAGGATAAGGGAGCCGATTTGGTAAAGACAGAAGAGAGGAAGGAAAAACACAAAGTTAAAAGTTTACATCAGCGGAAATTAGCGTACGGATTTTTTGTGAAGCAATGGATAGAATAGATGAGAAGAAGAAGAGTAGAAAATGAGGGAGAAAAAGATATTTTAAAAGACTAAAAAGTAAGATAGTAGCTACAATAGTGACAGTTAAGGGTGATAATCGATTTTTCGCCAAAACAGATATAGGGGGTCACGAGGTCCTGGCTCTCCTGGACTCAGGAGCGAGTGCCTGTTGTTTGGGTAAAGGGGCACCGGTACTTCTGCGCGGTAGAGAGGCCTTGATTATGCCAATCAAGGGTCAAAACATCCGGACGGCAAATGGGGAAGAAACCGCCGTGGTGGGGGTAATAAAGTTACCTGTTTTGTGGGATAATGCGACGAAAGAATTAGAGTTTTTGATAGTGCCTGACCTACAGCGGGAGGTATATTTAGGGGTCGATTTTTGGCAGGCCTTTGGTATGAATGTGGTGAGTAAGGGTATGAAGGTGTGTAAGGATGTTGCCAGTGTGGCGGAACTCGTTCCCGCTGAGGGTGACTTGTCTTTTGACGCCGTGCAACACGTGCTAACGACGGAAGAGTGCAACACGCTGGAGCGTGTGAAGGCCCAGTTCCCATCCTTTACTGTATTGGGGTTAGGCCGAACGGACAAGGAAGAGCATGTCATCGAAGTCGTCAACGAGAATCTGCCAGTAAAGCAGCGCCATTAACCGATTTCATCCGCTATCCAAAAACTCATTTATGCCGAGTTGGATCGTATGCTGAGCATGGGAGTGATAGAAGAGTCGAACAGCAGTTGGAATTCCCCGGTTTCATTGGTCATCAAAGGCACTAAAAATCGCCTTTGCCTCGATGCACGCAAAGTAAACGAGCGAACAGTCAAGGACGCATACCCCTTGCCCCACATCGATGGAATTTTGAGTAGACTGCAGAATACGAGGTTTATATCAGCAATCGATTTGAAGGACGCTTTCTGGCAGATTCCCTTCGAACCAAAAACCCGCGAAAAGACTGCATTCACTGTCCCGGGCCGACCCCTATACCAATTTACGGTCATGCCTTTCGGCCTATGCAACGCCGCACAAAGAATGTGTCGTCTTATGGACAAGGTCATTCCGGCCGCTTTACGTGAATGGGTATTTGTTTATCTCGATGACTTGTTGGTTTGTTCTGAAGATTTTTTGTCTCATATGTGTCTGTTGGAAAAGGTCGCTCGGTGTCTTCGCAAGGCTAGATTGACTATTAATGTCGAAAAGAGTAAGTTTTGCTACAAGGAAGTAAGGTATCTTGGGTACGTAGTCGGGGATGGTTGCATAAGGACAGATGCCAATAAGGTAGCACCTGTGAGAGACTTTCCCACTCCTAAAACCCCCAAGCAACTACGACGGTTCCTGGGCATGTCGGGCTAGTACCGACGTTTCATACCGGACTATGCGACTATTGCAGCTCCGCCGCACGACTGCCTCAAGAAAGACACGATTAAGAAATTTACGATGACGGACGAGGCGATGAAGTCGTTTGAGAAGCTCAAACAGAGCTTGAGTTCAGCGCCAGTACTTACACACCCGGACTTCACTAGACGGTTTTACATTCAATGCGACGCATCGACTGACGGAGTGGGCGGGGTTTTGTTTCAATTGGACGATGACCAGAACGAAAGACCCATTGCCTACGTGTCGGCAAAACTAAACAAGGCCCAGAAAAATTACAGCATTACAGAACTAGAGTGCTACGCAGCGATCGTGAGTGTGAAACGATTTCGACCGTATGTGGAGGGAACCCCGTTCACCATTATTACAGATCATGCCAGCCTTAAATGGCTGATGAATCAAAAGGATCTATCAGGAATACTGGCAAGATGGAGTCTTAAACTCCAGGCTTACGATTTTAATATTGAGTATCGGAAATGCGCGCAGAACGTGGTTCCCGACACATTATCGCATATGCACATGGACGAACTACAGACGAATGACCGAGCGATAGACATATGCCTGGAGTCACCGTACTTTGAGTCGGAGGAGTACAAAGAGATAAGGAAAAAGGTGACTGAAAACGAAGAAAAACTCCCCGACCTATGTCTATCGGACGTTTACGTGTACAAAAGGACACAATTTGACAAGGGAGACGATCTTCTAGCGGACCTGGAAGCTTTGGGTTCCGTCGGAACTGCGACCGGGGCTGGTAGAGTCGTCCCACAGCTCACCTTCTGCGGGCCATGGTGGGATACACAAAACACTATCTCGACTACGTCAAAAATATTATTGGCCAGGAATGGTATCAGATGTGTGCGCATACGTAAAAGATTGCGAAACCTGCAAAACAAACAAAACGCAAAATGTATTTAAGCAACCTTTAATGGGGAAACAAAAACTCACCGAAAGACCTTTCCAACGTTTATTTATTGATTTTATGGGTCCGTATCCTCGAAGTTGTGATGGTAATGTGTACGTCTTTGTATGTTTAGACCATTTCTCAAAGTTTGTGTTTCTAGAACCGATGCGAAAGGCAACTTCAGCCGCGGTAATAAAATTTTTAGAGAGGGATGTTTTCCACGTATTCGGCGTGCCCGAATATGTCCATTCCGACAATGGAAAACAATTCGTATCGGAAATGTTCAGCAACTTTCTACAAAAGTACGGAACGAAGCATGTTAAAACAGCATTTTATTCACCCCAGGGTAACGCTGCGGAGAGGGTAAATCGATCTGTGCTGCAAATCATCAGATCATTTATAAAGGAAAACCAGAGAAACCGGGGATAAATATGTTACTGATGCCGCATTTGCCCTCCGCAGCGTTGCACATTCAGCCATCAACATGTCACCGTACTTTGCCACTTTTGGTATGCCTATGATACAGCATGCTGCATCATATGAGCTATACCGAAAGTTGGGCGCACTGAAAGATATGGACATTGAAATTGATACAACCAGTGATAAGTTGCAACTTTTTAGAAATAAAATAATGAAAGTGCTGAAGTTGGCCCATGAAAAAAGTAAAAAAGCGTATAATACTAGAAGTAAGCATCATATGAGCTATACCGAAAGTTGGGCGCACTGAAAGATATGGACATTGAAATTGATACAACCAGTGATAAGTTGCAACTTTTTAGAAATAAAATAATGAAAGTGCTGAAGTTGGCCCATGAAAAAAGTAAAAAAGCGTATAATACTAGAAGTAAAGATGTCAAATTTCAAATTGGACAAGTGGTATACCGCCGAAACTTTAAACAAAGCTCGCAAATAGAAAATTACAACGCCAAGTTAGCACCAAAACAAGTGAAGTGCATAGTCCTAAATGTCATAGGAAACTCTATGTACGAACTTGGCGATAGCAATGGGAAAAAGATCGGCGTATACCACGCTAAAGATATTTTCGCAAAATAGATACATGTTTGTCGTAGTGTTAGTGTTAGTACTTATGTTTTATGTTTCATGCTTTTATGTTTGTTTTTGTGCATAAAGGTATTTATCATCGTTTATTTATATTGTTAATTGTCTATGTATTGACGCAGGTAGTTATTCAAATTTTTCTTTTATTTTTTTATATTTTTTATACTTTTTATCAATTGACGTATGCAATTATCATTATTTGACTAAATCTTTGATGTTTTTTACTAACTGACGTATGAATTTATTTTTTGACTATTTATCCGATTATTGTTGCAATTAGTATTTTTATTAACATTTACTTGACTAATACCTAATACTGTGATATTTTATTTATTTAGTTAGCCTTAGCATTCTACCTGTGATATCCTTTTCTCTTTTTTTAGATACTTAGAGTATATGCATTCCCAGTGATTAGGATAAGTAGATTATAAGCAGTAGAAGTAACCCCGTGAGTTAGTTGTAGTTAAGTAAACATGTACGTTTGTAGTCAAAGTGATGCCCGGCATTGAGTCGTGGGTCGAGGCCACACGTTGGACACTAGGAAATTGTGTGTGATAGGCTGCGTTGAAACTTTTTTACGCACACGCTCCATAGTACAGGTACCATCGGCGATTGCGAGCCTGTAACGACAGCCTTTCACCATGCTGGCAACATATCCCAATGTTAGCTAAGTACCTAAAATAGATGTACTGCAGCAAGGCTTCATCAACACTGCCTGTGTTACAGCTGTAGATAGCACGGATGACTGCTGTTAGCAACAGAACACTGTAACAGAGGCAATGTTGCTGAACGCCTAGCAACATTATATCTATGTTAGAAAGAAAGGACCATAGTAGCCTGTTGTGCGAGTGTATGAGTGTGTAGATGTGCATGCGGGAAAAACGAATGGTAGATTGTGAGCCTGTGTGAAAACCTGCCCAAATAGGTAACTTTCCCTTCAACGGCAGAAGCTATAAAAGGGGTGCCGAGATAGTCAACGGGCCAAAGTTACGTTAAACTGTGCCCTGAAGTGATTGTAGCTAAGCGAAAGCATTAGCAAAAGTAAAGTTTTTTTAGTGAAGTGCGGGAAACTTTAAACCGGCTGTAAAGTCCGTAATTCAGCAAAAAGTTGTTTATATTGGAGACCAGCGAAGGAACGCAGACACCAACAACTTAATCCACACTCACAAATTGGAAAAATCCTGGTAAGTCTTTCCTATCCTCACCATACATACCCTGGCATGCTCTATGGCGAGATTGGTTTGATTTCATGGCCAATCCCCCTGGCAAGCCAAAAAGTGAAGTTGCATCTGTATACAGATAGTTCTGTGAATGTGCACCTATGGCTGAGCAAACAAGGATTATATGCCTATATATATATATGTTTAAATAATATATATATGTTTAATTGAGCATAACCTTTTCCTTTTCCCTCTTAATGAACCCTACCCTATACCCTTGCATTTTTTCTGAAATATTTTGTAAATATTTGGTGATTGTGCTGGCTCAAGGTCTTTTTGATAAATAAAACACAAAGGTTTTTTTCCTTTCCGATATATTTCGGTTACACTACGGTAACCGTCCTCAGGGAACTACAAACGTACAAAAATATTTTTATTAATAAATAAAAAGCAAAACTTTAACAATAAAATTAATTAAAATATCACATACATTATTTTACACGTCCTTCCGCTGTGACGTGGAGTTTAGTACTGGCCGTTTGTTTCTTAATAAATACTTATAGTTGTGAGCGGAATGGTCAATATCAGTTTTATAGTTCAGTCTAATGTGTTCAGGAGTGTTTACGATATGTAGCATTTCCAATGTAAAGCGCTTGTTGTAGTGTTGCTCTTGTTGGAGAATGCTCGCGCTCTCGAAGCTCGGTATATGGCCGCTAGCTGCACAGTGAGACATTAATGCTGTGTTTTGATTATTAGACTGTTGGCAATATTTTAAATCTGATTTGTGTTGCGACAACCTGGTTTTTAATTTTGACTTGGTCGTTCCTACGTAAACGCTTTTGCATAGTTCGTTGTTTTTGCCGCCGCATGGGATTTTGTATATGGCGTTGCTTTTTTCGGTATCGGGTATTTTCGTTTTTGTTTTATTAAAAAAACATCTCAATGTGTTCTTGGGTTAATGGGCAATCAGGTCTAGTATTAAATTCTTGCTACAATGCAGAAAATCTAAGCTTATTCCTAATTTTATAAGAAACTCTACTCAGTGTAAAAAATTATTTGTATTTGACCGATACACACATTCCGACATAAACAGCATTTTAGACAAACATACATACAACTTCCATACAAAAATCTTAAATACACTTATTAAACACAAACACAACTTTTTGAAGATACAAAATCAGCGGTTAGAAAAAATAACAACAAAATTAAGAAAGGAACTGAGCCCAGATGACTTCAACACATTTATGGAATGTGAGGAGAATGTTACAAAAAATTTATCATCAACATTAAAGGAGAATCAAACATCAAAATATGAGAAACTTCGAAGTGAACGCAATAATATTCTTACCAACAACAACCACGAAGATTGGTTTGTTAACAAAACACAAGTGGACTTCCCACAAAACATTAAAGCTCTGTTGACAAAGGGACCGAAGTACGGGATACCAGTGGAAAACAAACGTTTTCCTCTTTTTGAATACATCGCCGATGGAGAGCATCTAATACAGACTCTCAATGAGAAGGAGAAACAAGAAGAGGCGCGTACTAAGTTTGCGCTATTAGTAAAAGAGCGCACAAAAACAAAGTGCAGTAGATCGTGCAATAATAGACACAGTGGGGCAAACGCGGAAATTTCTTATGGAAAATAAAAACATTAAAATTTTAACTTCTGACAAAGGAAACAAAACTGTAGCAATGGAAAAAGATGACTATGAAAATAAAATGACGAATATGTTAAGCGACCTGACGACCTACAGAGTTCAAAGACAAGATCCCACATCGAAACTTCAAAAGAAAAATAATAGTCTGGTGGAAAAACTTTTTAAAATAGGAATTATTTCAAAAAAAGAAAAATTTAAACTGTCCACAACTACTGCATTGCCTCCAAGGATATACGGTCTCCCGAAAATACACAAAGAAGGAACCCCACTGAGACCAATATGCTCAGCCGTAGGATCACCATCATATAGTTTTGTATAGTATGCAAATTCATCACCAACATTTTAAGCAACGTAACAGCGAACTCTGCGTTCAATATCAAAAATACAATTGATTTCAAGGAGAGAATCAATAACACATGTATGTATATGCGACGATGAAAAATTGGTTTCTTTCGATGTGGTCTCACTGTTTCCGAGTATTCCAACACAGTTGGCACTCGAAATAATACAAAGTAAATGGCTGCTGATAAAAGACCACACGAAGATACCAAAACAAATATTTATGGAAATTGTAACATTCTGTAATGAAGAAAACCGCTATTTCAAATTCAACGACCAGGTATACACACAACTAAAGGGAATGCCTATGGGATCCCCGTTGTCCCCAGTGATTGCGGACATAATAATGGAAGAACTTTTAACCACCACAATAAAAACACTAGCACAGCCACCGAGATTGTTAACAAAGTACGTTGATGATCTGTTCGCGATTGTCCCCGAAAAAGAAGTACTAAACACACTTAATGCTCTCAATGCTTTTCATAAAAACATTAAATTTACGCTAGAAATAGAGGAAGATGGAAAACTACCATATCTAGACTCCATTGTAATAAAAAGAGGTAATCAACTAAAGTTATCGTGGTATAAGAAGCAAATATCCTCAGGACGAATCAATAACTTCCACTCAAAACACCCGAAGTCAATGATAATGAATACAGCAATAGGCTGTATACAACGGATGCTGCGTATATCGGACGACACGTACCACAACGAGGTTATAAGAGAAGCGGAAAATATATTGAGGAACAATGATTTCCCGAACAACATCATCAAAACTTTAATTAAAAATGCAAAATGTAATAAAGAAAAACAAAAATCCGAAAAACCTACTATTTTTAGATCCGTAACATACATACCGCGGTTGTCAGAACGACTCGCAAAGTCTGATTGCTATGACGGAGAAAAAGTTAAAATTGCCCATAAGCCCAAGAACACATTGAGATGTTTTTTTAATAAAACAAAAACGAAAATACCCGATACCGAAAAAAGCAACGTCATATACAAAATCCCATGCGGCGGCAAAAACAACGAACCATGCAAAAGCGTTTACGTAGGAACGACCAAGTCAAAATTAAAAACCAAGTTGTCGCAACACAAATCAGATTTAAAATATTGCCAACAGTCTAATAATCAAAAAACAACAGTAATGTCTCACTGTGCACCTAGCGGCCATATACCGAGCTTCGAGAGCGCGATTTTTCTTACTTTTCTCACCTATGCCCTTTTGCTATTTTTACCTTTAACTTTTTATCCATGCAGGTATGAACCCTCCTTTTGTTCATGTGGCTGTAGGTGAGGGTGGTGGAAAGTACCCCGCCCCACGCTGACGAGCTAGTCTGGGATGCAAGCATACCTGCTTGCCACCACTCCTCACCAAACAAACTACCAGCTACATAACAAGCACTGCGTGAAGTCTCTTAGTATCAACCCGAGAAAAGTGGAACTCGTTCTCTACACGAGCGGTCCAAAATACCACCGCTGGACCTACCAGAACTTAATGGCGTGACCCTGAACTTGGCTGATAAAGCCAAAATCTTCGGCACAGTTCTGGACAGGAAGTTAAACTAGAAGGAGAATATTCTTCAGCGCCAGAGGAAGGCGTGTGTTGCACTTTACACATGCAAAAAAGTCATTGGCAAAAAGTGGGGTCTCAGCCCCAAAATATGCAGATGGATCTACCCTGAAATTATCCGACCTATCCTGCTATATGGAGTCGTGGTGTGGTAGCCTGCGCTGAGCAAGGCCACAAACCGGAATCTGTAAGGTAAAGTCCATAGATCTGGCATGATCTGTATAAGCGGCGCGCTAAGAACAATGCCCAACGAAGCTCTTCAGGCCATTCTAGGCATTCTGCCACTCGATCTGGAAGCGTACCAGGCAGCAGCGGCAGCGGCTATGCGCCTAAGGGAAACGTCTGGCTGGTGCGCAAGCACAACTGGACACTCCAGTATTCTAGGATCTTACAGTTTTCCCCCCTCTGAGCGCAGATCGACGTGCGGCCACAACAGTCGGAGACAGCTGCTTAAAAAAAACATTCCCAGCAGGGAAGAATGGGAGAGGATGGATCGCCCCGCTACTAATGGCGGCATTTCTGTCTACACTGACGGCTCGAAGCTAGACGGCAAAGTTGGAGGAGGGGTTTATTCAAGGGATCTGGAACTTGAGGTCTCCGTCAGACTACCTGATCACTGCAGCATCTTCTAGGCTGAAGTCTCAGCAATCGCGCTATCGGCGAGGATATCGTTATTTTCAGCGACAGCCAGGGGGCCATCAAAGCTCTTAGCTCTTATTAGTTCAACTCTGAACTGACAGCTGTCGTCGATCTCTTCAAGAGATGGCCCGACAGGACCGCATGAACCTCACATGGGTCCCGAGACACAGGAACATTGAGGGAAACTGTAAACTTGCTAGGCGGGGTACGACCAAGCAGGTTCTTCGGGATAAAGAGCGTTTAGGTATGCCGTTTGCCACATGCAAGCTAATGCTGACGGAGTACACACTCCGTCAAGCCAACTAAAGATGGCAACAATCCCCAGGGTGCCGGACATACAAACAAACCTGCCCAAAATGGGATCATAAAAGATCTAGAGGCACTCACGCCCTAAGAAGGAGAAAAATCTTCATATTAATAGGTGTTCTAACTGGGCACTGCCTTTTTGGTAGCCACGCAGAAAGGCTAGGTGTGCCTTACCGACGATGCTGTAGGAGCTGCCGTGATGATGAGGAAAAGGAAACGGTGAAGCCCCACATCTGCAGCTGCCCGGCTTTAAGCGGCGCGAGAACCCGCTTTTGGGAGTTCCCTTCCTGGATAGCCTAATCCAGATCCCAACAACTCAGGGATTTTCCATATGGCCGGGTCCCGGGACTGACTTTCCTAGTGTTGGTGGTATCACAACGGGCCTTTCAAAACTGGCCTAAGTGTGCCCCTGCGGCAACCACTTGAACGTAACCTAACCTAACCCATATTTTGCTAATTATTATCCGAGGGAGAGCCTCCGACTTTTTTGAAAACCTTACCCTATAAATGTTAGAACAAGCAAGATGGACGATAAAGTAATCTCTATTTCTGCAATTTTCAAATGTCAAATGTAAGTAACCCAAATAACTCTTTTGCTATTTTCGCTTCTTACCGGTTGCGGGGAGAAGCCGAATTCCAGATAAGGAGAATTTCACTCTCTACAACTTTGTCAAGGACGTAAAAACCTATGAAGCGAAATATTTGCGAAAAAGTATTTTTTTTACCTTTGACCCTGATTTTTCCCTTTTTTAGGCTGGGGACATTTCGGGTTTTATTTGTAACGATGTTGCCAGTATCCCAGTATATGCAAATTGTTTCACTCTGACTTCTATTTTTTGATATGATTTGATTGTTTTGAATGTTTCATACAAAAATTTTTAATATCAGAAAAGAAAAAAAAAAGAAAAAAATAGATGTTCAAAGAATTCGCAATGGTTTTTTGCTTTGATTATTAGAAGATACTTGAGACTATAACATTTATAAAATTTGGACCGGGACCCCACGGGTACTCCTATTTTTCCTCTACTGAAGTTAAAAACTTAGGCCCGTAGTCATAGTCGAACTGAAATATGATTTTAAGATAGTTAAAGCTTTTTGACACAACTTTACAAGTGTGATCTGTCAAAAATGCTTTAACTAACTTAAAATCATATATGTACATTAGGGTGATTCAAAAAAATGTCGACTAGGTCTTACCCCCTAAAAAGTTAGGTATTGATGAGAAAATAAGCCTTGCAAAAAATTAGCGCTCTAACTTAAACCTTAGGGGTGGCTATTTTTTTCGCCCTTTCCCATATATTTTGTATGAGAAAAAAATGGTATTTTTTTCAAAGTGAATTTTCTTTCAATTTTTGAAACTTTTTTGAAAATATTTTTACATACTCTTAAAGTTGAAGCTTTGAAGCTTCCAAAATGGTAAGCCATGTGCGATTATCTTAACTATTAAGATAATTACAGCCATTTGAAAATGGCTGAGTTTTGTACTATAGCACACACATACACAGTAACACGTGTTTTTTTTGCGCTTAAATTTTGTATAGAAATTGTATGTGCGGTTATCTCTCCATACAAAATCTAAGCTCAAACCCATATATGCGTGTAAATAAAAACACGGCCAATGTCAAGTAAAAGTCACTAGTGATGGAACTATTTCAAGTTCGAAACAATTATTTCGTAGCAGAATACAGGGTGTACATGTGGATTAATAATGTTAATGCAAAAAGATTGTAGCATTTAGTTGCTTTTGGTGTCAGAATTTGTATGAAAAATGACAAAATAAATCCTGCGTTTGGGCTTAATGCTAAAATGCAAAATGCTGGCTCAGCATGAACAGGCTATAATTCAATTACTACAGAGATAAGAAGTGGAAACAATAAATCAAATCAGCACAAAAAAAAATTGTTGGTCTTATATTTATATGATTTGTGTGTCCATCGATAGCTTTCGAAGAAAAATGTTACTCAGGAAAATATTTTTGCAAAGTTTACATTTTTGCAAAAGTTATTCGCAAAAAAAGTTCTACATCAACTTTTTTCAAAAATTTATTGTAATTCGACGGTTAAACTAAATTTAATGCAAACTACGACAAATTACAGGATGTGAAAAAACATATTAGGTGCATTGGAACATTACAAATTCAATTAAAAAGAAAAAATTACGGTGACTTTTAAGGTTTAACTGTAATTGCGATTGTTAGGCTGGCTCATTTCACAGGTTGTATTTAATTTTGAAAAATAAAGTGTGCAGAAGGTATTCAATCAATCAAAAAAACCATTTTACCATTAAATATTTCATAGTTGAGTATTTTCTCCACCATGCCTTCACCCTGCTGTAATCCCTTATTTTAAGAAAAACACAACCGCTTTACTCATGGATTGAGATTAGTTACCGATAACTGAAGGGTTAACTACATAAAACTTATTCGGAAGCATGACTCAATCATCTATGGTTGAACTGACAGCTGTGGCTAACTGTTCTTTCAATCACAGTTAGCTTTCGATCTCTCAAACTACCACCATTTTTGTTTTCTTGTTTACATTTTTTTTGCATAATTCGTGGAAAAGCGACGGAATTCTTTTGCGTGTTTTAATGAGTTTTAGTTAATTTTTTTAGAAATTTAGTGAGTGCTTTGTGATAATCTCTTTAGAAAATGTGGAAAAAGAAGTAAAAAGCCAGGAAAAATAAGTATATCGTTAGTGCACGGTTTCTATGCGCTTGTTGTTTTGCCAGTGCTTTTGGCATGTCGGGAAGTGTGTGTGTGTTTCGTGTAGAATTAAGATAAATAAAAAAAATTTGGCAGTGGCAAACAATTATGAAAACAGTGTAGACATATCTCAAACGTCCGAGGTATACGAATCAGAAGACGCTATCTCCTCAAATGGTGAAGATTCAGAAGGTTGAATATATTACAAAACAATCCAAATCTGTTTTATATCCATTAATTTTTTATTAAATAGGAAGCTTTTTTCGCATCAGAAATGGTTGGGAGGATGTATTGTCGGAAAACGAAAGCGCTTTGTGCAAGGTCACCAACAGACAAGAGAAAATGCGTGTGCTCACTTGCGCTCTTGTACAGTAGTCAGCTGCCAAGATGAAGAAAAAGTTGGGAGTAACGCAGTTTATGGCAGAAACTGCTTTAAAACTTCGTCAAGCAAGTGGTTTTTGTTCAATTCCAAAGAAAAAAGAGGTTCATTCCTTGAATAGTAGTGTAGTCGAAAAACTAAAGGAGTTTCATCAACTGGACGAGTATAGTAGGGTAATGCCCGGTAAAAAAGACTGCATTACTGTAAAGGAAAATTGGCTAAAGCAGAGTGTACAAAAACGTCTCCTATTAAGTGATATTAAAGCTTTACACGGTGCATTTAAAAAAAAAATCCAAATTTTAAACTTAGTCTAGCGACTTTCACTAAGCTGCGATCACAACACTGCCATAATGTGTGCGTTTGCAAAATTCACCAAAACATGAAATTGAAAATACAGGGTATAAATTAGGGATTTCTAGCCTCGGGATTTGAAAGTTTAATTCCGGGATCCCGGGATTGTCCAGAATTTTCTTTTGTTGCTAAAAATGGCACCCCATATCTACACGGAGAGAAATCTATGGATGGAACATCCATAATTATTGATATCACTTTCAATACAAATTTATAATCCTGTCCTATCAATGAATATGGATGTTTCATCAATGCTTTTTTGATAAATCACTATGAAATGGTATCCATATAAACTATTGATAAATTCTAAGGGCCACTTGCATAAAAGCCGATTAAGCCTAATCGGTGATTAACTTGACAGCTAACCATACAAAATACGTCAATTAAACTCCGGTTAGTCGTTATCAGCTTTTATGCAAGCGGCCCTAAATAGTTTAAAAAAACAAAATTTTGTATAATTTGACATCAAAATATTTTTTTTATTAATTTTGCGAAATAAGCGCCAAAATAAACATGTTTTTCGATAAGAAAGGGAAGTATACTACTAGCTCTACAATAATTTACAAGAATATGTTTAAAAGTTTAATTTTATTCAAAATTGTTTAGCGGTGCGATAGCGGTTCGACTGCGTTTTGTTGTAGGAAGACAAATCCGAATGTACAAAGCAATTGACATTTCACTTTCGCGATACAGAGTGTACGCGATTCGAGAGGGAAAAAATGAATGCGAAAAGGGAAAAGGCAAATCCGAAAATGTCAATTTCAATTTGTAAAGTAACATTAAATTTGTAACTCAAAGTTACTATTCAGGAACTTGAAACATAAGTTGTTTGTTCTACTGGTAAACACAGCCAAATATACTTACTTAATATCGACTAAAAAAAAAAAATTACATTAAATTTGTAAATAAAATATATGTATTCAGGAATTTGGTACAATTTTTTTGTACCACAGGTACAAAGAGCTTATTTTATACATTAATAACGACTTATGTATATAAATGACTAAAAATTCTTAATCGATAGTGGCCAAATCTACGTACATAGTTATGTTTTTTTTTTTAATTAAACTTTTTCCATTTGGTCTCCAACAAATCAGGTATGCATAGTAATAATAAAAATTTCATTGCAGATAAAAATAATAATGAATGCCATTTGAATTACTTTTTCTGAAGTCTGAAGTGTGATCTTAAAGAAATTATTGCATCAATAGTGCCATCTCTTAGGGCCGCTTGCATAAAAGCTGATAACGACTAACCGGAGTTTAATTGACGTATTTTGTATGGTTAGCTGTCAAGTTAATCACCGATTAGGCTTAATCGGCTTTTATGCAAGTGGCCCTTAACCTGGCCTCTGCCTTTGTTCTGCCGTCCTAAGCAAAAAGTCAGTATGTTATAAAAATTGATTAACGAGAAAAAAGGTGGAGTTGGGGTGTGTTCGAACTAAATACCTAGTTATTTTGCTGCATAACAGCCATAAATGATTGATGATTATTGAGATATTAAAAGGATTCATGAAGAATCAATTGCATCTGATTATGGGCGAAAATTATCCTTAGGATGTTAAAGGATCAGCGAACTGCCTTTCTGCTTTGTAAATCAAAAAGCAGTAAAATATTATTTACTGCTTTTTTGGATTGTAAAACAAACCCTTTATATTTTCGAGAGATACTGCCTTTCTGCTTTGTAAATCCGAAATAAAAAAAATCATTTACTGCTTTTTTGGTTTGTAAGTCAAAGTTACTGCTTTTCTCCCCATATATTCCAAGCAGCATTCCTATCTTTCTGAGTATAAAGGCAGTATATTTTCATTTATACTGCCTTTTTACACTGTGATACCTTTATACTGACTTTTTGGTCTGGAGAGATACAAGAGATTCTAGATGTATCACTAACTTAAACCTTGTTTTATCGTTGAAATTACATTCTGACCGGTAATTTTTATAATCAGTGGATTGTAAGACATTAAAATAATATAATGGTATCAAAATTCCTAAAAGGCAGTAAAATGATTTTACTGCCTTCTTGCTAAGGACGGCAGTGTTGCCCCCATTACAAAAAATATCAATATCTTTCCCCAAACCTTTTTTTAATTCATTTTCTTTTCTATTGTGGGACATTTGGGAGCTGCTGGTCAAAACTTGATGCAACTTTTCTTTAAGACTAACGGGCTTGTCAACTTCGACCACTTCGTCGGTGATATTAGTATCGTTTTCGTTATGAAGCATGTTTTCTGTATTACGAAGGATGCTCTCTTGCTCCTTCCCAATGACTGATAAGTTAATTTCTTTAGAATGCATACTTTAAATCATATATATTACTCGGATTATTTAAAAAGGCGTAAAAAGGCGGTGTTGCAAATGTTGTACTAGTAGTTATTTTTTTCTGAAAGGGGGATGTTTTCGGTAGAAGTTTAGAATCATTCAGAATCATGTTCTACTTAAAGTACATATCGACGTGCCATACGAAAACTAACACTTTTCAAATTTCTTACGAAAACTAACACTTTTTAAATTCTGTAAGAAGACAACACTTTTATTTTGTGCCTGACGAAAACTAACACTTTCAAGTTGTGTCTGACGAAAACTAACACTTTCGGTTAATACATTTTCTTCAGAGAAAACATGAAAGTGTTACTTTTCGGCAGACACAAAAAAAAGAGTTAGTTTTCGTCAGACACAACTTGAAAGTGTTAGTTTTCTTCAGACACAAAATTTTAGTGTTAGTTTTCGTATGACACGTCGATATATACAAGATAACTTGAATGTATTTAAAAATTTATTTTCGGTGAACCCGGGATTTAGGTCTAGTAATCCCGGGATTTTCGGGACTTAAAAAACAACGGGATTGGAATCCCTAGTATAAATGATGCTCTTAAAGTTGTAGGAATCAAGAACGAGTTCTTTTCAAGGACTAAGAACGATTTGAAGTTTGGCGAGCTCCTGATAACATTAGACTTTGCTGAGAATCAAGGGTCAGTTACATAAAGCTTTATTTTGACTTTACCTCAAACTTTGACTTTGACAGAAAAGTTCATTATACATATTTAAACGAATCATGGCAAATTGGAGACCTCAAAGTTGAAGCAAGGTTAAAATTTGGCAAACTCTCAAATTTTGCTTGCTTTGCTTGCTTTGGCAATCAGATGTTGATGACTTTGCTTTAATTAAAGAATAAAAAGTTGGAGGAAATAATAATTAATTAATTTTTTCTCTATTAAATTAATAAATTAACCAAAACACTTTGAATTCAAAGAGATAAATAACGAAAACAAATGTATAAAAGAGAAGCGTCAAGGCGTTCATTGTTTCATACCTGAGCAAATGTCAGGCGAGGTTAACAAAGCTTTATGTATTTGGCCCTTTATAGTTTTAAGGTTCAGGATGCAATACAATCGTATCACTGGGCAAACGACCAGGCAGCCCTTCATCCGTTTGTAGGATATTATAGGCTTGACGACAAAATTCTTTCTGAGTGCTATGTTATTATTTCGGAATACAACAAGCACGATGCAACGTCGGTCCATTTGCTTAACAAAAAAATGATTGAATACCTGAAGAGAAATTTCTGCTGCAATAATGTTAAAAGGCTTATATTTTTTTCAAATGGTTGCGCAGCTCAGTACAAAAATAGGTAAATCGAATTTTTCGAATTTGCTTTATCACAGGACTAAGTTTGATGTCAAAAGAGAGTGGCATTTTTTTTGCAACATCACATGGCAAGGGTGCATGTGATGGAGTCGGAGGAACGGTAAAACGTTTAGCATCACGAGCCAGCTTACAACGTCTAAACTACCCTACAAAAATCGTTGGATTATGTGTTCCAATTTTTTGATATTGGAGTACTCCAATAGTAATCCTTTGTATACATCATCGGACCACCTTCAGCTTTTTGAAAGCCGATCATTGCTCGTGCCTTATCAACGAAAATCACGACACTATCTCTCTCCAAGGAGTTAAAACATTGGAGTACATTGCAAAGTACTCTGACTGTAGGTACTCCATGGAGTAGCAGAAACAAAGCGAAGGTTGGAGTAGGTGGTCCAGTCCTAGGACATCGCAATGTTAATTGGAGCACAATTTTTGTATGAAAAAGGATTAAATTTGGAGTACTCTGATGCTCCAATTGGAGTACTCTTTGGATAGGAAATAGAGTACTCTCGATTTTTGCAGGGTACGAACAGATAACAACCCCTCGCAAATTATATGAATGGGCAAATACATATTTTGATAACATAGCTTTTGATTTTTGCTCTTTAAATGAACACAAAGATGAAGAGAACACTCTAAACAATCGTTTCAACCAAGGAAAATTCAACAAGGTAGAATTGACAACTGAAATATTTTGTTTTTGTAGGAGTTTTTCCTTCAAAAAAATGTAAACAAGCGATTAACCCTATGCCAACCAAGCATTTATTTTGTGTCTCATACAATTGTTTTACTGAAAAATTAGAATGCATTTGCTCAGGCCAAAAAATTATAAATACTGCGAAATATGCTAGCCCAAACAGTAATGGAGTAACTTTGGCCACTTTGGAATCTACTTCTTTTCGGGCCTTTGCGTTATAAAAATAGCGAGTATTGAATATTTGTCGATTTCTGCCGATGGCGCCACAAGAAGGTTCCCTGCAGCTAAAGCAACTAGTTGAAAACTACTTTACAACTAGTTGGTGCAGCGGGCCCAACTAGTCAGTGTTCTGGCTTTTTTCCATATAAGCAACTGGTATTTTTACGTGTTGATGTCCTACGGGATGTCAATTGTCAAATTTCGACCAGAATATACCAGTTATCTACTAGTCAGGAAATACCAGTTTCATACTAGTTGTAAAATATTAGTTCCATACTAGTTCAACCTGGACTAGTATGATTTCCATAAAATGTACTAGTCCAAAAAGGACTAGTATGAAATATACTAGTCCCATACTAGTCCAAAAACTAGTATGATTTCAACTAGAATTTTCATCACTTACCCTTTATTTTATCATTTGACTTTATTTTCATGTCCCTGCAAAAATCATTGGATTATGTGTTCCAATTTTTTGATATTGGAGTACTCCAATAGTAATCTTTGTATACCTCATCGGACCACGATCAGCTTTTTGAAAGTCGATCAGTGCTTGTGCCTTATCGACGAAAATTACGACACTATCGCTCTGGCAGTATATACTCCAAGGAGTAACAACATTGGAGTACATTGCAAAGTACTCTGACTGTAGGTACTCCATGGAGTAGCAGAAACAAAGCGAAGGTTGGAGTAGGTGGTCCAGTCCTAGGACATCGTAATGTTAATTGGAGCACAATTTTTATATGAAAAAGGATTACATTTGGAGTACTCTGATGCTCCAATTGGAGTACTCTTTGGATAGGAAATAGAGTAATATCGACTTCTGCAGGGGTTTATTCTTAGGAAAGCAGCGGGTATTTGTATTTACCCTATCACGAGAAAGCATCTATGAATTATAAGAGAAAACGAAATGAATGAAAATTGTATTTTTTAACTGGTATAATTTTATCCAGAAAAATCTAGTTGTATACTAGTATGGAATGGATATTTCCTGACTAGTATGGGTTCAGCCATAAAATTCTAGTTGTATACTAGTATGGAATGGATATTTCCTGACTAGTATGAGTTCTGCCAGAAAGTTATAGTTGTATACTAGTATGAAATGGATATTTCCTGACTAGTATGAATTCAGACAGAAAATTCTAGCTGTATACTAGTATGGAATGGATATTTCCTGACTAGTATGAGTTCTGCCAGAAAGTTATAGTTGTATACTAGTATGAAATGTATATTTCCTGACTAGTATGACTTCTGCCAGAAAATTATAGTTGTATACTAGTATTATATTCAATTTATGAAAAAAGTTTTCGGTTTCGAGAAATTAACCGGTTTCGCTGCTGCTGTTGTAAGAGGAGGTGACGGACCAAACAGAGTTGTACGGTATTGAGTCTATGCTCTCACAGCTGCCAAACCACCTTGTGGTACTATTCCAATTGTCGATTTCATCAACCCGGTGACCGTGGTCGAAATGGATTTTAGTCGCCCTTTGCATTCCATTCTAAACCTCTAACCCGCAGGGGTCATGAATCGATTTTAATCGCTTACAGTTTCGAACTCTAAACTCTATTTAAACGTGCAAGGACCTGGGGCCAGCGGTATTGTATTTATATGAAACAATTTGCTATTTCTTCACACTATTGAAAAAATTTAAAAATCTTTAACAGAACGGGTTAATATTTTTTTTCATTTGACGGGAAAACTCCTACAGAAAAGAGAGAACTGTCAAGTTCACTATTACTTCCCAGTGGGAAAGTAGGTAATGCATTACCTTTTTCATCCCTGAAAAGAAGCATGAGCAAAGTAACGCATGAAAAAATATTTGAAAAATTTCCCATGTAATGTATTTCGTAAGGTTTTATTTTTCAAAAACATTACTTTTCCTATGACATTGCTGTAGAAAAAGTAATGCATGAATTCCATTATACATAAAAAGTTTTATAGGGGATATACCTTACTTTATACATTACCAAACATTACCTTTTCCCACTGGGTTTGTTTAATATACTTTGGTTTCAACCAAGCCCTCACAATAGTTGGAGCTCGATCGTATCTAGGGTTGCCAGATTCTGAAGTGGAAAAAGGACATTTCTATTTCGATAGAAAAAAAAGAGGGACACACCATGATATAAGTGCTATAGGTAAAACCGTTCTCTCTTTTGAGTTTTTTTGACGTTTTTAAGCAATATAAAATGTGTCAGTATATAAGTCAAATAGAAAAAAATATTCAAAAAATTTAAAATAAGAAAAATGATATAAATACTATAGAGGTAAAACCGCTCTCTCTTTTGATTTTATTATGACTTTTTAAGCAATATAAAATGTGTCAGTATATAAGTCAAATAGAAAAAAAAATTCAAAAAATTTAAAATATGAGAAATTTAAAAAAAAATCAAAAAATATTTTCCAATTCACACTGAACGTTTAGGTGGATGCCTGGACACTGTAAAATGGCAGGAAATGAGATGGTAGATTAGCCTGCTATAGGCGCATATTCGCTCCGCTTTTACAGTCCTTATTTACAATTTATACAATTCTAGCAATAGTTATAATCATGGTATAAGTACTATAGGTAAAACCGTTTTCTCTTTTGATTTTGTTTTGACGTTTTTAAGCAATATAAAATGTGTCAGTATGTAAGTCAAATAGAAAAAAAATATTCAAAAAATTTAAAATAAGAAAAATTTGAAAAAAGTCAAAAAATATTTTCCAATTTACACTGCACGTTTAGGTGGACGCTTGGACACTATAAAATGGCAGGAAATGAGATGGTAGATTAGCCTGCTAGAGGGACACAAGTGAACCGCTTTTACAGTCCTTATTTTTAACAATTCTAGCAATAGTTCTAATCGCAAATTGAAGAAAAATTAAAAGAAATTATTTTTATTTTTAATTTATTTGATTGAAAAAACCAAACAGACATGTCGTGGCAAAAAATAAATGAGTATGAGAATTGCTTAAAAATGTCATTAGTGTCATTAACGGTTTTACCTGTAGTATTTATACCATGGTTATAATCGCAAATTGAAGAAAAATACATAAAAAGAAATTATTTTGATTTGTAATTTATTTGATTGGAAAAACCAAACAGAAAAGTCGTGGCAAAAAATAAATGAGTATGAGAATTGCTTAAAAATGTCATTAGTGTCATTAACGGTTTTACCTGTAGTATTTATATCATGGACAAACGTGAAAAAGAAGGACGTTTTTTTTTTTGTGAACAATTTATTGTTTTGAATTAACAAAAAGCGAGCATACATTTCGTTACCTTAATTCACAAAGGCCCTAATTGACACATTTTTCCAAAATGAGTTCCACACTTTTAAGTGTGACTACAAATTTTAAGATGTTACTAGCAGTAATAACGGATATATTGCAAATTTACAAAAAAAATTTTGCTTCTTGCTTCTCCTGTAAAATTTTTTTATGTCAGTTAAGGTCTTTGTGAAATAAGGTAACGATTTATTCTCATATTTGATATCGTTTTCATACATATTTTACGTACAAACACACAAGCATATCTAGGATACCAAAACACGAATAAAGTATTATTACTAATTAAACCAAAATCAATACACAGAGCCAAAAATGCCTAATAAAATTAATAAGATTGTCTTCATGATCAGCTTTTGGGCAAAGGGGTAGTCGCAACGGTGCAAACGAAGAAAAAACTGTAGGGAAATCTTTTTGGTTTTAAGAAGAAATTCTTATTAAAAAACTATACATTTAGTACAAAGGTGTAGTTAGACGCTGGCAATTATTACTATACGATGGCCGGATGGTTAGCAGCTGGGTTTAGCAATCGAAAAATTGTAAGTTCGATTCTCTCTCTTTTTTTCCTAATTAGAAATGTTAAAAAGAAATCTTCTTAAATATATTTATGAGATCTTCCTTTGAAACATTAACAACTATACACATATCAGTAATTAGACGCTAGCAATCAAAAGTGAGCGATGGCCTGATGGTTAACAGCTGGGTTTATCATTCCGAAAATTGTAAGTTCGATTCTCGGTGAGGGCGATATCATTTTATTTTTCATTTAAAATATTAAAAAGAAAATCTTCTTAATAAAATTAAAAAGACGGTCTCTACAATAATAAGAAGCACATCTTCTTGAAGAAAATCTATAGAGATATCTTATGACTTTTGTTTTATTTTATTAGGCATTGTTGGCTCTGTGTATACACTGATCCGTTACTTTTGAAAGTGGCACAAGTCAACTGTTTGGTGTAATGAGTTATTGAAGGTTTGAACTAATCCCAAAACAATGCTAACGGCCAACATAAAAATACCTTAATGGTAGAACCGTATTTGACATTTAGGAAATTTTTTTAAAACTTTGAGAAATGCCAAAGGTTTAAAACATTCTCAAACGACAACAAATGCGAACCTTTTTATACCTTTCATGAACAGAAATGGTATTATAACTTTGGTCCGATGTTTGTAAGTATGAGAAGAAGAAGAGATGGACCCATCAATAAGTATACCGAAATGATCAGGATGACGAGATGAGTTGATTTAGCCATGTCCGCCTGTCTGTCTGTCTGTTTGAACGCAAACTAGTCCCTCAGTTTTTGATATATTTGGCTGAAATTTTGTATGCGGCCACCATTTTCCAATATAGGAATCATTTGTCGGAACCAGCAAGATCGGACAGATATTACATATAGCTCCCATACAACCGATTGTTCCGATAAACAGATTTTGGGCTCTAACTCCTGTAATTAAAGAGGTAGGAGCGTGAAATTTTGTAGGAATTACTTATTTCATATAAGAAATATCGATGTTGAAAATCATCGAGATGGGATAAATATTTCACATAGCCCCCATACAATCGATTGTTCCGATAAACGGATTTTGGTAGATAACTCCTGTAATTATATAGGTAGGAAAGTGAAATTTCGTAAAAAGTGCTCTTTTAGGATGTGGAATGTCGATGTTAAAAATCAATGAGACTGGACCAATATAACACATCGCCCCCATATAATCGATAGTTCCGATAATTTCGGTATGAGCCATGGTACAAGTACTATAGGTAAAACCGTTCTCTCTTTTGATTTTGTTTTGACGTTTTTAAGCAATATAAAATGTGTCAATATGTAAGTCAAATAGAAAAAAAATATTCAAAAAATTTTAAAATAAGAAAAATTTGAAAAAAATCAAAAAATATTTTCCAATTTACACTGCACGTTTAGGTGGACGCTTGGACACTATAAAATGGCAGGAAATGAGATGGTCGATTAGCCTGCTAGAGGGACACATGTGAACCCCTTTTACAGTCCTTATTTTTAACAATTCTAGCAAGAGTTCTAATCGCAAATTGAAGAAAAATGAAAAGAAATTATTTTGATTTGTAATTTATTTGATTGAAAAAACCAAACAGACACGTCGTGGCAAAAAATAAATGAGTATGAGAATTGCTTAAAAATGTCATTAGTGTCATTAACGGTTTTACCTGTAGTATTTATACCATGGTATGAGCTAAAGTTAAATTGAAACAGGCTGTACTGGCGATGGAACAGTGAAAGTCGTGACGCTTATTCATGAAAGATATATACTATATAGCCTTCGGCACAGCCGAAGAGAGCTTTCCTTACTTGTTTTTTAACTGCTCTTGTTTGGACTTTCATTTTAAAATTTTTTAGAAACATACAAAAATCATGGTCGACTAGAACTAGAAGAGAGAAAAGTTCTACTGATAAGGTATTTGTATCGTGCTAACGGCTGTTGTATGTGAGTTTGGTCTTTACGCTTTAGACCTGTTAAATTTTCTCAAGCAATAGACTCCTGAATAATTTGTTTGAATAAATTCCCGTTTTTGGGCTCATATATACGGTGACCATAAATTTAAAAAACTCAAAGCTTGGTATTGTCCTCACGTGAAAATTTCGCTACTCGCCTATAAACTATTTGACGTTACACTTTCAATGTTTGGAATAAAAGAGTGTTCCTGATTTGCATGAGTAATCATCTTTTTGCAGTAATAAATGTTGCCAACGTCTTTGAAACATTGAAATTGTAATCTCAAATAATTTCAACCAAACTGCATCAATTAAAAGTCAGTATTTTTTGAAGTATCTATATTTCTCCGTTTTGTGAATAGTATTTCTTGATGGTGAGAGACATTTTTCTTATTAATATAAAACCTAGAATAACTGATTTGTTTGTGCTAAGAAAGCTCATTTATGATTTTGCGTCTATCTCGAATAGTATGTAAACTCTAACCCTCATATTCATAAAAAAAAAGAAATTCGTTTATAAAGCTTTTAAAATTACATTTTCATACAAATTTTGATTAATAAGAACTGATTAAACCTTTTATATTATTTATGAATAAGAGGGTAAGCATCTAAGTTCATATTTGCACCTTGATATTAAAATCGATGATGAGTAGGCACTAAATTTTGATTTGAAGCGCTTGACCGTGGTAAAAACCAACCAAATTATTCTGAAAATATTTTGAAAGATTTAGAATTTTTCATAAAATTTTGAAATTGTTGACTAACTTGACAGAGTTACTCTTTACATTTGTTAAAAGGGTTGCCGGCACAAAAAAGCAGAACAAAAACAGAACATTTGCTTAAAAACAGATAATTTCTGTTATTTTCCTTAGAAAAAAAAAAATACGCAGAGCAAGCTTCTTAAAAACAGAACTGTTCTGCCAAAAACTGAACGGATGGTCACCGTACTCATATACATACTTACTTATTTATGTGGCACGTACCTACACTGAAATAAAAAGGTTAAAAGTGCACATTGAAAGTAACATACATATCAAAATCACTTTCAAAACGATTATGGTAATGCTGTAAATATTACGGTATTTACTGTAAAATTGCCAGTAAAAACATGTGATTTTTGCAAAAAATATCAATTAATGATATGAGTCCACTTTCAAATTTACTGTAATTCATGTCAATATGATAGTATATTCGAAGCATGATAGGGGGTCACTTTCAAAATTGATATTACCCACTGTTGGACGGAAAATGACAGGGTTTACTGTTAATTTGACGGCCGTTTCTTGTAGATTTTTTTTTTCAGTGTATGTATTCATAATTAATTTCAATTGGCACATTTATTTGAGATCGATTTTAAAAATATTTTAAGTACAAACTAACGAAGATATCTACGATATCAAAGGAACAATAAAGTAAAAAAGTTAATTAAACAAAGATTAATGTACATATGTATATACATATATTTGGCACGTATTCATTTTTAAATACAAAGAAACAAAAAATAAATGCATAGATAATACAAAACTTAAAATTTCTATAATTTTTATGAAAATATAGATGAAAATGCATTAAAATTTTGCACTTAAAACTGAAAAAACTGAAAAAGAAGGACATTTCTACACTTTTTCTTTTGGAAGGACAGGGTAGAAAATTAAAAAAAAAACTTTTTCCAAAATCATTTTAAAATATACTCAATTTCCTTTCATGTGTCCTTTCACCGTCGAGTTACAATATATTTTTGAAAAAAACTTGATTTAAAACTTTTTTTGCGAATAACTTTTGCCAAAATGTAAACTTTCCAAAAATATTCGAAAGCTATCAATAGACACACAAATCATAAAAATATATGACAAACAATTTCTTTTGTGCTGATTTGAAAAATTCTAACCCACTATTAAAGGATGATTTACACGGGTCGATTTTTCTAACCTTTTTTTCAATCGACCGTGTAGGTATGCAGCAATTCGATTGATCTTCTCCTTGTATTTAAGGGTTGAAAACAAGGGGTTCGATAAAAATCGACCAGAAAATAGACCCGTGTAAATGAGCCTTTACCTGAAACATTTTTTGTAGGAAATTGAATTGCGTTTTCTAGTATTCCAACCCGAAAATTTGGTATGTTTTTGATTTCCCGTTTTTGGTATCAAATATTGTCAAAATGCAATTGAATTGAGCATTGAATACATCACTAGAAAAGTAGTTTTGAATGAAAAGTGGACTTAGCAGCTTTTATCTTTTTTAGGCTTTATGGTTTCTGTGAAAAAATTAAATCATTACATGATTTTATTTTACTGAGCG
This sequence comes from Campiglossa producta, assembly GCA_964058755.1. Classification (NCBI taxonomy): domain Eukaryota; kingdom Metazoa; phylum Arthropoda; class Insecta; order Diptera; family Tephritidae; genus Campiglossa; species Campiglossa producta. Next base: position 31,705,391 of record CAXKVI010000003.1, on the reverse strand, counting down.
AGGGAAGATTTAAACAACTTGTTTTTCTTCTAGGTACACATGTTTTCTTTTACGTTAAGCTTTGTTTTACTATAAAAAATAGGTAGGCTATCATCGAAGAAAATTAAATAACGTTGTAAACGACAAAATATAAAATGTTCAGTAAAGAAAACAGTTTGAATTCGCTAGATAATTTATTTTTCAAATGTTTTTAACTTTCATGAAGCTAATGGTCGCGATGTAATAAGGCCTTATAATAATAATACTGGAACTAAAATATGCAAAAACAAACTAAAATAATATGTTCTCAATAGCCAATAAATTGATTGATGAAAATTCGTTTAGTGGAATAACGTATGCAACTCATTCGAAAGGATGATGAAACATTATTCCACTTTATCAGCATCATTCTGTTGGTGGGCACAACGTTATTCCACTTTATCAGCATCATTCTGTTGGTGGATATTATTCCACTGAAACACACTGACTTCCTCTAAGCTTGGCATTATATCTGCTTGGAGAGCAAAAAGGTACTTAAAAAAGCTCTCTTTTTGAGTGTGGCTCAAAATAGCTCTCTTTTTTAGAATTATGGAAAATTGCCGTTAGAATAAGGCCTTGGAAGGATACTTCGACTTTGAACCGTGTTGAAGCAACGGACGCAAAAGACTTGTCACAACAGGGTTGGGTTTTTCGATCCAATCGGACTTGATACAATATGACTAAACAAAGTACTTAAGTACTACGGAGGCATATTTGATACACTTTTACCTATAGCTACTTAGTATTTTCTTTCGAACAAAGCATGAAGCTAACACTGTCAGAAACGTCAATGGTAATCACCTTGCCTGCCACTTTTAATCACATAGTTTTTCTTTGAAGTATTCATTTGAACTAATAACCAAAAAAACACCTGTTTCATTTACTTCATAAACTGTTATTGGATTAAAAAATTAACGAGCCGTGTGCGCAGGAAAGACGTATGAGCCAAAAGAAAAAATAGATGTAACAGCCACTTTGCCCTTTTGAAAATGAATAACCAACAAAGCCAAACATGCCGATTCTAAACAATTTCTCACTTTGCGGATTTTCTCACTCTCATATAATTTGTGAGCAAAAATTTATGAAAAGGAGAAACGGTTTGCACCGGTTCACTAGTGAAAAATTGTTTAGAATTGGCTGAATGTACTTACGACAGAACTGATTTTGTTCTAGCTTCATAACTGTATGTTTCGTAGTAACTAAACGTGTCATATTAAATACATAAGGAATTTTCATCATCATCATCATCATTTATTGGCGCTTAACCGCCTAAGCGATTTTGGCCGTCGCCTATCAAAGCACGCCAGTCATTCCTTTTTAGCGATAACTGACGCCAATTGGAAACCCCAAGGGAGTTCAAGTCATCCTCCACCTGTTGTTTCCATCTCAGTCGAGGCCTCCCCCTTCCTCTGCTGCCGAATTCGGGTGACGATTGGAAAACCTTCTGGGCTGGAGCTTCTTTGTCCATTCGCATGACGTGACCCAGCCAGCGGAGCCTTTGGGCTTTAATTCGCTGGACTATGGTCAGATCTGCGTAAAGCTCGTACAGCTCATCGTTAAATCTCCTTCGATACTCGCCGTCGGCATCACGGGAAGGACCATAAATCTTCCGGAGAACTTTTCTCTCAAATACTCCAAGGGCCATCTCATCTTCTCTTGACATTGTCCATGAATCTGAGCCATACATCAGGACAGGTATGATGAGAGACTTATAGAGCGTGATCTTTGTTCTTCGAGAGAGGACTTTACTTCTCAATTGCCTACTCAGTCCAAAGTAGCACTTGTTCGCAAGAGTGATTCTCCGTTGGATTTCTAGACTGATATTATTTTCGGTGTTAATGCTGGTTCCCAAATAGACGAAGTCCCTCACAGTTTCAAATTTGTAACTATCAACAGTGACGTGGCTGCCAAGGCGCAGGTGCGCCGATTCTTTCTTTGATGACAGCAAATACTTCGAAGGAATTTTCATAAGAAACACTTTAATCGAAAATCATGACTCGTACGTCTTTTTTGCGCACACAGCTCGAAAACTTTGTTGATAAATAAAAAAATTTCATAAATTTCATACCTTATGATTATTACAGTAAAGATAATTAAAAAGAAGACTAACTTAGTCAGGCCGATTCCAAACAATTTCTCACTTTGCGGATTTTCTCACTCTCATATAATTTGTGAGCGAAAATGTATAAAAAAGTGAAACGGTTTGCACCGATTCACTAGTGAAAAATTGTTTAGAATTGGCATGAGTACATTTGGAACCTAAAAAGTCCAATTTTTTTGTGGCCTCAATTTCTAAATTCTCATTTTCCAACCCTGTGTCACAATCACTGACTTGGCAATATGCATTAAGTATGTAATTAACTACCCTGCTGTGCGTTTGGGTTATGTGTGACGCAAACCTGTGTTAGGTGTAATGGTTATGAATGACGCAAGCTTCAGATATTGCTAACTAAAACAAGACGATGACTTTAAATTTGGTTTTTATTGTGGAATATAGTTAAATATTACATAATTTTTCGCATTTACAATAATTTATGAGATATTTAATACATATTTTTAACACTTAGGCCCAGTTTTTCAGTGCAAGTTTAAACAGCCAAAGCTGGAATTATTGGTGATGTTTGTCGTAACGCTGTAGTCGTATCCAATCAGCTGATTCGACCAACCTTATGGGATTTAATGAAATCGATTATTGGTGCCATATCGTAACGCTAAGGTCGTAACCGGATCGTAGCCAACCAATTGGTTTTTGGTTTTCCGCGGTAACGATAAACAGCTGATTACCTTTTTGCTTATTGCTTACAAGTTTTTGCAGTCAATCAGCTGTTTACGGTAACCGCACCAATAATCGATAAAAATGTATCGCATAGGGTTGCGTTAGGGATACGACTACAGCGTTACGACAAACATCACCAATAATTCCAGCTAAAGCCTTTTTGCGAATCCATTTGAAAATATGCAATTTTGTGTACATAGTATATAAATCAACACTTGTATCAAAACAATAATTAGCACTATACTTGCCTTATCTGTGCAAATTAGGTGTAATATCACTGCGAAACTCCTTTTAAACTTTTTATAAAATTATTAATTGCGCACTTAAATTTTTTTCGCAAAATCCAAAAAGAAGAAGGGAACAAAAGGCAACAACTGACAGATGGCTTTGAGGGTGTGTGTGAAAACACAATTTCTTCTTGTGTGTATTAGTGAGTATTTATAACCATGGTTGGGCCCGTCTAGTAGGGTATCCATTACCTACCTACATTCACTTGGATTTTATGTTTAATGAGATTGTTTTATTTCTTTTATTTACTAATAATAATCTTTTTCACTTACAAATGTTCTCTAAAATCAAAATAAATTCCAATTTCCAAGAAAAGTACCTTCCTAAAAGTTAAGTTTTCATTGGCCTTGCCTTTGCCTTTGAAGTCGAAGAACTCAATGTGAGCGATTGCACTAAAGGCATAATTAGTTATCGTTAACGCTAACGCCATGCCCATAACGCTAATCAGCTGTTCCAACCAAACTTATGGAAATCAATGTAAATGATTAGTAATGCCATACTATAACCCTAACCTCTTAAAGTTTGTGATGGTGAATTTTCGCAGATTTTAAAGCTTTTATTTGTTCTTTTCGGTGTGTATTACCTCGGTGAGCAAGCATATGTGCAATTTGCTGCCAATTTTTTTCATTTTCTTTGTTTAATCAAATTGTCACTTTTTATGATTACTGCATGACTAATTGTTCACATTGGAGATCGCTAGCGCTATCGTTAGCGTTATGGGCATGGCGTTAGCGTTAACGAGAACTAATTATGCCTTAAATTCGTATGTTGTAACTTTGCTTTAAACGGAAAAGTTTTATGTAACTCCCGCTTAAGAATCTACAAAAATCATTTTGAAAAAAAATTCGATTACAACGTTATTTGAGGCGCGCATTCATATCGTCCCGTTTCTGCCTTAACCTCGTAACTGCACTTTTTGAGAAAACTCGTTTTTTATGTGGAAGTGTATTTAAGACATCGAGAAATCCAAATCCAAAATCAGTTTGGTATAATAATGGTTCGTGGTTTTTTGTGCGAGCCATTACCACGTATCTAAATTTTTAGTATGCAAAACTTGAGAATTTCAGTTGGTTTTCTTCGATTTCTGAGATATTCTTTTGTGTAGATACGAGATTAAGGCAGAAACGGGCGATATGTAGTTTTTGAAACTATATTCTGAATACCAGTGCCTCGCCAATGAAGGCATCGAAGTGAAGAAGGTACATTTTTTGGGAATTGTAAGAACAATAGAACCGTGTTTTTAACCCATGGTGGGATGTAACATAGGCCTCGCGAAGCCTCCAAATTTTGTATATAACGGAGGCCTCGCAAAGCTCGTTCGGCGAAACCTGGATTTCGTCTAGCGCCGCTGCTGTTGTCAATTGTAGGGAAAATATAGACAGGGCCTAGGTTAATTATAGATTTTCTTAGATTATTTTCTACCCGGGTATGCACCTACTTAAAAGCTCTAAAAAAATAACAATTACCTGTTTGGGCAGGGCTTTCCCTGCTGCTTACGACGCGCTTTGTCACAAATTGCCGGACGCAAATTGATGCTTTTACCGTTGGGAAGACTGCATTTGGCAGAGCAAAACAGTACTCCTAAACAGCTTTTCTTTAGTATATTAACATTGTGGTTGTTTGTGTTTCTCATTGCCCATCCTGATAAATGCTTCTTGGCATATTCATTCGATTCAGAATATACCATACGGCGATGGCCGTCAACCCATTCCTCAAAATCGTCGAACTCGTTTACAAATGGTATAATCACGTCATTGATATCCCAACAAATTCCCTTCCGTAGCTTCAAAGATGTATTCGGTGAACAGGACAATGTTGCCCGACTATTCTTTTTAATCATTCTTTTAATAGCTACGGGCAAATGTATTTAGTAATAAAACGGATCTCGTGTATTATTTATATCACCTAACTAATAAGAAAAGTGCGCTCACAAAGAATTTACCCGATCAATCGAATATGCGATAACGAAATATCTAAATGTGGGCTTTTATTTGACCGTTGGCAGTTTTTCGAAATAAATAAACTAATGTAATCATATAGGCACCAACTTTAAAACTAAGCGGTTTGTATACTTGCAATTCGTGCTTTTCGACGCATACGAAGAGTATGGCATTCTGATTGGTGGAGCATTAACTTATCCGAAAAGACGAATTTGTATCCAAGCCAATGATATTGCGGTGTTGTGTTGCATACTCATACATATGCTGCACATATAGAAAGGTTTGCCGTTTGCGTTTCTTTTTACCAAATTTGGTTTATTTGATTACATGGTTACTTCGTACCTGTTATGGTTGCTTTTGCTTTCGAGATTGGTATTTTATCCTCTATGGCAAGTAACCCGCTGGCAACTCTAGATATTTTGCTAGGTGGGGTGCAATAGAACCATATGCAATAACGCCATAGTCACCAAGCGGGGGACGGCATTTAAATCTTTGCCTAATAACTATACATTTCCCTGGGTTTTTTGAAAATTCATCTTAAATTAAATCTTCAGAGAGAGCGTCAGAAGTGTACAGTAGACTGGACCAAAAAATAAAAATTACTGTGAAAGTTAGGGTCAGTTACATAAAGCTTTGTTTTGGCTTTACCTCAAACTTTGACTTTGACAGAAAAGTTCAGTATACGTATTTAAAACAAGCATGGCAAATTGGAGACCTCAAAGTTGAAGCAAGGTTGAAATTTGGCAAACACTCAAATTTTGCTTGCTTTGCTTGCTTTGACAATCAGATGTTGATGAATTTGCTTTAATTAAAGAATAAAAAGTTGGAAGAAATAATAATTAATTCATTTTTTCTCTATTAAATTAATAAATTAACCAAAACACTCTGAATGCAAAGAAATAAATAACGAAAACAAATGCTGCTATAGCTACCTGAAGTCAACCGTTTTTTGTAAGTAAATTTTGTGCTTATTTTTACATAAAAACTAGTAAAAGTTGGAATTGCGCCAAAGGAAAAGTATTAAAGATAAATTAATTTTCTGTTTTGAAAACTTGTCGTGAGGCGCGTGTATAATAATTTGTATTAGCACAAAAACGATAAAAAAATACACATCTAAAATTTCGGGCGGTCTAGCCTATTAGTCAAAATTATGTGGTTTTAAAAATATTGTTCTGGCTTCGTAAAGTAGAAGTTACGTGGTCCGATTGCGTCCGATATAAAAATTATTGAAGAGCTTTTCTCTGTTGTTTGCCCTTTAATTTGGTGCATATAACTTTTGCAAGAGTTTGCTAATCACTGACTTATCAATCATTTTTAGAACATATCAGAATCAAAGATTTAGACATTTTTAATGTCAGTGGATTACGCAAAAATTTAGCATTAAACTAAACAAGGCAGAGTTAAAATAATATATATACATACTAGGGTGATTCAAATAAAAAAAAATTGTTTTATATAGCTTACTTTAGGTATTGACGAGAAAATAAGCCTTGCAAAAAATTAGCGCTCTAACTTAACCGTTAGGGGTGGCTATTATTTTTCGCCCTTTCCCATACATTTTGTATGGGGAAATATGGCATTTTTTTCAAAGTGAATTTTCTTTCAATTTTTGAAACTTTTTTGAAAATTTTTTTACATACTCTTAAAGTTGAAGCTTCCAAAATGGTAAGCCATATGCGAATATCTTAACTATTAAAACAATTACAGCCATTTAAAATTTACTAAATTTTATACGTGTTACTGTGTATGTGTGTGCAATAGTACAAAACTCAGCCATTTTCAAATAGCTGTAATTATCGTAATAGTTAAGATAATCGCACATGGCTTAGCATTTTGGAAGCTTCAAACCTTCAACTTTAAGAGTATGTAAAAATATTTTCAAAAAAGTTTCAAAAATTAAAAGAAAATTCGCTTTGAAAAAAATGCCATATTCCCCATACAAAATGTATGGGAAAGGGCGAAAAAAATAGCAACCCCTAAGGTTTAAGTTAGAGCGCTAATTTTTTGCAAGGCTTATTTTTTCATCAATACCTAACTTTTTAGGGGGTAAGACCAAGTCGAAATTTTTTTTGAATCACCCTAATATATACCTATACAAATAAGAGGTTATGTTTACCTGAAACCCTCAGAAATGGTTGCCACCTATTCGAAATTTATAAAAATTAGGAGAAATATGCCAATATGTACATCACACAAAACGTATTTTATGTCGTATTCGTACACAAATATTTTCAGGGTTACCAACTAATCCTATTATAGTTATTTTTTTGCATAGGGGTCGTGCATATATGACGTCACGCGATTTTTGGTAGTTTTTGACCCCCCCTCCCCCCATGTCACACCCAGTCACAAACGCCAGACCCCCCCCCTCCCCCTCGAATGTCACATCACACCCTTAATAAATATAAATTCAATATTTATTTGGCATAAAATCTGATACATATTGAATGTTTATATTAATGTTTATATTAATTATTAAATAATATTTGCCAATCGAAAGAATGAAAACGTGCTAAATTTGAAAACGTTCATGGACGTTGCACGCTAGAAAACATGCAAAAAATAACGTGACATCACGTAAGTGCTACCCCCCCCTTCCCCCCATGTCACATTTCGTCACAAATCGCAGACCCCTCCCCCCCTCAAAGAGCGTGACGTCATATATGCACGACCCCATATGGGTTAACATTACGAAAACATCTTGACTCATTTGGATGAACTTTTGTATATGCTACCTTTCAAGCTTTCCTCCTTCAGCGTTACCACTAGGAAGTTTTTGCAGGGTTGCCACACATTTGAAATATTTAAAACTTGAGTGAAATATGCTGGTGGGCATTTTACTTCGTGTTCCAAAAAAATTACTTACAGGTAGGGTTTAAAACTAATCCCATTATATTAATGCTTGCTAATGCTGATGGGTTTGATGGTTAATCTGGTCAGTCATTACTTAAGCAAAAATTTCTGGATAGTGTCCCGGGGCCTTTTGATCAACCGCTCTTCACTTCAAACATATCGTTAAAATTGATAATAGTATCAAATAAGGTTATTAGGAGGAATCAAACCCTCAGTCCATAAGATTTTCCACACTAAAAAAAATTCTCGAGAAAAAAGTAGTTAGTGATCAAATCATTTCTAGGGGTGTCAAATATGTGCGTACAACATTACAAGTCTCCATCTTAGCTGGTTGATTTTTGGCCGCATAACATGGTCATTTAAACCATAGTGCATTGGCGAAAAGTATTTGAATGAAAAATTTAAAAAAAATATGTTCACGGCTCAGCATGTCAGTGCCAATTCACCCATATGCATGAACTCCTTAGTATTTTTTGGCTGTAAACCAGTATTATTAATTGGACTATTAAAAACTAACAAAAACTTCGAGATCTCTGATATTCTAGGAACTCTAGAAAAAGCTTGTTGTTGATTTTGTAAAGTTCAGTTTCATTCGGTAAGGGTCGGGCAACGGCCTCCCCCGCGTACTCCCTTGCCTTATGATTTTATTTCCAATTACAAACTTACTTATATAAATACAAAAAACAGCCATCTGGCGTAACTCCCACCAACCAGTGGCGTAACCAGGTATGCAAACCACTCCAAAAATCGCTGTGGTTCGGTTCAGTGGTTCGAAGTACTTACCGAAAATCTGGGTATTTCGGTTCACTGGTTCGAATCAAAAAAAGTATGGGGGTCGAGAGATATTATCGCAGTGAACATAACGGCGTGTTTGTTTTTGGAGGAAACAACAAAAACAAGCGTTATTAAGGGCGACTGCCTGTTAACGTCAAAGTTCACTGTGAATTCACTGTTAGTTTAACAGCCAGTTCATTTGCCCTTTATTTTAACAGGAGGATGAACTGGCCGACAAAATTTAAAGTGAGCGTTAAATTTACCGCGTAAACGCCAAATGCAGTATCCCGTATATACCAAGATTTCAGAAATCGAGATTTCGTTGCCCTATCTAGTAAACACCAGTCCTTGCGTGTAACCGCAATAACATTGTCACTTTTACCAACAAAATCCTAAATGAGGCGCTCAGCGCCAAAACGGCCTAAACCCAAAAAAATGGTTCTGAGAAAAAAGAAGTTAAAAGAAAATAAGTTTTTTAAATATTTTTATCTTTTTTTATTAATCGTAAATAAAGATTAGTTGTAATATTTGTTTCAGGTTAATCATTAGATGCTAATTACTTACACTAAGGCTGTTTTAAACAGTTAATATAAAAATTAAAGTGGCTTAGTCCATTTTGGAATCCATTTAAAAAAGATATATTAATAGGAACTGAGGGTTAGGCCATTTTGGCTCCATTAATTAAATACACACAATTTCTTTAGATAAATAATAAAAATAATTTCTATTATTTTAAATACATACGTAATAGGTACAAGTTAATAATAATTATTATTCGTCTTCTTCCTGAATATCTTCGTCTTCGGCTCTCGAATTTGTTTTTAAATTATTGTAAAAAGCATGCTTTATGGGAGATATGAACTCCTTGAGTGCCTGTAAATCCTTAAACTTTGCTGCTTCAATGAATCTTCCTCCAGGATAAAGCGGTTCCAATTCAAAATTATTTTTTTCATGTTAATACGAACAATTTCAATTTAAAAAAAACTGATGACAAGGCGAATTTATACCAATATTCAATACTTCAATATTCATTTAAAAATTTGAACACCCAAGGCTAACTTGATTTATTTTTCGAATATACTCCCACGCGACCAACGCTGACGAGAAACTATCATAAATCTCCGATGCTTGTTTAAATACGTTTCTTAGTTGGGTGGGTTATTGACTAAAACGTAACATGCGGTTTTGACCTAACCCACACATATTTTTTAATTCTAGGATTCGCTTTGGCCTAAGCGGCTTATGCCTTATGGCATCCACATTTATTTGAACTTTGCATAGAGGAAAAACAGTTTTCAGCGGGTAGTATAACCTATTGTTATAGTATGCAATAGGGACTTTTTCAGTATTTCTTTCAAAAGGTTCCGGTTCGATCCGCATAGTCAGTTTGATTTTTTTTAGAAATGAGGGTTAGGCCGTTTTGGCCTCAAATAACATCGAAAAACTATACCGCAACATACTGACTAAAAATCGGTGTATCTTTCTACCGTAACATTTTAGTTATTTTTAATTAATAATATCAGATACACACACAAATTTTGGATTCCGCCCCAGTTTTGCACCGCTTTTGGCCATGTTTTAGTTTTTTGCAGATAATTTTTCACAGACATGCAGTTTTTTAATTTTATTTATTAATATTGGGGTCAAGGCAAATGGCGCATTTAGGGGGGGCACGTGCCCACCACATAAGGTATTTTTATGTACTGCTGATGCTCCATTACTGTATAGCTAACTAGGCACTTTTCTCATCAACCGCAACACACAGGGGGACATTTTTGAAAAAAATATAAGTTTTGCCTGAAGGTCGTAAATTAAGAGATTGTCAAAAATGAAGCGATTACTGTTTGCCACTCGATCCAAATCTGTTCTGCAACAGCCTAACATTTTTAAAAATTTTGAACAAAGGTTATTAAAATTTCTAACCCTTTCTTATTTATTTTAGTTTTTATCAAAGCAGAATTAGGAAAACTTTTATTTTTTGTTTTAGTGATTATCAAGGCAGAAAACATTTCTTATTTATTTTAGTTTTTATCAAGGCAGAATTAGGAAAACTTTACTTATTTATTGTACTGATTATTATGGCAGAATGGAGAAAATATTTTCGTATTTATTTAAAAATTTTGAAATCCTGGATTTTCTTAATATTAAGAAAAAACTTTCCAAGTTCAAAATCATTCTTCGATTTTCTTGTTTGTGCCTTGTTTTTAGTGAAAAATTCCCTCTGTGTGGGAGAATCTTGAAAATACAGGGAGTTTACGGAGCTTCCAAAACTGGCCTAGGTGTGTCTTTGTGGCAGCCACTTGAACCTATCCTAATCCCGGAGGTGGCGCTAGTATGTGCGCGCACGTCCAGGCATTCTTAAAAAGCTTCATTTTATGTGAATATTACACGGAGAGAATTTTTCACTAAAAACAAGGCACAAACAAGGAAATCGAGGAATGATTTTGAACTTGGAAAGTTTTTTTAATATTAAGAAAATCCAGGATTTCAAAATTTTTAAATAAATACAAAAATGTTTTCTCAGTTCTGCCCTCATAATCACATTTACATCGCCTAATCTATTTTTTAATTCAAATGAATTTTTAATGTTGTAGTCTTCTGATATTAGGGGCTTTACGATTTTTCCTAAAAATATGGACAGTTCATGATATGGAACATTTATGGATGACGAAATCGGACATTCAGGTTTGTGGATCTTTGGTATGCCGTAGTCTCGGTGCGGTGGCTGCCGCGCTTATTACACTGAAAAAAAAAATCTACAAGAAACGGCCGTCAAATTAACAGTAACCCCTGTAATTTTTCGCCCAACAGTGGGTAATATCAATTTTGAAAGTGACCCCCTATCGTTCTTCGAATATACTATCATATTGACATGAATTACTGTAAATTTGAAAGTGGACACTATCTTATTGACATGAATTACTGTAAATTTGAAAGTGGACTCATATCATTAATTGATATTTTTCAAAAATCACATGTTTTTACTGCCAATTTTACAGTAAATACTATATTTACAGTATTACCATAATCATTTTGAAAGTGGTTTTGATATGTTACTTTCAATGTGCACTTTCAAGGTTTTTTTTCAGTGTAGTTGTTGTTTTTCCCTGTGGTTTATGTGTTTTGCTTTATGTAATTAATTGACCATACTATTGTTTTTCTTTTGCATCTTTGTTATGGGATCGACTCTGACGACTTTGTAAGTGTTCTTGTCGCATAGTAATTGGATCCCTTCAAGGTTTTTATGTGTTTTTGGGGCCTCCTGCCTCGACCCGTCCCAGCGGAGAGGTCGTACGTCAGAAGGTTTCTTACAAAACTTTTTGGGGGATGCGACCTTTCTGCTGGGTCAGGTCGATCTACAGAAAGGGAAATTAGGGCTCCTTTCGTGGTATCACAACGGACCAAACTAAGGCCCACGTGAGCCTCCGCGTGGACTGCGGAGGCAGCCACTTTAACATACATACATACATACATAGTAATTGGTTCATTTTCTTCACGTATTCTGTCTTGTATAGTGCAACAGCTCTGTTTCCTTTATCAGAATCCGTGATAGGTATTTTATCTCTGTGTAAGTGAAGAACTGTTCTGTTTCTGTTATATGTATCTTTCTATGATCAATTTTTCGGCTGAGTTTTTTCTTTGAAATGTAAGATTCTGTTGGTAACTTGGCTTCGCGCTGCATATTCATCTTTATCGGAATCTGCTGCAATTTTGATTTTGAAACCTTTTATAGAAAATAATTCCAAATTGTCCTTTAAGTTTTTACAAACTGCATCCAAAAAAAGAAACAAGAAAATTTGTCAACGTTCAAACCCATTCAAGAAATGTTTAGAATTCCAACAGACAGAAATAATGCTACGTTTGATTCGATAAACGAATCAAGCAAACGAATGTTTGCTTTGTGAGTTATAAATTAATTTAGACCAATCGTGCCCGGATAAATGGTTTCGAATGTGAAAATTTGGTCGAATTGAGCTATAAATGCAGTTATACTAAACTGATCGAGATCTTTCGAATGGAGCCATCGGGGTTTTAATATCTCTTTTAGTTTCCGAGATATTGAGTGAAATTTTTCAATTTTTTATATTTAAGATAAAAACTGCAAAAAGCAATTTTTAACTAATTTCAAACAACTTAAATTTAGACCAAAATCCGAAAATTATTTGCCGTTTGTCATACGTTGGCCGCATATGCGGTTGCGCTTAAATTTTGTATGGAAAATAAGTGTTGAGCTCTTATCTCTCATACAAAATCTAAGTGCAAACGCATATGCGTGTAAATAAAAACACGGCCATTGTTCCTGCAAAACTGTTGCCAAATGTAACATACGACAAAACTTTACGGAAGAAAATCGTTTAGAAATTCTAAAATAATCAACAAGACCCGTCAAAAATTAAATAATTTCGTGGAACAGTAACATTCTCCCAAACTTTTTTTGAGAAATTGAACTCCAAACTTCAATCTCATTTTCTAAAAGTCGTCAAATGTAACATACGACAATCATTTATCCGGGCGACGTTATGTCAAAGCCGTAAATCGTTCGAAGATATTTCCACGGTGACATTCAAGTTAAAGTTGTCAAATCCATACAAAATTTCCTGTCGTGAAATAGCTGTGAAATTTCGATGGTACTTCACGGCAAAGTAGTACTAAATTCACGAACTGTTTCGCATGTTTTTGCAGTTGTTGTTGTCCGCGCTGGTGATGCAAAGTCGTTGCTTGTCGGGGCGCTTCGCTAGAGCTTTAGCGCGTTTTATTGCGCTTTGCTGTTGTTGTTACCAGCGCCTGTGTTGGTATTGCTGTTGCTACAGCGCTTCCACTCCACTTCGTGGTTGGGGTTGCGCGGCTGAGGTTGCTGCTACTGGTGTTGTAGGCGGTCCGTTGAATTATTATTATTTTCTAGTTGTTTTATTATATGTATTTGCTTTTTTAAATTTTTTATTTTTTCAACAGAAGAAAAAAACTGTTCCGAAAAATCTTTTTATTTGTCAATATTTATTTGTATATGACAGAAAAAGGAGGATTTTCGTTACGAATAATTGCCCTACAAGACGGGCTGATATTTTTACTAACACAATCACACTCTAAATTATCAATTCTGATGACGTTTTGACGAAAACTCTGACAATTATCATTCAGTGTCATAGCTGATTGTCACATGTGGATGATATGATCATAGCAAATGATGCATTTTCAATTCTTTCAAAACTTAGAAGAATTTTGATTCGATGGCAATCACTTTGAAATTGAATTTAAAATATTAAAATTTAAATGAAGAATAGAAGCAAAAAAAATGATATGTAAGTAAATAAAACATTTTAATTAGCAAGACACAATTTCAAAGTCAAGACCGAAACTATGACCAACACAAATCTGATGAGAACGTGATTGGATAACGTGCCATAACAATAGGGCACACCTAGTATAGGCTAGGCGCACACTGCAGCAGACTTTACCTCCCGAGAAATTCGAGCCCGTGCTATTTAACTGGCGGGAAATGTTTCTTCACATTTCGGTGTTTTTTGCTTACACCGGGTGAGCCTTTTCCTTTACCTTTGCCCACACTGCAGCCGACTTTGGTCATCTGTAAGCAAATATAAATCCATTCACGTGTGTTTTAAATGAGCTCCCGCGATGCCGTCCGTTAAAATAGAACGCCCTCGCATTTGTCTGATTAAAAGTCGGCTGCAGCGTGGGCGTACACAGCAGTAAATAATTAGTTCTTAAGATAAAATTTTTTAATATTGAGTGTATGTTATTTATTTATATGAAAATTTCAATAAATAATAAGCTTTTTATTTTAATTGAAAAAAAAAAATATTTTAATAAAAAAAATGTAAACATCGTTTTTACATCAGATTTGACAAGTTAGACAATTGTCAGTGGTGATATCATTATGATATCATCATGATGTCATCATTGATCCAAAAATATAGTGGGACAGATATATGCTTAATTGAAATTAGTAATGTGTTAGAGGGAGACAAAAACTCACACGGACAAAGTTGTTGACATCAACTTTTTCTTATTCCTCGTGTGAAATGATTGAAGCGATGATCGTTTAGCTGACAGCAATGACAATCAAATGTTGCATCAAGATTGTCATCTGTCTTGTAGGGTGGTAGCATTAAATGTCATGAACTCTTTAAATGTCAGGTAGCGAGCAACAACAACGAATTTTTAACAGTGGCATTACCCAGTGGGAAAAGGTAATGTATATCAATGCATAAAGTAATGTATAGCTCCTATAGACTACAAATGAAAACATGCATGAAAATTTCAACAGCGATATCATAGGAAAAGTTATGTGTCGCTCGCCTACAAACTGAAGCGACATGTTTACATTACTTTTTATAAATGAAAAGATGTATTACCTTTCAGGAATGAAAATATGCACTACAAGGGATGCATTATATCTTGCATTACCTTTCTAGAAATATGCATTGCAAGGGACACATTCAATTGTACATAACATTTTATGAATACATATCTGTAATTACTTTCCTTGTGGAATAACAAGGGCATTATCGCGATATGAGGCTCTACAGCGGTAGAAGAGAAAAGGTCCTATTTTTGAATGTTTGAATGGCGAGCTCGTCATGTCGACCAGCCCCTGGATTCCCTAAATGTGAGTTTTGAAATGTACACTTTTTTCCCATATATTTTAAATGGTGAAAAAGTGAACATTTCAAAACTCACAGAGTATAGGTCCAGGTGGGCGTACAACCAAGATGAGTGCACACAAAAAAAGCAAAAAAAAAAGCAACGGCAACGTAGGTTCTCCAGACGATTTCTGGAATGCCTCACAGCAGCAGAGAAAGCGATGGAGATGCACGAAAAAGAACAGCGGCCACAGCAGAGGTTTATTATTTAATTCAAATATTTATGTTTTCGATTGTTTCTGTTTTAATGCTTTGTAGCTTTTTTTGAAGTTTGAATTTTTTTACAAAGCCTGCTTCTGTGAGAAGCAAATTTTCAAACTACAAATAAAAATAGAGCGACACATTACTCCCTTCCTTGCTTTTGGTATGATCTTTTCTAACATCAAAATTCGTACATCTTTTCATGTATGAAAAACATTTTTGTTTTAAACTACAAATCAAAGATTGAGCGACACATTACTCCCTTCCTTGCTTTGGGTATGATCTTTTCTTATAATAAAATTCGTACATCTTTTCATGCACGAAAAACAATTTTTTTTTAAAACTACAAATCAATAAATATAGTTTAAAAAAACTAAAACTCACGCTTTTAGAGAGTATTGAACTAAAAATTTCAAAATAATTTTAAAAACCCTACACAGTAGTATTGTGGAAAAAGCGTGGTCCGCTTTGTTCCATAATCTTCGTTTTTTATTTAAATTATTTTTACCTTTTTAGTGCAATATTCTTTAAAAGCGCGTGTTTTCGCTTTTTAGTTAAATGTGTTATGAAGTAATCGATATATATATCGAAGTATACCGCAGTGCAAACGAAACCTCTGGGCCTCCACTTTCGTTTGATACCCATATTGTAGGCAAATTTGAATATTATTGGACAACCTCATTTTGACCGATAACTCAGTTATCGATAAATATATCGAAATATTCCAAAGTCCAATAGAAACCTGTGGACCTTCCCTTTCGTTTCATACAGGCAGTAGGCATTATGACCGATAACTTAGTTATCGATAAATATATCGAAGTCCAAATGCAACCTCCTATCGTTTGACACCCATATTGAAGGCACATTTCAAGGTTTTTGTGCCAGTCATATGCCACTATCGGGTAGACTGAAGTAGAGTTACATACAAACAAGCAAACATACATATGAATGTATGTACAAGTAAAGCTAATGAAAGCGCAGTAAAGAAACTAGCATTATGTGGGAAAAGCGTCGAGCGCTCGATATACGAAAATTATGGCACAAAGCGGACAACGCTTTTTCCACAATACTACTGTGTAGGGTTTTTAAAATTATTTTGAAATTTTTAGTTCAATACTCTCTAAAAGCGTGAGTTTTAGTTTTTTAAACTATATTTATTTTTTACTTTTTAGGCAAATGTCCTAGGAAATTATCGATAAATATATCGAAAAATACAGCAATCCAAACGAAACCTCTGGACTTCCACTTTCGTTTGATACCCATATTGTTAGGGAATTTTAAGGTATTTGGCCTCAGATTTTGACAATAACTCAGTTATCGATAAATTTATCGAAATATATCGAAGTCCAAATGAAACCTGGGGCCTTTCCCTTTCGTTTGATACCCATATTGTAGGGAATTTTTTAGGTTTTTGGGCAATCATATTTTGACCGATAACTCAGTTATGGATAAATTTATCGAAATATATCGAAGTCCAAATGAGACCTGGGGCCTTCACCTTTCGTTTGATACCCATATTGTAGGGATTTTTTTAGGTTTTTGGGCAATCATCGATATCGATAAATTTATCGAAATATATCGAAGTCCAAATGAAACCTGGGGCCCTCCCCTTTCGTTTGATACCCATATTGTAGGGAAATTTTAAGGTTTTCGGGCAACCACATTTTTACCGATAACTCAGTTATCGAAATATGTCGAAGTCCAAGTGAAACCTGGGGACCTCCCCTTTCGTTTGATACACATATTGTAGGGAATTTTTTAGGTTTTTGGGCAGTCATATTATGACCGATAACTCAGTTATCGATAAATTTATCGAAATATGTCGATGTGCAAATGAAACCTGGGGCCCTCCCCTTTCGTTTGATACCCATATTGTAGGGAATTTTTGAGGTTTTTGGGCAATCATATTTTGACCGATAACTCAGTTATTGATAAATTTATCCAAATATGTCGATGACCAAATGAAACCTGGGGCCCTCCCCTTTCGTTTGATACCCATATTGTAGGGAATTTTTTAGGTTTTTGGGCAATCATATTTTGACCGATAACTCAGTTATCGATAAATTTATCGAAATATGTCGATGTCCAAAAGAGACCTAGGGCCTTCACCTATCGTTTGATACCCATATAGTAGGGATTTTTTTTGGTTTTTGGGCAATCATATTTTGACCGATAACTCAGTTATCGATAAATTTATCGAAATATATCGAAGTCCAAATGAAAACTGGGGCCCTCCCCTTTCGTTTGATATACATATTGTAGGGAATTTTTTAGGTTTTTGGGCAATCATATTTTGACCGATAACTCAGTTATCGATAAATTTATCGAAATATGTCGATGTCCAAATGAAACCAGGGGCCTTCACCTTTCGTTTGATACACATATAGTAGGGAATTTTTTAGGTTTTTGGGCAATCATATTTTGACCGATAACTCAGTTATCGATAAATTTATCGAAATAAGTCGATGTGCAAATGAAACCTGGGGCCCTCCCCTTTCGTTTGATACCCATATTGTATGGAATTTTTGAGGTTTTTGGGCAATCATATTTTGACCGATAACTCAGTTATCGATAAATTTATCGAAATATATCCAAGTCCAAATGAAACCTGGGGCCTTTCCCTTTCGTTTGATACCCATATTGTATGGAATTTTTTAGGTTTTTGGGCAATCATATTTTGACCGATAACTCAGAAAAAAAAAAATTTAATAAAATAAAATAAAATAAAATAAAATAAAATAAAATAAAATAAAATCAAATAAAATAAAATAAAATAAAATAAAATAAAATAAAATAAAATAAAATAAAATTTATCGAAATATGTCGATGTCCAAAAGAGACCTGGGGCCTTCACCTTTCGTTTGATACCCATATTGTATGGAATTTTTAAGGTTTTCGGGCAACCACATTTTGACCGATAACTCAGTTATCGATAAATTTATCGCAATATTACGATGTCCAAATGAAACCTGGGGCGTTCCCCTTTCGTTTGATACCCATATTTTAGGGAAATTTAACGGTTTTTGGGCCACTGGGGCTTAAACCGAACGATAGTTACATACATACAAGCAAGCAAGCAAACAAACAAACATACAAGTGAACCTAATAAAAGCGTGGTAAAAATTGAGCGACACATTACTCCCTTCCTTGCTTTTGGTGTGATCTTTTCTTATAACAAAATTCATACATCTTTTCATGCATGGAAAAAGGTAATGTATTGCCTGCTTTCCCACTGTGTACCTTCTTATTTGTACTATGTAACAAACTGTTTGGTAAAAGTAAAAATTTTCAGCCCGTTCAATTCACGATGCAGTAAGACAGGTGACTGCAAATGAAAAGCTGTTTAATTTTTTCTGCTCTTTTCTGCTTTTTATTGATTTTCAGGTGTCAAATTGTTGTCAAAGGCAGCAGCCATTTTGTTTTTTCCAAACATTCAAAGTCGTGCAAAAACTTAATTTGGATTTGTTTCGAAGGTTTTTTCGAAATTTTGTGTGAAATTGACAAAAAAATAAGTGAAAAACAGAAGTTGGACGCATAACAATTAAAAATAAAACATTTTCCTTTTAAAATTGGTTTGTTTATGCTTTTCAATGCAAAAAAATCCTGCAACTTTAACGCGGTGTTCACTTATATTACCAAAAATGGCCTAGCGAATACGCGGTCTAACTTCTTTGCCTTCAATGCATGGATATATTACATAATATTCAACAAAAAAAGAATAATATAATATAATATAATTTAGTCAATTTTTTCAAGCAGCAATCAGTTAGTAAAATTACTTTTGTTTTGCTTCTGTTTATTTGTAAACAAGCCAATACGATTTGAGTCATTTGACAGCAGGAAAAAATGTTAACAACAACAGCACACCAAAAACACACGTGATTTTTTTTTTTACTTTTGACGACTCAACCTGTATTTATAAACCTTGGTTCAATTCTAGTCTAACAAAGTTTAAGTTTTAAGTGTCTCAAAAATCTCCATTAATTGTTAGAATTTTTTTTTTGGCGCATTTTTCTCCATATAAATATCCCAAAATCAACATTATATCAATTCAATAAAATTCTTCAAATTCGTTTACAAAAACAACAATTAATTGTTTTCAAAATAAATATTTTAAAAATATAGAGGAGAAAAAAAAGAAAAGTGGCCGCAAATTTACAATTTCAAATGGATTGAAGTCAGCGCTACTTGCATGTAAGTTTACAGAAAAGCGGTGCTGCTAATGACGGTGAGCATAGCTACCGCTATATAGCGAACGTTACATAGCGGCACCGCTTTTCGAGGAAACCAAGCATTACGGTGAACTTCACCGTCTTCTTATTTTACACGCAATTAATTTTACATGGCAGTATTTTTGGCAACGTACTTCACCGCTATATAACGGCCGCTATATAGTCACCGCTTTCGAGGAAACCAAGCCTTAACGAGCTCTATATAGCGTCACCGCTTTCGAGGAAACCAGCTCTTTCTACCTTGTTGAATTTGCCTTACTTACAACTGTACATTTATTAGGCATCAAACTTTCGTCGGATTTTTTTGATATAACTTTTGTCAAATCTTATTAATTTACGCATTTCGATTTTTTCGGTTTTCTACGTCTTGAGACATATAGAAGAGATTTCAAAAATATAACGACACAAAATTTCAAGTACAAAAACTGTCCAATTTTAATAAAATAGGACCAAGTCTAGGTTGGACACTACTTTCCATTATGAAGCGCGAAAAGTTACAAAAACACCGTGCCAAGCAATGTATCAACCTAGTAGAGCTGATACGAAACAGGCCTCGAAACAAGCCGTATTGCTGCAGTTGTAGTAGAAACCACAAAAGAACTGAACAGAACAGTAATAATAACTCAAATGAAAATAGGAACTTATCCACTTCAAGAACCTGCCAAATTAAAAATGTGCCTGTTCTATCCCGCAAAATCCATGATTTGTCTTCATGTCGGGAGCTAACAAACAATACTTTGAGTGCTTGCAGCTCGTACCATAATGGAAATAATGTTTCAAAACAAACGAAGTGTCAGCCATCGGATGTGAGTTCGTTCTCAAGTGAATTAATAAATAGCTTTTGTGAAGCTTCAAACCTAACTGGGGGCTGGAAAAAAATTCAAAGTGTAACATCAAGTGTCAAAAGGGAATCGCATTGTCAAATAGAAGCGAACTTTTGCGATATCAGTGGAACAGAAAAAGTTCCAACATCAGTACCTGTAGAACAAGAAAATGAAATGGCTTCAACCTTTGAATCAACTTTCAAAGAATGTGAAATAGTACAATCTATAAACAAAGATTTATGTGCCGAAAGCTCTCCCGACGACAGTCGCCAACAGACCAATGCTGTTATTTTGGAGCAAGCGTCTAGTAATATCATGTTGTCAGATGAAGAAGCAGGCGGAGACGGCCATCACAATACATCTTTTATAGAAATTGAAATAACATTGAACTGTAGTGATGATACCAACTCCGAGGATGAGGATGAAGGCGATGGTGAAAATAGCCATGAGCTCAGCGAATAAAATGTTTTTCAAGTAATTATATTAACCTTGTTAACAATTTTGGCCTAAAGATTAAAGGTTGTATTAAAATACATTTCGAATTGTTCCACTGGAATACCGATATGATGTTTTAGTGCTATCTATCTTAGGGGTTAATGCTTCCTCCCAAAATTGTACCCTAATTCACACACAGTATAATTTCACACTGATTTACACAGGTCGATTTTCTGATAAATTTTTGCTGTTCCATTGCTTTCCACCTTGAAATACAAGGTGTAGATCGATCGAATTGCACCTTGTAGAACGAAAAAAAAACGACCAGGGGGGTTATCATGTAATCCGATCCGAAAGAAATTTCTTTCAGTACCTGGGTGACCGAGCTTACTCGGTGCTAACAATTTAGTGCTAACTTTACTTACCAACCTTGTGAGGATGTGTTACACTGTCCTTTATATGTTGGCAAATTATTAACATTTTGTCATTTTCGTAGCCGTAATGGTCTTTTTGCGGACAACCCTACTTGAAAATATTTTAGTTGGCATGTCAGCGAAAATACCATTCATTTGATACCCATATTGGCATATGTAAAACCTACAGTACCTCCACATTTATAAGTACGCCTAACTCTATGCCCATATTCCGTGTAGCATAAGGAAAATATGACGCGGACTTATGTAAAAGATATGTAAATTGGCACACTTAAAGCAAAAAATGAAATCGAAATAGTACAGACTGTTTCGCGATCGTTTCGGGATCATTTCGGGATCATTTCGGTGTCATATCATACGGTGTCATATCATATGATGTCATATCATATGATGCCATTTCGTATGATGTCTAATCATATGATGTCATATCGTATGATGTCATATAACATGATGTCATATCATATGATGTTATATAACAAGATGTCATATCATATGATGTCATATCATATGAATGTCATATCCTATGATGTCATATCATATGATGTCATACCATATGATGTCTAATCATATGATGTCATATTATATGAAGTCTAGCTCCATAAATAAAAAAATTTAAATATCATATGATGTCATTTCATATTATGTCTAGCTCCATAAATAAAAAATTTAAATAGGTGGCAACCCTCTAAACCGCCCCAAGTGACAACCCCAAAGTGTATAGTCTTAGAATCAATCATACTATCTCATCATCATTTATTGGCACTTAACCGCCTAAGCGATTTTGGCCGTTGTATATCAAAGCACGCCAGTCATTCCTTTTTAGCGATAACTGACGCCAATTGGAAACCCCAAGGGAGTTCAAGTCATCCTCCACCTGTTGTTTCCATCTCAGTCGAGGCCTCCCCCTTTTTCTGCTGCCGAATTCAGGCGACGATAGGAAAACCTTCTGTGCTGGAGCTTCTTTGTCCATTCGCATAACATGGCCCAGCCAGCGGAGTCTTTGGGCTTTAATTCGCTGGACTATGGTCAGATCTGCGTAGAGCTCATACAGCTCATCGTTAAATTTCCTTCGATACTCGCCGTTGGCATCACGGGAAGGACCATAAATCTTCCGGAGAACTTTTCTCTCAAATACTCCAAGGGCCATCTCATCTTCTCTTGACATTGTCCATGAATCTGAGCCATACATCAGGACAGGTATGATGAGAGACTTATAGAGCGTGATCTTTGTTCTTCGAGAGAGGACTTTACTTCTCAATTGCCTACTCAGTCCAAAGTAGCACTTGTTGGCAAGAGTGATTCTCCGCTGGATTTCTAGACTGATATTATTTTCGGTGTTGATACTGGTTCCCAAATAGACGAAGTCCCTCACAGTTTCAAATTTGTAACTATCAACAGTGACATGGCTGCCAAGGCACAGGTGCGCCGATTCTTTCTTTGATGACAGTAAATACTTCGTCTTGTCCTCGTTCAGAGTCGCCCTGTCTGAAGCCTCGTTTGGTTTCAAATGGCTCAGAGAGGTCCTTCCCGATTCTGACGGAGCTGTTGGTATTGCTCAACGTCATTTGGCAAAGCCGTATAAGCTTTGCAGGGAAGTCAAATTCAGACATGGCGGCATACAGGCAACTCCTTTTTGCGCTGTCAAAAGCGGCTTTGAAATCGACCAAGAGATGGTGTGTGTCGATTCTTTTATCATGGGTCTTCTCCAGGATTTGGCGTATCGTGAAAATCTGGTCGATGGTAGACTTACCAGGTCTAAAGCCACACTGATAAGGTCCAATCAGTTTGTCTACGATGGGCTTCAGCCTTTCACACAACACGCTAGAAAGAACCTTATATGCAATATTAAGAAGACTAATTCCGCGGTAGTTGGTGCGGTTAGCGGGATCGCCTTTCTTGTGGATTGGGCAAAGCACACTTAAATTCCAATCCGGAGGCATGCATTCGTCTGACCATATTCTGCATAAGAGCTGATGCATGCTTTTTACCAGCTCTTCGCCTCCGTGTTTGAACAGCTCGGCGGGTAGTCCATCTTTTCCAGGCGCTTTGTTGTTTTTGAGCCGGGATATAGCTATCCTCACTTCATCATAGTCAGGTGGTGGGACGACTTTTCCATCGTCAGGGATTGGGGTATCGGGTTCGACGTCTCCCTCGCAATTTAGCAGTGAGGAGAAGTGCTCCCTCCATAATTTAAGTACACTTTGTACGTCGGTTACCAGGTCGCCATTATTGTCCTTACTGGAGCTTGCCCCGGTCTTAAAACCTTCCGTCATCCGCCGGATCTTTTCATAGAATTTTCGGGCATCATTCCTGTCAGCCAGCATCTCAAGCTCCTCACACTCACGCCTTTCGGCCTCACTTTTCTTTTTTCTGAAAAATAAATTAAACGCATTAAAGTCGCCGAGCCCGATTTTGATATCATGCTGGGGGCAGCGATCATAAGTCTGTTCAAGTTTATCGTAGAAGGAGTCCTTCTCTGCGTCGTCCGTCTCCTCAGTCGGCGCATAGGCGCAGATAAATGTTATGTTGAAAAACCTCGCCTTGATGCGGATCGCAGCGAGACGCTCGTCCACAGGAGTGAACGCTAATATTTGGCGGCGAAGTCTCTTTCCCACCACGAATCCTACACCTCGCGCTTTGCCGCGTGTCTGGCCACTGTAGTATACGTCACAAGGACCGATGGTCGTCTTTCCTTGCCGCGTCCATCGCATTTCCTGCAGGGCGGTGATGTCGGCCTTTGCGCCTACGAGGACATCAACCAGTCCGGCAGCGGCACCGTCCCTTGAAAGGGTCCGGATATTCCCGGTACATGCCCTAATATCCAAATCACTATGCCTTATTCGTTTCGCCGGGTCGTCAACATTAAAGGGGGTTCTCATCCGAGGCTTTGGTACATTAGTTTTCATTGGAATTAGGTTTTTTACGTGGCGGGTCCCAAACCCAGCGCACAACCCGTTTCGGGGTTTTTGGAAAATATTTACACATTTATATAGCGAGCCGCTTGCTTCAAGACAGACGCCCGCTTGCAGCCGCACCTCATGGTGAACAGACGCTACGCAAAAACCTCGGTGAGCCCTTAAACCAAGTATGTCAGAGTGGCCCCACCGGTGCTCCCTCTCTTTCTGCCGCGAGCCTAGGTAGCTCCCGTTGCCCAGAGTGCACGAACGAGGACGCAAGAGTCGGGATTGAGCAAGGTCACTTAGCAACCACACTCCATTACACTCCAATCATACTATCTATATACCAAATTTCATCCCAATCGGTCAAGCGGTTCTCGAGATAGTACCGGATCTACAAATATACTAATAATGTAAAACCTATAGTACCTCCACATTTATAAGTACGCCTAAATCTATGCCCATATTCCGTGTAACATATGAAAATATCACGCGACCTTATGTAAAAGATATGTAAATTGGTACACTTAAAGCAAAAAATAAAATCGAAATAGTACAGACTGTTTCGGGATCGTTTCGGGATCATTTCGGTGTCATATCATACGATATCATATCATATGATGCCATTTCGTATGATGTCTAATCATATGATGTTATATCATATGATGTCAAATCATATGAAGTCATATAACATAATGTCATATCATATGATGTCATATAACATGATGTCATATCAAATGATGTCATATCATAAGATGTCTAATCATATGATGTCATATCATATGATGTCGTTTCATATGATGTCATATCATATGATGTCATATCATATTATGTCTAGCTCCATAAATAAAAAATTTAAATAGGTGGCAACCCTGTAAACCGCCCCAAGTGACAACCCCAAAGTGTATAGTCTTAGAATCAATCATATTATCTATATGCCAATTTTCAATCCAATCGGTCAAGTGGTTCTCAAGATTAGTACCGGACCTACAAATTACAAATATACTCCGGTGAGGTGCAACCCTAGGTGACAACCCTACTTGAAAATATTTTAGTTGGTATGTCAGCGAAAATACCTTTCATTTGATACCCATATTGGCATATCTAGCTCCGTAAATAAAAAAATGTAAATAGGTGGCAACCCTGTAAACCACCCCAAGTGGCAACCCCAAAGTGTATAGTCTTAGAATCAATCATACTATCTATATGCCAAATTTCATCCCAATCGATCAAGCGGTTCTCGAGATAGTACCGGACCTACAAATATACAAATATACAAGTTTAGCTCGTTTAAAGTTATTAGATTAAAGTTATTAGTTAGATAAGCGTTCGAAATCTGCATTTAGATAAAAAAAAAAAATTAAAAAGAATTAAACTAAATAAAATAAAAATAATATAAAACAAAATAAGACCCTCATACAGTTCCGTGTGAACGTGAGCGTAAATTAAAAAGAATTAAACTAAATAAAATAAAAATAATATAAAACAAAATAAGACCCTCATACAGTTCCGTGTGAACGTGAGCGTAAATGAGTGGAGACTTTCTATTGCGTACGCAAAGGAAAAGAATTCCAAATCAATTCTTTTATGCGTTCACGCACATCTGTCAAATGAGTTCAATTCTCCAAAAAATGTGAAAAAAATCAAAGTTTAGCGTGGTAATCGCCAAATTTCAACACTCACTTGCGAAGGGTTTGTGTCACTTTGTGTTCGCACACAATTCACTGTGAGATAGTAAAATAAGCATTTCAAAGCATATTTAACACTTTCATTTAATTTTAAATGCTCTAATATCAATGATATTTTAGTTGTTTTTCCACTTACGCATGATTTTTTTGGAATAGTGGAGTAATATCAACATATTACACAAAATAAAATTGTTCACGATCAAAGAGATGTGTATATGGGGCTTTAAGTGTATGTGGAGTTACAAGGGTCTAGAAAGTACACAAAATACAATTGCAATAACAAATCACTCAGAAATTGATGTTACACTATTATCACAACCCTACAACATTTGCAGATGATTGTAGAAATCAAGTGGTGTAAGTGTGAGATCAGTGTAAGCTTTTGACAGTTGAATTTGAGATTATGTTTCTCATATTGATAGATTTTTTGTTTATACATATGGCAACTACTCTTTTCTGTGCTTCTTGGCATTTTGTGTGCTCAGTTTTTTTTTAGCAAAATAAAAATCAGCTGATTGTCGTAACCCCATGATAACAACCCTACAAGACAGATGACAATCATTTGATGCAACATTTGATTGTCATTGCTGTCAGCTAAATGATCATCGCTCCAATCATTTCACACGAAGAAAAAGTTGATGTCAACAACCAAGATTTATAAATAAAGGTTGAGTCGTCGTGTTTCTTCCGCTGTCAAATGAGTGTCAAATCGCATTGGTTTGTTTACAAATAAACAGAAGCAAAACAGAATAATTTTACTAACTGATTGCTGCTGGAAAAAAATTGATAAAATTATATTATATTATTCTTTTTTGTTGAATAATATGTAATATATCCATGCATTGAACGCAAAGAAGTTGGGCCGCGTATTTGCTAGGCCATTCTTGATAATATAAGTGAACACCGCTTTGAAGTTGCAGGCTTTGCATCCCAAACGCAAACTAAGTGGACACTGAAGTTGCAGCCTTGTTAAGCTTCCCTTAGTGCACATTCAGGAGCTGTCTAATCTGGTTGCTTCGGCTAGCAAGGATCGTAAGGTCAAAATTTGGGAACCAAAAATTAGTGAAGTATCTGGGGAATTTTTAGCGCATAGCAAAGCTGTGCGCAGCGTAGATTGTATTTGTTTTCTTTAAGGGTCAACTGCTAATAAATAAGCTAAATTTTGGGAGATAGCTAATTTATTATCCAAATTAAGTTTTCGCCCGACTTTGAGTGTTTGAAAAAAACATAATGGCTGTTGGCTTTGACACCAATTTGACACCAGAAAGTCAATAAAAATCAGAAAAAAAAAATTAAACAGCTGTTCACCTGGCGTCACCTTTCTTATTTCATGATGTTAACAACTGTGTACGTGTGAGTTTTTGTCTCCCTCTAACACATTACTAATTTGAGTTAAGCATAGATCTGTTTCACTTTATTTTTGGATCAATGGTGACATCATGATGATGTCATAATGATATCATAACTGACAACTGTCATAACTGACAGCTGTCATAATCCTGCCAAAGCTGCGTAAAAATGATGCTTAAAACTTTTTTTATTAAAATATTTATGTATATTTTTAAATAAACAAAAATGGCTTGATGAAATTTTTATTATTGAATAAAATTGCATATAAATTAATGAAATTCAGCAAACAAAACACATCCTCCGCACGCCTGCGCAACTGGGAGAAGGCGACAGAGGGCCCTTGGTTCACTACGGCATCACCGGCGCCCAGCGAAATACTCAACTCCATTGTGGTAAAGCTTATCAACGTTACCAGCTACCTCACTACCCTTATCCTCATCCACGAACCACGATTGCCTGAAAAGAAACGTTTGTGGTATTCAAGAAATATGTCGAGAGATTTAACACGAGGGCTCACCATACAATCCCACAACACCGAACAATTTTATAAAGGTTAGGTTAGGTTCAAGTGGCTGCCGCAGAGGCACACTTAGGCCAGTTTTGAAAGGCCCGTTGTGATACCACCAACACAAGGAAAGTCAGTCCCGGGACCCAGCCATATGGAAAATCCCTGAGTTGTTGGGATTTTCCACATAGCAGAATCCCGGGACTGACACTCCTAAACCGACACCGTTACTCCTCCTCGAACCACTTAGATGACTTTATGAAGCCCATCAAGTCCTTTATGTCCATTTCCGCGATCTGGCTTAGGCTATCCAGGAACGGAACTCCCAAAAAGCGCGTTCTCGCGCCGCTTAAAGCCGGACAGTTGCAGATGAGGTGCTCCACTGTTTCCTCCTCCTCATCATCTTTGCAACTTCTGCAGCATCGTCGGTAGGGCACACCTAGCCTTTCTGCATGCCTACCAATGAGGCAGTGACCGGTTAATACCCCTATCAATATGCAGATTTCCCTCCTAGTTAGGGCATAAATGCGTCTAGACCTTTTAAGATCCCATTTTGGCCAGGTTTGTTTCGATATGCGACACCCTGGGGATAGCAGCCATCTTTCGTTGGCTTGACGGAGTGTGTGCTCCTTCAGCATTAGTTTGCATGTGGCAAACGGCATACCTAAGCGCTCTTTATCCTGAAGAACCTGCTTGGTCGTGCCCTGCCTGGCAAGCTCGTCTGCCTTACAGTTTCCCTCAATGTCCCTATGTCCCGGGACCCATATGAGGTTTACGCGGTTCTGTTGGGCCATCTCCTGAAGAGATCGACGACAGCTGAGCGTCAGTTCAGAGTTGAATGTGTATGAGCCAAGGGATTTGATGGCCGCTTGGCTATCGCTGAAAATAGCGATATCTTCTCCGATAACACGTTTGCTTAACCAGGCCG
This sequence comes from Campiglossa producta, assembly GCA_964058755.1. Taxonomy (NCBI): domain Eukaryota; kingdom Metazoa; phylum Arthropoda; class Insecta; order Diptera; family Tephritidae; genus Campiglossa; species Campiglossa producta. The sequence goes on along the minus strand of CAXKVI010000003.1, from coordinate 31,676,586 downwards.
CGGCGTCCAGGATTGCCGAGACTTCCGCCTGGAAGACGCTACAATGATCAGGTAGTCTGAAGGAGAGCTCAAGGTCCAAATCCCTTGAATAAACTCCTCCTCCAACTCTGCCGTCCAACTTCGAGCCGTCGGTGTATATGGAAGTGCCACCATTTGTTTCGGGACACCAATCCGTCCTCTCCCAGTCTTCTCTGCTGGGAATGTTTATTTTGAAACAGCTATCCCCGACTGTAGTAGTCGCACAGCGATCTGTGCTTAGAGGGAGAAAGCTGTAAGATTCCAGAATACTGGAGTGTCCAATAGTACCCGCAGCCCAACTGGAGGTTTCTCTTAGGCGCAGAGCTGATGCCGCCGCTGACCGAAACCCTTCCAGATCAAGTGGCAAAATGCCCAGAATGACCTGGAGGGCTTCGTTGGGCGTTGTCCTTAGCGCACCGCTTATACAGATCATATTGGATCTATGGACTTTCCGCAACAGATTCAGGTATGTTGCCTTGCTCAACGCAGGCCACCATACGACGACTCCATAAAGCATGATTGGGCGAATGATGGCCGTGTAGATCCAACTGCATACTGTAGGGCTGAGCCCCCATTTTTTGCCAATGGCTCTTTTGCATGTGTAAAGAGCGATGCAAGCTTTCTTCTGGCGCTGAAGAACATTCTCCTTCCAATTCAATTTCCTGTCCAGAACTATGCCTAGAAACTTGGCCTTATCCGACAAGCCCAGGCGCGTGCCATCTAGTTCTGGTAGGCTTAGTGGCGGTATTTTGTACCGGTTGGTGAAGAGGACAAGTTCCACCTTCCCTGGGTTGATACTAAGTCCGCAGCGAGAGGACCACGTCGAAACTTCTCGCAGTGCTACTTGCATCAGGTCACACAGAGTTTGTGGGAACTTGCCTCTGAATGCAATAGCTAAATCGTCTGCGTATGCCACTATCTTCCCGCCCCCCCCAGCTTGTGTCACGTAGCAACGAGTTGACTGTGAGGTTCCATAAAAGCGGGGAAAGAACACCACCCTGGGGTGTTCCCCTTGTGACATAACGTGATAACTCAACCGTACCAAGTGAAGAAGCTATTTTCCTTCCCCTTAAAAGTTGGTCAATTAAATCAGTTAGAGGTCTATCTACGCCCAGATTAGTTAGAGCGGAGTTTATAGCCTCCGGGCTATGTTGAAAGCCCCCTCAATGTCTAGGAGGGCCACGAGACAGTAGTCCTTTTCACACAGCGATTTCTCAATGACAGACACTAGGCTGTGCAGAGCGGTTTCTGTTGATTTACCCTTGGTGTATGCATGCTTATAGCTAGAGATAAGGTTGCTATCAATAGTTGTTAAGAGGTAGTCGCTTAGTATCCTCTCAAAGGTTTTTAGTACAAAGGACGAGAGACTGATCGGTCTGTAGTCTTTTGGCTCGTAGTGGGATGCCTTCCCAGCCTTAGGGATAAACACTACCGTGGCGCTTCTCCAGGAGCCCGGAATGTGGTTGAGAGCCAGGCAGGCTGTGAAGAGAAATACCAGCCATTTAGCTGATGTCTCCAACGTGTTTATAAGTTGCGCGGGGATAATCCCGTCCGGCCCGGCAGCCTTATACGGTTCAAAGCTCTTAACTGCCCACCTTACTCTTTCCTCAGTGATGGGTATATTTACTGCCAGGTTTGTTGCAGGTGCTAGTGGTGCATCATGCAGATTCCCCGGAAAGTGAGTATTCAAGAGCAGCTCAAGGGTTTCCTCTTCCGTGCTGGTCCAGGATCCGTCAGGTTTTCGCAGATAGCTGATGGTTGTTTGACTTTTCGAGAGGACTCGTCTAAGTCTCGCTGTGTCGTCGACCTTTTCGACGCCAGTGCAGAAATTTCTCCACGAGGTTCTCTTCGCCTGTCTCAGAGCTTTTTTGTAGGCCCTTAGTTTAGCTTTATATTCGTGCCAATGAGGCTCAGAGCCGAAGCTCTTGGCCTTGTTAAATTGTTTCCGGCATGATATTCGGAGCGAGTCCAAATCGTAGGACCACCAATGTGGCCTGTGTTTACCGCGTGGTTTTGGCACTGGACAAGCCTGTCCTAGAGCATTTGAGAGCGCCGATGTAAATGTAGTAACAAGATCCTCCAGCTCCTCTACTGATGAGGGGGCTTGTGAGGGCAGTACTGGTAGGTCTCTGTCTAATATTTCATTGTGTAACTGCCAATCAGTGTTACGTGGATTGCGCTTCATGATTGGTTGTTCTACAATAAAGTCTAAAACCATTTCTATGTAACGGTGGTCGGAGAAAGAATGTTCTTCCAGAACCCGCCATTTTCTGACCCACTCATAAGCGCCTTCACTACAGATAGTGAGGTCTATGACCTCCCTGCGGGTCTTAGTGATAAAAGTAGGCTCATTACCCACGTTGCAAATCACCAGGTTGGTTGTTAAGAGGTAATCAAACAGAGACTCGCCCCTGGCATTGATGTCGGAGCTCCCCCATTGGACATGGTGAGCATTAGCGTCCGCTCCAATAATAAGATTACCCGTGCAGAAATTTGACACCAGGTCTTTCACCTCCGTTTGTGGTGGGGGTTCTTCGGCGTCGTAGGGCATATAGACCGAAGCCACCGTCAGGCGGGTGCTGTCGACCGTTAGACTGATAGCGGTAATATCCCCATTGGTGTAATTAGGTAGGAGAAAGGAGTTCAACTCAGACTTGACCAGAATACACGTTCTGACTTTGCTCTCCTCGCTGGCTCGAATGAGCTTGAAGCCCTTAGTCCCCAATCCGCAGATTCTCGAGCTATTGACCCAGGGTTCTTGGATGAGGACCACATCCACGTCGCCTTTAGAAAGACGACTACTTAAAGCAGCCGAAGCTACTTTAGATTTGTGCAGATTAATCTGAAGCACCACCAACATGAGAGCGCACAGACTTCCCTGCCGTCCCCATATCGTCGAGGTTTGCCCCATCCCGGAGGTTGCCTATCAACGACGAGTTGTTCCGATTAACTGCCCGATATGGCGTTGCAGGTTTCTTGCTGTCTGTAGCGTTAGATGTTAATCGCTCAGCGTTGGCTGCTACCACCGTGATAAAAATGTTTCATGAATTAAACGTGTCCTGGTCAGACACTTGCCCAGCTAACACAAGTGCGGGGTAGTTAGTATATGAACTGAATATTTCTGTGAATGTGCTGGGTTGTTGGTTTGAACGGAGTGGCGACTATCTGGACAAACTATTCGTCCGCTTCCTATCTGTAAATTGACTCCATTTGCCTAAACGCCTAAAAAAATTGGGTATTAGTTTCCTTTAGGGGTCAACTGCTAATAAATTAGCTAAAATTATGTGATATAGCTTAAAAGACGGGGTTCGGCCTCAGGATCACGAATCCGGAAGCGCTTTTTTAAAATTTTGCCTCACTGCAGAGATATTTGCAATCAAAGTTTCAAGTTTTCATGTGGTTGTTGTAATTTTATTAGACTGTCCCTAAAAACGTGCAAAAAAAGTCCCGCCGTGGCGGTAGCCACGGTTATGTCACACGTACGGACTTGGGATGGCGTAGCCCAGGGTTATTTTTTATAAGCGCGGCCGAAGGCCGCCAACTCAGAAAGGTGTTTCGCACATAAATACCTTGGATTCCGCCCCAATTTTGGTATCGGACCCGGGTCATTTTTCGGGTTTTTGACCATAACTTTTCACTAAAACAAAAAATTAAAAAAGCGCTTCCGGATTCGTGATCCTGAGGCCAAAACCCGTCTTTTGAGCTATCTCCCATAACAATGTGTATCAATACCAAGTGTAAACTCTTCTGCATAGACGTCAAAATTCCAAAATGAGTTTAACACCTGTTTGAGATTGTGGTTAATAACAAGTGTGATATCATAGACATAGTCGTGAAAACTTCAAAGTGAGTTTAGTCACCTGTTTTTAATTTCCTTTTTTGTCTCACTTATTTCCATCTTCCCATCTCTTTCTACCATTAGGGAAAAGATGGGAGACCGCCATGTTGATGTGTGCAGGATGTTAAACAAAGCGATTGCTTTTCTGTTATTCGGTGCTGGCGACATTTTAATATGTGCAGGATGTAAACAAACCGACATTTTAATGTGTGTTGTCAAAAGAAGAGTTCACACTTGGTATTGATACACAATGTCCCATAATTTTAGCTAATTTATTAGCAGTTGACCCCTAAAGGAAACTAATACCAAAAATTGATTTAACAAATTGCTTTTGACGAGTATGTATACTTATCTCAATGTTTTTCAGCAAAGTTAATTTCACCGCTCCCAATTTAATTTTGAAAAGAATGAACGTCTGAATAGATTTGATTAATTTTGAAAATACACCATTTGTTATAATCATTTAATGTGTCAGGTGACAGTCAGCTTTGACAATTGTCAGCGTTTTGGTCAACAAATTATCAGCATTGACAAGTTATAGTGTGAGTGGGTTAGTAAAAATATCAGCCGGTCTTGTAGGGAAGGTGCGCTCACGCTCATCTAAGTTACACTTACAATTGTACATTACATACACTAAAGAGCGAATACCACTAAAGTAACAGCATTGTGTATCAATACCAAGTGTAAACTCTTCTGCATAGACGTCAAAATTCCAAAATGAGTTTAACACCTGTTTGAGATTGTGGTTAATAACAAGTGTGATATCATAGACATAGTCGTGAAAACTTCAAAGTGAGTTTAGTCACCTGTTTTTAATTTCCTTTTTTGTCTCACTTCTTTCCATCTTCCCATCTCTTTCTACCATTAGGTAAAAGATAGCAGACCGCCATGTTGATGTGTGCAGGATGTTAAACAACGCCATTTGCTTTTCTGTTAGTCGGTGTTGGCGACATTTTAATATGTGCAGGATGTAAACAAACAGACATTTTAATGTGTGTTGTCAAAAGAAGAGTTCACACTTGGTATTGATACACAATGGGAAAAAGAGTGGGAAGAAATGCGAAACTTAATTGGTGTGTTAAAACCGTTTGACAAAGCAACTACTGTACTCTGTTGCAGAAAAAATGTAACACTATCGTTAGTTCGTCCTTTAGTTCACCGTCTTCTCAAAACCCACATGGCTTCATGCTCTGAGGATGATGCTAATGTGTCAAAATTCAAAGAAGCGGGTCGTGACTCTTTGTATAGAAGCATTGTGTATCAATAACAAGTGTGAACTCTTCTTTTGACAACACACATTAAAATGTCTGTTTGTTTACATCCTGCACATATTAAAATGTCGCCAGCACCGAATAACAGAAAAGCAAATGGCGTTGTTTAACATCCTGCACACATCAACATGGCGGTCTGCTATCTTTTACCTAATGGTAGAAAGAGATGGGAAGATGGAAAGAAGTGAGACAAAAAAGGAAATTAAAAACAGGTGACTAAACTCACTTTGAAGTTTTCACGACTATGTCTATGATATCACACTTGTTATTAACCACAATCTCAAACAGGTGTTAAACTCATTTTGGAATTTTGACGTCTGTGCAGAAGAGTTTACACTTGGTATTGATACACAATGTCAAGCAGCATCAAAAATAGCACATAGATCGCTATAAAACCTCATAAACTTGATTGTTTACAAATTTTAATTGAAAAATTTCATTTAAAAAACAAGTGAATGAAAGTGTGAGGAGAAAAGTCAGTTAAAAAAACTAAAAATTTCAAAACCGTGACGTCATTTGAACAAAAAACTTTTTTATTAAATTAAATTACAAATTGTCGGAATGCGTGATATGCAGTAATTGGTTCATGATTAAATACGATATGGTATAACATGTTTTTTATAAAAAATAGTTTTGAATGTATATATATTTTTTTAGTAAAAAATAGTTTTCCATATATACTTTAGTCGTAAACGGCTTTTATGCAAGCGGCCCTAAATTATTTTCCTTTAATTCACACCTGTTTAGTTCAAATATATGGGATAAATCTTTGCTTTACTTCAAATAAAAACATGAGAAAAATTGCCTCATATCATGCTCAGTGTGACCATATGGTTACATCTCAAAAGTCGGTTTAGGAATGATGCCTTAAAATATGGATGGTACCTAAGTGATCATTGGACCAATAAAAGTCATCCCTTAAAATAATTCAGAAATCCCAGAGAAAAAAGTACCGGGAGGATTCGAGTTAATATTCGAGTTAAAATTCTAAGAGTAGTTAAGGATTTTACTGAAGCACCTCTAATAACCCTCATATTAAAAAAAATTGGTTTGGTTCACTCACAGCTTTTTTGAGAGGAAGAAGGCAAACCCCCCGCTAACACGCCTTTGTCTTGTCTTGGCGGCCGGGCTGACGTCAAGTCGGTCACAAACCAACCGATAAATGTGGAAGTTGACCGAATTGCACCGAGTGACCCAATTTTTTATGTTGCCAGGTCTTAGACTGGCAGTCAACTAAAAGTAAATAAAAGCTTATAAGAAAAGGCATGATTACCAAGTACTCGTGAAGTTTGATGTGTAAGCATGTGTATTCTGCATGAAACTTCATTTCATAAATTACTCGCCTATGACTCATTTTTGACTCATCAATGAGTCATTTATGACTCATCCACGAGTCATTTATGACTCTTGTACGAGTCATTTATGACTACAACTACAATATACCCTACCTCGATCTCGAAACGATCCCAAAAGAAACCCGAAACGATTCCAAGACGTTCCCAAAATGATCCCAAATGATCCCGAAACAGTCCCGAAACGATCTCGAAAGACATGTCCTTCCGAAAGAAGGACGTCTGGCAACCCTACATAGGAGTATTCAGTCGAAAACAAATACAGCTTTATTGCGTTGCGTGACATTTATAACTTTGACAAATACGCACAAAACCAAAAAATATACAAGGGAAAATCAGCTGATTATGTCATCGTACCCAAAAAGATAAAACTAGATCAAGTCTGCGTTAACGCGTGTTAAAACGCGGTTATAAGACAGGTTGCCTTTGTCTACGTGCATTTATGTCAGCTGTCAAAATTAAATGTCACAACGAGACGCTACAGTTGTTTCTGTTTTCAGAGTACTTTGCAATGTATTCCAATGTTGTTACTCCTTGGAGTATCTATTTTCAGAGCGATCGTGTCGTGATTTTGGTCAATAAAGCATGAGCAATGATCGGCTTTCAATAAGCTGAAGGTGGTCCGCTGAGGTATTAGAAAGTATTACAATTGAAGTACTCCAATATCACAAAATTGAAACACATGATCCAATGATTTTTGCAAAATTTTACGCAAAACAAATTTCGAAATTTGAGAATTTTTCGACAAAAAGCTTATCATGCCCATCTAAATAAATTTCACTAGTGAACCTTTTTCATACATTTTCGCTCACAAATTATATGAGAGGGAGAAAATCCGCAAAGTAAGAAATTATTTAGAATCTGCCTGTATATTTTATTGTGGGTTAGAGTGTAAAATGTACTTTAAAAAACGTAAATGGTTGTTAATATTCGCAAAATTTGCTACGAAGAAGCCCATTGTATTCGAGAAACTGTAAAACGTATTCCAGAAAAATCAAATGTACTTCAGCAACAACATCTTCTGGATTGTAATTTGTTGTTTCTGAAGTAGAACTGATTATTTTGGAGTACATTTTTAAGCTTCTGAAGTCTAATTTACGGTCTCGAGTACAAATTACAGTTTATGAAGTACAATTTATAGTTTTTGGAGTACAGTTGATTATTCTAAAGCATATTTTACAGTTTTTAAGATACAATTGACTATTCTGAAAATAATTGTATGGGTCTTGGACTACCATTCACTATTCTTAAATGCATTTAACCTTATCTAAAGTATTTTTACGGTTTTTGAAGTACGAGTGAAAAAGGTGTAGAAAAAATAGTTCTATTATAAATTTAGTTTTTTGATTATTATGTGTTATCCGTCATAATTTGTAGGATGTTCTTGAGCAAGCCCATTTAGTCTTGTATATTGTCTCTGTCCAACAATCTGAACGAAATAAAGTAGGTACTAAATTTAGCGTCAGATAGACCCTTGGAAAGGGTATCAAAGGGTTGACGCTAACTTAAGTACCTACTTTATATCGATTATGAACATGCCTAAATTGTTTTAACCGTTTTAAACTGAAAGGAAAACCAGTTTGCAGGTCAACGTGAAGTATTAGAGAAAAAATCACTATCTAACAAATACTTCAACAAAATGCAGCCCTGAGTGATTAAACACAACCCTATCACGCGTGGTGAAAATCAAATGGAAATAAAAAAAGTTGTGCAAATGATGAAAATTTATATTAATTTGTTTCATTTATAACAGATTTGATTTTAGCCTCCCCAAAAAGGAGCATAAACGCAGAGGGTATTAGTTTCCTTTAGGGGTCAACTGCTAATATATTAGCTAAAATTATGGGAGATAGCTCAAAATACGGGTTTTGGACTCAGGATCACGAATCCGGAAGCGCTTTTTTTAATTTTTTGTTTTAGTGAAAAGTTATGGTCAAAAAACCGAAAAATGACCCGGGTCCAATACCAAAAATGGGGCGCAATCCATGGTATTTATGTACGAAACACTTTTCTGAGTTGGCCCCTTCGGCCGCGCTTATAAAAAATAACCCTACGCCATCCCAAGTCCGGACGTGTGACATAACCGTGGCTACCGCCACGGCGGGACTTTTTTTGCACGTTTTTAGGGACAGTCTAATAAAATTACAACAACCACATGAAAACTTGAAACTTTGATTGCAAATATCTCTGCAGAGAAGCAAAATATTAAAAAAGCGCTTCCGGATTCGAGATCCTGAGGCCGAACGCCGTCTTTTGAGCTATATCACATAATTTTAGCTAATTTATTAGAAGTTGACCCCTAAAGGAAACTAATACCACGCAGAGTGCATAAGATTAATTCATTCATTCAAGATGCAACAAAAAAGGCCTTGGGTAGCAACTGCCGTATGGGCGACTGTTATGGTACCCCCTGGGACATTGTATAGATGGAATAAAAAGGCTTCCGGCGGCAGCCACGATTACGTGCAGCTTGCAATGCTCCATCGCAACTTGTAGTTCATGGTTTTTGTTCACAATAACAATAGTCCTCATTTGCCAGGTACTGGAAATACTTATCCGGTTAGTAATAAGTATTTCAACTTCTCCAGCTAATATTTAGACTGGACACTCCTAAAATAAAAACACATTAGTTTTTATATATAAGATGACTCATAGTTCATTAACACCGTACCTTGACATTAAAGCTACCAGATAATCGTATATTACTATTAAATAAATAGTATAAATAAATATAAAACTGCAAGCAAAATATTTTCTTTATTTTGTTTTGGAAAATTTCTAAGAATTTCAAATTCACCTCAATGTCCTCAACTATGTCCTCAACTTTTTTGCGCAAACTACTATTTAATAGCATCGTTCATAAAGAGCCGATCATCAATATGCATTTGTACGAAATTTTACAATATGGCCTTTAATATACATTTTTTATACTTCTTGTAGTGCAGTAAATTCATGATATTATATTAATTCATGGAATATATACATTAAATTCATTTTTTTTCTTGAAATATTTCTAAAGTTTTTTTTGTTACTGAAATGCAACCATGCGTCCGCGAAATTCCATCCTACCATGGATTTCAACTCTGAAAAATTCACCTCCATGGAGAACTTTCACCTCAGTGCAAACACTGGTTATACTGTGCTATAAAGTATCAATGCTGATGACGTTTTGACGAAAACTCTGACAATTCAGACACATTTCCCGATCCGAACGTTGCTAGTCTCTCCAGGGGAACCAATTTCATTTTGTTCCGTAGCATTCCAACAACCTGTATGCGGTAAACAACGTCGTTGATCCGTTTCATAACTCTGTATGGTCCTTCCCAGTTGCACTGAACTTTGGGAGACACACTTTTCCTCCGTTGTGGCCCGTATAGGAATACTAAATCTCCTTCCAGGAACCCTTCCGTTTCCATTGCTTTGTAGTACCTGGTTTTCATGTTTTTGCTTATAGTTCTGGTGAGTGGACCTGCTTCATCCAAGGTACTCCTCTCAACCGGTGCATCTGAGTTGCACTGCCTCATTCGACCAGGACTCGTAGACCTCAGCACCTTTGCTCTGATGCACTCATCGCATTTGGCAATCCACTCCTTTACCGACTGACCGTAACCAACCCAATAAAATGTCTGCTTAATCCTCTCCAAGGTCTTCTTGACTCCTAGATGACCTCCACTTGGATCGTTATGCATTTCCCTGAGAACATCAGACATCCGCTTTCTTGGAACAGCTATAAGCTTCAGAGCGCATTGACCATCCTCACTCTCCCATATTCGATGCAAACAACCGGATACCATTCGTAAACTGTTCCATTGTGTCCAATATGACTTGGCAACTGGACTCGCCGCTGACATTTCTTTTCTTGCTGGTCTTTTGTTTCGCTCAAGCCCTCGGATCACACATGCCAGATCTGAATCTTCCTGTTGACTTCTCCGAATATTCTCAAGCAGGCATTTGTCTATCAAAGCCATTGGTTGAGGAGGTACCTTTGCCTTTCGAATGTCCCTGTGCTTCACCTCTAATGAAACTCCTTTGGTGCAATACCCAATGTTGTGTCCAAAGATCAGAGGTACTTCTTGGCCATTGTACGTCATAACTCTATCAGGTTCATGTGAATGTCTCTCACAGCCAAGAAATCGACGCCAATGATGCCTTCGTCCACAATATCTGCCACTAAGAAGTTGTGGTATGTAGTCACATTCCCAATCACAACTTTGCACCGCACTTCTCCATGGACCAGCTTACTTTCACCAGTTACGGTCCGCAACTTAACATCCTGTAATGGTCGCACTCTCTTATGGACCAGGTCACTTCGAATGATGGAATGAGATGCGCCAGTATCCACAGTGAGTAACCGCTCTTTTGCGTCCAAGAAACCTCTAACAGTAACATTACCTGCTTTCCCTCCGACCTGCGACACAGAAATCATCTTGCTCATCTCCTCCAGCGTTACCCTTACGTCCACTTGCATTGCCGAAGTCTCTGAAGCCGATGTTGCAATGACGCACAATATGGCCAGATTTTCCGCACTTGAAGCATTTAATGGCTGCTTCATTTTTCCGTTGCTTTCCGTTCAATGCTTCTAGGATTGCGTCCACCCACTCTGTTCGTTTTACTTCCACATTGTGAACCTTTTTATCTGGTTTACATAAAAGCGAGGCTGTCTCTTGTAATAAAGCGTGTGATACCGTCTCTGCGAATGTACTTTTGGGGTTTGCATATGCGGCTCGCTTCGTGTCTACATCCATTATTCCATTTATGAATCTTTGTATCTTTACCCTCTCGATGTATTCCACGTGTGCGTCTGCGTTCGCCAAATGAGCTAACCTCTCAATGTTCCAAGCAAATTCCTGTAATGTCTCATTAACCTTCTGGAAGCGATTCTGTAGGTCAATTTGAAATATCTGCCTCCTATGCTCGCCACCGTAACGCCTCTCAACTGCACCCATCAATGCCTCATAGCTGTTCCTTTCACCTTCTGGAATAATTTGAAGGATTTCCGCTGCCGGTCCTTTCAATGCTAAGAAGAGCGCAGCGACTTTATCCTCAGCGCTCCAGTTGTTCACAGCTGCTGTCTTCTCAAATTGTAGCTTAAATACCTGGAAAGGAGCAGAACCGTCAAAGGATGGGTGTTTTACCTTGGGAGTGCTTGCTGAAACACTTCGACTATACAGCTGCAACTCCTGGATACGACTTCTTAACGCATCCACCTCGGCTTCGACTTTCTCCTCAAGCTGTATTATTTTGCTGTGCTGCATATTTAGCTGGCTGACATACGTTCCTCCTGTGCCTCCAGCTGAGATGACATATAAGCCTTATGTTCTTCCAATTGGGAGGAGATCTGTGATGATACCTGTGCCGAAATTTGCAACGACATTCGTGTCTCCTTCTCTTCCAAGCGAGACGTAATGCGTGTCTCTTGTTGTTCCAACTGAGATGCCATGTGTGTCTTCTGTTCCTCCAACTTTGATGCCATGCGTGTCTCTTGTTCTTCCAACTGAGGTGACATGCTTGATGTTATGTTGTTTGACATCTGAGCCAAGGCAGACAATAAAGAGTTTGTGTCCACATTTGCCACTGAATCCGGAGAGTCCTTTTGCTCTTCTATTTTCATCGCTCCCTCTTCCGAAAGTTGAAAAACATGATCGTCAACGTTGATTCCTTCGCTTCCATAGCCTCGCGTAGACGTGATTGTAGCTCTGGCTTATTGCCTGTTGTTACCAATCCACGTTTCTCCAACTCGTTTTTGAGTTGCTGGATCTTCAATTCATTAAACTTTGCCATATCCTTACAATGTCCTTGTTACCTTTACAATGTCCTTGTTATCCTTGCAATATCCTTGTTGACTTTACAATGTCCTTGTTATCCTATATTTAACAATACCGCTTCTGACACCAATTGTGACGAATTCGATGATTCCTTGATTATTTTCTCTAAGTTCGATCACTGTACGTTAAATAAAACACTCTGATTCTGCTTAATAAGTAGTACGCTTTATTCAGTACTAAAAACCGTAGTACAATATCGCGGGTTAATTCACTGTTCAGTACTTCACTGTACAACACTTCAAAATAAACTGACTGAAGTGCGCCGTCTTGGCGCGGCTTATATACCCCAGCAGACAGCAGCTTCATTACCTAGAAACGTCTACACACCTCTGGGCCATTCGCGCAACAGTGTTCTCGAAGCGTTTATCTATCGTCATCTCCTCTTTGTGCCACATTCGCAAACACGTGAGCTACCTCTCCCTCTCTCGCTCTCACGTCATGTATGTAAACAGCTGTAGTTGTGGTAGTGACGCTAGTGGTGGAAATACACTAGTGCTGGAAGATGAGCGATTTTTGATAACATTCGCCACACTGCCCTCCACCTAAGACACATTTCCCGATCCGAACGTTGCTAGTCTCTCCAGGGGAACCACTTTCATTTTGTTCCGTAGCATTCCAACAGCCTGTATGCGGTAAACAACGTCGTTGATCCGTTTCACAACTCTGTATGGTCCTTCCCAGTTGCACTCAACTTTGGGAGACACACTTTTCCTCCGTTGTGGCCTGTTAAGGAATACTAAATCTCCTTCCAGAAACCCTTCTGTTTCCATTGCTTTGTCGTACCTGGTTTTCATGTTTTTGCTTATAGTTCTGGGGAATGGACCAGCTTCATCCAAGGCAATCCTCTCAACCGGTGCATCTGAGTTGCACTGCCTCCTTCGACCATGACTCGTGGACCTCAGCACCTTTGCTCTGATGCACTCATCGCATTTGGCAATCCACTCCTTTACCGACTGACCGTAACCAACCCAATAAAATGTCTGCTTAATCCTCTCCAAGGTCTTCTTGACTCCTAGATGACCTCCACTTGGATCGTTATGCATTTCCCTGAGAACATCAGACACCCGCTTCCTTGGAACAACTATAAGCTTCCGAGCGCATTGACCATCCTCACTCTCCCATATTCGATGCAAACAACCGGATACCATTTGTAAACTGTTCCATTGTGCCCAATATGACTTGGCAACTGGACACGCCGCTGACATTTCTTTTCTTGCTGGTCGTTTGTTTCGCTCAAGCCCTCGGATCACGCATGCCAGATCTGAATCTTCCTGTTGACTTCTCCAAATATTCTCAAGTAGGCATTTGTCTATCGAAGCCATTGGTCGAGGAGGTACCTTTGCATTTCGAGTGTCCTTGTGCTTCATCTCTAATGAAACTCCTTTGGTGTAATACCCAATGTTGTGTCCAAAGATCAGAGGTACTTCTTGGCCATTGTATCTCTTAACTCTATTTCTCAGGTTCATGTGAATGTCTCTCACAGCCAAGAAGTCGACGCCAATGATGACTTCGTCCACAACATCTGCCACTAAGAAGTTGTGGTATGTAGTCGCATTCCCAATCGCAACTTTGCACCGCACTTCTCCATGAACCAGCTTACTTTCACCAGTTACTGTCCGCAACTTTGCATCCTGCAATGGTCGTACTCTCTTTTGGACCAAGTCACTTCTAATGATGGAATGAGATGCGCCAGTATCCACAGTGAATAACCGCTCTTTTCCGTCCAAGAAACCTCTAACAGTAACAGTACTTGCTTTCCCTCCGACCTGCGACACAGAAACTATAGGGCATTCATCTTGGTCATCTCCTCCAGCGTTACCCTTACGTCCACAAGCATTGCCGAAGTCTCTGGAGCCGATGTTGCAATGACGCACAATATGGCCAGATTTTCCGCACTTGAAGCATTTAATGGCTGCTTCATTTTTCCGTTGCTTTCCGTTCAATGCTTCTAGGATTGCGTCCACCCACTCTGGTCGTTCTACTTCCACATTGTGAACCTTCTTATCTGGTTTACATAAAAGCGAGGCTGTCTCTTGTAATAAAGCGTGTGATACCGTCTCTGCGAATGTACTTTTGGGGTTTGCATATGCGGCTCGCTTCGTGTCTGCATCCATTATTCCATTTACGAATCTTTGGATCTTTACCCTCTCGATGTATTCCACGGGGGCATCTGCGTTCGCCAAATGACTAACCTCTCAATGTCCCATGCAAATTCCTGCAATGTCTCGTTAGCCTTCTGGAAGCGATTCTGTAGCTCCATTTGAAATATCTGCCTCCTATGCTCGCTACCGTAACGCCTCTCAACTGCACCCATCAATGCCTCATAGCTGTTCCTTTCACCTTCTAGAATAATTTGAAGGATTTCCGCTGCCGGTCCTTTCAATGCTAAGAATAGCGCAGCGACTTGGCCTCAGTGCTCCAGCTATTCACCGATGCAGTCTTCTCAAATTGTAGCTTAAAGACCTGGAAAGGAACAGAACCGTCAAAGGATGGGGTTTTTACCTTGGGTGCGCTTGTTGAAACACTTGGACGACTCAGCTGCAACTCCTGGATACGACTTCTTAACGCATCCACCTCGGCTTCGACTTTCTCCTCAAGCTGCATTAGTTTCTCGTCCATGCGCGCCTCTAGTTTTGAGGACGTACGTGCTTCCTGTTCCTCCAGCTGTGTAGACAACTGCAATATTTGAGATGCCATGTGCGTCTTCGTTTCCTCCCACTGAGATGTCAAGCGTGTCTCTTGTTGTTCCAACTTTGATGTCATGCGTGTCTCTTGTTGTTCCAACTTAGATGCCATGCTTGATGTTATGTTGTTTGACATCTGAGCCAAGGCAGCCAATAAAGAGTTTGTGTCCACATTTTCCACTGAATCCGGAGAATCCTTTTGCTCTTCTATTTTCGTCGCCTCATCCGCAAGCTGAAAAACGTGGTCGTCGACGTTGATTCCCTCTGCTTCCATAGCCTCTCGCAACCGTGATTGTAGCTCTGCTTTATTGCCCGTTGTTGACAATCCACGTCGTTCCAACTCGTTTTTGAGTTTCTGGATCTTCAACTCATTCAACTTTGCCATGTCCTTGTTATCCTTAAAATGTCCTTGTTATCCTTTTCAATGTCCTTGTTATCCTTTTCAATGTCCTTGTTATCCTTTTCAATGTCCTTGTTATCCTTTTCAATGTCCTTGTTATCCTTAAAATGTCCTTGTGATCCTTTTCAATGTCCTTGTTATCCTTTTCAATGTCCTTGTTATCCTTTTCAATGTTCTTGTTATCCTTTCCAATGTCCTTTGACACCAATTGTGACGAATTCGATGATTCCTTGATTATTTTCCCTGAGTTCGATCACTGTACGTTAAATAAAACAC
The DNA here is from genome assembly GCA_964058755.1 of Campiglossa producta. NCBI lineage: Eukaryota > Metazoa > Arthropoda > Insecta > Diptera > Tephritidae > Campiglossa > Campiglossa producta. Next base: position 31,660,922 of record CAXKVI010000003.1, on the reverse strand, counting down.
TCCGATTCAGCTTAATAAGTAGTACGCTTTATTCAGTACCAAAAACCGTAGTACAATATCGCGGGTTAATTCACTGTTCAGTACTTCACTGTACAACACTTCAAAATAAACTGACTGAAGTGCACCGTCTTGGCGCGGCTTATATACCCCAGAAGACAGCAGCTTCATTACCTAGAAACGTCTACACACCTCTGGGCCATTCGCGCAACAGTGTTCTCGAAGCGTTTATCTATCGTCATCTCCTCTTTGTGCCACATTCGCAAACACGTGAGCTACCTCTCTCTCTCTCGCTCTCACGTCATGTATGTAAACAGCTGTAGTTGTGGTAGTGACGCTAGTGGTGGAAATACACTAGTGCTGGAAGATGAGCGATTTTTGATAACATTCGCCACAATATATTTTTATACCCAGTGTACTAGTACTAGTACAAGGGTATATTAACTTTGTTCACATAATGGCTGTTTGTAACGGCACAAAATAATCGAGATAGATATAGAGTTCCATATATGAAAGTTCTTAGGATTAAAAGAGGAGTCTATTAAGGCATGTCCGTCCGTCTGTCCCTCTGTCCGTCCGTGTACACGATAACTTGAGTAAAAATTTAGATATTTGCATGAAATTTTGTACACAGGTTACTTTCTGGCCAAGGTAGGTTGCTATTGAAAATGGGCGAAATCGGATTATAACCACGCCCCATTTTTCGATATCGAAAATTTCGAAAATCACACAAATTGACTTATCTCGGCAGCTGAAATGGCTAAAATGATATAATTTTATAGGTGAATCCCTCTGGTCATTCTCTTATGATTTTTCCATAAATTTTTTATAGTGGGCGTGGCACCGCCCACTTTAAAGGGAGGCGTTTTTGAAATTTGACTGGTCGTAACTCTTAAACAGATTACGATAGAACGATGGAATTTGGCACAAAGCATACTAGTATCGTTGGGAGTATACCTGATGATAGTGGATAAAATCGCCCTTCAACCCCGCCTGCTTTCGATATCGAAAATTTCGAAAATCACACAAATTGACTTATCTCGGCAGCTGAAATGGCTAAAATGATATAATTTTATAGGTGAATCCCCTTGGTCATTCTCTTATGATTTTTCCATAAATTTTTTATAGTGGGCGTGGCACCGCCCACTTTTAAGGGAGGCGTTTTTGAAAATTTTGACTGGTCGTAACTTTTAAACTGATTACGATAGAACGATGGAATTTGGTACAAAGCATACTAGTATCGTTGGGAGTATACCTGATGAAAGTGGATAAAATCGCCCTTCAACCACGCCCACTTTCGATATCGAAAATTTCGAAAATCACATAAATTGACATATCTCGGTAGCTGAAATGGCTAAAATGATATAATTTTATAGGTGAATCCCCCTGGTAATTCTCTTATGATTTTTCCATAAATTTTGTATAGGGGGCGTGGCACCGCCCACTTTTAAGGAAGGCATTTTTGAAAATTTGACTGGTCGTAACTTTTAAACTGATTACGATAGAACGATGGAATTTGGCAAAAAGCATATTAGTATCGTTGGGAGTATACCTGATGAAAATGGATAAAATCGCCCTCCAACCATGCCCACTTTCGATATCGAAAATTTCGAAAATCACATAAATTGACATAATTCGTTAACGGAAATGGGTAAAATTATATAATTTTATAGGTGAATCCCCATGGAAATTATATAATGATTTTTTGATAAATTTTCTAAAGTGGGCGTGGCCCCGCCCACTTTTAAGGGAGGCATTTCTATACCAAGCGTACTAGTACAGGGGTATTATAATTTTGTCCACATAACTGTACTATGTACCGGCGCAAAATAATCAAGATCCATGTATGAAAGTTCTTAGGTTGAAAAGAGGAGTCTATTCAGGCATGTCCGTCCGTCCGCCCGTCCGTCCGTCTTTGTAAACGATAACTTGAGTAAAAATTAAGATATTTGCATGCAATTTTATATACAGGTTACTTTTTGGCCCAGGTAGGTTTCTATTGAAAATAGGCAAAATCGGATGATAACCACGCCCCCTTTTTCGAGATCGAAAATTTCGAAAATCATACAAATTAACATAACTTGAGTAAAAATTGAGGAATTTGCATGAAATTTGGTATACAGATTACTCGGATTATAACCACGTCCCTTTTGTCGGTATCGAAAATTTCGAAAATCACATAAACTGACATATATCGGTAGCTGAAATTGATAAAAATGATAAAATTTCATAGGTGAATCTCTCTTATCATTCTATTATGATTTTCTGTTAAATTTTAATAAGTGGGCGTGGTATCGCCCACTTTCAATGGAGGCATTTTTGAAAATTCGACTGGTCGTAACTTTTAAACAAATTATGGTAGAACGATGAAATTTGGCACAAATCATACTAGTACTGTTGGGAGTATACGTGATGAAATTGGATAAAATCCCCGTCCAACCACGGCTACTCTCGATATCGAAAATTTAGAAAATCACCTAAAAGACTGGTCGTAAGTTTTAAACTGATTACGGTAGAATCGTGAAATTCGGCACAAGGTATACTAGAGTTATAGGAAGTATACCTGTTGAAATTAAACGAAATCGCTTCCCAATCTCGAAGCTTCGTTTAGAGGTTATTAATAACAAGTAAGGAAGTCTAAGTTCGGGTAAGCCGAACATTAAATACCCAGTGTATGGAAACAATAGTAGTACCTATAAGGTATGTATATATTTTCTATATATATTATAATTTGGGAAAAACGAACTCAATAAATTTATTAGTTAGTTTATAAAATTAATATTTATTATGCTACGGTATAACATATATGTACATTGTTCGTGTGCCCTCAAAATCTTACTTATAGTTGAATACATTTCTTACTTCTAATATACTTACGCCCGATTTGTGCCAAAATTTTAAATTGAAAAAAATACGTTTGGGCCAGTTTTTCGAAATTCGACTTATTTTCATAGTTATAGCTATCACCACTTTTCGAAATTCCTTACTTTTTGATGATTTTCTCACGATTGGTCAAACCGATTTTGCTAATTTTTTAAATATATATAAAATATGGTATCTGCTACCAAACGACGATTCTAACTTTTGCAAAAAAAAAATTTTTGCAAACATTATTCGCAATTTTTAACTTCTCCATCGTGGTCAGATGGCGATTTTGTATGATGTTTGTTGTATGATTAGTAACTATCGGCAAAAAAAAATTTTTTTGGCACTTTAAGGGGGCGGGAGTTATTTACAACAACATCATACAAAAGCACCATCTCGCCACGATGGAGAAGTTAAAAATTGCGAATAATGTTTGCAAAAAAAAAATTATAGGAGATACCATCTTTTATATATATTTAAAAAATTAGCAAAATCGAATTGACCAATCGTGAGAAAATCATCAAAAAGTGAGGAATTTCTAAAACTGTTGATAGATATAACTTTCAAAATATGTAATTCAAATTTTGAAAAATTGTATACGTATTTTTGTTTAATCGTTCTGAGCCATACTATCCACTTTCAATAAAATACATGGCCGTCGAAAAAATTATAGGTGGCTCACTTAACAAAATTAACTCATCTTTTAAGACTCGTTAATAGTAGACAATTCCTTACAAATTTAACTACCAAATTATACTATAATTATACTATTTTAGTTATTTACCTTACCGAATTATGTCAATTTATGTGATTTTCGAAATTTTCCATATTGAAAGTGGACGTGATTGGGAAGCGATTTCGTTTAATTTCAACAGGTATACTTCCTAAAACTCTAGTATACCTTGTGCCGAATTTCACGATTCTACCGTAATCAGTTTAAAACTTACGACCAGTCTTTTAGGTGATTTTCTAAATTTTCGATATCGATAGTAGCCGTGGTTGGACGGGGATTTTATCCAATTTCATCACGTATACTCCCAACAGTACTAGTATGATTTGTGCCAAATTTCATCGTTCTACCATAATTTGTTTAAAAGTTACGACCAGTCGATCTTTCAAAAATGCCTCCATTGAAAGTGGGCGATACCACGCCCACTTTTTAAAATATATCAATTTCAGCTACCGATATATGCCAGTTTATGTGATTTTCGAAACTTTCGATACCGACAAAAGGGACGTGGTTATAATCCGAGTAATCTGTATACCAAATTTCATGCAAATTCCACAATTTTTACTCAAGTTATGTTAATTTGTATGATTTTCGAAATTTTCGATCTCGAAAAAGGGGGCGTGGTTATCATCCGATTTCGCCTATTTTCAATAGCAACCTACCTGGGCCAAAAAGTAACCTGTATATAAAATTGCATGCAAATATGTATCTTAATTTTTACTCAAGTTATCGTTTACAAAGACGGACGGACAGACGGACGGACATGCCTGAATAGACTCCTCTTTTCAACCTAAGAACTGTCATACATGGATCTTGATTATTTTGCGCCGGTACATAGTACAGTTATGCATCATCATCATCATCATTTATTGGCGCTTAACCGCCTAAGCGATTTTGGCCGTCGCCTATCAAAGCACGCCAGTCATTCCTTTTTAGCGATAACTGACGCAGTACAGTTATGCGGACAAAATTATAATACCCCTGTACTAGTACGCTTGGTATAGAAATGCCTCCCTTAAAAGTGGGCGGGGCCACGCCCACTTTAGAAAATTTATCAAAAAATCATTATATAATGACCATGGGGATTCACCTATAAAATTATATAATTTTACCCATTTCCGTTAGCGAATTATGTCAATTTATGTGATTTTCGAAATTTTCGATATCGAAAGTGGGCATGGCTGGAGGGCGATTTTATCCATTTTCATCAGGTATACTCCCAACGATACTAATATGCTTTTTGCCAAATTCCATCGTTCTATCGTGATCAGTTTAAAAGTTACGACCAGTCAAATTTTCAAAAATGCCTTCCTTAAAAGTGGGCGGTGCCACGCCCCCTATAAAAAATTTATGGAAAAATCATAAGAGAATTACCAGGGGGATTCACCTATAAAATTATATCATTTTAGCCATTTCAGCTACCGAGATATGTCAATTTATGTGATTTTCGAAATTTTCGATATTGAAAGTGGGCGTGGTTGAAGGGCGATTTTATCCACTTTCATCAGGTATACTCCCAACGATACTAGTATGCTTTGTGCCAAATTCCATCGTTCTATCGTAATCTGTTTAAGAGTTACGACCAGTCAAATTTTCAAAAACGCCTCCCTTAAAAGTGGGCGGTGCCACGCCCACTATAAAAAATTTATGAAAAAATCATAAGAGAATGACCAGGGGGATTCACCTATAAAATTATATCATTTTAGCCATTTCAGCTGCCGAGATATGTCAATTTGTGTGATTTTCGAAATTTTCGATATCGAAAGTGGGCGTGGTTGAAGGGCGATTTTATCCGCTTTCATCAGGTATACTCCCAACGATACTAGTATGCTTTGTGCCGAATTCCATAGTTCTATCGTAATCAGTTTAAAAGTTACGTCAGTCAAATTTTCAAAAATGCTTCCCTTAAAAGTGGGCGGTGCCACGCCCATTATAAAAAATTTATGGAAAAATCATAAGAGAATGACCAGGGGGATTCACCTATAAACGTATATCATTTTAGCCATTTCAGCTGCCGAGATAAGTCAATTTGTGTGATTTTCGAAATTTTCGATATCGAAAAAGGGGGCGTGGTTATCATCCGATTTCGCCCATTTTCAATAGCAACCTACCTTGCCCAGAAAGTAACCTGTGTACAAAATTTCATGCAAATATCTCAATATTTACTCAAGTTATCGTGTACACGGACGGACAGACGGACGGACATGCCTTAATCAACTCCTCTTTTCAACCTAAGAACTTTCATATATGGAACTCTATATCTATCTCGATTATTTTGTGCCGTTACAAACAGCCGTTATGTGAACAAAGTTAATATACCCTTGTACTAGTACTAGTACACTGGGTATAAAAATAAAGCAAAATGAAATAAATAAAAGTATAAAAAAAATCTGAATGGAAGGGAATGGATAAATGGAAAATAAAGCAAAGGTAAGGTAAGGAAAGGAAAAGATAAAAAAATCAAAGTCAAGTAAAGGTAGGGAAAGGAAAGGAATGAAAAATGAATGAAAATAGAGAAAGATAAAAGAGGGAGTAAAAGAAAAAGAAAGGAAATAAAAGGTAGGGAAGGGGAAAGTATGGAAAAGAAATAAAGATAAAAAGAAAGAAAAATAAAGGAAAGGAAGGGAATGGAAAAAATAATTAAAGGAAATGAATGGAAAAGAAATAAAACTAAAGGAGTTACGAAAAGGAGAAGAAAGAAAGTAAGGAAACGCAAGGAAAGTTAAGGAAAATAAAGCTAAGTAAAAAGGAATGTAATGGAAAAAAAGGTAAGAAAAAAAGAAAAAGAAAAGAAATTAAAAGAAAAAAAAATAAAATGAAGGCAAACGAAACATAGCTAAAGCAAAGCATATGAAACGAAACGAGAGGAAAGGCAAGACAAAAAATAAAAAGGATGAAAAAGAAAAGAAAAGACAAGCAAAAAAGAAAAGAAAGGAAAAAAATAAATTTAAATGAAAAGATAGAAAAGGAAAAGAAAGGAAGGAAATGGAAGGAAAGGAGATGAAACGAAAGGAAAGAAAAGCAAAGGAAAGCAAATAAAACCCAAGGAACGGAAAGGAGAGAAAAGGAAAGGAAAGAAAAACAAAGGAAAGCAAAGAAAACCAAAGGAAAGGAAAGGAGAGAAAAGGAAAGGAAAGAAAGACGAATAAAAATGACCTAAAATAAATATGTGGCGTAAAGAAGAGGTGTACGATTCACGAAAAATTACACGATTTTATTTGCACTTGCATGTGCTTAGCGAACTTTATTACTATGATAAACCGGATGTAATTACAAGAAAAACAAATGTACGTATCAAAACAAACAACAGAAAATGTCAATACAGTGACTAAAGAAAATAAGAAAAACTAAGATATACAATAAATGACTAAGATCAGCAGCGTTGCATTTGATGGTAGCGATATCGTAAACATACTCCCCAGGTTGAAGCTATTACTGGGCTTCAACTAATCGTCAACAAATAATGGACATATCTTAGATATAGATCTCCGGTACTCTCCAGTCTGAGTCTTGACGTCTACCACTCGCACCAAACCATCGATTCCTGGATGCAGTCGCGTAATGCGACCCAACTGCCATTTGCAAGGCGGCAGGCTTGGATCCTTCAATATCACCACATCATCTACCTTAATGTTGGCCAATAATTTCTGCCATTTGGGTCTTCTACGAAGTTGCGTCACGTAATCGGCTGACCATTTTCGACAAAAATCGTTCGCGATTGTTTGCATATAACGCCATCTGTTCAGCGTTGACACCGTGCTGCCTGGATCAGGAATAGACTTGATTGGGCGCATTATTAAAAAATGTGCTGGCGTTAATGGATCATTGTCGCCTTCGAACCGTAGACAAAGTGGTCTTGAGTTTGCACAGGCCTCAATCTGACATAAAACCGTGGAGAGCTCTTCGAAGGTAAACGAACTGGTTCCCATGCCCCTTCTAAGATGAAATTTTACCGTCTTTACTCCAGCTTCCCATAATCCCCCAAAGTTTGGGGCGTAATGGTCACCGGTCCGCAGTAATCAACGCCGGTATTAACGAAAGGCATGCTGGGTTGCACTCGCTGTCGAGGAAGTTGTCCCATAAGTTGCTGATACGGAGCTCCCTTGTACCTCATGCATACAGTGCAGCTGTACACGCAACGACGAACGGCTCTAGAGCAACCGATGATGTGGTAAGCTAATGAGACTAAAACAACTGTTTGTCGAACACCGGAATGAAGATTGCGTTTATGAACCGCTTCGATGAGTAACCTACTGAAGTGGTGCTTACTATTCAAAATGGACGGGTGGGCTTGCTCGTATGGAATATTTGCCGAAGTCAGCCGGCTGTTAATGCGAACTATACCCTTTTCGTCTATGTATGCATTTAAACCGTAAAATGCTCCTCGCTTCGGAATTTGCCTACCGCTAGTTAGTTGATTGATCTCTCCCTTGAACATAGATTGCTGCGCAAGACGTATTAGTGTAAGTCTCGCCTCATTTAATTCATTTGCAGTGAGAAATCCATTACCCGTTTTACCTTTGCAAAGAAACATTCGTTTAATTCTGGCTATAGAGCGCACTAATCGGGAAAAATTAGAAAAACTTGATAAATGCTCAGTGTAGAAGTCGGGCTGCTGTGATATTTGATTTGTACTTGATTCGATCACAGAAGCTTCGTCATTGGATACGTTATGCGGAATTTCCCACCCTTTCACAATTGGCTGGTGTAAAAAATCAGCACTACGCCACCAAGGTGTAAGATCTGGCAAATTGTTTGGCATTATTCCTCTCGTAGTATAGTCTGCAGGATTAACAGCCGTAGGAACATAGCTCCAATTCGTAGCAGGTAGTAGACTAACAATTTTTGAGAGACGATTATCGACAAATACATTTCGTTGCCGGGGGTACCCTTTTATCCAGTACAAAACTGCTGTAGAATCAGTCCATCCGAATAATTGCATATCGTTATGTTTTATAGAGCGGCTGACCTTATCGACAAGCTGTGCTGCTAAAAGTGCTGCACATAACTCCAGTCGTGGAATACTTAACTCTGGCTTAGAAGGCGCCACCCGAGTTTTACTTGCAATGAGCGAAACATTTATTTTGTTATCTGAATCTTGTATTTGTAAGTATACCACTGCACCATAAGCCAGTTTTGATGAGTCTGCAAACACGTGTAGCTCGGCCCTTGAATTGTCAACCAATTGTGTCCATCTTCGTACAGACAGCTCGGATATACTTTCAGCCCCATCCCGAAAGGTATTATATTCGTCTAACAATGGTTGTGGTATAGGCTCGTCCCAACCAATACCGGTTGACCACACCTTTTTCATTAAAATTTTTAGAAATATTACCATCGGGGATAACCACCCCAGAGGATCGAATATTTTAGCGATTATTGACAGCAAGTCCCTTTTAGAACCGTTTATGCCAATATCGGTAAGTTGTATTCGGAAACGAAAAACGTCTGATTGTGGCTGCCACCACATGCCTAGGGTTTTGATGGCACCTTTTCCTCCAATAATTTGAGATTCGCTGGTTTCTCGGTCGGATTGCGGAATATCTTTTATACACTCCAGTGTTTAAAAAACTTGAGTCGAAGTAGCAAAAGTAAGGGAAATCTTGATTATCTTTGATTGAGCTTATCATCAGTTTTTAAAATGAATAATAGCGAATGCTTACCAATCTAAGAATTTACAGCAGTCGCAGACAAAGCATAAGCAAAACGCAATCAGTTACAAACAGCAAGGTGCCTTGCTTGTCGCGCCTTTTAAAAATTTTGTTTTTTATTTGCTTTCGATTTTCGTCAGCGCCACAAGTCGAGGTAAAAGCAAATTCTTTGCACATGCAAATAGCATGCAGCAGCAGTCGTAAAATTAGAAAAGCAAACTCTTTGCAAGCAAAAGCAATACTGTTTTGTGCTTGCTTGCGACTTCTCTTTTGATCTTTGGATATTAGTTGCATTTTTAAAATCAGTTTGATTAAGTTCGGCGCGGTATTAATTTCTCTATGGCGGCTAAAAGTGATATTTGGTTGTATTTCGAAAATAATACAGACACTGGTTTTGCCGTCTGTAAAACGTGTAAAAATAAACTTAAAAATAACAGAGTGTCTAATTTAAAAACGCACTTAAGTAACTTGCACAAAATTTACTTAAATGAAAGTAAAGAGACATCGTCAATTTTGTTAAAAGGAGCTACAAAAACAATTCGAAAAAAAAAATATAAAATTGAATTGAATAAAAAAGAACTGCTGAGGTCATATGTAGGATTGGTAACGGAGGACCGCATTCCATTTAATATTTTAAATTCCCCAAACCTACGAAATTTTGTCGATCCCATTTGTGACGCGATACGTTTAGGGGATGGGAAAAAAATTACTCTGAATGCATCGAACTGTAAAAAAACATTAAGTTTGGTAGCTGATAATATAAAGTCAGAAATTTCCAATGAATTAAAGGGGAAGTTGTTGTCCTTGAAAATAGATAGTGCTACACGTCTATCCCGAAACATTTTCGGCATAAGTGCTCAAATAATTCAAGCTGCAAAAATCAAATCTCTAATTTTGGGAATGATCGAGTTGAAAGGGCCTGGATGTAGCACATCGAAAAACATTGCTGTGGAAGTGTTAAATGTACTCAAGCGATATAATGTAAATTTAAACCAAGTCGTCTCGATTACCTCAGATAACGGTTCCAATATGCTGAAGACGACAAAGATTTTATCCTTTATATCTGAGGAAGAGGAAGAGGAAAACGACGAACTATGCACTAATGATGAATACATAAAAAAAATCGAGCTTGTAGAAAGAGTTCCAAACCTTTTAATTGGAAATATTCAAGTGTGCCGTTGTGCAGCACATACATCCCAGCTGGTGGCTCTTGACGTTGCAAAATCCTCCGACATACTGAAACACCTCTGGAATTGTCGTAATCTAACAAAATATATTAGAAAAACATCAAATGGTTTCCGCGAAATATTCGAGTTTAAGAAGTTGAAAATTCCCAGACTAGATTGTCCCACTAGATGGGGATCCGCATTTGCTATGTTGGAAGATTTGTTATTAGCGAAGCATGTGCTTAACAACATCGAATCCATCAAAAATATTTCTGAGGATGAAAACTTCGAAGTAGATGCATCGCTTTGGGATTTCATTGAATGTTATTGCACAGTTTTTCGTCCTCTGCAAAAAACTATAACAAGGTGTCAGGAGGAACAACTACACTATGGAAATTTCTACGCGCAGTGGTTAAAATTGAAAATAAGCACGGAAAAAATTGTTGACGAGTCAAGTCACGATCTTGTAAAAAAGCTGGGAAAAATGATTTTGCAGTCAATAGAAAAGCGAACAAAAACATTATTTGATAATAAGTTTTTAGTCTCGTGCTTATTTTTAGAACCTCGCTTTCAACACACTTTGACGGCTCACCAAAAGTGGAAGCAACTGGTCATTTAAAGGCAATTTGGGATAGAATTCAGGAAATTAATCCTATTCGACCAATATGCTCGCCACCAACTTCAGCTGTCCTACAGGCTGACTACTCTTTTGATGAGGAAGAAGAACTTATGTATCAATATTTATCCCAAGGAGCCCAAGTAGAACTCAACAGTTCGATCGACACGTATACAAAGATTGAGAATTTTAAAATTCCTTTTCAAAAGATTGATGATGCGTTAAAGTTTTGGGAAGGAAAACAGTACTCCGACCCGGAGTTGTTCGCAATAGCTAATGTTTGTTTTGCAGTACCACCTACTCAGGTAAATATGTATAATGAATTCTTTATTAATATATGGATGTTTACATTGGTCAATTATTTCCTAAGAGGTTTGTTGCAATGAAAATCATTTAAATTATTTTATGATTAAATAAAAAACTACGATTTTCCATACCCTAAATATTTTTATATAAAATTTTAAGCTTGATTTGAGTACGTAAAGCAATGAAATGTCTTTTTATTTCAGGTCACGATCGAGAGAGCATTTTCAGCACTTAGGCTGGTGCTTACTGATTACCGTAATCAGCTTAGTCAAGAGACACTCGAAGATATATTATTAGTAAAATTAAACTCAATTTTCCTTGACAGGGCTATAGAAAACTTACCTCTTTTTGAGGATGAATAATATTTTTAATTTCTTTATGTTAGAATTAAGTTTTATTGTTTATTTAAGACTGAATTTGCTTATTATTTTGTATCTCATTTTTTCAACATATAATAAAATATATGATACATGAATCAAACCACCCTGATAAAGCTATACTAGGGTATTAAAAAAAATTTATTTTTATGTTTTACCCCCTAAAAAGTTAGTAATTGGTTAGAAAGTAAGCCTTGCAAAAAAAATTTGCCCCGTAAATTAACCCTTAGAGGACGCGGTTTTTGGCTTTTTCCCATACATTTTGTATAGAAAAACATTTGATTTTTTCCAAATTAAACTATTTAGCTTTTTAAAAAAAAAATTAGAAAACTCTCTTTGAAAAATTTACAATTTTTTCCAATACAAAATGTATGGGAAAGGGGGAAAAGCGCAACAACTAACGGATAAATTACAGCGCTAATAACTAACTTTTTAGGGTGTAAGACCTAGTCGACATTTTTTTTTTTAATCACGCTAATATACACGTATATATTTCATACATATTTATTTATACAAAAAAAAAAAAAAACCGAGAACGGTATATTATTGCATGATACTCTGGGCATACATACCTACATATGTATAGGTATACAGCAAACGATGAAACTGGTAATAAGTTGTAGGCAAGCACAAAACAGCATTGCTTTTGCTTGCAAAAAATTTGCTTTTCCAATTTTACGACTGCTGCTGGATACAACTTGCATGAGCACAGAAATTGCTTTTACCTCGACTTGTGGCGCTGACAAAGATCAAAAGCAAATAAAAAAACAAAATTCAAAAAGCCGCGACAAGCAATGCGCTTTGCTATTTGTCTCTTATCGATTTTTTCTCTTGCTTCGTCTGCGACTGTTTTGTTGTTGAGAAGAGTAAGTTTAAGCAAAATCAAATGAGATAAAAGTTATTACAGTTTTTCAAACACTGATACACTCTTGATTATTTGACGACCATTTACGTAGTTTCATTCCCGCTGATGAAAGTAAACTATTAAGATCGTTCGATACGCTTTTTGCAGCTTCTATAGTGGATGCACCACCTAAATAATCATCCATGTAAAATTGTTCCAACAAATGTGAACATGCGTTTGGATAAATTTTCGCGTTGTTAAGCGCTATTTGTTTTAAAGTTCTTGTTGCTAAGAACGAAGCCGGCGTTGTACCGTACGTTACGGTATTAAGCTTGTATATTGATGGGCTCAAATCTTCAGAATCTCGCCAATATATTTTTTGGAAATTAGAATCGCTGCCATTTATTAAAATTTGTCTATACATTTGTGATATATCGGCAGTGACAGCAAACTGAAAAGTTCTGGATTACTGGACCTACCATAAGACACTCGTTCAGTGACAATCCATTTCGAGGCTTCGCTGAGGCGTCAAAAACTACTCGCAATTTGGTGGATGTGCTTGCCGGCTTAAGAACGGCATGGTGTGGTAGAAAGTAACCATTTTTGTCATTTTCGCGAGATATTATTCTGGTCATGTGACCCTGTGCCTCGTAGTCATGCATAAAGGCTGTATATTGGGCCTTAAAATTGGAATCGGAACGAAACCGACGTTCCATAGCATGTAAGCGATTGATAGCAATATCGCGTGTTTCCCCGAGGGATGAAACAAGCGTAGTAAAGGGCAACCTGACGACGAAACGTCCATCGGGGCGTACAGTGTGGGTTTGACAAAAATGGTTTTCTATAGGATTTTCGGTAGCTTCATTTGTGACTGCACCATCAGTGAGGCTTTCTTGTTCCCAAAAGCCTCTTAAGAGGTGATCAAGATCTGTGACAGACACCTTTAACACACGTATCTCAGTTGGTGGTTTTATGCTTTCAGTGCTACCAGCCACAACCCAACCGAATAGTGTGTTCTTAGCGATTAATGCTTGCGAGGGGTGTGTTACTTGGCCATCGACAAGTGCTTGAAATACGACATCGACACCCAATAAAATATCGATTGCAGCGGGTTGATCGAAATAGGGATCTGCTAAATTTAGCTTTCTGAAGAATTCTATACTAGCTTCTGTTACTCTTACCTGTGGCAATTCATCGGTGAGTGCTGGCACTACATATGCAGTTGCTGTAATATCATTTGCTGCTGAGATGTTCAATACAACTTTTCCTCGAGTTGTCATGCATTTTTTGGGTTGACCGATTCCACTTATTGATACTTTTGCGTTCGTTCGTGTTAGGTTTAACCGCTGAGTACATGATTCAGTTATCAGCGTCGACTGCGAGCCAGAATCCAACAATGCGCGGCATGGCTGCAGTGAGCCTTGACCATCACTTACCATTACAATAGCTGTCGGCAGAATAGTGATTTTTTTATATTTCGCCATAGGTACATACTCAGTGGCATTTATCGATAACACATTAGCTGATGATTTAGTTTCGTGTAGCAGCGTATTGTGCTTGCTTCTACACAATCGGCAATTAGAGAACTTGCACTCTGTTAGATTGTGTTTAGCGCGCAGGCAATTGGGACATATGCCGTGTGTACTTACAAATTCATTTCTAGAATGTATTGACAATTCTTTAAACAGCGAGCATTGGTAGAGTGCGTGATTTTGTTTACATTTCGGGCACGAGGGAAATGAAGCTGCGAGAGTACGACTCTTTGCACCTTTGAATGGCGCCAGCTTTTGCTCGTTGCGAGGGCAATCTTCGAATTTCTCCTTTTCAGCTATACGCTCGCTTAGGAATGTGAAAAATTGTTGAAATGTTGGCTCCTTATTTTTTTTGGTTTCGCGCGCCCAAGCTAACTTAGAGGCTTCGTCCAGTTTTTTCAACATGTGGTATAGTAACACCTTTGACCATGACAGCACAGGTTGCTTTAAGACTTGTAATGCATTATAATTTTCGTTTGTTGCGAAGTAAAATTGTTTGAGAGAGTCGAGGCTCCCCGTTTTAATTGGTGGGTGTTCGAATAACTTACGTAGATGGGCATCAACAATGAGAGACGTTTTGTTGTATCGCTCACATAATAGCGCCCATGCCGTTTCGAAGTTGTCATCACTGGGTGACAGATGCTTAATTATCGACAATGCTTCACCCTTCAGTCGGCCTTGTATATATTCCATTTTTTCAATGCCAGCTAAATCCTTAAAACGAACCCAATCATCGAACACGCCCGTGAATTCGGGAATGGATAGTTCTGGTAAAGTAGTCTTCATGATGCTTCGACTAGGAGTGATTTCCTTTTGTATCGATGTCGTTGACAATTTTTCCAGTATGGAATTGAGAGCAGTTTGGTTATTAGCAATACTTTCCAGAGCGGCTCCTATGCTTGTGTTGTTCATTTCATCATGTTGGAAGGGAAGACCGATCGAGGGCGCTGCTTCGTCGAGAAGGCTGAACATTTTTGCTTTGACTTTGAAGCTATTGGTTTCAAATTCATCACGGACATTTAATTCGTCTTCAAACTTATCATTGGCAACGGACTGTTCAATTGATGTTTGCACCATATCAAATTGCTTGATAATGTCGTCTATCTTTGCATAACGCACTTTGATATCGGCAATTGTGCACTCGGGCTTTTGTATATAATTCTCTATACGGGTAATTTGAGCCTTAATCGAGGCTCTTTGACGCATTAATGAATCCATGGATCCGGCTCGTTTGGACCAATTATGTACGATTCACGAAAAATTACACGATTTTATTTGCACTTGCATGTGCTTAGCGAACTTTATTACTATGATAAACCGGATGTAATTACAAGAAAAACAAATGTACGTATCAAAACAAACAACAGAAAATGTCAATACAGTGACTAAAGAAAATAAGAAAAACTAAGATATACAATAAATGACTAAGATCAGCAGCGTTGCATTTGATGGTAGCGATATCGTAAACAAGAGGAATGTATAGAAACGGAAAATATAAAAAATAAGGAAAATTTAAGAAATACCAAAAAAGTGATAGTTAAGGAAACTGATAGTTAAGGAAACTGAACTTCAATAAGGTAGAGAAATAAAATAAGGTTTTGTGGTTGAATTTCAACCACTGGGCAAACTCTAGTACAATAAATTGAGAACCCACATTTGAAACCAATGAATTACAAAAAAGTAAAAAGAAATTTCATCATGTGTACATACATATGTACGTAAATTTAAAACATAGAACTTGCAACCACTTGCGGTGTTATTTGCTGGGTATTTTAAGTAGATAGTACATACAAGCACATGTGTACATCCAAAAGCATACTCGTCTATTTCAGAGAACATTATAATCGATCACTTGCATTTTTGTTAGCGTTTGTCCATTGCAGTAGAAATTGAATTAACACAAGCGAATTAAAAGAGTTACAAGTACTGGATAAAACTAACTGTCAAAAATCTAAATACCTCGATTTTACAAGTATTATCTCACAAATTTGTAGCCGATGCAAGCATAAAAAATACTTTATCAATTCGATCAAACAGTTCTTGATTTCCAAAAAATTTTTGAAGAAATATTTCAAAGGAAAATCTATATTATGTATTTGTTTACTGTTGATTAAAAATTCTTCCATAATTTTTATGAGTGTGTTAGCTTCCTTGATTGCCTAAAAATATGGCCACGTATTAAGCAAAATTTGTGCAAATATATGTACAGATTGTAATATACAGCAACATGCCTTCATGACTTAAATGTGTACGTATATGGGTATGGAAAGTTTGACAAAGTCGCATTGATTTAAACGATCAAAAGACATAGATGGTAAGCCAATCCTCATTTATTGCAAATGTATTGAAACACTGGAATTATTTAACTATATGTCTAACTTTAAATTACATATCGTTACTAAAGCAATTGCTCTACAGATAGGGCCTTTGTGAATTGAGGTAACGATATATAGTTTACTTCTGAAAAAAAGATAAGGGAAATTTTCGATAACGATACTTCTCAAAATCAACGATCAACGCAAGAAAATATATGGCTAGAACATTCACAATTGATACCACACAAAGCCAAAAATGCCTAATAAAATTAATAAAATTACCGTTATGAGAATGTTTTGGGCTCAGACTAAAACTATACGCAAATCTCCTTGGTTTGATGAGGAAATTCTTATTGATATTATTAGGTGCAATTTCTTCTTAATTCTTTGCGATTTCTTTTCATATGTGTTAATCTATCTAATATAATCACTTTAAACGAGCTAAACTTGTATATTTGTATATTTGAGGGTTCGGTACTATCTCGAGAACCGCTGAACCGATTGGGATGAAATTTGGCATATAGATAGTATGATTGCTTCTAAGACTATACACTTTGGGGTTGCCACTTCGCACGGTTTACAGGGTTGCCACCTATTTAAATTATTTTTATTTATGGAGCTAGATATGCCAACATGGGTATCAAATAAAAGGTATTCTCGCTGACATACCAACTAAAATATTTTCAAGTAGGGTTGTCACCTAGGGTTGCCACCTTACCGGAGTATATTTGTATATTAGTAGGTCCGGTACTATCTCGAGAACCGCTTGACCGATTGGGATGAAATTTGGCATATAGATAGTATGATTGATTCTAAGACTATACACTTTGGGGTTGCCACTTGGGGCGGTTTACATGGTTGCCACATATTTAAATTTTTTTATTTATGGAGCTAGATATGCCAATTTGGGTATCAAATGAAAGGTATTTTCGCTCACATACCAACTAAAATATTTTCAACTAGGGTTTCCACCTTACCGGAGTATATTTGTATATTTGTAGGTCCGGTACCGCTTGACAAAATTTGAATAATTTGCCCACATATAAAGGACAGTGTAACCTATCTTCACAAGGTTCCCACCTATTTGATATTTTTTTGGAAATCTATGTTGGAAAGCTTATAGTGTTGGTAAGTAAAGTTAGCTCTAAATTGATAGTACCGAGCAAGCTCGGTCACCCAGGTACTAATAAGAAAATCTTCTCAAGATTTACTTAAAAATATGGAAAAAAGGTAAAAGAGGGGAAATTTCTTTTTTTTAATAAGAAATTTTTAGGATTCCTATCAAGAAGATTTGACTTATTAATGTTTACAAAGAGAAATATTGCAATATAGCATGATTTTCGAGCAATAGTGGAGATTTTTTCAATTGTATGCTTCCATGCTACTCTTTGTGCAGTAAAAGGGGAGATCTTCCCAAGCGATGAATAAAATAGTACTCCTTTTGACATGATCTTGGACCAATAGAAGATATTTCTCCACTCTGTGCTCCAAGTTTGCTCATAGGGAGCAAAAGGGAGGTTTCTCCAAATGACGTGTCAAAGATTACTCCCGTTGGTATCATTTTGGAGCTGAAAAGGAGATTTCTCCATTCTACTTCATTCCCAGTGGGAAAGTAGGTAATGCATTACCTTTTTCCATGCATGAAAAGATGTATGAATTTTGTTATAAGAAAAGATCACACCAAAAGCAAGGAAGGGAGTAATGTGTCGCTCAATTTTTGATTTGTAGTTTAAAAAAAAAATAGTTTTTCGTGTATGAAAAGATGTAGGAATTTAGGTAATGCATTACCTTTTTCCATGCATGAAAAGATGTATGAATTTTGTTATAAGAAAAGATCATACCAAAAGGAAGGAAGGGAGTAATGTGTCGCTCTATTTTGTAGTTTGAAAATTTGCTTCTCACAGAAGCAGGCTTTGTAAAAAAATTTTAAACTTCAAAAATAAAAAACACAAAACTTTCAAACACAATTTAAATGTATGTACATATTTGGAAACTGCCCCAGTGGGAAAAGGTAATGTACAGCAATGCATAAAGTAATGTATAGCTCCTATAGACTATGCATGAAACATGCATGAATTTTTCTACAGCGATGTCATAGGAAAAGTAATGTGTCGCTCGCCTACAAACTGAAGCGACATGTTTACATTACTTTCTATATTACTTTTTATAAATGAAAAGATGCATTACCTTTCAAGAATGAAAATATGTACTACAAGGGATACATTATATCTTGCATTGCCTTTCTTGAATGAAAAGATGCTTTACAAGGGACATATTTCATTTTGCATAACATTTTATAAATTTCCTTGTGGAGTAACAAGGACATTAAGACCCAGTGAGGCTCTACAGCGGGGGAAAAGTTAAGGTCCTATTTTAAATGGGCTACGACCAAGATGAGTGCACAAAAAAAAAAAAAATAATAAAAAAACCAAAACCACAAAGGCACCGGCATCAGGAGCACACAGTCCAGTCGACTCTCGACTTCTGAAAAGCCTCACAGCAGCAGGAAAAGCGATGAAGATGTAAGTAACGAGCAGCAGTTTCAAAATGAATTTAAATTGTATTTTTTTTATGTTTGAAAGTTGTTTATTTTTTTTTTGAAGTTTTCAAACTACAAATAAAAATAGATCTTTTCTAACATCAAAATTCGTTCATCTATTCATGTATCAAAAACAATTTTTTTTGAACTACAAATCAAAGATTGAGCGACACATTACTCCCTTCCTTGCTTCTGGTATGATCTTTTCTTATAACAAAATTCGTACATCTTTTCATGCACGAAAAACAATTTTTTATAAAACTACAAATCAAAAATTGAGCGACACATTACTCCCTTCCTTGCTTTTGGTGTGATCTTTTCTTATAACAAAATTCATACATCTTTTCATGCATGGAAAAAGGTAATGCATTACCTACTTTCCCACTGGGGCTGTTCGTTTTTTAAATCTTCATCGCTTTTTCTGCTGCTGCTAGGCTTTTCAGAAGTCGACTGGAATGTTTGCTCCTGATGCCGTTGCCTGTTTGGTTTTGATTAGTTTTTTTTTTATGTTATTTTTTTGTGTGCACTCATCTTGGTCGTAGCAAATGACGAGCTCGTCATTCAAACATTTAAAATAGGACCTTAACTCTTCCCCCGCTGTAGAGCCTCACTGTGTCCTGTGTCTTAATGTCCTTGTTACTCCACAAGGAATTTATAAAGTGTTATGCCAAATTTAATATGTCTTTTCATTCAAGAAAGGAAATGCAAGATATAATGTATCCCTTGTAGTGCATATTTCATTCATGAAAGGTAATGCATATTTTCATTTATAAAAAGTTATATAAAAAGTAATGTAAACATGTAGCTTTAGTTTTGTAGGCGAGCGACACATTACTTTTCCTATGACATCGCTGTAGAAAAATTCATGCATGTTTTCACGTATAGTCTATAGGAGCTATACATTACTTTATGCATTGCTGTACATTACCTTTTCCCACTGGGACATCGCTGTAGAAAAATTCATGCATGTTTTCATATATAGTCTATAGGAGCTATAAATTACTTTATGCATTGCTTTACATTACCTTTTCCCACTGGGTTGTTATTTATGAGCAGGCGATGAAAAACTTGAATCATAATAATACAAATTTCAAAAAAAACCAAAAATATTTAATCATGAACCGTATAAGGCTGCCGGGCCGGACGGGATTATCCCCGCGCAGCTTATAAACACGTTGGAGACATCAGCTAAATGGCTGGTATTTCTCTTCACAGCCTGCCTGGCTCTCAACCACATTCCGGGCTCCTGGAGAAGCGTCACGGTAGTGTTTATCCCTAAGGCTGGGAAGGCATCCCACTACGAGCCAAAAGACTACAGACCGATCAGTCTCTCGTCCTTTGTACTAAAAACCTTTAAGAGGATATTAAGCGACTACCTCTTAACGACTATTGATAGCAACCTTATCTCTAGCTATCAGCATGCATACACCAAGGGTAAATCAACAGAAACCGCTCTGCACAGCCTAGTGTCTGTCATTGAGAAATCGCTGTGTGAAAAGGACTACTGTCTCGTGGCCCTCCTAGACATTGAGGGGGCTTTCAACAATATAAGCCCGGAGGCTATCAACTCCGCTCTAACTAATCTGGGAGTAGATAGACCTCTAACTGGTTTAATTGACCAACTTTTAATGGGAAGGAAAATAGCTTCTTCACTTGGTACGGTTGAGTTATCACGCTATGTCACAAGGGGAACACCCCAGGGTGGTGTTCTTTCCCCGCTTTTATGGAACCTCACAGTCAACTCGTTGCTACGTGACACAAGCTGGGGGGGCGGGAAGATAGTGGCATACGCAGACGATTTAGCTATTGCATTCAGAGGCAAGTTCCCACAAACTCTGTGTGACCTGATGCAAGTAGCACTGCGAGAAGTTTCGACGTGGTCCTCTCGCTGCGGACTTAGTATCAACCCAGGGAAGGTGGAACTTGTCCTCTTCACCAACCGATACAAAATACCGCCACTAAGCCTACCAGAACTAGATGGCACGCGCCTGGGCTTGTCGGATAAGGCCAAGTTTCTAGGCATAGTTCTGGACAGGAAATTGAATTGGAAGGAGAATGTTCTTCAGCGCCAGAAGAAAGCTTGCATCGCTCTTTACACCTGCAAAAGAGCCATTGGCAAAAAATAGGGGCTCAGCCCTAGAGTATGCAGTTGGATCTACACGGCCATCATTCGCCCAATCATGCTTTATGGAGTCGTCGTATGGTGGCCTGCGCTGAGCAAGGCAACATACCTGAATCTGTTGCGGAAAGTCCATAGATCCAATATGATCTGTATAAGCGGTGCGCTAAGGACAACGCCCAACGAAGCCCTCCAGGTCATTCTGGGCATTTTGCCACTTGATCTGGAAGGGTTTCGGTCAGCGGCGGCATCAGCTCTGCGCCTAAGAGAAACCTCCAGTTGGGCTGCGGGTACTATTGGACACTCCAGTATTCTGGAATCTTACAGCTTTCTCCCTCTAAGCACAGATCGTTGTGCGACTACTACAGTCGGGGATAGCTGTTTCAAAATAAACATTCCCAGCAGAGAAGACTGGGAGAGGACGGATTGGTGTCCCGAAACAAATGGTGGCACTTCCATATACACCGACGGCTCGAAGTTGGACGGCAGAGTTGGAGGAGGCGTTTATTCAAGGGATTTGGACCTTGAGCTCTCCTTCAGACTACCTGATCATTGTAGCGTCTTCCAGGCGGAAGTCTCGGCAATCCTGGACGCCGCGGCCTGGTTAAGCAAACGTGTTATCGGAGAAGATATCGCTATTTTCAGCGATAGCCAAGCGGCCATCAAATCCCTTGGCTCATACACGTTCAACTCTGAACTGACGCTCAGCTGTCGTCGATCTCTTCAGGAGATGGCCCAACAGAACCGCGTAAACCTCATATGGGTCCCGGGACATAGGGACATTGAGGGAAACTGTAAGGCAGACGAGCTTGCCAGGCAGGGCACGACCAAGCAGGTTCTTCAGGATAAAGAGCGCTTAGGTATGCCGTTTGCCACATGCAAACTAATGCTGAAGGAGCACACACTCCGTCAAGCCAACGAAAGATGGCTGCAATCCCCAGGGTGTCGCATATCGAAACAAACCTGGCCAAAATGGGATCTTAAAAGGTCTAGACGCATTTATGCCCTAACTAGGAGGGAAATCTGCATATTGATAGGGGTATTAACCGGTCACTGCCTCATTGGTAGGCATGCAGAAAGGCTAGGTGTGCCCTACCGACGATGCTGCAGGAGTTGCAAAGATGATGAGGAGGAGGAAACAGTGGATCACCTCATCTGCAACTGTCCGGCTTTAAGCGGCGCGAGAACGCGCTTTTTGGGAGTTCCGTTCCTGGATAGCCTAAGCCAGATCGCGGAACTGGACATAAAGGACTTGATGGGCTTCATAAAGTCATCTAAGTGGTTCGAGGAGGAGTAACGGTGTCGGTTTAGGAGTGTCAGTCCCGGGATTCTGCTATGTGGAAAATCCCAACTACTCAGGGATTTTCCATATGGCTGGGTCCCGGGACTGACTTTCCTTGTGTTGGTGGTATCACAACGGGCCTTTCAAAACTGGCCTAAGTGTGCCTCTGCGGCAGCCACTTGAACCTAACCTAACCTAATCACAAAAATATATGTAGAAGTACCTACGATTGCAGAAAAATTAAATTGTTTGTACCCAATAGAACTTCAAGCGAGATCTCCCCGAACGAGGAATAAAAGATTCCTCTCTTTAGAATCATTTCTCCACTCTTTGCTCCCATATTACTCATACAGGAGCAATAAGGGAGGTGTTCCCAAACGGTTTGTCAAAGATTACTCCCATAAACATTATGCTGGAGTAAAAGGAGAGATTTCTCCAATCTACTTCACTGATACGTGAAACAAAATATGTAGTAAAAAATATATCAAAATTGAAAAAAAATTAAAAATAAATTAATATATGTACACACAGTTGTGTTATTCGGAAAAAATAACGGGAATGCAATAAATCCCAAAGCTGCGAAGGTGCAACCAAATATGCAGATGCAAACATAAGTATGAATATAAATTTATGCCCATATCTGATGTTTTTATTTAATTTTTTTTAGGGGTTTGAGGGAAGGTTCTTTAATACTCTTTTTTTTACTCTCTCAGGAACAAAGTGGGATGTATAGCTTAAGCTCCCGCATTACTAACTGGGGAGGTTTAAAAATATTCTCCAAAACTCTCCCATTGCTCCTCTGTGATAATTAAAAAGCATTGAATAAACTCCCTTATTGTTTTTTGGGAGGTGAAAGGGAGTTCTTTCATTACTGAATAAAATCCGCTATTGTTCCTGCCTAGGACATACAGTGTTAAAAGGGAGTATAGAAATTGTATGCTTATACCATGGGTCGGCAGATTTGTAAATGCAGGTGTATAAGTGAGAACGCTTATACACGTGCTGTGATCGTCCGAACTATATTTTTAACATTCGCTGACCAAACAAGCGACACCCCCACGCGATGTGGTTTCGCCCCTTGCCCGGCGACGACTAAATCATTTGGTAAACAAAGAGCACAACGTGTCTGTGTGATGAATCCAACTTGTTTGACTGATCTTAAGATCTATGGGGCGCCGATGCTTGGCTTATACATAGAAGTATAGGGAGTAATAGGGAGCAATCCGATACTCGCAAGGGATTACTCCGGGATTAATAAAACGATGCTCCCCGGGTCCATTGGGTGATTTCTGTTTTATAGTATTAATAACCGCGCAAACGCGAAAAGTATCCCACAATGAACACGAAAATATACAAGGAAAAATCAACTGATTATGTCATCGCACGCAAAAAGATAGAACATGGTCAAGTCTCTGCGCTGACAAGGCATTCACGTTGACAATAAGCTCGAGTTTATTGACAACAACAATATGAATAAACTTAAAAAATTCCCCTTTAACTCGAGGTTATGGCCCAACGTGAACGCCATATAACGCGCATTAAAAAAAGGCTTATTAGACAAATTGCTTTGAACGTTGTTTGAAAGTTGTTTCTGTTTTCAGCTTAGGGCGGATTTCGTGACTGTCTCGTAACGTCAAAGTTCAGTGTCAATTCACTGTCAATTTAACAGCCCTTTATTTCAACAGGAGGATGAACTGGCCGATAAACTTATAGAGAGCATTAAAGTTGACGGTCAGTCTAGAAATCCGCCCTTAATACTCCAATTACTATCCGACGGGAGTACGTAGAATGTGTCGGCTGGCACGAACTGTCTATAAGAGCGCTATTCTAGTGCATACCAGGGTTTCCGTTTTTGTTACTTTTTATCAAATTCGATTACCTTTATTTGTCTAAATGTTTGATATTACATGATATAATAGTCGTGCTAGGCGATTCTAATGCCAAGGTGGGCAAGGAAGAAGTCTTTGCTCCTACAATTGGAAAATTTAGTCTCCACGATACAACAGGCTACTTGGCTGTCCCCTGATCAAAAAAAAAGAAAAAAAAAAAGAAACCAGATGGATCATGTCACAGCTCCACCGTTCTGGACGTGCGTACAATACGTGGTCCAAATATCGACTCGGACCATTATCTTGTTGCAGCCAAGATACGCACACGTCTCTGTGCAGAGAAGAAAGTACGCACAGTAACGGAAGGAAAGTTTGACGTCGAGAAGCTGCGCACGACACAGACAGCTGATAATTTTTCCACTCGACAGTTGTAAACCTGCTATCGGAGAGCAATCTCCGACCTAACGATGTAACCGAGCAAGGAGAGCAAACCTCTCACTCATTGCATACCGCCGCTGAGGACACTATAGGGTTCCAGCGAGCCCGAAAGAACAATTGGTACGATGAGGAATGAAGAACCGCCTCGGATAAAAAGGACGCTGCCTACAGGGAGACTTTGCGAACGGGTGCAACTTGCAGGGTACGACAACGCTATCGTGAGGCGAAGAAGGAAGAGAGACGCCTTTTCAGACAAAAGAAACGTGAGGCCGAAAGGCGTGAGTGCGAGGAGATTGAGATGCTGGCTGATAGGAATGATGCCCGAAAATTCTAAAAAAATATTCAGCGGATGACGGAAGGTTTTAAGATCGCGCAAATTCTTGCAAGGACAAAGTGCCCCGACAAAATCCCAAGTACACAGTAAAAAGAAAAGTCTAACTTTAATACCATTTTGGTGTTTATATATAACAACGCCGAAAAGTATTAAATTAATGCCAGATTCGCTATAATTAAGAGGAATTCAGTCGAAGATTCTTTAGGGCAAAAAAAAAAAAAAATTGACACAGTTTTATTATATTGACTTCACCGAGAGTCGAACTCACAATTTATTGAATGCTGAACGGAGATGTCTACTATCAAGCCATCGAGTACTTGTGCTTGCCAGCGTCAAATTGCAGCTTTGTTCTAAATGATAGCGACGAACCGCGTGCTCTGAAGAAAACCACCGGACTTAATTTAATGCTAAAAAGTAATTAATTTAATACTTTTCCGGCTTTATTTTTAAACAAAAAGTACCTAAAACATTATAATGAGAGAGAGCGCTATAGAGAGAGCGCTTTAGTATTATTTTGGTATTATTTTAATACTATTTGGAATTAAAAAATTTTCAGAGTCTTATACCAGTATTCTGTAATTCTGTCTCATATCAAGTCACTAAATTTGAGATATTTCATTAGATACAATTTTTGTGACTTGAGATGATTTCGGTATTCTATAAGAGAAAGTCACAAGAAATCTACCATAGTCTCTCTCTCGCTCATTTTGAGGTGTGGTGAATACCAAAATTGCATAAATTTTAAGTAACGCATTTGACACTCGCCCTATAGATGTCGATGTAGCCCAGGCGTTAAGCGTCCGGATTATGACGCGGGAGGTCGCAGGTTAAAGTGGCGGTCCGCGAACAGTAAATTTTTATTTTTTTAATTTAATTTTTTTAAATTTAATTAACTTTTTTTAAACATATGAATACTTCTAAATCGTAAATTCATTTTTTTTTTAATTTATTTAATTTTTTAACAAATTTTCTTTAATTAATTTCGTTTGTTACCTGCCTACAAGCAGATGACAAATTAGTGACTCTTTATTGAGACTAGAGATGTGAGGCAGCTTACTGAATACCAAATTGTATCAAATACGAAATAGACCACGAAATGTCTCTATTAGTGACTAGATACAGCTTACAGAATTGAGGTATTAAATTAATACTATTTAGTATTAAAACTCACATTTAATTCCAAAAAGGCTTAATTTAAATAGCGACTGGTATTAAAAGTAATATTTCATTTTTTACTGTGTAAAAAGAATCCCAATTTTTTATACCCAGTGTACTAGTACTAGTACAAGGGTATATTAATTTTGTTCACATAACGGTAGTACGTAACGGCACAAAATAATCGAGATAGATATAGAGTTCCGTATATGAAAGTTCTTAGGTTGAAAAGAGGAGTCCACTAAGACATGTCCGTCCGTCTGTCCGTCCGTCCTTCCGTCCGTCTGTGTACACGATAACTTGAGTAAAAATTGAGATATTTGCATGAAATTTTGTATACAGGTTACCTTTTGGCCAAGGTAGGTTGCTATTGAAAATGGGCGAAATCGGATGATAACCACGCCCCCTTTTTCGGTATCGAAAATTTCGAAAATCAAACAAATTGACATATCTCGGTAACTGAAATGGCTAAAATGATATAATTTTATAGGTGAATCCCCCTGGTCATTCTCTTATGATTTTTCCATAAATTTTTTATAGTGGGCGTGGCACCGCCCACTTTTAAGGGAGGCGTTTTTGAAAATTTGACTGATCGTAACTTTTAATCTGATTACGATAGAACGATGGAATTTGGCAAAAAGCATACTAGTATCGTTGGGAGTATACCTGATGAAAATGGATAAAATCGCCCTCCAACCATGCCCACTTTCGATATCGAAAATTTCGAAAATCACACAAATTGACTTATCTCGGCAGCTGAAATTGCTAAAATGATATAATTTTATAGGTGAATCCCCTTGGTCATTCTCTTATGATTTTTCCATAAATTTTTTATAGTGGGCGTGGCACCGCCCACTTTTAAGGGAGGCGTTTTTGAAAATTTGACTGGTCGTAACTCTTAAACAGATTACGATAGAACGATGGAATTTGGTACAAAGCATACTAGTATCGTTGGGAGTATACCTGATGAAAATGGATAAAATCGCCCTCCAACCATGCCCACTTTCGATATCGAAAATTGCGAAAATCACATAAATTGACATATCTCGGTAACTGAAATGGCTAAAATGATATAATTTTATAGGTGAATCCCCTTGGTCATTCTCTTATGATTTTTCCATACATTTTTTATAGTGGGCGTGGCACCGCCCACTTTTAAGGGAGGCGTTTTTGAAAATTTGACTGGTCGTAACTCTTAAACAGATTACGATAGAACAATGGAATTTGGCAAAAAGCATACTAGTATCGTTGGGAGTATACCTGATGAAAGTGGATAAAATCGCCCTTCAACCACGCCCACTTTCGATATCGAAAATTTCGAAAATCACCTAAATTGACAGAATTCGCAAACGGAAATGGGTAAAATAGTATAATTATAGTATACTTTGGTAGTTAAATTTGTAAGGAATTGTCTACTATTAACGAGTCTTAAAAGATGAGTTAATTTTGTTAAGTGAGCCACCTATAATTTTTTCGATAATATATATAGGTACTACTATTGTTTCCATACACTGGGTATTTAATGTTCGGCTTACCCGAACTTAGACTTCCTTACTTGTTTTACTTGGGAATATGACACTGTAGAGGGAGTGTCATACTCCCAATTGGGTTTTTGACACCTTTGAGCTGAACAATGAAATTACAAGATTTATTTTTAAGTTTTTGGCAAGAAACAGTGACTTAATTACAGTATACAGACTCCTCGCCCTGGGAAAAAATAAATGAATAGTGAAAATGATTCGTATTTTGCTCCTGATTATAACGGTATACTTCTTTTATGGTGCAAATGAAAACTGTAGGAGTTAAGCCCTATATACACTTGTTTTTGAGCGTGGACGTGGGTGAGCGTGAACAATTTTCTTTTGTGTAATATGTTGATATTACTCCACTTTTCCAAAAAAAATCATCCGTAAGTGGATAAACAACTAAAATATCTTTGATATTACTGCTTTGAAATGCTTATTTTACTATCTCGCAGTGAATTGTGTGCGAACGCAAAGTGACACAAACCCTTCGCAAGTGAGTGTTGAAATTTGGCAATTACCACGCCAAACTGGGATTTTTTTTTACATTTTTTGGAGAGTTGAAGTCATTTGACAGATGTGCGTGAACGCACAAAAGAATTGATTTGGAATTCTTTTCCTTTGCGTACGCAATAGAAAGTATCCACTCATTCATGCTCACGTTCACACGGAACTGTATGAGGGTCTTTAGAGGGGGAGGAAGTTGGAAAATCATAAATTTAAAATCGCATATTTATGCAAAAACGAATGAATCGATTTTTACATAATTGGTACAGATACAAAAATGCAATAAGTGATTTTTTTTTCTAATTTGTTGAAGTACTGTGCATGGCGTAGCCGGGACTTGGGATGGCGTAGCCCAGGGTTATACCACGCACCCGGACTTGGCATGGCGTAGCCCAGGGTTATTTTTTTGAAGCGCAGCCGAAGGCCGCCTTCGTTGAAAGGTATACTACGCAGAAGTACTGTGCATAGCGTAGCCGGTGTTGGATTGTATAATGACACCAATTTTGTAGATTGAGTAGTTTGGAAAATATATGCGATCCTAAATGTACGACGGCGCTTTCTTAAATAAATAAATTTCGATTCAGTAGTTTTGGATATATGTATATGCGATTTTAAATGCATGATTCTCCAATCGTATATATTTCTTGAGGTAAACGTGCTGATTCACGGCAAAGATGAGTATATACTTCGCTACTAGGGATGTCAATTTTTCGGGTTTTGGCCATACCGGGATTTTCGGGATATGATTTTACAAATCCCGGGATTAGGGTTCTCGTTATTTCTTACAGGTTTGCTTGAAAAAGACTGGAGAAATAGTTTGTGAAACTGTCAACTTTCAAATAAATAACGAAGAATTGAATTATCACTTATATTTATACCCAGCGTACTAGTACTAGTACAAGGGTATATTAATTTTGTTCACATAACGGTTGTTTGTAACGGCACAAAATAATCGAAATAGATATAGAGTTCCATATATGAAAGTTCTTAGGATTAAAAGAGGAGTTGATTAAAGCATGTCCGTCCGTCTGTCCGTTTGTCCGCCCGTGTACACGATAACTTGAGTAAAAATTGAGATATTTACATGAAATTTTGTATACAGGTTACTTTCTGGCCAAGGTAGGTTGCTATTGAAAATGGGCGAAATCGGATGATAACCACGCCCCCTTTTTCGAAATCGAAAATTTCGAAAATCACACAAATTGGCATATCTCAGCAGCAGAAATGGCTAAAATGATATAATTTTATAGATGAACCCCCCTGGTCATTCTTTTATGATTTTTCCAAGAATTTTTTATAGTGGGCGTGGCACCGCCCATTTTTAAGGGGGGCATTTTTTTAAATTCGACTGGGCGTAACTTTTAAATTGATTACGATAGAATGATGGAATTTGGCACAAAGCATACTAGTATCGTTGGGAGTATACCTGATGAAATTGGATAAAATCGCCCCCCAACCACGCCCACTTTCGATATCGAAAATTTCTAAAGTCACCTAAATTGAAATAATTCGGTAACGGAAATGGTTAAAATGATATAATTTAATAGGTGAGTCCCCTAGGTCATTCTTTTATGATTTTTTCAAAAAACTTTTATAGTGAGCGTGGCACCGCCCACTTTTAAGGGGGGCATTTTTTGAAAATTCGACTGGTCGTAATTTTTAAACTGATTAGGGTAGAACGATGATATTTGGCACAAAGCATACTATTATCGTTGGGAGTATACCTGATGAAACTAACGGAAATGGCTAAAATGATATAGTTTGGTAGGATGAACCTCCTAGTCATTCTATTATGATTTTTTGATAAATTTTTAAAAGTAGATGTGGCATCGCCCACTTTTCAAGGAGGCATATTTGAAAATTTCACGGGTCATAACTTTTAAACTGATTACGGTAGAACGATGAAATTGGTACAAGGTACACTAGCATAATAGGGAGCATACCTGATGTAATTGGACGAAATCGCTTTCCGACCACGCCCACTTTCGAAAATCTAATGAATTGACATACTTCGGTAACGAAAATGTCTAAAATGATATAGGTTGGTAGGATAAACCCCTCAATCAATCTATTATGATTTTTGATAAATGGTTAGATGTGGGCGTGGCAACGTCCACCTTTAAGGGAGACATTTGGAATGTTCGACTGGTCAAACCTTTTAAACTGATTACTTCTGACTAATGAGTTTGGCACAACATATACTAGCAATATATGTAGGTGATGAAATTGGACGAGATCTCTTCCCGACCAAGCCCACTTTCGATATGGAACACTTCGAAAATCACATAAATTGACATAATTCGGTAAGGTAAATAGTTAAGATAGTAAAAACTTTAGGTAAATCCTCCTAGGGCCTATATCTTTGTTATTCCGTTCCGAAAATTACCGCTGGGTATATAATGTTCGGTTCACCCGAACTTAGACTTCCTTACTTTTTTTTATTTACTTTTAATGTATTTCGTTTGAATAAAAAAAAAATAATACACCTCTATAGAAAGTTATAAATTATAAATAACTTATTAAGGCCCGGTTTTTCAGTGCAGGTTTAAACCACAGACAAAGTTGACTAGAGTTTATCCCATACAAACTGGCCGCTTAAACTAAGTTTAAACTCGCACTAAGTATTCTTTTTTTTTGGTAGTTGAATTCCTACATGCTGAAAAATTCATTGTACTTTTTTAATTTTATATACCTCAACGCAGCTATAAGTGCAACCATGACTTAGAAATCTTGCAGTTCAGAAAAAGATTTTTAGCTAATTTCTTATAGAATAATGTATCAGAATCTAATACATAAATTGGAAATTAGGTTTCAAAAATCTATGTCAAATTCGAGAAAATTCGGCAAATTTTTATCAAAATTCTTAGGATTCTTATCAGAGTTTTTAGAATAAGTAATTTGAAGTATACGATTTTGTTGGCCGTTTGATTCTTGATAAGGTGCTAATCTTAAGCTTTTAAAAAATGTCTCTGATTTTTGAAATTTATTTTTCTTGACGTTTTCTTACATACACCTTTATAATTTTAATTTGTTTTAAAGAAAAATTACTTAAACTGGTCAGAGTAAAAAATTACCAAATTCACGGAAACTTTTTACAATCTTAAGACTAAAATCCCATTACGCTATGTAAAATCAAATGGGCAACAAAACTGCATAGAAAAGTAAATTTGTCGAAATTGCCCTTACAGCTACTTCGGAGAGTGTATTATCTTCAAAGTATATTGTTAATTTATTAATATAAATGTATTAAACAGCTTAATAATGGTAGATATTAATTAAAAAATAAAAAAAATTGGAAACATTCACCACGCTTCTTATTGGATTTTGTTCTCACATCCCGATTTTCAAGTGCTTAAAAAGGGTCGGGATCCCGGAATCCCGGGATCCCATCCCTATTCGCTACACATGTTTTATACATTTTTATAATTGTAATCTGCAGTAAAATGGAAAATGTCGTAGACGTCAAAATTTCTTGATCAGGCATAAGAAATATATGGTCGTTTTTTTCTTGAGGCATTTCTTGGCAGGTGGGTAGCCCGCTATAGTTTGGAAATATGCTCTTTTGTTTGAAAAAGGCAACTTTATACGGCTTATATTGTCCCGTAAACATTTATAGAACAAAAAACCAAAAAATTCAGCAAAATAAACTGTTTTTGAGAAATGAAATATTGAACTTTTAGTGGTTTTTTCGGCCTATCAACATCTACGGCGAAGCTTATCGCCCAGTTGTTTCAGTGCAAAAATTTCAACGCACAACCAAATGAGAAGGAAATATTTCCGATTTGTACACAGAGCCAAAAAATCGTCATTAAAATAGGTTAGGTTGCAAGGGCGGGACAGAGCACCTGGACTCTGCCCGACACTTAGGCCAATTAAGAAGGCCCGTTGTAATACCCTATACAGTCTCTACCCACCTCTATGCCCCAGAGGTGCGAGCGGAGGGTTCTTCCCTAGCGCCACCAACAGCCCGACCGCGAATAGTCAGCTGATCCGACATCCCTAAACGAGATCAGAGCACTCGGCGTGGTTGTTGTTGTTGTTGTTAACAATGCATTGCCCTGTCTAGAGTGTATGATCATTCCGAAGATCTTCATCAAGCTCTTCTAAGGGGAGTCCAAGGAAACGTGCAGTCTCAATAGGGTTTGTCCAGAGGGACAGAGGGGTTAGAAGAGTAGGTTCAGATGAACAATTGAACAGATGTAGAGTATCATGGGGGGTCCTACCACATGCAGGGCATGTGTTTAAGATTGTATCATTAAGTCTGGATAAGTAGGAGTTTAACCTTACACTATATCCAGACCTAACCTGTGCCAAAGTGACTCTTGTCTCCCTTGGTGAGGTGCGTTCTTCTTCAGCAATATCCGGTGGAGGACTCGGCGTGGTGCTCTAAACAAGCACCTCTAAACGAGTACAAAGATCTCCAGACAGTCGACTCACGCGGTCGGGCCGCCGTCAACGCCAAGGAAGAAACCAACTCACACCCAGGGCAGGGGATCGAACCACTTCGTGGAGTCAATGAACCTGGATAACGCCTTTATTTCTACTTTTGATACCTCAGCGAGGTTTTCGAGAAACGGTTGGCCGACGATAGCCAACCGGCGACTGCTAAGCGCGGGACATTGGCACAGCAGATGCTGAACACTCCTCAATACATCTGCAGCTGCGACAATAGTCTTTCAACCTTATGCCCATTCTTGCACCGTGCGTGCCTATAAGACCCTTACCAGAGTTGAGATACTCGATTTGTTGAGGGACAGCATGGAATTTGTACGTCCTTTGTTATAGGAAGGCCAGGTTAGCCTGGATATCTCGCAAGTCGAGAGCTCCGTCCAGAGCTTGTTTGCTGAATTAATTGTATTTGTGCTGACACTAAATTTAAAAGAGGCCATGGGTATGCCTACCAGACTGTGTCCTAGAAGGAGATGGGTGGTGGTACCTCGTCTGGCCAGCTCGTCCGCTCTGCAGTTACCTGCAATATTCCTGTGTCCAGGTACCCAAATAAGGCTAATACTGAAGTGCTGAGCCATCTCGTTGAGAGATCTGCGACATTCAGTTAACGACTTTGCATTGTCGACGCATGAGTTCAGGGCTTTAAGTGCGGCCTGACTGTCTGAGAAGATGTAAATCCGTTTGCCATTTTGAGGGATAGACACCAAGCTTTTCACCGCCTCGTGTATTGCCAGCAATTCCGCTTGGTACACGCTACAGTGGTCGGGAAGACGGATCTCTAGTCCCAGATCCGGTGAAAAGATACCTCCCCCCACCTTCCCCTCAAGCTTGGAACCATCAGTGAAAAAGTTGATGGCGCCACGGACCGTATGTGGTCTGTTGTTCCATTCTTGTTTAGTTGGTATTGTCACCTCGTAGTTCCTGACAAACACGTTGTTTGACGCGCAGTAGTCCGTATGTGGTGGTATGTTAACCGGAGCGTTATTGCCCAAGATTGAGGAGTGCCCACTTTGTCCGTCTTTCCAGACGCCGGTCTCCCTTATTCGCAGAGCTGTGATCACGGATATTTCCTTCGCCACCAGGTCAAGCGGTGGTAGATACAGCATAGCGTTGAGAGCTTCCGTCGGGGTGGACCCAAGGGCCCTAGTTATGCAGAGCTCCGAACTCCTTTGTACTTTCTGTAGTTGCTTGAGGTACGTACTCTTAGTTAGTGCAGGCCACCAGACTAGCACTCCATAGAGTAGAATCGGGCGAACAATGGCTGTGTAGATCCAGTGTACTTCTCTGGGAGAAAACCCCCATGAAACACCTATTGCTCTCTTGCAAGTGAACAACGCGCACGTTGCCTTTTTAACTCTTTCTGTTATATTGTCACTCCAGAGTAGCTTCCTGTCTAGAATAACTCCTAAATATTTGACATTATCACTGAATGCTAAAGTAGTGCCTTAAATTTTTGGTGGTGTAAGGTCCGGAATTTTGTTCCTTCTAGTGAAGAGGACTAGTTCGGTTTTCTCGGGGTTAACCCCTAAACCTGATGACTTAGCCCAGTCACATATTTTAGATAAGGCTGTTTCCATTAAATTACAGAGAGTTTGAGGGAATTTTCCCCTTGTAATAACGCAGATATCATCGGCGTACGCGATCACTTGGTGGCCTTCCGATTCCAAAAGGCGTAGAAGTTGGTTTAGGGTAACCACCCAAAGTAGCGGTGAGAGAACACCTCCTTGCGGCTTACCTCTGTTAACGAGTCTGTGAATCGAGTTTCCACCTAGTTCAGTTGTAATCCGCCTGCTAGTAAGTAGCTTACGAATGAACTCAACAAGGCTCGTGTCGACCCGCATACCCGCTAACGCCGAGGTGATAGCTTCCGGAAGGACGTTATTGAAAGCGCCTGCTATATCGAGGAAAGCCACCAATGTGTATTCCTTTTGGTTAAGTGATTTGTCTATGACAGATACAAGGGCATGCAGTATCGGTTGATCTGCCCTTACTGTAGGCATGTTGAGCCCGCGAAAGATGAGTTGGGTCTATCGATCTTCTAATATAGTCCTCCAGAAGCCTTTCTAGAGTCTTGTGAAGAAACGAAGATAGGCTTATGGGCCTGAAATCATTAGGTTTAGTATGGGATGGTTTTCCGGCTTTTGGGATAAAAACAACCTTAACCTCTCTCCATGAGGTGGGTACGTAGTTGAGCCTTAGACAACTTATAAACATAGTTTTCAACCAAGGCTTGATAAGCTCAGATGTATGTTGTAGCTGGGCCGGGAATATTTCGTCCGGTCCTGGCGACTTATGGGGCTTGAATGTAGATAGAGCCCAGTCTAGCTTTTTCTCGTCGGTGATGTCATTTATCATTTGATCGGAAGGCATCCCACCGCCTATCGTAGTAGACAAGTCTGTGCATGCCGGAAAGTGTGCATCCATGAGTAGGTTCATGGTATCCGTCGTTGAATCAGTCCACTGCCCATCTGGCATTTGAACGTGGCTCAGTGTTGCTGGCGATTTTGAGAGCACCCTCCTCAAGCGCAAGGCAGCAGATGTAGATTCAATTTCACTGCAGAAATTCGCCCAGGACCCCCGTTTGGCCTTGCGGATTTCTTTTTTGTATGTACCTAGCTTAGTTTTATAGAGAGCCCAGGATAGTTCATGGCCATCCTGTTTGGCTTTGTTAAAGGCGACCCTACTAACCTTCCTGAGTCTGTCTAGATCAGACGACCACCAAGGTGGCTTATGGGTTTCCGTTACCTTCTTGATCGGGCAGCCCTATCTAAAGCAATTTTACATTTCTGATTGAAGATATTGACTACCTCGTCTAGCTCAGTATCATTTCTAGGTGCAACTACTTCTTTCGATAAACTTTTATCAATAAGCTTCTTGTAATAGCCCCAATTTATTCTCTTTATATTTTGTACGTATTTTGGGGTTGCGTGCATATCTGATATCGAGAAACTGATATACCTATGGTCTGAAAAGGAGTGTTCTTTTAAAACCCTCCATGATTTTATGAGGTCGAAGAAAGTATCGGTGACCAGTGTTATGTCAAGGACTTCCTCACGGTTCCTTGTAATGAAAGTGGGGTCATTTCCCCTGTTGCATATACATAAGTTAGTGCCTAGTAAGTAGTTATATAGTGACTCACCTCGGTCGTTTGTGTCAGTGCTGCTCCATAGAGTGTGATGAGCATTTGCATCGCCTCCAAGCACCAATAGATTGCCTCGCGGTCTAGTGGAACTCACGAGCTCTTTGAAGTTTTGCGGTGGTAGTGAACCTTCATGATCGTGAGCCAGATAGAATGAAGCAAACCTACAACTTCTACCCAGCCCCTCGACGCTGATCGCTGTCAGATCCCCGTCACTAAACTGGGGTAAGAGAAACGCATTAATATTCGATTTAGCTAGAATACACGTACGAGGCTTACCTTTATCCTGAGCGCTGTACGGCTTATACGTTGGGGTCCTCAAGCCACAGATCCTATTACCAGTGATCCATGGCTCTTGAACCATGATGATGTCTACTCCACCCGTTGAGAGTTGGAGTAGAAGTGCAGCAGACGCTGCTTTACTGTGATGGAGGTTGATTTGAAGGACCTCCATCATGATGCTTATTTGCCTTAGCCTCTGTGAGCGTCGCGTCCGCGTCGTCACAGCTCAGAAGCTGACTCTCGGAGTAAAGCCTCCTGAGAGTCACGCTACCGTCCGAGCTGGACGAGGTATAGCCGCTCCGCACATCCGACCCTTTGTCGTCAACCTCCATCTCATTATCGCTGGGGGGAGGCTCCACCTCCGCAAGTGACGCGCAGTTTGTAAGGGCTTCGGCGTCGGCCTTATACACCTTCAAACTAATATTTTTATAGCCGTAGCTAACCTGGTAGTTGCATCGGTCTAAGGCCTCGATGCTCGCTTCGTCCAGCAGCAGAACTATCTGCATCGTTGCTCTACCTTCTGCGTGATCTACGCTAATCACTCTCCAGTTTTGGGTCGGCAGACCCGGGTTGAACTCCTGTAATTGTTCTAGGATCTCCGCTGGTTCCGTTGGTGTAACTGGAACCCATGCCCTTGCTCTTAGTCGCTGTGGAATGTCACAAGCATCCACAGCCCTTAGACGCGCGCCAGGGTACACCTCCCCTATCCGCTGCACGCCTATCTTGTATAGGTCCACAGACCTCGCATCTCTACAGGCGATAAGCCTGACATTACCCTGGTACCAACCTGCATCGGTATAGGTTGGTGGCGGTCCAGGGTTATCTCTCTTCACCTGGACAGCAACTTTAGCGAGCGCGGCCTCGATCCACTTCCACTGCTGTTTCGGGATCCTGCCATCAACGCTGCTCTCGTCGATCACGCCGATGATCTTGCGACCTTTGGCTACCTCTGCGAAAGACCGTATATAGCCTCCCTGTTTTTTGGCCCTTTTCGGTGCCGTTGGGGTAGTCTCCTCCAATGAGCGGTTACGTTTGGAGGATTCCACTTTGTTGACTCCATATAGCTCCAGCTTGAAGTCTGGCACAACCCGCCGAGCCCACGCTAGGTCTAGCTGAAGCTTCGCCCAAACCTCCGGCGGAACATCTTCCTCCCTTGTCGGTGAGGTCGCGTTCCTATAGAGGATCCGGGCAGCAGATCGCTTTTCCTGGAGACTGGCTTTGCCGGATGGCCTAGGCACGCCGTCCTTGGCCCTATCGCTGGCACCCCCATCACCCTTGGAGCCCCCGGCCCTGGGCTTACCAGACGCTATACGCTGACTGGCAAGTTCACTGGTGGAGGCTACAGGGTTAGTGATAGCCGCGTTGCTGGCCTCCCGATCGGCGTCCCCGGAGGAGGCGCCAATCAGCGGACTATTCGGACCAGTTTTGCACTCAGCCCTCATTTGTCTAGCTGCCGCTGCAGCATTAAATCGCTGAGGTGCCCTCCCAGCTTTTGTACTCTTGTTTTGGTCCGGTTTCACCGTGACCGCCTTTGCGGAGCGAGCTCCTGTCGACTTTTTGGTAGGAGAGCCGGACGGATGGATGGAGGCTAAAATAGCGATGGGAAGTCCGGGTAGAGGAGGGTGCACGCACCTACGAGTCGACGGTTTGGGGTGACGCTGGTGTGTGCAAGGCGCCAACCCCCATCAAAGACACCTGTCATTAAAATGAAGGCAATATGGCAAGTGCAAATGTGGTGAGGCAAAAAGAACAAAGGTGTAATTAGACGTAGGCAAGTTAAGTATACGATGACATGGTAGTGTAGATTTTTCTGTTTGGTCTTTTCAATCAAATAAATTACAAATCAAAATAATTTCTTTTTATTTTCTTCAATTTGCGATTATAACTATTGCTATAATTGTAAAAAAGGACTGTAAAAGCAGAGCGAATGTACCCCTATAATCTACCATCTCATTTCCTGCCATTTTACAGTGTCCAGGCATCCACCTAAACGTGCAGTGTAAATTGGAAAATATTTTTTGATTTTTTTTTTCAAATTTTTCATATTTTAAATTTTTTGAATATATTTTTTCTATTTGACTTATATACTGACACATTTTATATTGCTTAAAAACGTCATAATAAAATCAAAAGAGAGAACGGTTGTACCTATAGTATTTATATCATGGGAAATATGACGTTTTAGTAGTTTCTATTGAATACATCATGTGTAATGTTGTTTTAACCACCAGATTGCATCAAAATACTGAAAACGTTAAAAATGGAAATACCTTAGCCCTTTTGGTCAGTCCTCATATATTTTACCTATGCATGAGACATAAACTCGGGATTATGCATGCTAATTTTTTTGGAAGTTGAGTGTCAGTCCCGGGAATCTGCTATGTGGAAAACCCCAACAACTCGGGGATTTTTCATATGGCCGAGTCCCGGGACTGACTTTCATATTGTTGGTGGTATCACAATGGGCCTTTCAAAACTGGCCTAATGTGCCTCTGCGGCCGCCACTTAAACCGGGTTGGTAACGAAATCCTGTCTTACAAAATCCCGAAAGCAAAATCCTGCTCTTTAAAATCCTGTTTTTTTTTTAAATTCTGTATTTATAAATGTAATATAAACAATGTTAAAGTGGGCATGTCATTACTTTGAAAAGTGCGCACATGTAAGATGTAGGAGGTGGGGTGTAAGATGTAAGAGGTAGGGGGTCGGGTTTTTTTAAGAGGAGAAAGCAACGAAAGCCTTAAAGTTAGTTTGGGACTTGAACCAGCACTAAAACTCATACAGTCATGTACCAAACCCCCCGGTTCTTCCGTGAAGTATTTCGTCGGGAGGTGGTTTGAGCACTAGTCTCAACGTCTGTTGGTCAGCGTAAACTGTGCGTTCAGTTCTTGTCTGGGGATATTTTCGTAGGAAAAATCCTTTTACTAGTTTGGAGTGTTACTGAATACTGCCAGATTTTTAAATAAAAGGGGCTATTTCGGAAGAAAAAAGCGCCAAAAAGTGGCCAAAAGCGCCGAAAATTCAAAATTCCAATAAAACATATAGGGACATAGTCATAGTCAAAATTAAGTATGAATTAAATTTTTAAAATGGAAGAGAAGCAAACAAATATAAGTCATAGTTATATTGACTATAACATGACCCATAAAGTAGACTTAACTA
The DNA here is from genome assembly GCA_964058755.1 of Campiglossa producta. Taxonomy (NCBI): domain Eukaryota; kingdom Metazoa; phylum Arthropoda; class Insecta; order Diptera; family Tephritidae; genus Campiglossa; species Campiglossa producta. The sequence goes on along the minus strand of CAXKVI010000003.1, from coordinate 31,621,768 downwards.
AGCTTTTATTTTAATAACAAATAACATAAATATTTATTTCTATACACTCGGCATACTACAAGTCTATAATAAAGTAAGATCTTCCAAAATTTCTTCGAATGTTTTATCTGACTCATTTATTTTTTCATTTCTATCATATGTATATTGAGCTGTTTAATCTTGACAACATATTTTTGGATATTGGATACGTTTCATATAGGATTTTATTCTAACTATTGAATTGAGGGTTTCGAAACCAATACTATTTCGAATCTTTGTTTTTGTTGAATTCATTACGTAAAAATGCATTCAACAAGAGCATTCGAGTGAGGCAAAGATATTAATATGAAAGCTAGTTTACATTTATTTCCAAGGTACTTGTTCACACTAACGTCAGTAGATTCGTCAAGAATAATTGAAAACTTGCTATCGCCAACATTTGAGATTATGTTATGAGGACATTTTCTTGATAATGAATGCGTATGGAGGAATAAATCTACAAAAATTAAAAAAGCGTCACTTGCGCTTCTTCAAATTTCGAAGCGCGAAAATTTATAAAAAAAGCGCCAGATTAAAAAAAAAAATGAAATTTATTTAAATACTATTTTTTGATAGATATCGATGTTTTCAAAAAAAAAAAAAAATTTTTGTTTATTTTGTTGTGCAGCCTTGGTTGGGACTTTATTAAGAGCTAATACAGATATTTTTAATACATACTACTTAGCCTTATTTATCTTTTCAGTAATAACAATATCTGCTACATCGATATGTAGAAAGGAACGTAAAGAAACGATCCTTGCCATATTATATACCATTATTTGAAGGGGATCAAATAAACAGCTGTACCAAATATAGCTACTGGTTTGGTATAAAATAATCGAATTCAATGAATTCCCTGGAAGAAAAGGAGGCTTTGTTCACCGGTGATGCTACAAAACGGGCGTCAATAAGCGGCGGACGTTTCGATTTCGAGGATGGCGGGACATACTGTGGTGGATGGGATGACGGTAAGGCTCATGGTCATGGCGTTTGTACTGGTCCTAAGCACCAAGGAGCATTTTCTGGGGCATGGAGTTATGGGTTTGAAGTATCTGGAGCATATATATGGCCAAGGTAGTTAATATACATACATACATAATTTTACAAATGTGAATTAATATTAACTCGAAAAAAATGAATTTAAATTATGAGGCATTTGCTATGTATATTGAAAGGATTGCCATATTATGTCGGGGATTTAACACGGGATTTTAACACGAAAGTGGAACGAATTATAGGTTTTTGGGGTATCTAACTCTTCTGCTAGCGGACATGAAGGGTATTTCCTAAAAAAGAAAGTAAAACACATGGGCTTATTTACCGTGTTTTTATGAAATAAACGTTGATGAAAGAAACCGAAACCGAAGCCCGTTAAAAAAAGAAACCGGTTTGATGCCCCATGAAAGTATGAGGCGATTAATCCAACAACGAATGATGATATTTTTAATCCTATGATATTTTTAATCCTATTGTCATATACTATATTGTATAAATTAAAGTTCGTTAAAAAGCGCCGCATTTAAAAATTTCTTATACCAAATCGCGCGATTTTTATTTACAAATTTTTAATTTATGTTAGGGGTCGTGCATATATGACGTCACGCTCTTTGGGGGGGGGGGGGGAGGGGTTTGCGATTTGTGACGAAGTGTGACATGGGGGGAGGGGGGGAGTAGCACTTACGTGATGTCACGTTATTGTTTTGCATGTTTTCTAGCGTGCAACGTCCATGAACGTTTTCAAATTTAGCACGTTTTCATTCTTTCGATTGGCAAATATTATTTAATAATTAATATAAACATTCTAAATATGTATCAGATTTTATGTCAAATAAATATTGAATTTAAATTGATTAAGGGTGTGATGTGACGTTCGAGGGGGAGGGGGGGTCTGGAGTTTGTGACTGGTTGTGACATGGGGGGAGGGGGGGGTCAAAAACTACCAAAAATCGCGTGACGTCATATATGCACGACCCCTTATGACATGAACTTTAATTTATTTATATTTATTTAGTAAACTAGCAGGGAACCCGACGTTGTCCGGGTGGATCTGTATTTTAGGGTGGTACTAATTTCTATTGAAACTATTTTTTCGCTTTTGCCAACCTTATTCTCGGGTCCAATTTTCCTTCATCAACCTCTTCCTCGGCTTTCTTTCCTATGTCATATTCCTTTCTGTCACATATGGTTGGGTTAAGCCCCTATCTCTGTTGACAATTCCAGTCGAGTTTTTCCGAAATACTTCCTTCCTTCCATCTCCTTAACCTCAGTACCTCATCTGCTCCTACCTTGATACCCACCCTCATTGATAAAAATAGAGACAAACAATATAACAGTAGTTCAGATGAACTCTATAACATTCCCTACGTCACTTTCAGTAATTTTAGCGAAGGAATTTCCAATGTGCAGACACAAATTTTTTAGAGTTTTATTCCAGTAAGAAAAGGGAATGGATGAATAGATTTAAAAAATTTAATTCTCAAATGTTTCGCTACGCCACTGTACCTATGCAATTGATTTTTGATTTAGCTGAAATTGAAAAGAAATAGTGAACACAAATTTTGGAGAGGCACGCTTTGTTATTTTTTTTACAAACTAAGTGAATTTTTCTTCATATACATAAATCTATTTACAAAAAAAAATTTCATAGGTACCTCACTTAAAATGACTATATCTTGTTTGTTTATTGGTCGATTTTGATAAAACAAAGTTAAGGGCTCTTCCTAAGCTTCAAGCTGTCCATCAGAAAAAGTCTCATTATAATCCGTTTCTTAGTTTCCGAGATCCTTACGTTCAAACGGACAAACATACAGACAATAATTCTAAAAATGGTTGAGATGGACTCTATAACATTCCTCAAGTCATCCCCAGTCATTTTTTCAAAGAAATTTTCAATGTACAGACACGACTTTTCTAAAGTTTTATTATAGTATAGATAGATATAGATAGAGAAGTGAATGGATGAATAGATTTAAAAAATTTATTTCCCAAATTTTTTGGTACGCCACTGTACCTATGCCTTTGGTTTCTGATTTAGCTGAAATTGAAAATAAATGCTAAACAAAAATTTGTGAGAGGCACGCTTTGTTATTTTTTTGACAAACAAAGTGAATTATTCTTCATAGAAATCTATTTACAAAAAAAAATTTCATAGGTACCTCACTTGAAATGACTATATATTTTTTGTTTATTGGGCGATTTTGATAAAATGAAGTTTAGGGCTCCTTCTAAGCTTCAAGCTGTCCACCAGAAAAAGTCTCATTAAAATCCGTTTCTTAGTTTCCGAGATCCTTACGTTCAAACGGAAAAACAGACAAACAGACAGACAATAATTCTAAAAATGGTTGAGATGGACTCTATAACATTCCTCAAGTCATCCCCAGTCATTTTTTCAAAGAAATTTTTAATGTACAGACACGACTTTTCTACAGTTTTATTATAGTATAGATAATCAAAAAAAATAATAATCAATTACAAAAGCAGTCTAGAGTACAATGACTTTTATAACACTACATAGGAAAATACATATACAAAGGTACACAGTTAATTTATATTATTATATTAGCAAGAACAGATTTAAACACCGGCTTAGTTAAAAAAAAAGTCATCGGCTAACGAATCTGAAATCTGATTGAATTCCACGAGGGCTCTAAAAATGGGAGCGTTAGATGCATACAGGGTACGGGCACAATATGCGTAAAACATATCGCTGCTACGAAGGGTTCTGCGAGGAATATGGAAGGGGATAAGCTCAAGGAGTTGTGGTGCATCAGTCGCACCGCTAATAATATCAAAGACAAACGTCAAAGAAAGAATGGTTCTTCTGCATTTGAGTGATTGGAGGCTAATGAGTACACATCTTGCTAATATGTGGGCAGGGGTTCCGTACTTTTTCAAGTCTCTGAATATGGCACTCAGGATATGGTCTCCAAATGAAGCAAGCATATTCTAGCTTGGAACGAACGAGCGAAGTAAACAATAATTTAAGTGTGTATGGGTCCGGAAAGTCAGAGCCAAAACGGCGGATAAAGGACAAAACAGAATAGGACTTGACAATAGTGGAGTTTATATGAGATGAGAAGGAGAAATTAGAGTCGAAAATGGCTCCTAAGTCCCTTATCTCACTAAGAGCGGAGAGACAGGATCCACCGATGACGTAAGACGTGGGAGTGGTAAAGCGTGATTTGGAGAAGGTGACGTGGAAGCATTTGCTCACATTTAACGGTAGGTTATTTGTATCACACCATACACCTAAGTTATTTAGGTCAGACTGGATCTTATCTGAGTCTGAAGAATTTGAGATAGTGGAAAAAACCTTTAAATCGTCAGCATATAGTAGAAAGTTAGAGTGTTGAAAACAAGCCGATGTATCGTTTATAAAAAAATAAAAAGCAACGGACCCAATAAAAGGATCAGAGTGGGTATTGTCTATCATAACCACGCAATTCCGTTGATTAAGATACGATTTAGTCCAGGATAGAAAAGTTGAGTTAAAGCCCAAACTATCTAACTTAGAAACTAAAATAGAATGACTGACTTTGTCGAACGCCTTGAAAAAGTCGGTATTAAAATTGATAGGTTTGTCACGGTGGATCTACCGGACATGAAACCATGCTGGTTATCAGAAATTAGAGGTCGCACGGCAAAAAACATTTTTTGCTTTACGACGTATTCGAAAAGTTTAGATATAGTTGAGAGCTTAGCAATGGGTCTGGAATTGGCAACATTGTTTTTGTTTCCATTTCTAAAAATGGGACTTATAAAGGTAACCGTCCAGTCATCAATAAACTCACCATACCCAAGAGATTTGTTGAAAATTAAAAGCAATGGGATTGCCAGTGCCGTACCGTTTTTAAAAAGATAAGAAGACAGACCATCAACATCAGTCAGCGTAGATGATTCTACATTTCGAATACCATCAAGAGCATCGGTGAGGGAAAGTGTCAGCGCCCCAAAGTTAATGTGAGAGTCACCCGTTAGAGGGGACTCGATGCGGGCTCCCGAGTGCGCTACGAAATTCGATTTGAAGAAGTCCGCGAAAAGATTAGCAGCCTCGAAAGACGAAGAGGCATGGGCAGAATTGTAAAACACGGCAGATGGGATACTTGACTGATACACTGTTTTTTAGATTTCACAGAGTTCCAGAAGGCCTTAGGATTTTCTTTTATGCCCATTTCGTAATTGCGGACATAGATGCTATGAACTCTCTTGCTTAGCGTTTTAAGTTTCCTAGAGAATCGTAGATATTTAGCTTTATGTGCCACGGAATTTGTAGATTTTAATTTTTTGTAAAATCGGTTTTTCAAATTTTTTAGCCGCTTTAATTCATTAGTATGCCATGGCAATTTGTAAAGCTTCTTTTTTCTACGCGGAATATTTCTAATGGAGTGTGGTTGCTAAGTGACCTTGCTCAATCCCGACTCTTGCGTCCTCGTTCGTGCACTCTGGGCAACGGGAGCTACCTAGGCTCGCGGCAGAAAGAGAGGGAGCCCCGGTGGGGCCACTCTGACATACTTGGTTTAAGGGCTCACCGAGGTTTTTGCGCAGCGTCTGTTCACCATGAGGTGCGGATGCAAGCGGGCGTCTGTCTTGAAGCAAGCGGCTCGCTATATAAATGTGTAAATATTTTCCAAAAACCCCGAAACGGGTTGTGCGCTGGGTTTGGGACCCGCCACGTAAAAAATTTAGTCCAATGAAAAATAAATTAAAGCCTCGGATGAGAACCCCCTTTAATGTTGACGACCCGGCAAAACGAATAAGGCATAATGATTTGGATATTAGGGCATGTACCGGGAATGTCCGGACCCTTTCAAGGGACGGTACCGCTGCCCGACTGGTTGATGTCCTCGTTAACGCAAAGGCTGACATCACCGCCCTGCAGGAAATGCGATGGACGGGACAAGGAAAGACGACCATCGGACCTTGTGACGTATACTACAGTGGCCAGACACGCGGCAAAGCGCGTGGTGTAGGATTCGTGGTGGGAAAGAGACTTCGCCGCCAAGTACTAGCGTTCACCCCCGTGGACGAGCGTCTCGCTGCGATCCGCATCAAAGCGAAATTTTTCAACATAACATTTATCTGCGCCTATGCGCCGACTGAGGAGACGGACGACGCAGAGAAGGACTCCTTCTACGATAAACTTGAACAGACTTATGATCGCTGCCCCCAACATGATATCAAAATCGTGCTCGGCGACTTTAATGCGAAGGTGGGCAAGGAAGGAGTCTTTGGTCCAACAGTTGGAAAATTTAGTCTCCATGATATAACATCCCCCAACGGCACTAGGTTGATTGATTTCGCTGCTGCTCGCAATATGGTCATCAGTAGTACCAGGTTCCAGCATAAACGAATACACCAAGCCACATGGCTGTCTCCTGATCAAAGAACAAGAAACCAGATTGATCATGTCATGATCGACGGCAGACATAGCTCCACCGTTCTGGACGTGCGTACCCTTCGTGGTCCCAATATCGACTCGGACCATTATCTTGTTGCAGCCAAGATACGCACACGCCTCTGTGTAGCAAAGAAAGTGCGCACAGTAACGGAAGGAAAGTTTGACGTCGAGAAGCTGCGCACGACACAGACAGCTGACAATTTCTCCACTCGACTCTCACACCTGCTATCGGAGAGCAATCCTCGACCTAACGATGCAACCGAGCAATGGAAGCATATCTCTCACTCATTACGTACCGCCGCTGAGGCCACTATAGGGTTCCAGCGAGCCCGCAAAAACAACTGGTACGATGAGGAATGCAGCACTGCCTCGGACAAAAAGGACGCTGCCTACAGGGAGACGTTGCGAACGGGCGCAACCCGCAGTGTATGGCAACGCTATCGTGAGGCAAAGAAGGAAGAGAGACGCCTTTTCAGAAAAAAGAAACGTGAGGCCGAAAGGCGTGAGTGTGAGGAGCTTGAGATGCTGGCTGACAGGAATGATGCCCGAAAATTCTATGAAAAGATCCGGCGGATGACGGAAGGTTTTAAGACCGGGGCAAGTTCCTGTAAGGACAATAATGGCGACCTGGTAACCGACGTACAGAGTGTACTTAAATTATGGAGGGAGCACTTCTCCTCACTGCTAAATTGCGAGGGAGACGTCGAACCCGATACCCCAATCCCTGACGATGGAAAAGTCGTCCCACCACCTGACTATGATGAAGTGAGGATAGCTATATCCCGGCTGAAAAACAACAAAGCGCCTGGAAAAGACGGACTACCCGCCGAGCTGTTCAAACACGGAGGCGAAGAGCTGGTAAAAAGCATGCATCAGCTCTTATGCAGAATATGGTCAGACGAGTGCATGCCTCCAGATTGGAATTTAAGTGTGCTCTGCCCAATCCACAAGAAAGGCGATCCCGCTAACCGCACCAACTACCGCGGAATCAGCCTTCTTAATATCGCGTATAAGGTTCTTTCTAGCGTATTGTGTGAAAGACTGAAGCCCATCGTAGACAAGCTGATTGGACCTTATCAGTGTGGCTTTAGACCTGGTAAGTCTACCATCGACCAGATTTTCACGATACGCCAAATCCTGGAGAAGACCCATGATAAAAGAATCGACACACACCATCTCTTTGTCGATTTCAAAGCCGCTTTTGACAGCGCAAAAAGGAGTTGCCTGTATGCCGCCATGTCTGAATTTGACTTCCCTGCAAAGCTTATACGGCTTTGCCAAATGACGTTGAGCAATACTAACAGCTCCGTCAGAGTCGGGAAGGACCTCTCTGAGCCATTTGAAACCAAACGAGGCTTCAGACAGGGCGACTCCCTTTCGTGCGATTTCTTCAACCTGATGCTGGAGAAGATAATTCGAGCAGCAGAGCTAAACCGCAATGGTACAATCTTTTACAAGAGCGTGCAATTGCTGGCGTATGCCGATGATATTGATATCATTGGCCTTAACAACCGCGCCGTAAGCGCTGCCTTCTCTGGACTGGATAAAGAAGCGAAAAAAGTGGGTCTTGCGGTCAACGAGGACAAGACGAAGTATTTGCTGTCATCAAAGAAAGAATCGGCGCACCTGCGCCTTGGCAGCCACGTCACTGTTGATAGTTACAAATTTGAAACTGTGAGGGACTTCGTCTATTTGGGAACCAGCATTAACACCGAAAATAATATCAGTCTAGAAATCCAACGGAGAATCACTCTTGCGAACAAGTGCTACTTTGGACTGAGTAGGCAATTGAGAAGTAAAGTCCTCTCTCGAAGAACAAAGATCGCGCTCTATAAGTCTCTCATCATACCTGTCCTGATGTATGGCTCAGATTCATGGACAATGTCAAGAGAAGATGAGATGGCCCTTGGAGTATTTGAGAGAAAAGTTCTCCGGAAGATTTATGGTCCTTCCCGTGATGCCGACGGCGAGTATCGAAGGAGATTTAACGATGAGCTGTACGAGCTTTACGCAGATCTGACCATAGTCCAGCGAATTAAAGCCCAAAGACTCCGCTGGCTGGGTCACGTCATGCGAATGGACAAAGAAGCTCCAGCCCAGAAGGTTTTCCAATCGTCACCCGAATTCGGCAGCAGAGGAAGGGGGAGGCCTCGACTGAGATGGAAACAACAGGTGGAGAATGACTTGAACTCCCTTGGGGTTTCCAATTGGCGTCAGTTATCGCTAAAAAGGAATGACTGGCGTGCTTTGATAGGCGACGGCCAAAATCGCTTAGGCGGTTAAGCGCCAATAAATGATGATGATAATATTTCTAATACAAATTTCATTAATGATATTGTTAAAGATATCTATTAAAACAATCGGCAAGTTTCTTTCCCAGAAAAAGAGCTTCCCAATCAGTCGAGGAAACCTCTTGTATGATAATTACGGTGACCATAAATTTTTTTTGAAAAAACATAACTCTTTTCACTTAAGGCTAGGTATTGCCTTCACGTGAAAATTTCGCTACCCGGTTATAAACAATTACACTCTCAATATTTGGAATAGAAAAGTGTTTTTCATGGCGTAATCATCTCTTTGCAGTAAAAAATGTTGCCAACGTCTTAGAAACATTGAAATTGCAATCTCAAATAATTTCAACCAAAGTGCATCAATTGAAAGTCATTTTTTTAAGTATATTTTTTCCTTTTGGTGAAAAGTATTTCTTGATGGTCAGAGACATTTCCTTGTTAATTTAAAACCTACCATAACCACTTTTGCCGTTTTGGCCGAAATGTACCTACCATTTTTGGTACGAATTTTTTTCCGGGTACGGAACTTCCAAATTTGGTACGTTTTTGCATTTTAACGTACTCAATTTTTGATTTCGCTGAAGCACTTGACCGCCTTAAACATAAACTAAATTATTTTTAAAATATTTTGAGAGATTTAAAATGTTTCATAAAGTTTTGAAATTATTGAGCAAACTAACTTTACAGAGCTACTCATTACATTTGTTAAAAAACAAAAAAGCAGAACAAAAACAGAACATTTGCTTAAAAACAGAACATTTCTGTTATTTTCCTTAGAAAAAAATACGCAGAACAAGCACCTTAAAAACCGAACTGTTCTGCCAAAAACAGAGCGGATGGTCACCGTAATGATAATGTCAAAATTTGCACGCCTGAAAGAAAACCTAAGAGATTCATTCTCGATACTATCAACAGTTTCGAAAGTGTAAAAGAGGATCCAGGCATTCTGTGAGAGTATAATTTATATTATCATTTATGAAAATAAGATCCAGGAGTCTGGATAACCGATTGGTGAAGCTATTTATCTGGGAGAGGCTAACACTTAGGAGATTATCAATAAAATACATCCGAGATGAACTAGTGACATTATTAGGAAGTAGATTAAAACTATTGTCAACAAACGACCAACCAACTTCAGGTAAAATGAAATCCCCAAGTATACAGAAGTTGTTATCATGGTTTCGAACTAGCTCAACAATATTATCAGCGTGCGATGAATAAAGATAATCTGAGCTCGAAGGCGGAATGTAGGACGCCAGTACAAAAATTTTCGAGGTACCACACACTGAGACACAAATTTGATCCAGAAACAAGTCCTTGTTCGTGAGATCAACAAGCGATGACGTAAGATAACGGCGCACTGCGATTAAAACACCACAACCTCTTGAGAGACCAGCCTTTGCATAGTCACGATCTTTACGAAAAACGTTGAATAAGTTGCAATTCCCCATCATGGAACTCCGAGATGAGCCAGGTTTGGACTAGGACAAAAATATCAAAGTCGGCATTTGAACTCATGTTAAAAATGTTTTTAGACTTGGTGCGTAAGCCCAAGACATTTTGAAAGTATATCTTGAGATGCGGAGAGGGGTTACACAGAGCCAAAAATGCCTAATAAAATTAATAAGATTGTCTTCATGATCAGTTTTTGGGCAAAGGGGTAGTCGCAACGGTGGAAACGAAGAAAAAACTATAGGGAAATCTCTTTGGTTTTAAGAAGAAATTCTTATTGAAAAAACTATACATTTAGTACAAAGGTGTAGTTAGACGCTGGCAATTATTAGTATACGATGGCCGGATTGTTAGCAGCTGGGTTTAGCATTCGAAAAATTGTAAGTTCGATTCTCTCTCTTTTTTTCCTAATTAGAAATTTTAAAAAGAAATCTTCTCAATTATATTTATGTGATTTTCCTTTGAAACATTAACAACTATACACATATCAGTAATTAGACGCTAGCAATCAAAAGTGAGCGATGACCTGATGGTTAACAGCTGGGTTTATCATTCCGAAAATTGTAAGTTCGATTCTCGGTGAGGGCAATATCATTTTATTTTTCATTCAAAATATTAAAAAGAAAATCTTCTTAATAACATCAAAAAGACTGTCTCTACAATAATAAGAAGCACATCTTCTTGAAGAAAAACTATACAGATATCTTTTCATTTTTGTTCTATTTTATTAGGTACCTTTGGCTCTGTGTAGCATTTTGAAGAGCGATATGATGATTCGATGGATAGCTAGGTTTCGTAACTATGGTTTTGGAAGAAACGAAAGGGCCGAACGTTGATGTTGGTTGGCCAAAGATTAGGGTTCAAAATTTTTTAAAAAAACGCATTAGACACACCAAGCTTGAAATTCAGGCTCTCAAGACTGTCAAGCGAAACTCCGTATTTGACGAGCATACGGCAGGAGATGTGTTTGCGGTCGATACCGGCGTGCTTCGAAACATAGTCTATGACGTTTCTAGAGGACACAGTGGGCTTAAACGATGAAAGGTGTACGTACTTCATAGTGACGACAGCTTCGAGCTCAGTACTAACATTTCGACCACAGACTACACCCCGCATGGTTTGACCATGTTGATGGGGTTACTGTTGATGATTATGATGACGTTGTTGTTGTTGTGGCGGATGTTTAGAAGTTATTTCCCAAACTTCATGGACTTTGTAGTTCAGTTTGGTGAGCTAGTTCGAAATCTCTGATCACTTTAATGAACTAAAATACCCAACTCGAATGCAAAATGTTTGATTATAGCTTTAAATCTCGTCACGTTGGCTGCATTACACCTGCCGACTTCTCATTGCTCTTGATTTCAGTGGCTCCCATTACGTAGGCCAATGGCAAAATGGTCGTCGTCATGGTTTGGGAGTGGAGCAAATTGGAAGACAAATATATCGTGGAGAGTGGTCGAAAGATGGACACAAGGGTAGATATGGCACACGTGAGAGCATGGTTTCAACTGCTAGATATGAAGGAACGTGGAATATGGGCTATCAAGATGGTTATGGCTGTGAAACTTATGCAGATGGTGGTATGTAAAACTAATCTATATAATAATACGCTAACACTCCATCCATACAATTTTCAACTCAACTTCATATAGCATTTATAGATAATTCCCTATATATATAATCAGTGTATAAAAGTTATATCGGTATCTTAGTATGGCTAGAAGCATTGTATGGCAAAAAAAAATTTTAAAATTGTGCTTCGTTTATTTGTTATTAAACAAAAAATATGTCTACAAAATATCCAGCTATTTTGTTATATTCACTTTCTGTTATACTTCGCAAAGTTGCGGGCTCTTTAATAACTCTGAAAACCACACTCATCACTTTCGGCGCTCATTCCCTTCAAACTCTCGTACATATCCATGCAATGATCCAGGAGCTGCCACTTGCTTTTATTTTGTGCCAAAAAAAGAGCAAATTGTACCAAATCATGTATAACATATCCTCCTCGGCATCTTAACACCATTTGAAAGCTAAGAAATCCAACTTCACACAGAGCCAAAGATGCCTAGCAATAAGATTGTCTTCATGATCAGTTTTTGGGCAAAGGGGTAGTCAAAACGGTGGAAAAGAAAAAAAACTATACGAATATCTCTAGGGTTTTATGAGGAAATTCTCATTGATAAAATTAAGTTTCTTCAATGCTTTCTCAATTAAGCATTTCTTCTTATTTTGTTCGCAATTTCTTTTTAATTGAGTTATTTGGAAGAACAACTTTAATTTTTTGTCAAGATTTCAGTCGAGGTCTTGTTTCGCAGCGTCTGTTCACCATGTGGTGCGGCTGCAAGCGGGTGTCTGTCTCGTGGCAAGCGGCTTATATAAATGTGTGAATATTTTGATTCAATACCCCGGAGACGGGTTGTGCGCTGGGTTTGGGACCCGCCACGTAAAATATTTACTCCAATGAAAAAGAAAACAAAGCCGCGTATGAGAACCCCCTTTAATGTTGACGACCCGGCAAAACGAACTAAGGACACTAAGAAGGATATTAGGGCATTTACCTGGAATGTCCGGATCCTTTCAGGAAAGATACCGCTGCCCGACTGGTTGATGTCTTCGTTAACGCAAAGACTGACATCACCGCCCTGCAGGAAATGCGATGGACAGGACAAGGAAAGACGGCCATCGGACCTTGTGACGTATACTACAGTGCCCAGACACGCGGCAAATCGCGTGGTGTAGGATTCGTGGTGGGTGGCGCCACCGGTGGACGAGCTGCGATCCGCATCAAGGTTTTTCAACATAACATTTATCTGGGCCTATGCGCCGGCTGAGGAGAAGGACGACGCAGAGAAGGACTCCTTCTACGATAAACTTGAACAGACCTATGATCGCTGCCCCCAAAATGATATCAAAATCGTGCTAGGCGACTTTAATGCCAGGGTGGGCAAGAAAGTATTCTTTGTTCCTACAGTTGGAAAATTTAGTCTCCACGATATAACATCCCCCAACGGCACTATGTTGATTGAATTCGCCACGCCACTGCTCGCAATATGGTCATCAGTAGTACCAGGTTCGGCAGGACGGCAGATAAAGCTCCACCGTTTTGGACGTGCGTACATCCCCCAACGGCACTAGATTGATTGACTTCGCCACGCCACTGCTCGCAATATATTCATCAGTAGTACCAGGTTCGGCAGGACGGCAGATAAAGCTCCACCAATATCGACTGGGACCATTATCTTGTTGCAGCCAAGATTCGCACTTACCTCTGTGCAGAGAAGAAAGTACGCACAGTAACGGAAGGAAAGTTTGACGTCGAGAAGCTGCGCACGACACAGACAGCTGATAATTTCTCCACTCGACTCTCACACCTGCTATCGGACAGCAACCTTCGACCTAACCATGAAACCGAGCAATAGGAGCGTATCTCACACTCATTATGTGCCGCCGCTGAGAACGGGAGCACTTCTGGTCACTTTTAACTTGCAAGGGAGACGTCTAACCCGATACCCCAATCCCTGACGATGGAAAAGTCGTCCCACCATCTGACTATGATGAAGTGAGGATAGCCATATCCCGGCTCAAAAACAACAAAGCGCCTGGAAAAGACGGAATATCCGCCCAGCTGTTCAAACACGGAGGCGAAGTGCTGGTAAAAAGCATGCATCAGCTCTTATGCGGAATATAGTCAGACGAGTGCATGCCTTCCGGAGGTGCTCCAATCAACAAGAATGGCGATCCCGCTAACCGCACCAACTACCGCGGAATCAGTCTTCGCATATAAAGTTCTTTCTAGCGTATTGTGTGAAAGACTGAAGCCCGTCGTAGACAAACTTATTGGACCTTATCAGTGTGGCCTTAGACCTTGTAAGTCTACCATCGACCAGATTTTCACGATACGCCAAGTCCTGGAGAAGACTCATGATAAAAGAATCGACACACACCATCTCCATGTCTGAATTTGACTTCCCTGCAAAGCATATACGGCTTTGTCAAATGACGTTGAGTAATACCAACAACTCCGTCAGAATCGGGAAGGACCTCTCTGAGCCGTTTGAAATTTTGTTTTCGTTGCTTCCATGAGTTGCATGTCCTTTCAAATGTATAAAAACTGCATATTCAAAATTTTGTATTCCCGCTATAATTTTGAGTTAGGAGCAAAAAACCTTTTTTTTTTTGTTAAAATCACCTAGAGAACACAAAAATAAACGGATTTAAAAAAATTAAACGGTGTACATCGCCACCGTATATGTACGTGGATAACGATCTGGCCTACACTATAATACACTAGTCCAGTGCACCTTTTAAGGGAGTGCCTCCTTACTCGTGGTGAAGACCACTTGCCTATCAGGCCCTACCGCATCCCCGACCAGATTGAGACTCTAGTCCTGCGTCGGGAGGGACGGATTCATTATCCGCAACATCGTGAGAATTATCCCAGGCTCTGCAGGGATGGCAGGAATCTATGCCCTTGCCCTTGACCGAGACGGAATGTCCCTCCAGTCGACTACCTCGATTTTCGCACCTTTGTAGACTTCACCCGGTCTTGCAGTTGCTGCCTTGCGCAGTGCAATAGTTCTAGCGTTCTCAAGCGCGACTATTTTAATCTGTCCCTGGTGCCAACCCGCATCCGTAACCCCCGACGTATCACTCGGAGACTCCAAATAAGTGTCAAGAAGAGAGTTACCGAGTTCGTTCCGGACGTGCCGCCACTGGTCTTTTGGGATGGCCAAACGGTCGTTGCCTCAGTCAAGAATGCCTATAAGGATCCTGTCCTTGGTTATTTCTGCAAAGCTTGGTTTTCCCACTCCAGGGGTGTTCCGATGCCGCTTGGGATGGGGTTGTAACTCCTCGTCCGATCTCTGGCGTTTAAAAGGGTTTCCGTTTACCCTCTTCGGCACATAAGTGCTTTTGAAATCCGGTATCAGAGCTTGCGCTATCTCCACCGACTTCCTGGAATTCGGCGACAGCGTTTCCTGCGGAACTCCCTCATATTTCTTCAGGATTCCTGCGGTAAATCGTTTTTCAAGTACGGAGAGCGGCGGGGAGATGCCTCTTGGGAGTTCGGGCTCGTAGTTGCCATCGCTCCTTTTGCTGAAAGCCCATTTACTGCTTCTCTTTCGTTTGGATATCTGGAGCCAGGTCGTGAGACCATTGCCACAGACGTGGAGAGACTGGTTTTCATACCGGCGGTTGATGGAAGCTCAGCATGCGTCACTCATTTTTGATAGAGATTTGTGGGTTGACCGACCTGTAGTTGCCATCGCTGTTAGTCCCCCGGTTGATTTTGAAGTGGAGGTTGTCCACCAACGTTATGTTTTCGCTTGCTCCAGCATAGCTCTCCTCTGCTGAGGACCGAACGAAGTTGTTTATTGTTTTAAGTTTTGATGTATATTATTCATCTTGTTCGTACGACCTATCGCCGGACAAGGACAGCTTAGAGTCAAGGGAAGAATGAGTGTAAGACCATATTTACTCTCTGAGGCGGCCCCGTTGTAAGAGAGGCTCCGTTCGACTACAGCCAAGATTTGCCTTCCGGCTGCAAACTTCCAATGGGCACGGTATCGCATAACACCCTGGATCGGGAGGGGAAGATCTTTGTCATCGTGCCAGAGAGGCTAGGCTACTCTCGCACGCTTGCTAGTACTGGCGGCTTTTTTGAAACTTTGGCGACCATATTATGAAAATTGGAGATGGCGACTTTTTTGGCGACTATTAAAATATTATGAAACTTCAGTAAATTCTAACTCTACTTTCATCCTTTATCTTCCCATACATCTGACGGGATGTAGAAATCAAACGAGCAAATTTATACGTAAGATCATTACTCGTATCATATGTTAAGGAAAGAAATACGTTACTTAAATCACATTAAAATGATTTTCAGGGGAATTTTGTTGGCGAAGTGACATTTTTGACAGATAACTGCCGCAGTGCGTTTATATTAGGTTGGGCTGTTAGTCTGTTACATTAACCCGCTTACATTTTACTAAGTTCGTATAATATGCCAAATGGAGCTTATAAAAAATTGCTTCTTATACCCATTACAATATTTGAAGTAAAACCATTTTGTGCGCTTAATATAGGCAAATATCAGGGACAATGGCAAGAGGGAAAGCGCCATGGGTACGGAATCCGCACGTCTGCACCTTTCGGGCTAGCATCGCATTATCGGCGAAAGGATGCGCATTCGTCATTGAGCTCGTTACGTAGTTCCGACACAAATGAAGTAGATAAGATGCGTTCTGAAGAGGTAAGAGGTGGTTTTGTATTAACTGCAAAATCAGACAAAACACCCATCCGGCGAAATAGCTTAACGGAAAAGCCAAAAAAAGGGTTTTTATCGGTAAGTTAGTAATGAAAGTTAACTCATTTTAAATAAAAACGTTTTTCGAATTTCACGTTTAAAGGGCTTTAAAATTCGAAAACAAAAAAGTACAGGAGATTTAGAGAAACGTGGGACATTGGCATCAAGCAGCGTAAGGTCAACGACTTCTACTTCATCATGGTTAAGCACAGGATCTGAGCAATCAAATTTAACTTCAAGGTAAGAATATATATTGAACGAATTTATTTTCGGTAATTTTTTAACTTTTGATCAAGATCCACCCACACGGACTCAAATGCAAGCTTCACAATGGAAGACGAGCATCTAGACTCAGCAGTGATAGAAACATACATGGGAGAATGGAAAAAAGATAAGCGTTGTGGACATGGCGTTGCTGAACGTAGTGATGGCTTAAGGTAAAGGCAGTGATTAGTGAAACAGTGCCTGGAAACCATCGTATAGAAGCGCAATGTTTTTAAAAATCATATGAACTAATAGGCTAGTGGGTAACGAACCTACGTTTATCACTAAAACCCCAGGGGGCTTAGATCTCACTATTTGCAGCGAAGGCGCTTATGAGTGGGTCAGAAAATGGCGTGCTCTTCGTTTCAAATAATTTTTTGTCCTAAAGTTAAGGAAATTCGTTACTTGGCACACCGGTTAGGAAATTTCCCTATAAGTATACGATGGCGTCATCTTATAAACCTGGGTAAGCATTCAAGACACCTGAGTTCGATTCTCGGTGAAGTCAATATAAGAACTCTGAAAAATATTTTTTTTTTTATAACACTCTTTTTAGTTATATATAGGTATGAAAAAATTATGAGAATCGAACTCAAAACACTTGAATCCTCAATACAAGTAAAATTTTCCTTAGAACAAAGAAATTTGTACTTGAATTGAGGAAAAATACTTCTTTTTTAAAGTACAGATGTTACTTAACCTAAAGAAATTTTTACTTGATCTATGATTATTCAGTTTAAGTAAATCATTTCCTTTACCTAAGGACGATTACGCTTTAGTGCAATTTTGTTCCCTTCTTCTCCTTAAATTTATATGGCGTTTTCTAATATTTAGGAAAAGCTTGTCCAGTGCCAAAACCACGCGGTAAACATAGGCCACGGAGACTCAATGGCTCGAATATAAGGTTAAAATTTGGGCCTCCAAAAAAGTCTGAGGCAGGCGATGAAAGTATCGTGGAGAAATTTCTGAACTGGGGTCGAAAATGTCGACGATACAGCGAGACTTAGACGAGTGCTCTCAAAAACTGAAACAGCCATAAGCTATTTTCGTAAACCTGACGGATCCTAGACGAGCACGGAGGCGAAACCATAGAGTTGCTCTTAAATACGCACTTTCCTGGGAACTTGCGTGAGGAGCCCTCAGTACCTGCACCAAACCTGGCTGTAAACATACCCATCACGGAGGAAAGGGTAAGGTGGGCTTAGAACCGTTCAAGGCTGCCGGGCCAGACGGGATTATTCCCTCACAACTCATAAACATGTAGCATGGATGGGTACGATAAGTGACTTATAGAGTGTTGTACTTGTTCGTCGAGAGAGGACTTTACTTCTCAATTGCCTTACTCAGACCGAAGCAGCATTTGTTTGCAAGAGTTATCCTTCGATGGATTTCCAGGCTTACATTGTTGTTGGTATTAATGCCGCTTCCCATGTATACAAAGTCCCTTACAATCTCGAAATTATTGCTGCCAACAGTGGCGTGGTTGCAAAACGCGAATGGCCTGCCTCTTTGCTTGATGCCAGGAGGTACTTCCTTTCGCTCGGTCCATAGATTTCCCTCCGGGTAGGAATATGGCGGCCGCCGTGGTGTAGCGGTTAAGTGTTCGGCCTTCTACACCAAGTCGTGGCGGTTCGATGCCCGGCAAAAGTAACATCAAAAATTATTTAGAAAAAGAATTTTTCTAAAACGCCCGCCAACTTGTAGGAAAAACTAAAAAGCAACACACCACAAGTTGGAAAGAGAAGCTCGGCTAAAAATCTCGTTAGAGGTTATGATAACCTGTTGGTATATCACCGCCATTAGTTTTAGGAATACAAAAACAGTCCTGGGAGAATATTTAGACTTGCACTGAATTGGAATTAAAAAAAAAACAATTGCGGGACTCAAAGGATCGCACCTCCATGAAAGAAAAATTAAGTTAACGGATCTTATGTCTATTGCGGAAATGCCGCTATTTCCATTGGCGATGAGAAATAATGTCAATTGACTTTATTTTCGTTGATTAGTGTAAGTCACCCAATTATAGTATTCCTGTTTTTTTTTTTATTTTTTGATAGGTACGAAGGAGAATGGTATGGTAACAAAAAACATGGCTACGGTGTAACAACATTCCGCGATGGAGCATTTGAAGAAGGCAAATACAAAAATAATGTTCTAATTACGAGTCAAAAGAAAAAGCACCTTTTTCTAGCGCGATCACGAAAATTTCGAGATCGTATCAATGTAGCAGTAAACTCAGCACAAAGGGCATTAAAAATGGCAATGCAACGCTCTGATATTGCAATTTCACGCACCTCAACAGCATCTGACAGGGCGCAGAATGCCAACATTGTGGCTGATCAAGCTCTCGTTGATTGCGAAAATGCTGTTAAGATGGCACGTGAATTCGCTCCAGATTTTAAACCATCCGTTTTAGAACGATTCGAAAAATTAAGATTTTCCGATCAAAGCAAATTTGTTACCTTAATGGGAAACAGTAATTTAGTAAGTTATAGCTGTAGTCCAGAAGATTTCCAAAAGCATTTGCCCCTAGTAAGCGAGCTAAATAAATCAAAAAATAATCGACGCACCTTACAAGAATTGGATTTACAGATGACCAACTCTATTGACTATCAAAAACACCATGTCACTCCCCAAACAGACTTCGTAGATTTAATTAATCAACAATCCCAACCCGGTAATATTCGTCTTGACAAGGCATATTATTCACACCCAAAGATAAATACACAATTATCTACGCAACAGGAAGAGACCATTCAGCAAAAAGAAATACGTGATTTCAATAGATCTATAGGGAGTGGGAAAAGTAAAACAGATGGAGAAAATAATAGTTTAATTTTTAGTCAAACAATGCAACAAAATGGATCGATCGAAAAATATGAAAGAACCAAGTTCAATAACATCAACTATATTGCGAACTCTAACTTTTCTCAACAAAATGGGAATAAAGACTTTCCTTCTGAAGAGGACGCGAAGAGAATTTCAAACGACCAGGCTTTAATTAATAAAAAAAGTTCTCAATATAGCTCAAGTTCAGTCAACTATAATTCTTCATTTCAACAACAACAGCCTATATTTAATGAAACCGATCAACCGTTGTCCATTGATTACTTTGACCATTACAAAAGGCCTCCAAGTAGGGATTCCTCAACGGATCGGTATGGCCGAGCAACTAGTCGTCTTAGTGAGAATTTGGGGAATAATTCGCGCCAGACTTCAATCGACATGGGCTTTTCTAAACAAACAAAAGATCTGGCATCATCGCACGATGAAGCAAAAACAAGAGAACGTTCAACTTCACGCACTTTTAATACGAATACCTTAACGGCTTCAATAAACCCCTCAACCAGAGCAGAAAATAAAACACCGCAATTAATAAGCCAACCTTTTGAAGATATAATTTTATGTAAACGATCGTTAGGTCAGGACATAATTCCTTCGGTTCTGACACCAAAACGTACGGAAAGCTTATATACGCCTCCGGCAGCAGTATTTTTAAAAACCACCCCCGGAAATAATTTTGCAGGAAGCAAACCTCGTAAGGTAATTCAGAATTTATTATAAGTTTATTATGAATTGGTATAGCCAGGATTTTGTTTAAAGATTACCCCATTTCTAATTGTAAATGAGAAACGGTCACAGGGGGATCAACCAAATTTAAGTTGCATGCTCTTACTATGTAGAATCCCTAATTTATAGTATCCAGCTTGACAATTGCAAATTTAATTTACAATTTGTCACTATGCTCAGGTGCCGGGAAGGCGGACCCGCCTCTCTCTTTCGGAGTTCTAATGTAGGTATATCGCCGCCAAAATTAATTTTGGATGCGTAAACATCTTAGCGCTGGGGGGTCATCCAAGAAAGTTACGCAGTGTAGGCATTTTAGGCGGTATAGCATGTAGTGTATAGGCATTGTAGGCAGGGTCGATTGTATTGTAGAGGCATTGTAGGCGATGTAGGCAGGGTGTATTGTATTTTATAGGCATTGTAGGCAGGGTGTATTGTATTGGCCGTGTATTTTTTACGCGCATATGCGTTTGCGCTTAAATTTTGTATGAAAAATAAGGGTTGAGCGCTTATCTCTTCATACAAATTCTAAGCGCAAACTCATATGCGTGTAAATAAAAACACGGTCATTGTATAGGCATTGTAGGCAGGGTGTATTGTATTGTATAGGCATGGTAGTTTCGGAATCATATCGGGATTGTTTTGGGATCCTTTCGAGATCGTTTTGGGATCGTTTCGTGATAGTTTTGGGATCGTTTCGAGAACGCTTTGGGACTGCTTCGGGATTGTTTTGGGATCGTTTTGGGATCGTATCGAGATCGTTTCGGGATTATTTCGGGATTGTTTTGGGATCGTTTTGGGATTGTTTTGAGATTGTTTCGGTATCGTTTTGGGGATCGTTTCGAGATCGTTTCGGGACTGTTTCGGGATCATTTTGGGAACGTCTTGGAATCGTTTCGGGTTTCTTTTGGGATCGTTTCGAGATCGAGGTAGGGTATATTGTAGTTGTAGTCATAAATGACTCGTACAAGAGTCATAAATGACTCGTGGATGAGTCATAAATGACTCATTGATGAGTCAAAAATGAGTCATAGGCGAGTAATTTATGAAATGAAGTTTCATGCAGAATACACATGCTTACACATCAAACTTCACGAGTACTTGGTACTCATGCCTTTTCTTATAAGCTTTTATTTACTTTTAGTTGACTGCCAGTCTAAGACCTGGCAACATAAAAAATTGGGTCACTCGGTGCAATTCGGTCAACTTCCACATTTATCGGTTGGTTTGTGACCGACTTGACGTCAGCCCGGCCGCCAAGACAAGACAAAGGCGTGTTAGCGGGGGGTTTGCCTTCTTCCTCTCAAAAAAGCTGTGAGTGAACCAAACCAATTTTTTTTAATATGAGGGTTATTAGAGGTGCTTCAGTAAAATCCTTAACTACTCTTAGAATTTTAACTCGAATATTAACTCGAATCCTCCCGGTACTTTTTTCTCTGGGATTTCTGAATTATTTTAAGGGATGACTTTTATTGGTCCAATGATCACTTAGGTACCATCCATATTTTAAGGCATCATTCCTAAACCGACTTTTGAGATGTAACCATATGGTCACACTGAGCATGATATGAGGCAATTTTTCTCATGTTTTTATTTGAAGTAAAGCAAAGATTTATCCCATATATTTGAACTAAACAGGTGTGAATTAAAGGAAAATAATTTAGGGCCGCTTGCATAAAAGCCGTTTACGACTAAAGTATATATTGAAAACTATTTTTTACTAAAAAAATATATATACATTCAAAACTATTTTTTATAAAAAACATGTTATACCATATCGTATTTAATCATGAACCAATTACTGCATATCACGCATTCCGACAATTTGTAATTTAATTTAATAAAAAAGTTTTTTGTTCAAATGACGTCACGGTTTTGAAATTTTTAGTTTTTTTAACTGACTTTTCTCCTCACACTTTCATTCACTTGTTTTTTAAATGAAATTTTTCAATTAAAATTTGTAAACAATCAAGTTTATGAGGTTTTATAGCGATCTATGTGCTATTTTTGATGCTGCTTGACATTGTGTATCAATACCAAGTGTAAACTCTTCTGCACAGACGTCAAAATTCCAAAATGAGTTTAACACCTGTTTGAGATTGTGGTTAATAACAAGTGTGATATCATAGACATAGTCGTGAAAACTTCAAAGTGAGTTTAGTCACCTGTTTTTAATTTCCTTTTTTGTCTCACTTCTTTCCATCTTCCCATCTCTTTCTACCATTAGGTAAAAGATAGGAGACCGCCATGTTGATGTGTGCAGGATGTTAAACAACGCCATTGCTTTTCTGTTATTCGGTGCTGGCGACATTTTAATATGTGCAGGATGTAAACAAACCCACATTTTAATGTGTGTTGTCAAAAGAAGAGGTCACACTTGGTATTGATACACAATGCTGCTTGAAGCAGAAGCCGTGGTGTAGAGGAAGCTGGTATATCATACCGAAGGTCCCAGATAAATTCATCTGCCCTGCAGGTTCCATTTGAACTCAGCATAAAAGACCCTGCCAATTTGTAAAAAATAGGAGATGCATATATAGCGTCTTAATATTGACATGCCATCCACTAAAACACGGTTTCTAAAACACAACGTAACATTAACGCTTTATAGCAAGATTTTCACAAAAATTTGTTTACAAACATTTCGAATATTTTTTCTTTTTGTTTGTTTTTGTTTCCTTTCTCAGACATTTAAAGCCAAGCAGACATGTTTATATAACCGTAACGTCACAGCTTTTTTAAAATGCGTGATCTTATTAATTGGATCATGGTATTTAATAATTAAGATGGCATATGATATTTCTCAAAACATTTTACGCAAATCCCAACGTTACATTTCGAGCACTCGGTTCTACCAACAGAAACGCACAAACCGGCAGACAACGTCTTCTTTTGCATGGACGAACGAAATGATTGAGCCCATCATATCTCTATGGCTCCTCTGCTGTTCCTTCCAAAGACCTTTTTCGAGGACCCTTTGATTTGGGGCCGAAACTCTAACCGAGGTATTGCAATTCGTTCATAATGTGCTATATGAGTTCATCGCCAAAAAACTTTTAAAATTGCTCAAAAGGCTTCACCTTACAGTCTTCAAAATTTGGTGAAGGGAAGATGGGGATCAATCCGTCCGAGTTATCTTCTTCCCACAATGTGATTCCTTACGTAACAGTGGCGGTGGCACTGAAGACGGCGTAGGTTTCACTTTTCGTAAGCCACTGACATACGATTCAGGTTGTTATGAGGACGGTTCTATTAACATTTCGCCCAGTTCCTCTAACAAATAAGTTTGCAATTCTGAGTAAAGTTTTATAATATGTCGATCAACACAGAATCAACAACTTCCAAGTCATCCTCCTCATCATCATTATCAATCGTTAAAACCATTTTACCACTGCTCATCACTAACTCACAAGGTGCTTTCAATTGACTAACCCATACATATACATATGCTCTGGCTTGCCTACGTCGTCTTCATCACCATCATCTTCTCCACTGATTGCACCATTTTCTTTGTCCGGAGGTTAGATATATAGAGCAGCGGGCGAATCTTCTTCATCGCTATCACAGAAGTCATTTAGATAGTCAATGAACTCTTGTGTGTTTAAACGTCTGAAAATTTGGAAAGACTTCACCACGAATTATTAAGTTTTCAATTCATTTCAACGAAAATTACGTTACATAAAAAGAGCTTTTTATCTAGCCCAGCTTGACCATATGTCACACCAGGAAAAAATACCGTTAATGGTCAACAAGAACATTTTATTTTTTTACAAAATATAATTTTCATATATTTTCACTTTATTATTATTATTCAAATAAAAACTTAACTTCTTTTAAAAACAACACACTTCAAAAAATATAACGGTACTTACATTTTGTGTCTATCAAAATTCGCATTTTTGCCATCTTTTTTTCTTTCAACTTTTTCACACCTGCTCTCTTCGAAACAAACGCACTTTATGAAAAATTTAAACGCAGCTCGCTTAGCGCATGTGCAGTTAAACAGGGACGGAAAATAAAAGTTATTTTTTTCGATTTCATAAATGTCCGGGGTTAGACATTGTTCCTGAAGAAATTTATTCAGTTTTTTGTCATCCCAGAACTTCCAGGATCAAAATCCTGGCCGCAATTAATTTTCATGGCTTTTTTAAAAAAGTACGATAATAACATAAAAATCCGCACTTTTATTTTTTCTCGCCAGCAATAAAAGTTATCTTTGTCCTTTTATTTTTTAAGGACAGAATAAAAGAAAGCGCCCTCTGGCGGACGTCAAAAGGAAAAAAAAATATACCGGAAAGTGATTCCTCGACCCCAAAAACCCCCAGATGCACATAGAGAATGATTTTTGCTAGTTTTCAACACAGCTTTTGAACAAGTGAATCACTTTTTGAAGAAAAAAAAATTGATCGAAATAACTGCTAGCTCAAATAAAACACTTAGATTCTGCTTAATACATAGTACGCTTTATTCACTACTAAAAACCGTAGTACAATATCGCGTGTTAAATCACTGTTCAGTACTTCACTGTACAACACTTAAAAATGAACTGCTTGATGTGCGTCGCTAGTGTTGGGAGATGAGCGATTCTTGAGAATATTCGCCACAATAGTTTTAATGCGTTTTTCTCCCAGTGAAATTCTTTTTTTGCGTCCATCTGTGTACATGAGTATATAAATCAACACTTTACTTGTCACAAAACAATAATTAGAACTATATATTTGCTTCATCTGTGCAAATTGTGTGAATGGGTCGAAAATTACTTTTTTAATCCGAATTTCGAAGTAAAAAGTTTTTGTTTGACATCAAGAACACATAAATGTATCTAGGGCGTTCATCTAACTGAGCTGATAAATGTATAAACCTACACATTTCGTAAACTTATAAGGTTTGATGAATCCCCTTATTAACTGCGCACTTGCAATTTTTTCGCGATATCAAAGAAGAAGAAGAAAAAGAAAAAGCAATCCCAACAAACATCGAGCACCAAAATCTCAAACGTTTGAGAAAACATATATTCTCAACTTTTTCTCAAATGTTGTTTATATAACGGGATTATTTGTTGAACTATATTAATTAAAAAAGTATTAAGTAAAACTTAACTGCATAAATGGAAACTCGCTTTTTATTAAAATGGGTATTTGTTTTGCATGATTGACATCTCTGAATAAATATTTCAATGAGAGCATGTGGATTCCATTTCGATCCACTCCGCTAAGTTTGAGAAACGTTTGAAAATTCTGCCGTTCTCAATTTGAAAATAAGGGAAAATCACATATTAAAAATGAGCCTTTTAGGTTGAGAATGCTATCAACGGTTATTTCGCCTCAAATTGAAAACGAACGTTTGAGATTTGAGAAGATGATTGGTTCTCAAATGCATCTCAAATTGAGATTAGCTGAAAATGTTTGTTGGGAACCCTTGACAGATGGCTTTGAGTGTATATGTAAAAACCAAAAATTTTGCTTGTATGTATTAGTGAATATTTATATTATAAATAAATATAAATTTTATAACCATGGTTAGTCCCGTCTAGTAGGGAAGTTATAAGATTTCTATACACTCGACTTACTACAAGTCTATAATATTTTTTCATTTCTATCATATATTGAGCTGTTTATTCTTGACAACATATTTTTGGATATGGAAAACGTTTTGCAACAGAAGCTGTTAGCCCTCATATAGGATTTTATTTTAACTATTGAACCCATCCTATTTCGAATCTTTTTTTCTTGAGGCAAAGATATTAATATGAAAACTAGTTTACTTATCCCGATCCCGGAGACGGGTTGTGCGCTGGGTTTAGGACCCGCCACGTAAAAACTACTTCCAAAGAAATCCACAACAAAGCCTGGGATGGGAACTCTCTTTATTGTTGACGACCCGGCATATCGAACTAACGACAATGAGAAGGATATTAGGGCATTTACCTGGAATGTCCGGATCCTTTCCAGGAAAGATACCGCTGCCGACTGGATGATGTCCTCGTTAACGCAAAGGCTGACATCACCCCTCCACAGGAAATGCGATGGACGGGGCAAGGCAAGACGACCACCGGACCTTATGACGTCTACCATACTGGCCAGACATGCGGCAAAGCGCGTGGTGTAGGATTCGTGGTGGGACAGAAACTGCGCGGCGAAGTACTAGCGTTTACACCCGTGAACGAACGTCTAGCTGCGATACGCATCAAGGCGAGGTTCTTCAACATAGCATTTATCTGTGCCTACGCGCCGACTGAGGAGACCGACGATGGTGGGAAGAACTCCTTTTATGATCAACTTGAACAGACATATGATCGCTGCCCCCAACACGATATAAAAATCGTGTTAGGTGACTTTAATGTCAAGGTGGGCAAGGAAGGAGTCTTTGGTCCTACAGTTGGAAAATTTAGTCTCCACAATATAACATCTCCAAACGGCACTAGGTTGATTGACTTCGCTGCTGCTTGCAATATGGTCATCAGTAGTACCAGGTTCCAGCATAAACGAATACACCAAACCTCCTGGCTGTCCCCTGATCAAAGAACAAGAAACCAGATTGACCATTTCATGATCGACGGTAGACACAGCTCCACGGTTCTGGACGTGCGCACCCTACGTGGTCCCCATATCGACTCGGATCATTATCTTGTTGCATCCAAGATACGCACACGCCTCTGTGCAGAGTAGAGCTGGAAAACTATCGATATTGCCGCTTTGCAATATTTTCGATACTTTCAAAACTTACTATCGATACTATCGACAAAATTTAAGTGAGTCGAAGAATTTTATAATTTTCAAAATTTTAGTTCTACATACATAAAAATTTTAAGAACACAAAACTTGTTCATAGTCAAAATTAAGTAGGTACTTAAAGCTCGCGGTGGCTTTTAGACACAATTTCCCACGGTCTATCTGTCAAAAAAGCTGCCTCTAACTTTAGGTACCTATTTTATTTCGACTATGATTACGCCCCTTTGAATTCAATAAGGTTTTGGATCAGCTGATATACATATGAGGACTGAACAAACAAAACGCCTTATTTCCACATTCAAAAATTATTCAGAAACCGAAAAAAACTTTGACAGATTCAAATAGCCACAATTTAAAGTTTTAATTTGGCATTACTAAAATAAAGCAGCTACGTCAACTGTCATAATTCTTTTTTTTTTAATTTTTTTTTGTGTAGTTGTAGTTTCTCAACTGTATAATTTGGAAATGTCCCCTTTTGTTTGAAACAGGCAATTTTATACGGGATCCCATGGGGTTTTTTGCGTTAAAATAACTGGGCGAGGCTTATATCGAGCCGTAGATATTTATAGACCGAAGAATGTAGCACTGCCTCGGATAAAAAGGACGCTGTCTACAGGTAGACGTTGCGAACGGGCGCAACCCGCAGTGTATGGTAACGATATCGTGAGACGAAGAAGGAAGAGCGCCGCCTTTTGAGTGAGTTTCACTCCGCGTGAGTGTGAGGAGCTTGAGATGCTGGCTGACAGTAATATTGCCCGAACTTTCTATGAAAAGATCCGGCGGATGACGGAAGGTTTTAAGATCGGGGCAAGTTCCTGTATGTAAAATAATGGCGACCTGGTAACCGACGTACCGTGTGTACTTAAATTATGGAGGGAGCACTTCCCCTCCCTGCTAAATTGCAAGGGAGACGTCGAACCAGATACCCCAATCCCTGACGATGGAAAAGTCTTCCCAGTGCTCTGCCCAATCCACAAGAAAGGCGATCCCGCTAACCCCAGGAACTACCTCGGAATCAATCTTCTTAATATCGCATATGAGGTTCTTTCTAGCGTATTGTGTGAAAAAATGAAGCCCATCGTAGACAAACTGATTGGACCTTATCCGTGTGGCTTTAGACCTGGTAAGTGTACCATCGACGGTACGCAAAATCCTGCAGAAGACCCACGATAAAAGAATCGACACAAACCATGTCTTTGGAGAAGTGCCACGGTAGTGTTTATTTCTAAGGCGGGGAAGGCGTCCTATTACGAGCCCAAGGACTACAAGCCCTTTGTACTCAAAACCTACGAGACTATAATAAATGACTACCTCTCCACTACTATTGATAGCAACATTATCTCTAGCTATCAGCATGCATACACCAAAGGGAAATCTACAGAAACTGCGCTTCACAGCCTAGTTTCCGTTATTGAAAAATCGCTGTATGAAAAGGTTACTGTCTCGTGGCCTTCTGAGATATTGAAGGAGCATTCAACCATAAGCCCTGATGCTATAAACACCTCTTTAACAAATCTGGGCATAAGCAGGTCTCTTATTGGAGTTATTGATCAACTGCTAAGGGGTAGACGAATAGTTTCATCACTGGGCTCGGTTGATTTATCACGCTATGCCACAAGGGAAACTCCTCAAGGTGGTGTTCTCTCCCCGCTTCTATGGAACCTCACTGTTTACTCGCGATACACAAGCTGGGGGCGTGAAGGTAGTGGCATATGCAGACGAATTAGCTATTGTATATAGGGGCAAATTCCCACAAACCCTGTGCGACTTCATGCAAGTAGCACAGCGAGAGGTTTATCATGGTGCTCGCACTGTGAGCATCAACCCGGGAAAAGTACAACTGGTCCTTTTCACCAACCGCAGTAAGATACCACCAAAACGGAATGGCGTGCGCCTGAACTTGGCTGACAAATACAAGTTCCTAGGAAACTAACCTGGAAGGAGAATGTTCTTCAGCGCCAGAAGAAAGCGTCTACACGTGCAAAAGAGCCATTGGAAAAAAATGGGAGCTCAGCCCCAAAATATGCAAATAGCACCTGTTGTTTCCATCTCAGTCGAGGTCTCCCCTTCCTCTGCTGCCGAATTCGGGTGTCGATAGGAAAACTTTCTGTGCTGGTGCTTCTTTGACCATTCGCATAACATGACCCAGCCAGCGGAGCCTTTGGGCTTTAATCCGCGGAACTATGGTCTGGTCTGCGTAAATCTCGTACAGCTCATCGTTAAATTTTCTTCGATACTCTCCGTTGGCATCACGGGAAGGACCATAAATCTTCCGGAGAACTTTTCTCTAAAATACTTTAAGGGCCATCTCATATTCTCTTGACACTGTCCATGATTCCGAGCCGTACATCAGGACTGGTATGATGAGAGACTTATATAGCGTGATCTTAGTATGTCGAGAGAGGACTTTACTTCTCAATTGCCTACTTGGTCCAAAGTAGCACTTGTTAGCAAGAGTGATTCTCCGTTGGATTTCTAGACTGATATTATTTTCGGTGTTAATGCTGGTTCCCAAATAGACGAAGTCTCTCACCGTTTCAAACTTGTAGCTATCAACGGTGTCTTGGCTGCCAAGCGCAGGTGCGCCGATTCTTTCTTTGATGACAGCAGATACTTCGTCTTGTCCTCGTTCACCGCAAGACCCACTTTTTTCGCTTCCTTATCCAACCCAGAGAAAGCAGCGCTTACGGCGCGGCTGTTAAGGCCAATGATATCAATATCATCGGCATACGCCAGCAACTGCACGCTCTTGTAAAAGATTGTGCCATTGCGGTTTAGCTCTGCTGCTCGAATTATCTTCTCTAGCATCAGGTTAAAGAAATCGCACGAAAGGGAGTCGCCCTGTCTGAAGCCTCGTTTGGTTTCAAATGGCTCAGAGAGGTCCTTCTCGATTCTGACGACGCTTTTGGTTTTGCTCAACTTCATTTGGCAAAGCCGTATAAGCTTTGCAGGGAAATCAAATTCAGACATGGCGGCATACAGGCAACTCCTTATTGCGCTGTCAAAAGCGGCTTTGAAATCGACAAAGAGATGGTGTGTGTCGATTCTTTTATCATGGGTCTTCTCCAGGATTTGGCGTATCGTGAAAATCTGGTCGATGGTAGACTTACCAGGTCTAAAGTCACACTGATAAGGTCCAATCAGTTTGTCTACGATGGGCTTCAGTCTTTCACACAATACGCTAGAAAGAACCTTATATGCGATATTAAGAAGACTGATTCCACGGTAGTTGGTGGGGTTAGCGGGATCGACTTTTTTGTGGATTGGTCAGAGCACACTTAAATTCCAATCTGGAGGCATGCACTCATCTGACCATATTCTGCATAAGAGCTGATGCATGCTTTTTACCAGCTCTTCGCCCCGTTGTTTGAACTGCTCGGCGGGTAGTCCGTCTTTCCCAGGCGATTTGTTGTTTTTGAGCCGGGATATAGCTATCCCTACTTCATCATAGTCAGGTGGTGGGACGACTTTTCCATCGTCAGGGATTGGGGTATCGGGTTCGACGTCTCCCTCGCAATTTAGCAGTGAGGAGAAGTGCTCCCTCCATTACATTCTGTACGTCGGTGACCACGTCGCCGTTATTGTCCTTACAGGAACTTGCCCCGGTCTTTAAACCATCCGTCATCCGCCGGATCTTTTCATAGAATTTTCGGGCATCGTTCCTGTCAGCCAGCATATCAAGCTCCTCACACTCACGCCTTTCGGCCTCACGTTTCTTTTTTCTGAAAAGGCGTCTCTCTTCCTTCTTCGCCTCACGATAGCGTTGCCATACACTGCGGGTTGAGCCCGTTCGCAACGTCTCCCTGTATGCAGCGTCCTTTTTGTCCGAGGCTGTGGTGCATTCCTCATCGTACCAGTTGTATTTGCGGGCTCGCTGAAACCCTATAGTGGCCTCAGCGGCGTTACGTAATGAGTGAGCGGTTACATCGTTAGGTCGAAGATTGCTGTCCGACAGCAGGTGTGAGAGTCGAGTGGAGAAATTATCAACTGTCTGTGTCACGCGCAGCTTCTCGACGTCAAACTTTCCTTCCGTTACTGTGCGTACTTTCTTCGCTGCACAGAGGCGTGTGACTATCTTGCCTGCAACAAGATAATGGTCCGAGTCGATATTGGGACCGTGACATGATCAATCTGGTTTCTTGTTCTTTGATCAGACGCCCGCTTGCAGCCGCACCTCATGGTGAACAGACGCTGCGCAAAAGTCCTCGGTGAGCCCTTAAACCAAGTATGTCAGAGTGGCCCCACCGGGGCTTTCTCTCTTTCTGCCGCGAGCCTAGATAGCTCACGTTGCCCAGAGTGTACGAACGAGGACGCAAGAGTCGGGATTGGGCATGGTCGCACCGCAACCACATTAGTAGATTAGTTTGCTTATATTTCCAAGGTATTTGTTCACACTAACGTCAGTAGATTCGTCAAGAATAAATGAAAACTTGCTATCGCCAACATCTGAGATTATGTTATGAGGGCATTTTCTTGATAGTGAATGCATATAAAAACAAAAAAAAAAACGAATGGCGGCGATATACCAACAGGTTATCATAACCTCTAACGAGATTTTTAGCCGAGCTTCTCTTTCCAACTTGTGCTGTGTTGCTTTTGAGTTTTTCCTACAAGTTGGCGGGACCTACAGTTTTTTGCCGACTCCGAACGGCACTTGCAAAGCAAATGAATTTTTTGCTGAGAAGCTTCTCATGGCAGAAATACACCCGGAGAGTTTGCCAAACTACTGCCGAGGGGCGACCGCGTTTAGAAAAATTGTTTTTCTAAATAATTTTTTATGTTAATTTTGCCGGGCATCGAACCGCCACGACTTGGTGTAGAATGCCGAACACTTAACCGCTACACCACGGCGGCCGTGAATGCATATGTAGGAATAAATCTCCAAAAATTAAAAAAAGCGCCACTTGCGCGAAAATTTATAAAAAAAAGCGCCATATTGGCGGGTGAATCGCTATATTTTCAAAAATCGCAATTATGGTCCGCTGCAGTGTTACAAAGCCATAGGCAATAAAGCCATATGGCCTTATAACTCAATGGAGTGTGAAATAAGACCATATATTTTTATTTACATGTAAGGAACGAAATAAAGCCATTATGGTATTATTTCACATTCAAATTTTTTTTGAAATAATTCATATTTTAAAAACAACCCTGGACTACACCATGCTAAGTCCTTCTGCGTATTTCACCCTTCTGCGTAGGCGGCCTTCGGCCGCACCTATTATAAATAACCCTGGGCTACGCCATGCCAAGTCCGGGTGGTTGTCTGAACCGTGGCAACGTGCACGGTACGAAACTAAGCGCATTCTCGCGCCACTTAAAGCCGGGCAGTTCAGTGGCGTGCCTTTCATATAATCCGAAAAGCCCGGCTTGCCTAGATAATCTCCTATGAGCTACAATAGTTTCAAAAATGTATCGTAACAATTTCTTAAGAGGATATCCGGTTTTTATTTCCCTGCCTGCCACCTACTACCTAATAGCTGTTAATAGCATAAAAACATACCTACAGCTTTTCCTGCCACCTGTCGGCTGATATCTCATTTACATAAAATTATTTCAGTGTGTGATGGCCATCTCTTACTTACTTACTTAAAACAGCCTTAACCCGCCTAGGCCATCTCGCTTTTACTTATTGGCTTTTACCGGGCTTTCAAAACCAGTACGAATCTGTATGCTGAAGCAATTGTTTTTTATTTGGAAATAATTTTATATGAAACTTTGAAGCCAGTTTCTGGCTGGTGTTACCATAAGCGATAAATGCCAAACTTACGATAAAACGAAAATGAAATTTGTTTATGTATGTATCTACAATTTTAACGTGCAAAGCGCTCTATTCAAAAATTATTGGCGCATATTTTAAAGTAGAAAAAAAGAATTCAATAATGTTAGGTGCTGTAATTGTTTTATTTGCTAGGCGCTGTAAAATATGTATAAAAATATTTTTAAGGTTTCTTAGCTTCTGCAATGTACCTAAATGGAAAATGGTGCGAATAAAACGTTTCCCTTGGATTGGAAAAGTTTAAAAAAATCTGCAAGCAATAACGTGCCTATTAGCGGAACCTAAAAGTTTAAGTTTTTGCCCGTCTGCAAAAGTCGATAAATATCCTGAACACTGTAGTTATCAGTGAAGGAGAATTCAAGGTTCAGATCTTTTGAATAAACCCCTCCTGCAACTCTGCCGTCTAACTTCGATGCATCGGCTTTCAGCCTATTGAGCGCTACAACAACAACGTCGTATTTTCTGTAACTGACAGTTCGCACCAGTGAAAGTGAAATGAAGAAACAGCTGATTTTTAAAGCACTGTGAACAAAACTTGTGTTTATACGATCCCTCAAACAGTCTGGAGATAAAAAGGACCGATTTGAAAATGAGTTCAAGCCAACGCGTGCGTATACCGTTATACGTTCACAGTGAAGCACCACCAGCCAGCAAGAAATGAACAGTATTCCAAGAAAAATATTGCAATGACTTTTTGTATTTTTTTTTGCGAATTTAAAATGGCAGCGGTAATGTCACCATTGGTATGGTGGTCAGACTTAACCAAAACACAGGTTCTGACTTTGCCCTTCTCGCTGGCTCAAATGAGCTTGAAACCCTTAGTCCCCAATCGGCAAATCCTCGAGCTCCAGTGCCTCCTTATTCATTGTGAAGACCACGTGTCTATCAAGCCCTACCGTATCCGCGACCAGATTGACACTCCAGTCCTGCGTCGGCAGGTACGGATTCGTTATCCGCAGCATCGTGAGAATTCTCTCAGGCTCTGCACGGATGGCAGGAATCCATGCCCTTGCCCTTGGCCGAGCCGCAATGTCCTTCCAGTCGACGACCTCGATTTTTGCACCTTCGTAGACTTCACCCAGTCTTCCATCTACTGTCTTGTACAGGGCAACAGCTCTTGCGTCGTCGCACGCGACTATTTTAATCTGTCCCTGGTGCCAACCCGCATCCGTGACCGCCGCCGTACTACCTGGAGACTCCAAATAAGCGTCAATAACAGCGTTTACGAGTGAGTTTCGGACGTGTCGCCACTTGTCCTTTGGGATGGCCAAAAAGTCGTTGTCTCGGTCAAGAATGCCTATAAGTATCCTGTCCTTGGTTACTTCAAAGCTTGGTTTGCCCACTCCGGGGGCGTTTTGATGCCGCTTGGGATGGGGTTTTAACTCCACGTCCGATCTCTGGCGTTTGAAAGAGTTTACCTTTACCCTTTTTGGCACATAACTGCTTGGGAATCCGGTATCAGAGATTGTGCTAACTCCACGGACTTCCTGGAACTTGGCGACAGCGTTTCCTGCAGAACTCCCTCATATTTCTTCAGTATCCTTGCGGCAAATCATTTTTTCAAGTACGCAGAGCGGTGGAAAGGTGTCTCTAGGGAGTCCGGACCCAAAGTTTCCATCGCGGTCGCTCCTTTAGCTGAAATCCTACTTACTGCTTCTCTTTCCTTTGGATCTCTGAGGCCAGGTCGTGCGACTATTGCCACAGGCGTTGAGAGACTGGTTTTCATACCAGCCGTTGATGGAAGTACAGTATGCGCCGTTGTTCGCTTAGCTGCGTAGGCAGCCGCATTGTTGCTGGCTCCCATCAAGTCACCATTACTTGATAGAGATTTATAGGTTGACCGACCCGTAGTTGCCATCGCTGTCAGTCCCCCGGTTGATTTTGAAGTGGAGGTTGTCCATCGTCGTTCTGTTTTCGCTTGCTCCAGCATAGCTCTCCCCTGCTGAGGAGTGAACAAAGTTCTCCGATGTAAAAATAAAAAATCAAGGCGAGAATTTGATGAAAGCATATTTTTTCAACTGATTTAAATTAGAGTTCGGTATTGTGTAAATCTCGGTGAAATAGAAACGTTTTCTAACTTATTTGCATAATTATAGATAGGATATCTGGCCAGATGAAATTGTTCGTTGATTTAGGGACTTTAAAAAGATTATGTGATGTGAAGATTATGATTGGGGCTTCCAATTGCTGTTAGTTATCGCTAAAAAGGAATGAATGGCGCGCTTTGATAGGCAACGGCCAAAGCCGCTTAGGCGGTTAAGCGCCAATAAATGATGATGATGGAAAAGATTATGTCGGTATTTTTCAGTATTATTTCACTATTTTCAGGATTGTATAAGGCTTCTTCAAGCATAATTTTTAGGATTGGGGGACGTTTGTTTTGGGTTCTCGCGATTTTTAAGGCGTTTATTCTGAGGTTATTTAACTGATTGTTTAAAGACAAAATATTCAAAAATATGCACTAACGAATTAATACCATTTTTATAGTAATTTCTTGATTCGAAAAATTGTTTATTCTTTAAGTTCCAATGACTTACCAAATATAGTATGCAAATGCATAGAAATACCGGCCCTACCAATCAGCAATGAACTAGTATGTATGCGCCACAAAATGTATAGTGAATGAACTAGAATTTTCGCTGAGTAGTTTGGCATTGAATGATTTAAAGGTAATCAACAACTAACTGGTATGCATATGCCAGGAAATGTTTAGCAATGAACTAGTATGTTTGCTGAGTGGTTCGGATTTTGACCGCAGGGTAGTGACAGAGATGTGGCATTGAATTTAATGAAACATACAAAAGTATTTCCAAAAGAATTAAAAGATATTATGCAATTTATAAATGAAAATAATTGGTGTAGAGGACTTGTTCCTTAATACATATCATTGTGAATAACTGATGCACAATGATACATATTTAGGTTAGGTTAGGTTCAAGTGGCTGCCGCAGAGGCACACCTAGGCCAGTATTAAAAGGCCCGTTGTGATACCACCAACACTAGGAAAGTCAGTTCCGGGACCCTGCCATATGGAAAATCCCGGTATTAACGGAATTCTCCACATAGCAGAATCCCGGGACTGACTTTCCTATACCGACACCGTTACTCCTCCTCGAACCATTTAGATGACTTGATGAAGGCCATCAGGTCCTTTATGTCCAGCTCCGTGACCTGGCGTAGGCTGACCAGGAAGGGAACTCCCAAAAAGCGCATTCTCGCGCCACTTAAAGCCGGGCAGTTGCAGATGAGGTGCTCCACCGTTTCCTCCTCATCATCATCCTTACAACTCCTACAGCATCGTCGGTAGTGCACACCAAGTCTTTCTTCGTGCCTACCAATGAGGCAGTGCCCAGTTAATACGCCTATTAATATGGAGATTTCTCTTCTCCTTAGGGCATAAATTTGTCTTGATCTTTTATGATCCCATTTCGGCCAGGTTTCTTTGGATATCCGGCATCCTGGAGATTGCAGCCATATTTCGTTGGCTTGGCGGAGTGTGTATTCCTTCAGCATAAGCTTGCATGTGGCAAACGGCATACCTACGCACTCCTTATCGCGAAGAACCTGCTTGGTCGTGCCCTGCCTCGCAAGTTCGTCTGCCCTACAATTTCCCTCAATGTCCCTATGCCCCGGAACCCATGTGAGGTTAACGCGATTCTGTTGGGCCATCTCTTGTAGAGATCGACGACAGCTGAGCGTCAGTTCAGAGTTGAACGAGTAAGAGCCAAGGGATGATGGCCGCCTGGCTGTCGCTGAATATAAAAATGTCCTGTCTGATAGTGTGTTGGCCTATCCAAGCCGCGGCGTCCATGATTGCTGATACTTCAGCCTGGAAGACACTGCAGTGATCAGGTAGGCTGAAGGAGAGCTCAAGGTTCAGATCCTTTGAATAAACTCCTCCCCCAACTCTGCCGTCTAACTTCGAGCCATCAGTATAAATAGAAGTGCCGCCATGAGTGACGGGACTCCGATCCGTGCTCTCCCATTCTTCCCTGCTGGGAATGTTGATTTTAAAACCGCTATCTCCGACTGTTGTGGTCGCACAGCGATCTGTGCTCAGCGGAAGAAAGCTATAGGATCCCAAAATACAGGCGTGTCCAGTAGCGCTTGCGCCCCAGCCGGACGTTTCCCTTAGACGCAGAGCCGATGCTGCTGCTACTCGGTGCCCTTCCAGATCGAGTGGCAAAATGCCAAGAATGGCCTGGAGTGCTTCATTGGGCGTTGTTCTTAACGCACCGCTTATACAGATCATGCAAGATCTGTGTACTTTACCTAGCAGATTAAGGTTTGTTGCCTTGCTCAGCGCAGGCCACCATACCACAACTCCATAGAGCATGATTGGTCGAATTATTACAGTGTAGATCCATTTGCATATTTTGGGGCTAAGCCCCCATTTCTTTCCAATGGCTCTTTTGCACGTGTAGAGTGCAATACACGCTTTCTTCTGGCGCTGAAGAACATTCTCCTTCCAGGCTAGTTTCCTATCCAGAACTGTGCCCAAGAACTTGGCTTTGTCAGCCAAGTTCAGGTGCACGTTATTCAGTTTTGGTAGTATTAGCGGTGGTATCTTATAGCGGTTGGTGAAAAGGACCAGTTCCACTTTTCCCGGGTTGATGCTCAGTCCGCAGCGCGAGCACCATGAGGAAACCTCTCTCAGTGCTACTTGCATCAAGTCGCACAGGGTTTGTGGGAATTTGCCCCTGTATGCTATAGATAAGTCATCTGCATATGCCACTACCTTCCCGCCCCCCCAGCTTGTGTCTCGCAGCATCGAGTTGACAGTGAGGTTCCATAGAAGCGGGGAGAGAACATCACCTTGTGACATAGCGTGATAAGTCAACCGAGCCCAGTGATGAAACTATTCGTCTACCCCTTAGCAGTTGATCAATAAGTCCAATAAGAGACCTGCTAATGCCCAGACTTGTTAAAGCGGTGTTTATATCATCATGGCTTATGTTGTTGAAGGCTCCTTCAATATCTAAAAAGGCCACAAGACAGTACTCCTTTTCATACAGCGATTTTTCAATAACAGAAACTAGGCTGTGAAGCGCAGTTTCTGTAGATTTCCCTTTGGTGTATGCATGCTGATCCCTCGTGAAGGGTTGACACCTTGCCGCGGTACGAGGGCTTAAGTCGATAGCCACAGGGCTGCGCTGCCCTTGTGATCATAGTGCCGCCGGTACTACATCACAAGAGAAGCCAAGCCTCTCTGGCGCGACGACTAAGATCTTCCCCCTCCCAATCCAGGGTGTTATGCGACCACGTGCCCATTCGACGTTTGCAGCCGGGAGGCAAATCGTGGCTGTAATCGAATGGAGCCTCTCTGATACTGGGCCGCCTCGGAGAGTAACTATGGCCTTACCGCGGCATGGGGCTCTGCCGCGGCGGACGACACATTCCCCATACTCTTCCTTTGACCCTAAACTGGCATTGCCCGGCAAGGGGTCGTACGAACAAGATGAAAAAAAGTAATAAAAACCTTAAAATAATGATACAACCATGTATACTGCCCAGCAGAGGAGGAAAATGCTGGAGCAAGCGAGAACGCAACGTCGGAGGACAAACTCCATTTCTTCATCAGCCGAGAGATCGACAGCGATGGCAACTACGAGTCGATCAGCTCTGGATAATAAGGGGGCAATCCCCAAAGTAAGTACCGGTACAAACACGGTGAAGCCAACAACGGCTGATGCTAGAGCCCTAGTAAGTGCCGGTACCGAAACCAAGTCTTTAACGTCTGTGGCAGTGGTCTCACGACCTGGCCCCAGAGATCCAAATAAGGGAACGACCGCGATGGCAACTACGGGTCGAAATTTACCCCAAAAGACATCTCTCAGTCGCTCTGAGTACTTGGACAAAAGAGCGGCCGCGAGGATACTGAAGAAATACGAGGGTATTTCACAAGAGACGCTATCGCCGAATGCTAGGAAGACGGTGGAGATGGCTGAAGCTATCTTACCGAACTTCCAAAGCGATTACGCGCCAAAGAAGGTTAATATAAATCTCTTCAAACGCCAGAGATCGGACGTGGATTTAAAACCTCACCCGAAGCGGCAGCAACACGCCCCGTAATGGGTAAACTCAGCTTTGCTGAAGTGACTAAGGATAGGATCCTCATAGGCGTCATTGACCGAGGTAATGAAAACTGGGCCATCCCTAGGGACCAGTGGCGGTTCGTCCGGAACGCTATCGGTAATGCCCTTCTCGACATTATGGATGAGTCTCCGGGTGCCACTCCGATGGGTTCTGATGCGGGATGGCACCAGGGCCGAATCAAGGTATTCGTTTGCGAGGATGCAAAAACTGTTGCACTGTACAAGGCAGCAGCTGCAAGACTAGGTGAGATCTACCAAGGGGCAAGAATCGAGGTTGTCGACTGGAAGGACATCCCGGCTCGGCCAAGGGCAAGAGCGTGGATTCCTGCTATCCCTGCTGAACCTGAGAGAATTCTCAGGATGCTGAGGATCATGAACCCGTCTCTCCCGACGCAGGACTGGGGTGTAAATCTGGTCGAGGACGCGGTAGGGCCTGATAGGCAAGTGGTCTTCACCTTGAATAAGGAGGCACTCGAGCCCCTTAAACGGTGCAATGGACGACGGCATGGGTCAGATCGTGATCCACGTATACCGCGGCGATGCACAGCGCGCTGCTATTTCGGCTGCACCGGAGGACTCGGACATCGCAGTGCCGGAAGGGGAATCGGAGATGTCCGACTCGGAAAGTATGGTATCTGCCACGTCAAATGGCGAAGGAGCAGTGAACAGCTCGGAGATGGGAGACAGCCTGCTGGACGGGGAGGACCTCAACGTCACAGTGATAACAGCTAGTCCTGAGCGCACCACAGTTGACACTGCCACAGTTAGTAGGATCTCTGCCACGCCAAACCGTGGTCTGAAGAAATCGTCGTTGAAAGATAAGCCTCCAGACGAGGTGGAACTCGACGATACGGCGGTGGCAGGGAAGTCTGAGCACTCTCATGTTGGTGGTGATTCAGATAAACCTGCACAAATCTAAAGCAGCCTCGGCTGCTTTAATCAGTCGTCTCTCTAAAGGCGACGTAGATGTGGTCCTCATCCAAGAACCCTGGGTCAACAGCTCAAGGATTTGCGGTTTGGGGACTAAGGGTTATAAGCTTATTCGAGCCAGCGAGGGGGGAGGGGTTAGAGCCTGTATTTTAGTTAAGTCTGAGCTGAATGCATTTCTCTTGCCCAACTATACCAATGGTGACGTTACAGCTGCCAGTTTAACAGTCGACAGTACCAGTCTGACGATGGCGTCGGTCTATATGCACTACGACGCCGAAGAACCTCCGCCACAGAGGGAGGTAAAAGACCTGGTGGCAAATTTTTCCATGGGTCATCTTATTATCGGAACTGACGCCAATGCTCATCACGTCCAGTGGGGAAGCTCCGATATCAATGCTAGAGGAGAGTCGTTGTTTGACTATTTGTTAACAACTAACCTGGTAGTTTGCAACGTGGGTAACGAACCTACGTTTATTACTAAACCCCGTAGGGAGGTAATAGATCTCACTATTTGCAGCGAAGGCGCTTATGAGTGGGTCAGAAAATGGCGCGTTCTCGATGAGCACTCATTCTCCGACCACCGGTACGTAGAAATAGTTCTAGACTTTTCTGTTGAGCAGCCGGTTATGAAACGCAACCCACGTAACACTAACTGGCAGCTACACAATGAAATACTATCTAGGGACTTACCAGCACTGCCCCCACAAGTCCCCTCATCAGTAGGGGAGTTGGAGGATCTGGTAAAGACCTTTACAACGGCGCTCTCGAATGCCTTAGAGCAGGCTTGCCCAGTGCCAAAACCACGCGGTAAACATAGGCCGCATTGGTGGTCCTACGACCTGGACTCGCTCCGAAAATCATGTAGGACACAATTTAATAAGGCCAAGAGTCTTGGCACGGATACTCAATGGCTCGAATATAAAGTTAAACTCAGGGCCTACAAAAAAGCTCTGAGGCAGGCGAAGAGAGTATCGTGGAGAAATTTCTGCACTGGGGTCGAAAATGTCGACGATACAGCGAGACTTAGACGAGTGCTCTCAAAAACTCAAACAGCCACAAGCTATTTGCGCAAACCTGACGGATCCTGGACCAGCACGTAGAGGGAAACCCTAGAGCTGCTCTTGAATACGCACTTCCCAGGGAACTTGCATGAGGAACCCGTAGCACCTACAACAAACCTGGCTGTATACATACCCATCACGGAGGAAAAGGTTAGGTGGGCGGTTAAAAGCTTCGAACCGTTCAAGGCTGCCGGGCCAGACGGGATTATTCCCGCACAACTCATAAACACGCTGGAGACATCAGCCAAATGGCTGGTATTTCTCTATACAGCCTGCCTGGCTCTTAGCTACATTCCGTGCTCCTGGAGAAGTGCCACGGTAGTGTTTATTCCTAAGGCGGGGAAGGCGTCTCATTACGAGCAGAAGGACTACAGGCCGATCAGTCTCTCATCCTTTGTGCTCAAAACCTTCGAGAGGATAATAAATGACTACCTCTCCTCTACTATTGATAGCAACCTGATCTGTAGCTATCAGCATGCATACACCAAACGGAAATCTACAGAAACTGCGCTTCACAGCCTAGTTTCTGTTATTGAAAAATCGCTGTATGAGAAGGAGTACTGTCTTGCGGCCTTTTTAGATATTGAAGGAGCCTTCAACAACATAAGCCCTGATGCTATAAACACCGCTTTAACAAGTCTGGGCATAAGCAGGTCTCTTATTGGACTTATTGATCAACTGCTAAGGGGTAGACGAATAGTTTCATCACTGGGCTCGGTTGACTCATCACGCTATGTCACAAGGGGAACGCCTCAGGGTGGTGTTCTCTCCCCGCTTCTATGGAACCTCACTGTCAACTCGATGCTGCGAGACACAAGCTGGGGGGGCGGGAAGGTAGTGGCATATGCAGACGACTTAGCTATACTATATAGGGGCAAATTCCCACAAACCCTGTGCGACTTGATGCAAGTAGCACTGCGAGAGGTTTCCTCATGGTGCTCGCGCTGCGGACTGAGCATCAACCCGGGAAAAGTAGAACTGGTTCTTTTCACCAACCGCTATAAGATACCACCGCTAACACTACCAAAACTGAATGACGTGCACCTGAACCTGGCTGACAAAGCCAAGTTCTTAGGCACAGTTCTGGATAGGAAACTAACCTGGAAGGAGAATGTTCTTCAGCGCCAGAAGAAAGCGTGTATTGCACTCTACACGTGCAAAAGAGCCATTGGAAAGAAATGGGGGCTTAGCCCCAAAATATGCAAATGGATCTACACTGTAATCATTCGACCAATCATGCTCTATGGAGTTGTGGTATGGTGGCCTGCGCTGAGCAAGGCAACAAACCTTAATCTGCTAGGTAAAGTACACAGATCTTGCATGATCTGTATAAGCGGTGCGTTAAGAACAACGCCCAATGAAG
Source organism: Campiglossa producta (assembly GCA_964058755.1). Taxonomy (NCBI): domain Eukaryota; kingdom Metazoa; phylum Arthropoda; class Insecta; order Diptera; family Tephritidae; genus Campiglossa; species Campiglossa producta. Next base: position 31,579,510 of record CAXKVI010000003.1, on the reverse strand, counting down.
CACTCCAGGCCATTCTTGGCATTTTGCCACTCGATCTGGAAGGGCACCGAGTAGCAGCAGCATCGGCTCTGCGTCTAAGGGAAACATCCGGCTGGGGCGCAAGCACTACTGGACACGCCTGTATTTTGGGATCCTATAGCTTTCTTCCGCTGAGCACAGATCGCTGTGCGACCACAACAGTCGGAAATAGCGGTTTTAAAATCAACATTCCCAGCAGGGAAGAATGGGAGAGCACGGATCGGAGTCCCGTCACTCATGGCGGCACTTCCATTTATACTGATGGCTCGAAGTTAGACGGCAGAGTTGGAGGAGGGGTTTATTCAAAGGATCTGAACCTTGAGCTCTCCTTCAGACTACCTGATCACTGCAGTGTCTTCCAGGCTGAAGTTTCAGCAATCATGGACGCCGCGGCTTGGATAGGCCAACACACTATCGGACACGACATTTTTATATTCAGCGACAGCCAGGCGGCCATCAAATCCCTTGGCTCTTATTCGTTCAACTCTGAACTGACGCTCAGCTGTCGTCGATCTCTACAAGAGATGGCCCAACAGAATCGTGTGAACCTCACATGGGTCCCGGGGCATAGGGACATTGAGGGAAATTGTAGGGCAGACGAACTTGCGAGGCAGGGCACGACCAAGCAGGTTCTTCGGGATAAAGAGCGCTTAGGTATGCCGTTTGCCACATGCAAGCTTATGCTGAAGGAGTACACACTCCGCCAAGCCAACGAAAGATGGCTGCAATCTCCAGGATGCCGGATATCCAAAGAAACCTGGCCGAAATGGGATCATAAAAGATCAAGACAAATTTATGCCCTAAGGAGAAGAGAAATCTCCATATTAATAGGCGTATTGACTGGGCACTGCCTCATTGGTAGGCACGCAGAAAGACTTGGTGTGCCCTACCGACGATGCTGTAGGAGTTGTAAGGATGATGAGGAGGAGGAAACGGTGGAGCACCTCATCTGCAACTGCCCGGCTTTAAGTGGCGCGAGAATGCGCTTTTTGGGAGTTCCCTTCCTGGTTAGCCTACGCCAGGTCACGGAGCTGGACATAAAGGACCTGATGGCCTTCATCAAGTCATCTAAATGGTTCGAGGAGGAGTAACGGTGTCGGTATAGGAACGTCAGTCCCGGGATTCTGCTATGTGGAGAATTCCGTTAATACCGGGATTTTCCATATGGCAGGGTCCCGGAACTGACTTTCCTAGTTTTGGTGGTATCACAACGGGCCTTTTAATACTGGCCTAGGTGTGCCTCTACGGTAGCCACTTGAACCTAACCTAACATATGCATGCTGATAGCTACAGATCAGGTTGCTATCAATAGTAGAGGAGAGGTAGTCATTTATTATCCTCTCGAAGGTCTTGAGCACAAAGGATGAGAGACTGATCGGCCTATAGTCCTTGGGCTCGTAATGAGACGCCTTCCCCGCCTTAGGAATAAACACTACCGTGGCACTTCTCCAGGAGCACCGAATGTAGCTAAGAGCCAGGCAGGCTGTATAGAGAAATACCAGCCATTTGGTTGATGTCTCCAGCGTGTTTATGAGTTGTGCGGGAATAATCCCGTCTGGCCCGGCAGCCTTGAACGGTTCGAGCTTTTAACCGCCCGCCTAACCTTTTCCTCCGTGATGGGTATGTGTACAGCCAGGTTTGTTGTAGGTGCTAGGGGTTCCTCATGCAAGTTCCCTGGGTAGTGCGTATTCAAGAGCAGCTCTAGGGTTTCCCTGCCCGTGCTGGTCCAGGATCCGTCAGGTTTGCGCAAATAGCTTGTGGCTGTTTGAGTTTTTGAGAGCACTCGTCTAAGTGTCGCTGTATCGTCGACATTTTCGACCCCAGTGCAGAAATTTCTCCACGATACTCTCTTCGCCTTCCTCAGAGCTTTTTTGTAGGCCCTGAGTTTAACTTTATATTCGAGCCATTGATTCTCCGTGCCAAGGCTCTTGGCCTTATTGAATTGTGTCCTACATGATTTACGGAGAGAGTCCAGGTCGTAGGGCCACCAATGCGGCCTATGTTTACCGCGTGGCTTTGGCACTGGGCAAGCCTGCTCTAGGGCATTCGAGAGCGCCGTTGTAAAGGTCTTTACCAGATCCTCCAACTCCCCTACTGATGAGGGGACTTGTGGGGGCAGTGCTGGCAAGTCCCTAGATAGTATTTCATTGTGTAGCTGCCAGTTAGTGTTACGTGCCCTTGGCCGAGCCGGGATGTCCTTCCAGTCGACAACCTCGATTCTTGCCCCTTGGTAGATCTCACCCAGTCTTGCAGCTGCTGCCTTGTACAGTGCAACAGTTTTTGTATCCTCGCAAGCGAATACCTTGATTCGGCCCTGGTGCCATCCCGCATCAGAACCCATCGGCGTGGCACCCGGAGACTCATCCATAATGTCGAGAAGGGCATTACCGATAGCGTTCCGGACGTACCGCCACTGGTCCCTAGGGATGGCCCAGCTTTCGTTACCTCGGTCAATGACGGCTATGAGGATCCTATCCTTAGTTACTTCAGCAAAGCTGAGTTTACCCACTACAGGGGCGTATTGCTGCCGCTTCGGGTGAGGTTTTAAATCCACGTCCGATCGCTGGCGTTTGAAGGGATTTCCATTAACCTTCTTTGGCGCGTAATCGCTTTGGAAGTTCGGTAAGATAGCTTCAGCCATCTCCACCGTCTTTCTAGCATTCGGCGATAGCGTCTCTTGTGAAATACCCTCGTATTTCTTCAGGATCCTCGCGGCCGCTCTTTTGTCCAAGTACTCAGAGCGACTGGGAGATGTCTTTTGGGGTAAATTTCGACCCGTAGTTGCCATCGCGGTCGTTCCCTTATTTGGATCTCTGGGGCCAGGTCGTGAGACCACTGCCACAGACGTTAAAGACTTAGTTTTGGTGCCGGCACTTACTAGGACTTTAACATCAGCCATTGTTAGCTTCACTGTGTTTGTACCGGTACTTACTTTGGGGATTGCCCCCTTGTTATCCAGAGCTAATCGACCCGTAGTTGCCATCGCTGTCGATCTCTCGGCTGATAAGGAAATGGAGTTTGTCCTCCGACGTTTCGTTCTCGCTTGCTCCAGCATTTTCCTCCTCTGCTGTGCAGTATACATAGTTGTATCTTTAGTTTTAGGGTTTTTGTTATTATTTATCATCTTGTTCGTACGACCCCTCGCCGGGCAAGGCCAGTTTAGGGTCAAGGGAAGAGTAGGGGGAATGTGTCGTCCGCCGCGGCAGAGCCCCATACCGCGGTAAGGCCATAGTTACTCTCCGAGGCGGCCGGTATCAGAGAGGCTCCGTTCGATTACAGCCACGATTTGCCTCCCGTCTGCAAACGTCCAATGGGCACGTGGTCGCATAACACCCTGGATTGGGAGGGGGAAGATCTTAGTCGTCGCGCCAGAGAGGCTTGGCTTCTCTCGTGATGTAGTACCGGTGGCGCTATGATCACAAGGGCAACATAGCCCTGTGGCTATCGACTTAAGCCCTCGTACCGCGGCAAGGTGTCCACCCTTCACGAGGGATCCATATTTAAGTTTTATACAATTTTAAAGTAATCTTGGCTTGCGTCTTTGACGCTTAACCGCCTAGGCGATTTTGGCCGTTTCATATCAAAGCACGCAGTCATTCCTTTTCAGCGATAACTGACGCCAATTGGAAACCCCAAGGGAGTTCAAGTCATCCTTCACTTGTTGTTTCCATTTCATTCGAGGCCTCCCCTTCCTCTTCTCCCGAATTCAGGTTTCGATAGGAAAACCTTCTGTGCTGGATAACATGACCCAGCCAGCGTACAGCTCTTGTTGTTGTTGTTGTTGTTAACAATGCATTGCCCTGTCTAGAGTGTATGATCATTCCGAAGATCTTCATCAAGCTCTTCTAAGGGGAGTCCAAGGAAACGTGCAGTTTCAACAGGGTTTGTCCAGAGGGACAGAGGGGTTAGAAGAGTGGGTTCAGATGAACAATTGAAGAGATGTAGAGTATCATGGGGGGTCCTACCACATGCAGAGCATGTGTTTAAGATTGTATCATTAAGTCTGGATAAGTAGGAGTTTAACCTTACACTATATCCAGACCTAAGCTGTGCCAAGGTGACTCTTGACTCCCTTGGTAAGGTGCGTTCTTCTTCAGCAATATCCGGTGGAGGACTGTTCAGAACGGGATTCACAGGTAGAGATCCGACAAAAGTGTGTACCGACTCGGTGTGGATGTCGGTTAGAGCCCGCTTATGGTTCTGCAGATCAAATGGCAAGGTAATATGATGCCGGATCTCATCATAATGCTGACGGAGATGTTTCCTTATGTCTCTTGGGGGCGGATCTATGTCCAAAAGATGACGGTTTGGATGTGCTGGCTTGTGGCAGTTCAGAACGAATTGCCTGCTCAGCATTTCCGCATGCTCTTTTACATTGAGCAGTTTTGCCTCCTGATGGAGGTGAGACTCGGAAGACATGAAGAGACATCCCGTAGCAGTTCTGATGGCAGTATTTTGGCAGACTTGTAACTTCGTCCAGTTGGTGTTATGTACATTAGGCGACCATATGGGTGCAGCATAGTCAAAGACTGGTCGGCCAATGGCCTTATATGTAGTCAGCAACGTTTCTTTGTCTTTTCCCCAAGTACTGCCGGCAAGTGACTTGAGGATCTTGTTGCGACCACGTACCTTTGAGACCATTGCAGACACATGACCAGCAAATGAGAAAGTATTATCCAGTGTCATCCCTAGTAACTTTGGATGGCTGACAGTTGGTAGCTTAGTGCCATCAACGAAAATGTCTAATTCATTTCTCACCTGGTGCGTCCATGTCGTAAAAAGCGTCGCCGTTGATTTAGTCGGAGATATCGTCAGATCTCGCTCAGTGAAAAACCTGGAAAGGTCGCAGAGGTAACCGTTGATTCTCGTACAGAGTTCATCAGTATAGATGCCCTTCCCCGTCGCCATTATTGTACAGTCGTCGGCATATGAAACGACGGAGACGCCCTCTGGTGGTGGGGACATCTTCGATAGATAGAAATTAAACAGTGTCGGGGATAGGACACCACCCTGTGGCACCCCCTGTCTAATACGTCTAGGTTTTGATGTTGCGTTTCTAAAGTTAACCGACGCCTACCGTCCATTCAAATAATTAGCGGTCCATCTGTTTAAACCATCAGGTATCTGTGTCTCAAACAGATCTTGTATGAGAGTGGCATGGTTGACTGTGTCAAAAGCTTTCGACAGGACAAGTGCCACTAACACAGTCCTGTGATTTGGTTGGTTTTGATTTAGGCCGCTATTTATTTGCGTTGTAATGGCATTGAGTGCGGTGGTGGTGCTGTGCAGCTTACGGAAGCCATGTTGATGACTAGCCAGGTGCAGATTTGCAGTATAATACGGGAGCAAAATGGACTCTAGCGTCTTCACTACCGGTGACAAAAGTGATATAGGGCGATATGAATCGCCTATGTTTGCCGGTTTTCTAGGTTTTAGTAATGGAACCACTCTCGCCTTCTTCCATATTTCAGGAATGACGAAAGTGTTCAGTGAAAGACTGAATAGATCCGCTAAGTATTTGTGTCCCTCCTGGCCTAGATGTTTCAGCATCTTCATGGCAATGCCATGCGCCTGTCGCATGGTTCTAGGTTTAGCTCTATCGGGCGGGGAATGTAGTACAAATTGTCTACAGAAGGAGTTCGCACATCACCTAGGGTCCTTCTTCACCCTGTCACCGAAAGTAATATCTACTTTAACCTTGTGTTGCGTTGGATTAGATAGAGCTTTGACCGTAGTCCATAATTTGCCAACACCATCAGAGAGGTTGCATTGCTCTAGGTGTTGTTTCCATTTGGCCAGTTTATGTTTATCGACCAACCTACGAATTTCCGCGTTGAGATCCCTTATACGGGGGTCTGCGGGATTGAGACTTCGCACTTCATCTCTTTCTCTAGCCATGGCCGCTGCCTCCGCGGGGAAATTTGGTCTTATTTGAGATATTCGACCCGCAGGAATGAAGCGTTTAGAGGCCAAGTCAATGATGTTGCGGAAGTCTCGTTCGCCTTTGCGTACGTCCGTAGGAATGGATAGAGCAGCCAATGATTCGTCCGTATATGTCGGAAAACTGTCCCAGTCCGCCTTGGTAAAGTTAATATATGTACCATGCTCAGGTGTAATAAAGTCCGTCGGTCGTTCGATGGTAATGACTATTGGGAGATGGTCAGACGCCAACGTGAGTATGGGTCGCCAATTGGTGTTGTTCAATAGTCCTGCACTTACGATGGAAATATCTGGCGAACTATAGCAGTTACCCGATACTCTCGTTGGGGCGTCTCCGTTCAATGTACAGAAAGCCGTATCATCTATTTGTTCTGCAAGTACATGCCCCCTATTGTCTGCTGGCAAGTTTGAGTGCCACATGTCGTGGTGCGCATTGAAGTCGCCCAGGATCACTCGGTTATCTCCTCGTAATAGCAAGCTAATGTCGGGGTGATAACCGGCGGGGCAACTTGAGACAGGGGGTATGTAGATGTTAATGATTTGCAGATCGACATCTCCTGTACGGATGGTAATACCTTGGCTTTCTAAGATATCATCCGTTCCTTCGATGTCGGTATCAAATAGATGATACTGTACAGAGTTGTGCGTTATGAACGCTAGACCACCTCCCAGACCTCCTGATACTCTATGACGGTCTTTCCGGTGGATGTTATATCCGCCATAGGTAATGAGGTCCGACCTAGGACTGATCTTGGTTTCTTGGACTGCGGCAAGTTTTATGTCATATTGCGTCATCAGATTAGTTATCTCTGCGATCTTACCAGTTAATCCGTTACAGTTGTGCTGTAAGATTTGGAACTGCGCCGGTGGGGTCGATGTCGAGTTAACCATAGGCACAAACAGTACACGTAGAGACAGGTGCGAGAAGATGTTGATCCTGACTCACGTGAGAATTTAAACGGGAGGGGGGGTGTGATGTAGAAACAGAGAGAGACTGGTGCTCGGAGTTGCTCATGTCTAAACTGCTCCGGTGGGAGCGAGAGTGTTGAGCTGCTGCGCCTGATGTTGACGCCATAAGGCACGAGCAACAGTCTGGAGTTTGTGTGGCGGGTATAGCAGAAGTGCTGCTAGTTGTTAAGACATTATTATTATTACTATTAGTATTGCTACTAGAAAGTGGCGGTAGGGGTGCGCTTGAACGGGGCTTACCGCGGGACGCCCGAGGGCGCAAACAACAAGGGGCCACGAAAGGACTAAAGAAAGTACGGGGTCTGTGGATGTTAAGGTTAAGCCCTGAACATCCAGATTTATGGAGCCATCTCTTACACGAGAAGCATTGCACAGAATGCTACCGTTTAATATATATCTTTTTGCAACAGACACTGCATATCCATTCTTTTGGTCCGGGGTTCGGCTCAACGCCCGCCCGTAACAATAGAATATCTTGCAGCCCTGGTGCAAGGGGGGAGGATGATAGTTTCGGAATGGGACAAAACATACTAAACAGGGTTACATTGAAAGTGGCAGTCCTTGGCCGAGGTAATACCCCGGGTGGTTCCTCTGCGCAGAGATCCATGGCGATGTCCTGGGTTTTCTGCTCTGAGAAGTGACTGTACATAGGGAACCAGCGTACAGCTCTTCGCTAGATCTACTTCGATACCCGTCGGCATCACGGGAAGGACCATGACACTCTCCATTTGCCCGAGCTGTACATCAGGACTGGTATGATGAGTCTAGTCGAGTTCTTCACCGCCCGAAGCTTGACATTGTCGCCAACAAAGTCTTCGGCGACCCTATTCACGACGTGGACAGCGCAGGTTGGCATGGAACTAGAAATTTATGTAGGTGATCATAAAATACCTACTGTCGCTCACCCAAAAATCTTAGGAGTGACTTTCGACACCATGCACATTTTCGCTGCCCATTCAGCTGCAATTGTCTCAAAATTACAGAGCCGTAACAAAATCCTCAAATCACTAGCCGGCAGTACTTGGGGTAAAGACAAAGAAACGTTATTGGTAACGTACAAGGCAATTGGTCGGCCGATCCTGAACTATGCGTCGCCGATATGGTCGCCGGGGCTTGCAGATGTTCACTGGAATCAGCTTCAGGCCTGTTAAAACACCTATATCTCATATACACAATGAGGTGGAAATGCTTCCAGTTAGGGAGCATAATGAAATGCTAAACAAGCAGTACCTACTGAATTGCTGTAAACCACAGCACCCCGGTAGACAACTGCTTGAACTCATTCCGCCTCCTAGGACCATAAGATCGCATTTACGTAAACATTTTGATGAGATCCGGCACTATAAAACAACGCCGTTTGATCTACAGGTGCATAAACAGGCTTTGGGGCATATCCATACAACGTCTGTTGGCCATTACTCTGCGCTCTGTCCGCTAAACAATGTCTTACATGCCGCAACACCTGGCATTTCTGAAGAGGAGCGTCATCTTCCTCGAGAGACAAGGGTCACTCTGGCTCAATTACGCTCTGGATATTGCAGTAGGTTAAACTCCTACATATCTAGACGGAACCCTGATGTGCCGAATGTATGTCCGGCATGCGGCTCGTCCCCCCACAATACCAATCACTTATTTTCTTGCTCATTTGAGCCCACTCTTCTAACACCCATCTCTCTTTGGTCCAACCCTATTGAAACTGCTAGTTTCCTTGGACTCCCGTTAGAAGATATTGATGACAATTTAGGTTAAGGAAAAATACGCGTTGGGCAGGACTACACCTCGTTACAACAACAACAACAACTGGTATGATGAGAGTCTTATAGAACGCCATCTTTTTTTGTCGAGAGAGGACTTCACTTCTCAATTGCTTACTTAGTCCAAAGTAACACAGTTGTTGGCAAGAGTGATTCTCCGTTGGATTTCTGACTGATATTATTTTCGATGTTAATGTTGGTTCCCAAATAGACGAAGTCCCTCACCGTTCCAAATTTGTAGCTATTAACGGTGACTAGTCAAGTCAAGCCAAGGCACGGGTGCGCCGATTCTTTCATTGATGGCAGCAAATACTTCGTCTTGTCCTCGATGACCGCAAGACCTACTTTTTTACGATTCTGACGGAGCTGTTGGTATTGCTCAACGTCATTTGGCAAAGCCGTATAAGCTTTGCAGGGAAGTCAAATTCAGACATGGCGGCATACAGGCAACTCCTTTTTGCGCTGCCAAAAGCGGCTTTAAAATCGAAAAAAAATGTGTGTGTCGATTTTTTATCATGGGGTTTCTCCAGGACTTGGCGTATCGTGAAAATCTGGTCGATGGTAGACTTACTAGGTCAACACTTACACTTATAAGGTCCAACCAGTTTGTCAACGATGGGCTTCAGTCTTTCACACAATACACTAGAAAGAACCTTATATGCGATATTAAGAAGACTGCTTCCGTGGTAGTTCTTGCGGTTAGCGGGATCGCCTTTCTTGTGGATTGGGACCATATTCTACAAAAAAGCTGATGCATGCTTTTTACCAGCACTTCGCCTCCTTATTTGAACAGCTAGCGGGTAGTCCGTCTTTTCCAGGTGCCTTGTTGTTTTTGAGCCGGGATATAGCTATCCTCAGGTACTGGGACGAATTTTCCATCGTCAGAGATTGGGGAGTCGGGTTCGACGTCTCCCTCGCAATTTAGGAGAGACGAGAAGTGCTCCCTCCATAATTTAAGTACACTCTGTACGTCGGTTACCAGGTCGCCATTATTGTCCTTACAGGAACTTGCCTCGGTCTTAAAACATTCCGTCATTCGCCGGATCATTTCATATAATTTTCGGGCATCGTTCCTGTCAGCCAGCATTTCAAGCTCCTCACACTCACGCCTTTCGGCCTTACGTTTCTTTTTTCTGAAAAGCGTTGATACACTGCGATAGCGTTGCCATACACTGCGGGTTGAGCCCGTTCGCAACGTCTCCCTGTATGCAGCGTCCTTTTTGTCTGAGGCAGGCTGCATTCCTCATCGTACTAGCTGTTCTTACGGGATCGCTGAAACCTTATAGTGACCTCAGTGGCGGCACGTAATGAGTGAGAAATATGCTTCCATTGCTTGGTTACATCGTTAGGTCGAGAATTGTTCTCCGATAGCAGGTGTGACGACGTCAAAGTTTCGGTTACTGTGCGTACTTTCTTCTCTGCACAGGGGCGTGTGCGAATCTTGGCTGCAACAAGATAATGATCCGAGTCGATATTGGGATCACGTAGGGTATGTATGTGTGTGTGTAGGGTATGCACGTCCAGAATAGTGGAGCTGTGTCTGCCGTCGATCATGACATGATCAATCTGGTTTGTGGTTCTTTTATCAGGAGACAGCCAGGTGGCATGGTGTATTCGCCTATGCTGGAGCCTGGTACTACTGATGACCATATTGCGGGCAGCGGCGAAGTCAATCAACCTAGTGCCGTTGTGGGATTTTATATCGTGGAGACTAAATTTTCCAACTGTAGGACCAAACACGGAGACGAAGAGCTGGTAAAAAGCATGCATCAGCTCTTATGCAGAATATGGTCAGACGAGTGCATGCCTCCTGATTGGAATTTAAGTGTGTTCTACCCAATCTCTTCGGAGGCATTCTCTGCCACAGATTTCTATTGCATGGATTTCCGCTTGGAAAATAGTGGGGTAGCTACCCATTGGTATCGATTTTTTATAGTTTGGTCCATAGAGACCAGCTCCCGTTTTACCATCTTCCAGCTTCGATCCATCCGTATACCAAATCTCCGAATCAGATTCAGCATATGGGTTCCCTGTTTCCCAGAGCACTCGATCAACGATTGAAACCTCAAATTTTCGCGTGATCTTGAGCGTAGGAGTTGTTGCATCATTTACTTGCAATATAGGATCGTTTATGAAGTTCTTGACTATCTTCATATGTCCTGTCAATTTTCCGATTTTTAGATCAGAAACATTTTGAAGGGTCAATGCAGCGAATGTGAGAAGAGGGAAGGGAGGTATTCCTACAAGGGCACTTAGAGCATCAGCAGGACACGTTCTCATTGCACCTGTTATGCCGACACAGACCAGCCGATGCAGCTTACTTAATTTAATTGCTGCTGTTCTCTGAGCAGTCTTAGGCCACCAGAGAAGGGAAGCGTAGGTGACTATTGGCTTCACAACTGTATTAAATGACCAATACGTCATTTTGGGAGACAGCCCCCATGTTTTGCCATAAAGTCTACTGCAGGCGAAAAAGGCCCTCGTTGCTTTATTTAACGTAGCTTCCAGATGAGCATTCCATGTGAGGGTCTTGTCCAATGTTACTCCTAGGTATTTTGCCTCCGTTGAAAAACTTATGCGGCTGCCTCCTAGGGACGGGTCTAACAAGGACAGCTTTCTTCGCCGCGTGAAAAGCACCAAGATTGTTTTGTTTGGGTTAAGAGATAGTCCTTTGCTAGCACACTATCTTTCAATGATGCGAAGGACTTGTTGCATGCAATCGGATATTGTTTCGTCATGCATTCCTGTTACGCAGACGACCAAGTCTTCTGCACAGCCCTGAACGTCAAAACCATTGCCCTTCAAAACCATTGCCCTTTCTTTGCTTTAGCATGGCCAGCACGCAGCGAGTAATCATTGGGCTTACGTCCTTGATAATCATGGCTTCCTCAATGGCCTGATACGTCGTATTATCGAAAGCGCCTGATATATCGATAAATGCACACAGGGGTATGTTTTTAGACTCTATGGCATTTTCAATTTTTTCCGTAAGGCAATGGATAGCAGTCTCTGCAGATTTTCCGGGTTGGTACGCGAATTGGGGTTTGCACAGAGGAAGTTTCTTTAAGTTCTCTTCTCTAATGTGCTGATCCAAAATTTTTCCATTCCTTTTAGGAGAAAGGAACTGAGACTTATTGGTCGACTGCTATGGCCTCTCACAAGGGCCTTTTGGAGACGCACTGCCGTAGACTCCTAAGTTCTTTATTGTAGGAGGTTAGGGCATTTTTATAGGATACCCAGTCTCCCGTGTCTTTAGCTGTATTGAACAACCTTCTTGCTTGACATCTTAATTGTGCAAGCTTTTTGTTCCACCAAGGCACATCCCGTTGTACACGTTTTTTAGCCTGGGGACAACTCTCACTAAAAGCCGTTATAATATCTGACTGAAATTGTTCAGCTTTACCTCAATCTCATGCACCGTAGTTATCGGTTGGTTTAAGCAATTGCCGTTTTCTTGCAGTGAAGCGAAATAGTTCCCCATTTCGTTTTCTTTGCATTTCCGAAAACGGACTCATGATCAATATTTTTGTGGTCCGACATTGATTCCTCCGCCGAGACGTGCCAATTTGTGACAGCGAAGGCCATGTTTTGGTTACATAGAGTACGGTCAAGAACCTCCCCTCTAATAGAATTAACAAAAGTGGGTTCCATGATTACATATTTCAGTTACGGTTTTTCTTGATTTTGTCGCCACGCTCAAAGCCCGCCATAAAATCTATGCAATAGCTTAAAAATAATAATAATTAACAATAATACTTAAATTTTTTTTCAGTTATTCAAAAATAAAAAAATAAACCCTCGAGATGTTCTGAAAATATTCCCATATGCGTAACCAGTTCACGTGCAGTTCTGAAGTTCCTTAGAGTAATATTGAGATGATTTTGGGGTGTATTTGAGGGGGTTTTTTGGGGGCCATTAGGGGGTTAATTTCTGAGACAACCGGAGGATCCTCCCGGGCTCTTTTAGGGTTATTTCGGGGCTCCCTCGGTATCCTCCAGGGGTCATTTCAGAATGGTTTTTGATACTCCGGAATGTTTTTAGCAATCCCTCGGGGTCATCCCGGCGTATTTTCGGGATGTTTTTGGACACTCCCCCGGGGTCATTTGGGGTTCATTCCAAATATCCCGGAAACACCCCCAAATAAACCCGGGAGGACCCCGAAAGGAGTCCCTGAGACCATCCCAGAATGACCCCAGAGAGTCCCCAAAATATCTCGGAATGATCCCCAAATTGCCCTAAGCGATTACCTAAAAATATCCTGGAGCGACTCCGAGGAAGTCCCGAAACCCTCCCGAAATGGCCCCTAAAAGATCCCGGAAGTACCACCAAATGAACCCGGGAGGACCCCGAAGGAGTCCCTAAAACCATCCCTTTAAAAGACCTCGGCACAACTTCGATAAAGTCCTGAAAACCATCCCGAAATGGTCCCCAAATGACCCCGAGGAAGTCCCCTAAAAGTTTCCCGAAACACCCCTAAATGAACCCGGGAGAACCCCCAAGGAGTCCCAAAATCATCTCAATATTATGGGTATATTTTTAGGTCATCTCGAGAATTTATTTTTTATTTTGGAATAACTATAAAAATTCAAATTTATTATTAACTTCGCTAACGTGTGCAATATTTATTTCAATATTCAGTTTACATAGGTCTAAAATAGAACAGCCTTATCCTGTTAATAGAAACGCCTGAAAGTAGGCAATGCTTATAGATCTAATTTATGTAATCGGCCTACTTGCTGTTATTAAAAGTACGTATGCTTACGCCAAAAAGTAGTCAATGCTTATTGATCCAAAATAAACTTTCCCAGCAGAGAAGACTGGGAGAGGACGGATTGGTGTCCCGAAACAAATGGTGGCACTTCCATATACACCGACCACTCGAAGTTGGACGGCAGAGTTGGAAGAGGGGTTTATTCAAAGGGATTTGGACTTTGAGTTCTCCTTCAGACTATTTGATCATAGTAGCGTCTTCCAGGCGGAAGTCTCGGCAATCCTGGACGCCGCGGCCTGGATAAGCAAACGTGTTATCGGAGAATATATCGTTATTTTCAGCGATAGCCAAGCGGCCATCAAATCCCTTGGCTCATACACGTTCAACTCTGAACTGACGCTCAGTTGTCGTCGATCTCTTCAGGAGATGGCCCAACAGAACGGCGTAAACCTCATATGGGTCCCGGACGTAGGGACATTGAGGGAAACTGTAAGGCAGACGAGCTTGTCAGCCAGGGCACGACCAAGCAGGTTCTTCAGGATAAAGAACGCTTAGGTATGCCGTTTGCCACATGCAAACTAATGCTGAATGAGCACACACTCCGTCAAGCCAACGAAAGATGGCTGCAATCCCCAGCGTGCCGGATATCGAAACAAACCCGGCCTAAATGGGATCTTCAAAGGTCTAGACGCATTTATGCCCTAACTAGGAGGGAAATCTCCATATTGATAGGGGTATTAACCGGTCACTGCCTCATTGGTAGGCATGCAGAAAGGCTAGGTGTGCCCTACCGACGATGCTGCAGGAGTTGCAAAGATGATGAGCAGGAGGAAACAGTGGAGCACCTCATCTGCAACTGCCCGGCTTTAAGCGGCGCGAGAACGAGCTTTTTGGGAGTTCCCTCCCTAGATAGCCTAAGCCAGATCGCGGAACTGGACATAAAGAACTTGATAGCATTCATAAAGTCATCTAAGTGGTTCGAGGAGGAGTAACGGTGTCGGTTTAGGAGTGTCAGTCCCGGGATTCTGCTATGTGGAAAGTCCCAACAACTCAGGGATTTTCCATATGGCTCTGTCCCGGGACTGACTTTCCTTGTGTTGGTGGTATCACAACGGGCCTTTCAAAACTGGCCTAAGTGTGCCTCTGCGGCAGCCACTTGAACCTAACCCTAACCTATTGATCCAATTTTATGTAATGAGCCTGTTAACACCGAACCTTTTGCTGTCATGAACAGTGAAAAAGATCCGTTACGAATTTTTTTGATTCAGTCGTCACCCTCAAGGCCTACCATGAGATCTAGGTGATAGGTAAGAAGGCAATTGGAAATAGTGTCAATTGACATTATTTCGCATTATAAATGGAAATAGTGTCAATTGATTTTATTTCCTAATTGAAATGGAAATAGCGTCAACATTGCATACGACATGTCAACTAAACATCACGTGATGTTTAAGTGTGATGGATGATGTGATTTACAAAAACCATTGCATCTAATTTTTCACTATGTCGGTATCGTGCCGTCCCGCCCCTCGCGCCCACGGTTCTCCGCGTCGCGGAACCGCTGGGGTGGGCCGCGAACGCGTATATGTTATGGACGACATACTTTGAAAGGAAGAACTTGATTCCAATAATAATTTTGAATTTTTCCTAAGCCCTTCTATAAAATATTACTTTAACGACATTTTGGACTTTTTATACCCAGTGTACTAGTACTAGTACAAGGGTATATTAATTTTGTTCACATAACGGTAGTACGTAACGGCACAAAATAATCGAGATAGATATAGAGTTCCATATATGAAAGTTCTTAGGTTGAAAAGAGGAGTCCATTAAGACATGTCCGTCCGTCTGTCCGTCCGTCCGTCCGTCTGTGTACACGATAACTTGAGTAAAAATTGAGATATTTGCATGAAATTTTGTATACAGGTTACCTTTTGGCCAAGGTAGGTTGCTATTGAAAATGGGCGAAATCGGATGATAACCACGCCCCCTTTTGCGATATCGAAAATTTCGAAAATCAAACAAATTGACATATCTCGGTAACTGAAATGGCTAAAATGATATAATTTTATAGGTGAATCCCCCTGGTCATTCTCTTATGATTTTTCCATAAATTTTTTATAGTGGGCGTGGCACCGCCCACTTTTAAGGGAGGCGTTTTTGAAAATTTGACTGGTCGTAACTTTTAATCTGATTACGATAGAACGATGGAATTTGGCAAAAAGCATACTAGTATCGTTGGGAGTATACCTGATGAAATTGGATAAAATCGCCCTCCAACCATGCCCACTTTCGATATCGAAAATTTCGAAAATCACACAAATTGACTTATCTCGGCAGCTGAAATGGCTAAAATGATATAATTTTATAGGTGAATCCCCTTGGTCAATCTCTTATGATTTTTCCATAAATTTTTTATAGTGGGCGTGGCACCGCCCACTTTTAAGGGAGGCGTTTTTGAAAATTTGACTGGTCGTAACTCTTAAACAGATTACGATAGAACGATGGAATTTGGCAAAAAGCATACTAGTATCGTTGGGAGTACACCTGATGAAAGTGGATAAAATCGCCCTCCAACCATGCCCACTTTCGATATCGAAAATTTCGAAAATCACATAAATTGACATATCTCGGTAACTGAAATGGCTAAAATGATATAATTTTATAGGTGAATCCCCTTGGTCATTCTCTTATGATTTTTCCATAAATTTTTTATAGTGGGCGTGGCACCGCCCATTTTAAGGGAAGCGTTTTTGAAAATTTGACTGGTCGTAACTCTTAAACAGATTACGATAGAACGATGGAATTTGGCAAAAAGCATACTAGTATCGTTGGGAGTACACCTGATGAAAGTGGATAAAATCGCCCTTCAACCACGCCCACTTTCGATATCGAAAATTTCGGAATTGAGGAAGTCTAAGTTCGGGTAAGCCGAACATTAAATACCCAGTGTATGGAAACAATAGTAGTACCTATATATATTATCGAAAAAATTATAGGTGGCTCACTTAACAAAATTAACTCATCTTTTAAGACTCGTTAATAGTAGACAATTCCTTACAAATTTAACTACCAAAGTATACTATAATTATACTATTTTACCCATTTCCGTTTACGAATTCTGTCAATTTAGGTGATTTTCGAAATTTTCGATATCGAAAGTGGGCGTGGTTGAAGGGAGATTTTATCCACTTTCATCAGGTATACTCCCAACGATACTAGTATGCTTTTTGCCAAATTCCATCGTTCTATCGTAATCTGTTTAAGAGTAACGACCAGTCAAATTTTCAAAAATGCCTCCCTTAAAAATGGGCGGTGCCACGCCCACTATAAAAAATGTATGGAAAAATCATAAGAGAATGGCCAAGGGGATTCACCTATAAAATTATATCATTTTAGCCATTTCAGTTACCGAGATATGTCAATTTATGTGATTTTCGAAATTTTCGATATCGAAAGTGGGCATGGTTGGAGGGCGATTTTATCCATTTTCATCAGGTATACTCCCAACGATACTAGTATGCTTTGTACCAAATTCCATCGTTCTATCGTAATCTGAATCGAAATTTTCGATATCGAAAGTGGGCATGGTTGGAGGGCGATTTTATCCATTTTCATCAGGTATACTCCCAACGATACTAGTATGCTTTTTGCCAAATTCCATCGTTCTATCGTAATCAGATTAAAAGTTACGACCAGTCAAATTTTCAAAAACGCCTCCCTTAAAAGTGGGTGGTGCCACGCCCACTATAAAAAATTTATGGAAAAATCATAAGAGAATGACCAGGGGGATTCACCTATAAAATTATATCATTTTAGCCATTTCAGTTACCGAGATATGTCAATTTGTTTGATTTTCGAAATTTTCGATATCGCAAAAGGGGCGTGGTTATCATCCGATTTCGCCCATTTTCAATAGCAACCTACCTTGGCCAAAAGGTAACCTGTATACAAAATTTCATGCAAATATCTCAATTTTTACTCAAGTTATCGTGTACACAGGCGGACGGACGGACGGACGGACGGACAGACGGACGGACATGTCTTAATGGACTCCTCTTTTCAACCTAAGAACTTTCATATATGGAACTCTATATCTATCTCGATTATTTTGTGCCGTTACGTACTACCGTTATGTGAACAAAATTAATATACCCTTGTACTAGTACTAGTACACTGGGCATAAAAACGCTCAAGAAATGGTCAAGAACTGTTTTCGCACATCAGATTTTCTTGAGCTAAGTAATCCTCAGCTCATAAGAAAAAATACTACAATTTTCTATGGTTGGCAATGCCGCTTTACCTCAAGAAATAAATATGCTCGTATATATTTCTTGAGGTAAACGTGCAGATTCACGGCAAAGGTGAGTAAATATTTCACTAAACATGTTTTATACATTTTTGTTAGAGTAATTTGCAAAAAAATGGAAAATTTGATAAACGTCAAAATTTCTTGACCAGGCACAAGAAATATATGCTCGTTTTTTTTTCTTGAGGCATTTCTTGGCAGGTGGGTAGCCCGCTTAACAAACGGTCATCATAACGGATTAACTAAGCTTATCAGTATAAACATATTACTTTGAATAGGCATTCTCTAAGAGTTATTGACTTCATTTCCATTTGAAATGGAAATAAAGTCATTTATAATTCATGCTCCTCATATCATACCAAAAAATCGCCCGATTTTCATTTTCAAATTTTTATTTTTTGCATATTCAATGTATGGCTTACAAATAAAAAAAAGGCGCATAGATATGTATATGTAAGTCAGATTTATTAATAAAATAAATTTTTTCGTTCAAATGTACATACATATTTATATTTTATTAATTTTACATTTTTATATAAACTATTGAAATATTTTATTATTGCTACAACTTGCCTGCAGTATGGGCAGAGAATGGGAAATTTTGCATTCGTGGCATTTTTCTCAATTTTCAAATAGAATTCTGCACTAAGTTTGAAATGCCTGTTCTTATTTAAGAAAATTTGTAAGTCATGCCATGAAATATTTTTAAGTCATATCATACCAAAAAATAAAAATTTGGAATTAAAAATCGCGCAATTTTTTATTAAACGATTTAATTAAAACTTTAAATTTTACTATTTGACCCTGTCAAAGTTTTTTTCGGTTTCTGAACAATTTTTTAAAGTGGAATTAAGGCGTTTTGTTTGTTCAGTCCTCAAATATTATTCATAAAAGAAAAAAATCGGTTGGCGGGTTTGACCCCGGTAAACAGTAGCAGAAGTCCACTATTATTATAAAATCTTTTCATGGATGTCCTTTTTAGAAAATTGTTCAAAGATTTTCGCCCAGTTTTCGCTTACTGTTTTTCGATACTGTAACCAATTTTGAATTTTTGTGTAAAAATTGTTTAATGTATTTAAACTCATCATTCAACATTTTTCACTATTGGGTTGATGGATGACAAAGACATGCTTTGTGCCTAAGCATTTTTTTAATAATTGGACTAAGGCCCAATTTCACAGTGCCGGGTTAACTTACCTGCTACTGTGAAATTGGCGCTAAGAAGTACCAAATACAGGACATCTTGCGTTCCGAATCAAATTTAAAAAAAAAATACGGGACAGGTGCTCAAAATACAGGACTGTCCCGTATACTACTACGGGCCCCCATACTAAATGAACACATCCTCAAAATCAAATTTACTATCTTTTACATATTTACATACTGTGCCTCCCAGCTTATTTCGCGGAGTAATTTTCTTTTAATTTCGATAGACGGGGTAGGTACTAGTAGTATAGTATTTAAATTTTTTTTACTAAAATATAGCGAACTTTTTAACAGAAACTAAATAAAAATGTCCTTAAAAATTTGCAGAAACTTCATGAGAATTTTTCGAAATTTGCAAAAAATTTTTTCTAGCAATTTTTTCGTCGAGAGTGTTGCGTAATTTCTTCCATACAAAATAATTTTGAGATTTCCGGGCCTTCTGAAGCTCGACCCGGGGTAAATGACCCCCTCATTGACCCCCCCTCCCTGAAAATGAACTGAATACAAATTTTTGGGCAGAATGAAATTTGCTGGGTTGGGGAAAAAAAAAATTGTTTATGTATTCAATATAGTTTATGGGTGCTCTCATAGTTTTACAAATAAAAAATGCTCATGTTCTTCTATAAATAAAATAGATACATACATATATACTAGAAACTAAAACGGCAAATTGCCAGAAGCTTTGTAATAGCATCTACATATGTATAAATACGTCACATGAAAAACTTTAGGAACCTCCTGTGAGCCAACCGTTTGACCGATTTGAATGAAATATGCACCGATAGAAAGAAATTGAAAAACTGAGGTATAGGCGGTATATTTTCAAGGGCGTCCCCGAAATTTAAGGATGGCGGTACACATATACATATTTTCACAAAAATGCGTAGGTATCTAAGTTTTGATTACACTGTACAACAAAATTGAAGTGTTTTAAAATCCCACCGGGTTTATCAACGGTTACCCAAGCTTTTGGGTGTGCTGAATCCAAATCTGAAGTCTGATTTTTTGGGTCACACTACCTTTTCTCTCCAGAGGGTGGTTTGTAAAGAGATCGGTAGTTGTGAAAAAAAAAATTATTTTTATTAATTTCACAATTTTTATTGGGTCAAGGAACCATAATTTAATTTTGATTTTTATATTTGGAGGCATACAGATGTTCCGTAGTCCAAAAAAAAACCTAGGGGTATAGTAAGTTTTTTTTTATACCCAGCGTACTAGTACTAGCACAAGATTATACTAACTTTGTTCACATAACGGCTGTTTGTAACGGCACAAAATAATCGAGATAGATATAGAGTTCCATACATGAAAGTTCTTAGGATTAAAAGAGGAGTTGATTTAGGCATGTCCGTCCGTCTGTCCGTCCGTGTACATGATAACTTGAGTAAAAATTGAGATATTTGCATGAAATTTTGTATACAGGTTACTTTCTGGCCAAGGTTGCTATTGAAAATGGGCGAAATCGGATGATAACCTCGCCCCCTTTTTCGATATCGAAAATTTCAAAAATCACACAAATTGGCATATCTCGGCAGCTGAAGTGGCTAAAATGATATAATTTTATAGATGAACCCCCCTGGTCATTCTTTTATGATTTTTCCAAGAATTTTTTATAGTGGGCGTGGCACCGCCCATTTTTAAGGGGGGCATTTTTTTAAATTCGACTGGGCGTAACTTTTAAATTGATTACGACAGAATGATGGAATTAGGCACAAAGCATACTAGTATCGTTGGGAGTATACCTGATGAAACTGGATAAAATCGCTCTCCAATCACAACCACTTTCGATATCGAAAATTTCGAAAATAACATAAATTGACATACTTCGGTAAGGGAAATGGCTAAAATTATATAGTTTGGTGGGATGAACCTCCTAGGCATTCTATTATGATTTTTTGATCAATTTTTAAAAGTAGGCGTGGCATCGCCCACTTTTCAGGGAGGCATATTTGAAAATTTCACGGGTAATAACTTTTAAACTGATTACGGTAGAACGATGAAATTGGTACAAGGTATACTAGCATAATAGGTAGCATACCTGATGAAATTGGACGAAATCGCTTTCCGACCACGCCCACTTTCGATATGGAACATTTCGAAAAGCTAATAAATTGGCATAATTCGGTAACGAAAATGGCTAAAATGATATAGGCTGGTAGGATGAACACCTCAATCAATCTATTATGATTTTTGATAAATGTTTAGATGTGGGCGTGGCAACCCCCACCTTTAAGGAAGGCATTTGGAATATTCGACTGGTCAAAACTTTTACACTTATTACTTCAGACTCATGAAATTTGGCACAACATATACTAGCAATATAGGTGATGAAATTGGACGAGATCTCTTCTTGACCACGCCCACTTTCGATATGGAAAATTTCTAAAATCACATAAATTGACATAATTCGGTAAGGTAAATAGCTAAGACAGTAAAAACTTTAGGTAAATCCTCCTAGGGCCTATATCTTTGTTATCCCGTTCCGAAAATTACCGCTGGGTATATAATGTTCGGTTCACCCGAACTTAGACTTCCTTACTTGTTTAAATTTTAATTTTCTTAGTAGGTACTGCCGATTTCTGATAAACTACCACTAGACTAAACTAGACAGGACTACATACATATATTATATATAACCCAACAAACATTTTTAGATGTATTTGAGAACCAATCATCTTCTCAAATCTCAAACGTTCGTTTTCAATTTGAGGCGAAATAACCGTTGATAGCGTTCTCAGTCTAAAAGGCTCATTTTTGATATGGGATTTTCCCTGTTTTTCAAATTGAGAACGGCAGAATTTTCACACGTTTCTCAAACTGAGCGGAGTGGATCGAAATGGAATCCACATGCTCTCATTGAAATATTTATTCAGAGATGCCAATCATGCAAAACAGATACCCATTTTAATAAAAAGCGATTTTCCATTTATGCAATTAAATTTTACTTAATACTTTTTTAATTAGTATAGTTCAACAAATAATCCTGTTATATAAACAACATTTGAGAAAAAATTGAGAATAGATGTTTTCTCAAACGTTTGAGTTTTTGGTGCTCGATGTTTGTTGGGAAGATTCAAATATTGTATTTGTGTATGTATGCATAACTTCCCAGCAAACAATCGGAGTCATGAATGATACAGAAAGGAGTCCTAAATAGGAGCGTTTGCGCTGTTTATGAGCTCATTTATGAGTCCGAAGTGAGAGTATTTCCCTTCCTGCGATGGTCGTCTGATATGCGCTAAATTTCATATGTTGAATGAGCCTAAATAGGAGTCATTTATGACTCTTATTTGCCTCAGAAACGGGTCATATAGAGCTTAAATAACAGCCAAATATGATTCCTTTATGGGGCTTTTCGGATGCATTTATGGCTCTTAAAAAAGCCATATACCTATTGCACTTTTTGGGATCTTAAATGGCGCCTTTTCGACAATGACAGGGGGACACTGGAATTGGGGAAGCATACATGAACTTTTGGCATTAGATCAGGGACCGGCAGAATCGAAAGTGAGGGTGTATTAGTGAAAGAGCGATCATCCCACCAATAAAATTATGTTATCTGTTTTTGCTCCCCCGCTCACTATCAAAAACGCAGGCAACAGCGTATGTTGTTGAGTCGTTGCTTGCAAGTGAGCAACTGGACGTAAAAAACAGCATTGATTTGGTCAGGGCATTCATAGCGCCCTCCAAGCGCAACAACGATTTTATTGTTCGAGAGGCCAAGCAAGAAGAGTGCAAATCTGTTTGAATTTGCTTTTCACATTTTCGGTCAACTGCCCCATTAGCTGCCGGGGCTTGCATGAGATGTTTGTGGGGAAAGTCCTCTAAATATATCGCCGGTTCCAAAGTAAACAGAAGTATTTCAAAATTTAAATTGTTTTTGAAACGGCATTCAAAATTTCATTTTTACAATGGAGTTCTATGAAAAAAATAAAAGTGTGAAATGCTGTTTTCCCAAAAATTTTAAAAAGTAATTACATCTGTTTACTTTGGAACCGGCGATATGTACGAGTATGTAGTACAATGAAAAAAATAAACACTTATATGAAGGTGTACTTATCAGGGAATCCGCAAGAACGGTGCCAACAGTATAGCAAGAAAAATTGCCAGGAACAGTCCGCACGTGATGTAATTGAATATTTATTTGAAATCAAAAAATTCTCACAAACAAACAATTTCAGCATACGGCTCATTTTCCTCAAATAGGAGTCATAAAGGACTCGGAGGCTCAAATTTTTCTAATATTTAGGACTCATATCGGACTCCTAAGCTATGACCACTCCACGAATGTTTGAGGGGTTAAGTTGCGTTCTAAACGGATTGACCGATCATAATCAACTTATAACAGAAACTGAAAACCATCGATAAATTAAGGGCCGCTTGCATAAAAGCCAATAACGACTAATCGGAGTTTAATTGACGTATTTTGTATGGTTAGCTGTCAAGTTAATCACCGATTAGTCGTTATCGGCTTTTATGCAAGTGGCCCTAAGACTGATAGGGGAAAGGTGCGGGCACCTCACATACAAATGGTATTTTTCATGTTGGAAGTATTCATTCTAGGCCACTAAAATTCAACAGTGTTATATGAGGATTTTATGAAACCTTTCGTATAAGGATTTGAAGAATGGCATAATTGGTACCAGTTCTATCGACGTTATCGAACTAACTTACATGCTAAGCGCTTGGCCTTGAAGGTTTTATTGCGAGTTCGAAACTCGCTGGCGGTCATCAACTCATATTTTTCTTTATTTTTGTGCATTCCCGCCGTCGTCTGGCCATCAAGCACAAAAGAAGAAGAAGACAGAATTTGACAAAATCAAAGTTTTTGGAGTCGTTCGTTTTGGAAGGCAAAAACGATGTTTTGATGCAATTGCATCGAAGTTATTTAATGCACCATTGAAAATGTTTGAGAAATTGCCAAAAAATCATCGAATTTTTAATATTTCATATCGAACTTAAATGATAAATTAAATAAAAACATTTTAAATTGAGCAAAATGTCGTCCGCTGCCTAATTTTTATGTTTGCCTAGTAGGCCAAAATATTGCTACTTCAAGATTCGAAGCGCAGGAAAACAAGCATTTTAAGCATGACAATAACGAATGAGAATGAAAGAAAATGCACCACCTTGATGTTTTAAACACATGTAGAGTAATAATAAACGAAGAATCAAGAAGGCTTCTCTCTTTTCTTGGTAGAACTGGGGGCAAATACGGGTTCTATGAAATGATAAAATGAAAAGAAATTTCATACAAAATTTGTGAAAAGAAACTTCAAATTCATACAAATTTTTTTTCACGTTATCATTTCATAGAACCAGAATTCACCCCCTGGTCCAATATCTTAAAAAAAAAATAGTTGAAATTGTTATTTAGAACTGTGCATAATGCAAAAGTTTTCACACGTTAATTACCCATTAAGGTTCTTGCTGGGCAATTCTAAATGTGGAACACCGACAGGGTTGCTATTTTGAGGAATTGTGGATTGTATTGTTCGGCGAATGAGGCCAAATGTGATGGAATCCCAAATTTGGAAAATGAGATTTGTATGGAAAATAGCGCCAAATTTGCAGTTTTTCGCCAAATTTACCAAATTTGGTGCTGTGTAAATGTACTATTACCTACCAACAGTATAAACTTCCCAAAAGAGAAAAAAAACCAAAATAGGTGGCAACCCCATAACACACCGCAAGTGACAACACCCAGGTGGAACAAATTAAAATGAAGGTTACTAACACTGTAATACAAATTCATCCAAATGGGTCAATAGGCAACCGAAATAATGGTCGAAATAACAAGAGTAAATAAAATGCGGTCAGGTTGCAACCCTAGCTGGCAACCCTGCTTGAAATTGTCACATTTGGAATACGGTGTAAAATACCTTTCATTTGATACCCATATTGACATACCTTGCTCAATATTTAAAATAAACCCAAGTGACAACAAGCAGTTCCCGAGATATACGAAAAAAATAAATGGCCGTTTCGTGGCAACCCTAAGTGGCAACCCTGCTTCAAATTATCATTTTTGGAATACGGTCGAAAACCCCTATCTTTTGATACCCATATGGCATATATATGTAGCTCTATATTAAAAAAAAAATTGGAATAGGTGGCAACCCTGTATACCACTCATTTCATTTCATTTATTATTATAAAGCATTAGTACAATAAGAAGTATATATTCTTTTTTAGTACAACACATTGTGTATCAGTACAAGTGTGAACTCTTCTTTTGACAACACACATTAAAATGTCGGTTTGTTTACATCCTGCACATATTAAAATGTCGCCAGCACCGAATAACAGAAAAGCAATGGCGTTGTTTAACATCCTGCACATTGTGTATCAATACCAAGTGTGAACTCTTCTTTTGACAACACACATTAAAATGTCGGTTTCTTTACATCCTGCACATATTAAAATGTCGCCAGCACCGAATAAGAGAAAAACAATGGCGTTGTTTAACATCCTGAACACATCGACATGGCGGTCTACTATCTTTTACCGAATGGCAAAAAGAGATGGGAAGATGGAAAGGGGTGAGAGAGACAAAAAAGGAAATTAAAAAAAGGTGACTAACTCACTTTGAAATTTTCCTATGATATCACACTTGTTATTAACCACAGTGTCAATGGGGTGTTACTCCGGTTTTAAATTTGTCAAGTATTGCTTTCAACTCTGCTGGCGTTCTCTTTTGTGTTT
This sequence comes from Campiglossa producta, assembly GCA_964058755.1. Taxonomy (NCBI): domain Eukaryota; kingdom Metazoa; phylum Arthropoda; class Insecta; order Diptera; family Tephritidae; genus Campiglossa; species Campiglossa producta. Next base: position 31,553,898 of record CAXKVI010000003.1, on the reverse strand, counting down.
TCTATTCGTGTCTACACTTGTCAATTTTTCTTGAAAGCAATTATGAAACAAAATATGGGGGTGAAACAAAATATGGGGTTTTCGCTTCTCACCCCCTTCGCCTATGTCGCGGCAGATTGAATTCAAGACTTGAATAATGTAAAAGGGGTATTAAACTCGTTTTGGAATATTTACGTCTATGCAGAAGAGTTTACACTTGTATTGATACACAATGGTACAACAGTTAGGCTGTGTGCTAATTGAAAACATTTTTCGTCAGAGTAAAATGAGGTGAACAAATTTCCTATGGTGAACGAATATTTGCCATTTTGCTGTGCCAAACGAAACGTTAAATTATGACAGTAGTAAATTTTGACGTATGGAAAAAGCACGTGCAAAAGCAGATGCTTTATGAATCATCATCATCATTTATTGGCGCTTAACCGCCTAAGCGATTTTGGCCGTCGCCTATCAAAGCACGCCAGTCATTCCTTTTTAGCGATAACTGACGCCAATTGGAAACCCCAAGGGAGTTCAAGTCATCCTCCACCTGTTGTTTCCATCTCAGTCGAGGCCTCCCCCTTCCTCTGCTGCCGAATTCGGGTGACGATTGGAAAACCTTCTGGGCTGGAGCTTCTTTGTCCATTCGCATGACGTGACCCAGCCAGCGGAGCCTTTGGGCTTTAATTCGCTGGACTATGGTCAGATCTGCGTAAAGCTCGTACAGCTCATCGTTAAATCTCCTTCGATACTCGCCGTCGGCATCACGGGAAGGACCATAAATCTTCCGGAGAACTTTTCTCTCAAATACTCCAAGGGCCATCTCATCTTCTCTTGACATTGTCCATGAATCTGAGCCATACATCAGGACAGGTATGATGAGAGACTTATAGAGCGCGATCTTTGTTCTTCGAGAGAGGACTTTACTTCTCAATTGCCTACTCAGTCCAAAGTAGCACTTGTTCGCAAGAGTGATTCTCCGTTGGATTTCTAGACTGATATTATTTTCGGTGTTAATGCTGGTTCCCAAATAGACGAAGTCCCTCACAGTTTCAAATTTGTAACTATCAACAGTGACGTGGCTGCCAAGGCGCAGGTGCGCCGATTCTTTCTTTGATGACAGCAAATACTTCGTCTTGTCCTCGTTGACCGCAAGACCCACTTTTTTCGCTTCTTTATCCAGTCCAGAGAAGGCAGCGCTTACGGCGCGGTTGTTAAGGCCAATGATATCAATATCATCGGCATACGCCAGCAATTGCACGCTCTTGTAAAAGATTGTACCATTGCGGTTTAGCTCTGCTGCTCGAATTATCTTCTCCAGCATCAGGTTGAAGAAATCGCACGAAAGGGAGTCGCCCTGTCTGAAGCCTCGTTTGGTTTCAAATGGCTCAGAGAGGTCCTTCCCGACTCTGACGGAGCTGTTAGTATTGCTCAACGTCATTTGGCAAAGCCGTATAAGCTTTGCAGGGAAGTCAAATTCAGACATGGCGGCATACAGGCAACTCCTTTTTGCGCTGTCAAAAGCGGCTTTGAAATCGACAAAGAGATGGTGTGTGTCGATTCTTTTATCATGGGTCTTCTCCAGGATTTGGCGTATCGTGAAAATCTGGTCGATGGTAGACTTACCAGGTCTAAAGCCACACTGATAAGGTCCAATCAGCTTGTCTACGATGGGCTTAAGTCTTTCACACAATACGCTAGAAAGAACCTTATACGCGATATTAAGAAGGCTGATTCCGCGGTAGTTGGTGCGGTTAGCGGGATCGCCTTTCTTGTGGATTGGGCAGAGCACACTTAAATTCCAATCTGGAGGCATGCACTCGTCTGACCATATTCTGCATAAGAGCTGATGCATGCTTTTTACCAGCTCTTCGCCTCCGTGTTTGAACAGCTCGGCGGGTAGTCCGTCTTTTCCAGGCGCTTTGTTGTTTTTCAGCCGGGATATAGCTATCCTCACTTCATCATAGTCAGGTGGTGGGACGACTTTTCCATCGTCAGGGATTGGGGTATCGGGTTCGACGTCTCCCTCGCAATTTAGCAGTGAGGAGAAGTGCTCCCTCCATAATTTAAGTACACTCTGTACGTCGGTTACCAGGTCGCCATTATTGTCCTTACAGGAACTTGCCCCGGTCTTAAAACCTTCCGTCATCCGCCGGATCTTTTCATAGAATTTTCGGGCATCATTCCTGTCAGCCAGCATCTCAAGCTCCTCACACTCACGCCTTTCGGCCTCACGTTTCTTTTTTCTGAAAAGGCGTCTCTCTTCCTTCTTTGCCTCACGATAGCGTTGCCATACACTGCGGGTTGCGCCCGTTCGCAACGTCTCCCTGTAGGCAGCGTCCTTTTTGTCCGAGGCAGTGCTGCATTCCTCATCGTACCAGTTGTTTTTGCGGGCTCGCTGGAACCCTATAGTGGCCTCAGCGGCGGTACGTAATGAGTGAGAGATATGCTTCCATTGCTCGGTTGCATCGTTAGGTCGAGGATTGCTCTCCGATAGCAGGTGTGAGAGTCGAGTGGAGAAATTTTCAGCTGTCTGTGTCGTGCGCAGCTTCTCGACGTCAAACTTTCCTTCCGTTACTGTGCGCACTTTCTTTGCTACACAGAGGCGTGTGCGTATCTTGGCTGCAACAAGATAATGGTCCGAGTCGATATTGGGACCACGTAGGGTACGCACGTCCAGAACGGTGGAGCTGTGTCTGCCGTCGATCATGACATGATCAATCTGGTTTCGAGTTCTTTGATCAGGGGACAGCCATGTGGCTTGGTGTATTCGCTTATGCTGGAACCTGGTACTACTGATGACCATATTGCGAGCAGCGGCGAAGTCAATCAACCTAGTGCCGTTGGGGGATGTTATATCGTGGAGACTGAATTTTCCAACTGTAGGACCAAAGACTCCTTCCTTGCCCACCTTGGCATTAAAGTCGCCGAGCACGATTTTGATATCATGCTGGGGGCAGCGATCATAAGTCTGTTCAAGTTTATCGTAGAAGGAGTCCTTCTCTGCGTCGTCCGTCTCCTCAGTCGGCGCATAGGCGCAGATAAATGTTATGTTGAAAAATTTCGCTTTGATGCGGATCGCAGCGAGACGCTCGTCCACGGGGGTGAACGCTAGTACTTGGCGGCGAAGTCTCTTTCCCACCACGAATCCTACACCACGCGCTTTGCCGCGTGTCTGGCCACTGTAGTATACGTCACAAGGTCCGATGGTCGTCTTTCCTTGTCCCGTCCATCGCATTTCCTGCAGGGCGGTGATGTCAGCCTTTGCGTTAACGAGGACATCAACCAGTCGGGCAGCGGTACCGTCCCTTGAAAGGGTCCGGACATTCCCGGTACATGCCCTAATATCCAAATCATTATGCCTTATTCGTTTTGCCGGGTCGTCAACATTAAAGGGGGTTCTCATCCGAGGCTTTAATTTATTTTTCATTGGACTAAATTTTTTACGTGGCGGGTCCCAAACCCAGCGCACAACCCGTTTCGGGGTTTTTGGAAAATATTTACACATTTATATAGCGAGCCGCTTGCTTCAAGACAGACGCCCGCTTGCAGCCGCACCTCATGGTGAACAGACGCTGCGCAAAAACCTCGGTGAGCCCTTAAACCAAGTATGTCAGAGTGGCCCCACCGGGGCTCCCTCTCTTTCTGCCGCGAGCCTAGGTAGCTCCCGTTGCCCAGAGTGCACGAACGAGGACGCAAGAGTCGGGATTGAGCAAGGTCACTTAGCAACCACACCACATTATGAATCAATTCTCATTTTACGTGTTTTTCATGCATTTATATTGCGTATTATTCGCATTATATTATATTTTAGTGTTAAATAACGCATGTGAACATACATTTATGTGAAATAATATGAATGTTAACAGCACATGCATCCCTGTGCTCACATTATTGATTGCCAAAATTTGACCTAGCCCCCAGGGCTAGGGCAAATTCTGACGTTCATATTCACCACGATAACTGTCAGAATTTAACATCGCTCTGTCAAAATTTGCTTTTTTAAACCGTTTGGCACACAGCCTTAGAGGTAATACAGCAAAACAGTCAAAAACGCAGTAATACAAGCAAGCTTAACGATCGCTTGCATAAAAGCCGATAACGACTAATCGCCCGGTTACCGGAGTTTAATTGACGTAGTTTGTTCGGTTAGCTGTAAAACTAATCACCGATTAGTCGTTATCGGCTTTTATGCAAGCGGCCCTAAGAGTAGTTAACACAGTGCGACGAGAAAGAAAAAATGGAATACACTTTTGAAGCGACATAGTAGAGATTGTTCATCTGGTCGAATTATACACGAAACACCCTTCAAAAGATTTGTAACACCCCCAAAATCTGGTTTTAGGCCCGTTTTTTCAACCGATTTTGAAATACACAACGGTTTTGGGTAGAGAATTGTTGACACTTTCGAAATATGTTTAGCATTTTGTTCATTTGAAAAGGATATGACATGTTTTTCTCGCGAGAAGTTGAAGTTTTTTTAATTTTTTTCGGTTTTTCCGGGTTTGACGCCATTTTTTTGCCACTAATTGACAATGAATGAACCTTATTGGGCATGTGTCATCGAGAGGCATTCACCACTTCATCATATCAGTTTTATTTTTTTGGAAAGGACTTCAAGTTTTCAAGATATGCAGCAAAATCCAAAATCAATTTTTTTGCTCTCAAGCGCCCTACAGGGGTACTGTGTTCAATTAGGCGGGTCGATTTGAAATTCACCCAAGTGACAAGGAAAATCGTGTTTTGGGGATCAAAATAAGATACTTTGCCGAAGGAAGCATACCTATAAAACCAATTCTGATAACCCGACTTTGTACTCTTGACTTTCAGCGCCAAAGTTTGAAAAATCCTAAGTTTACCCATTTAGAGTGCCCCAATCGTGTAATCGTGTTGCGCTCAAGAACAAAAGTAAAAAGTCGGGACATCAGAATTGGTTTAAGTGGTATGCTTCCTTCGGTAAAGTAACTTATTTTGATCCCTAAAATACGATTTTCTATTTCACTTGGGCGATTTTGAAATCGACCCGCCTAATTGAACACAGTACTCCTGTAGGGCGCTTGGGACCAAAATATTAAATTTTGGCTTAGGCTGCATATCTTGAAAACTTGAAGTCCTCTCCCAAAAAAAAAATTGTATAATTAAGTAATGAATGCCTCTCGATGACACATGCCCAATAAGGTTCATTCATTGTCAATTAGTGCCAAAAAATGACGTCAAAACCGAAAACCGGATGAAATTTCCGAAAATTGCAACTTCTGGCTTAAAGAACATATCATACTTTTTTCAAATGAATAAAACACTGTATACATATCGAAAGTGTCAACAATTTTCTACAAAAAACCGTTGAGAATTTTGAAATCGATTGAAAATTGGATTTTTAATGAATTTTTTTTTACGAAGAAACTGAAAAAATGGTTTTTTGGCCTTAAAACCAGATTTTGGGGGTGTTACAAACTTTTTAAAGGGCGTTTCGTGTATAACTCGACCAGACGAACAATATCTACTTGGTCGCTTCAAATGTGTAAAATGGCTGTTGCACTGTGTAATTAATTAAACACGATAAAACTTTGGCCCGTAGTCATAGTCAAAAAGTCTAAGTGGCAAATCGGTTAAACAGCTCCCGAGATATACGAGAAAGTAAACAAATTTTTTCTCCGGGTACGTTGGTACGGAAATTCCAAATTTGGTACATTGTTGCCATGTTAATTTCAACGCAACTCCACTACAAATATCAAAACTACATTTGAATGACTACAAAAAAAAAATTATTTAGTCATGATGTTGTGTCTCTTTTACTCTCCTTCTTTACTGGCAGTAGAAGTGAAGTTGTACCACTTGGGAAAGGGCGGAAAAATAGCGACCCCTAAAGGGTCAAATACATAAAGCTTTGTTAACCTCGCCTGACATTTGCAACCTCAAAACTTTGCGCTCAACTTCAGAGGTATACTACAATGAACGCTTTCACACAGAATAATTTTCATGTTGAATCAACACTTTTTAACACTTTTTCAGGTTATTATTTTTCAACACTATCGCTCATGTTGTTCTAACATGAAGCTATTGTTTCACTGTTCCTACATGTTAAATCAACATGAAGGAACAGTGTGAATTTAACATGATCACAAAGGTTTGAATCAACATGATTTCCTGTTGATACAACATTATTTTTCTTGTTAAATCAACACGATCAGACATGTTAAATTAACACTATACTATGTTGAAATAACAATTTCGTCCTGTTAAATTTACACGATCTATCATGTGAAATTGACACGATATGTTATGTTAAATCAACACTATCTAAAATGTTAATTTAACAGGATTTTATTGTTAAATTAACACGATCTATCATGTTAATTTAACAGGTTTTTATTGTTAAATTAACCCTTAAAATAAAACACCTTGTTTTTGATTTTTTTAATAATTTTTATTTAGTTAATTCATTTATCGAAAACCTTTAACATACATATTTTCAGGTATGAAAGAATATAATGCTTGTATAATTTATTAACAAAATCTGTCATGTTAATTCAACATGTTTTTATTGTTAAATTAACACGATCTATCATGTTAAATTAACACGATCATCATGTTAAATTAACACGATCAGCATGTTAAATAATAAAAGTACACATATGCACATACATATACATATTCTTATTTTAATGCAATCATTGGCAACTTCTGCATCGAAAACAGCAACAACAAGCCCCAATCTGAAAATTAAATAAAAATTGTTTCATTGAAAGCTCTTTAAATTATCCAAGCGATTGTAAAGCTGGTAGCACACGTCCAATTAATGTAGGGATAAGTATCAAACGACGCCTTTTCTACCCGGTATCCCTAATCCTAAAGCGTCTCCATGGTATTTATGTATAGTGCGCGTAGTTTTTAACCTACCCTGATATTTTTGGACGTGTTTTAGCAGAAAACGTTTACAAAATATGAAAAACAACACAAATTACTTACCCAAAACTTTTTGCAAAACTTCACAACTTATTCGCAAGTTAAGAAACTATAAATTTCACAATATATTAATTATTTATAATATCTACAACTTTTCATCAAGTCGGTATCTACACACTAGGGATGTCAATTTTTCGGGTTTTGGCCGTCCCGGGATTTTCGGGATATGCTTTTACAAATCCCGGGATCCCGGGATTAGTCCCGGGATTAGGGATTCGTTATTTCTAACAGGTTTGCTTCAAAAAGACTGGAGAAAATGTTTGTGAAACTGTCAATTTTTAAATAAATAACAAATAAAATTAATTAAATTTATTTATCCCTTATATTTTTTATTTACTTTTAATGTATTTCATTTGAATAAAAAAAAATAACACACTTCAATAGAAAGTTATAAAATATAAATAACTTATTATGTTTAAGTATAAATGCACTTAAACATTTTGATATACGTACATACAAACAATATCACATACAAATATGATAAGGTGCATCAGCCTATCTACACACATAAATATGTAAAACTATAACTATAAATAATCAGTATGCTATTTTAATAAACTAGTTCGTCTTACAAACGCACTCAAATAAGTTGATTTTAATTCAACAAGCTGAACCACTTCCCCCCACCAGTGGGAAGAGGTTGTCAGTTAATAATATTAACATATTAAGTATTCTTTTTTTTTGTAGTTGAACTCCTACATTAATATAAATGTATTAAACAGTTTAATAATGGTAAGTATTAATTAAAAAGTAAAAAAAAATTTGGTACATTCAGCGCGCCTCTTCCCAGCCAGCAAGATACCTTACATTTTACGAACATTGCGTTTTACGAGCTATTCTCGAATCAGCAACAACTAACAACACAAGCTTTTTTTATTTTGTCAAAAAAAATAAAAATTTAAATTTCAAATTCAATATTTTGAAAATACGAAGTACGTTTATGATCAAAAAACGGACGTATAGAGATTCATAACAGCCTAACCTAATATTTTCGTAATAGTTGAGTACAATACTTTGTATAGTGTTTCTGGATTTTGGTAAATCGAAGCCATTACCTCGCATTACATCGCGTAGATCTTGTGATTTGGTGAAAGCTGAAAAAGCAAAACCATCAACAGCCGTCATCCTAGCTAAAACAGCTTCCATACTCCTCTCCGTTTTATTACTAAAAAATTTATGCAACTTTTGCTGTTTACAAGGTACAGGATTGGCTTCTGGAGCTTTTGTTTTACGGCACACAACAATATTATGTTTTTTCAAATGCGTGTGCAGCCCTTTTGTTGAGCCACCTTTCGTTAATAATATTTGACTGCATTTTTTGCACTGAGCTGACTCGTCGTTGTCGCGCGCAACTAAAAAATAGAACCACACGGAAGACTCCTCTTCCGCCTTTGTTTTATGTGCAACAAAACCTGTACGAAATAAATTTCAATTTCATTACAGTGATTCTTTATTTAATGAAAATGAAATACTTCGTATAAAAATGGATGAGTGCGAGGTATTCCACTTCATCGAAGTTATAAATATATCTATATTTACCTGAAGTGGACGGCTTTTCAGTCATATTTAATTATTCTTATTATTCATCAATCAATTATGCGCGCAAAAATAACAATGAAACCAGCTGATTTCTACGTCAACAGTATTGTAAACGCTAACCCAAATTTCAGTGTGGTTTCTTTGCTATACAAGAGGGATTTTTCTCACATCCCGAAAATCCCGGGATTGCTGGAACACAATCCCGGGATTTTCGGGAGCTTAAAAAGGGTCGGGATCCCGGGATTTCGGGATCCCGGGATCCCGGGATGACATCCCTACTACACACTGACTTAAATGCTGTTCTTTTGAGAACAATTCTGTTCACAAGCTTTGATGGGGAACAGATGATGCTCGAAAACAACACTTGTTCATGTTAAAACAAACCGAATATAGTGTAAGGGATACACACTAATGTAATTCTTATGCAGAAGTACTTCATGTTATTTTAACCATACGCTTCATGTTAAAATGTTCGTGTTGATTTTCCGAAATTGTTTTTGTTTTACGTACAAGAGGTGTTCATGTTGATTTAACATGAATCATGTTAACTAAAAATGTAAGAAATTTTTCTGTGTGTTGACGCTTCTCTTTTATACATTTGTTTTCGTTATTTATTTCTTTGCATTGAGAGTGTTTTGGTAAATTTATTAATTTAATAGAGAAAAAATGAATTAATTATCATTTCCTCCTAATTTAAATCTTAAATTAAAGCAAAGTCATCAACCTCTGATTGTCAAAGCAAGCAAAATTTGAGAGTTTGGCAAATTTCAATCTTTCTTCAACTTTGAGGTTTTCCATTTGCCATGTTTCGTTGAAACACGTACATATATTGAACTTATCTGTCAAAGCCAAAACCCGAGGTAAAATTGAAATAAAGTTGAATGTAGTTGACCCTTAAGGGTTGGCAAATTTTCTTATATTTGAATCACCATATCGCTTCCCTGGTTCTATAACGACGCAATTGTAGAATATTAAGTTTTGGTGAATCAAGTTTCAATGTTTGTATGCGCCACTGTTGCCACGGAAATTTTTTTTTTTTTTGTACCAAAAAGCGTACCAAAATTCCTTTGTAAGTACCAAAATATTTTTTTAGAAATAAAAGGCAAATGGTTTTGTTCATTTTTTTTATTCGTTTTCAATAGGCTTTAAACATGAATTTACATCACTATTTGTACTACAAATGTATATATATATTAGACTAGGCCAAAAATAAAAAAAATCGTTTTTTTTTTTTCAAAAATTATATTGATTTTCTTTTTAAGAAAGGTGGAAAAAATTACTGTAATTTTTTCAGATTTTTAAATTAATGTCTATAGGTCTATCATCGCTAGTTTAGATTTTACAGTCTTTACCTCATATTTGGTATAAAAAAGACAAACAATTGTTGTAAAACACCATTTACCTGAATATATTTTTGAAGGAAATCGAATTCCCTACAAAATTTGCAATGTCAAAAATTTCCTCAGACTAGCCGTTTTCTAGTATTCTAGCTTCAAAAATTAGCATGTTTTCTCGATTTCCTATTTTTTCTTTCAAAAATGGTCAAAAATGCAAATTTCCATGTACAAAAAAGATGATACAGATTCTTAAAGAAAATTGAGTGCGTTGGAGAGCGATTTTATCCAATTTCATCAGGTATACTCTTAACGATACTAGTATGCTTTGTGCCAAATTCCATCGTTCTATCGCAATCAGTTTAAAATTTACGACCAGTCAAATTTTCAAAAATGCCTCCCATTTTTAATAGCAACCTACCTTGGCCAGAAAGTAAGCTGTATATCAAAATTAATACAAAAATCTCAATTTTTAGTCAAGTTATGTGATTTTCGAAATTGTCGATATCGACAAAAGAGGCGTGGTTATCATCCGATTTCGCCCATTTTCAATAGCAACCTAGCTTGGCCAAAAAGTAACCTGTATATAAAATTTCATGCAAATATCTCAATGTTAACTCAAGTTATCGTGTACCCAGACGGACGGACGGAGGGACATGCCTAAATGAACTCCTCTTTTCAACCTAAGAACTTTCATATATGGAACTCTATATCTATCTCGATTATTTTGCGTCGTTACGTAGTACCGTTATGTGGACAAAATTAGAATACCCTTGTACTAGTACTATGTTTCGCAAATTTTCAAACCAAAGTCGGGGAATCCAAAAGCATGCCAATGTTTGAGGATAGAGAATCAGAAAACGGCTACTTACTTACTTAAAATAGCCTTTAACTGCCTAGGCGTTTTTGACACCGCGTGTTCTCATCCTGGCATCGACCTCCCTCTTCCTCTCCTTCTGGGCCGGAGCGTCTTCGTTCATTCGCACCACGTGTCCCAGCCATCGAGCCGCTGGGTTTTAATTCGCTGAACTATGTCCGCGTCTGCGTAAAGCTCATACAGCTCATCATTATATGTTCTTCGGTACTCGCCGTCGCCAACTTTTAGGGGTCCATAAATCTTTCGAAGAATTTTTCTCTCGAATACTCCCAAAGCCGCCTCTTCGGATGCTGTCAGTGTCCATGCTTCTGCACCATATAGCAGGACGGGTACGATAAGTAACTTATATGGTTGTTTTTGTTCGTCGAGAGAGGACTTTATTTCTCAATTGCCTACTCAGCCCAAAGTAGCATTTGTTTGCAAGAGTTATCCTTCGATGGATTTCCAGGCTTACATTGTTGTTGGTATTAATGCTGCTTCCCAGGTATACAAAGTCACTTACTATCTCGAAATGATTGCTGCGAACAGTGGCGTGATTGCCAAGATGCCAATGTCCTGACTCCTTGCTTGATTCCAGCAGGTATTTCGTTTTACCTTCGTTCATTACCAAACCCATTTTTCCGCTTCTTTTTCTAATTTGGAGTACGCAGAAGTTACGGCGCGGTTGTTGGGGCCAATGATGTCGATGTCGTCGGCATACGCCAACAGTTGTACGCTTTTGTAATATATTCTTCCAGCGCGATTAAGTTCTGCAGCTTGTATTATTTTCTTCAACATCAAATTAAAGAAATCGCACGATAGGGGGTCGCCCTGCCTGAAACCTCGCTTAGTTTCGAACGGCTCGGAGAAGTCCCTCCCGATTCTGACCGAGCTGGTGGAGTTGCTCGGCGTCATTTTGCACAGCCATATCAGTTTTGCTGGGAAACCAAAATCAGACATAGCGGCATATAAGAGATGGTGTGTGTCGATCCTTTTCTCACGGGGTTTTTCCAAGATAGTGGATTTACCAGGTCTGAAGCTACACTGATAAGGTCCAATCAGTCGGTTTACGTTCGGCTTCAGTCTTTCGCAAAATACGCATGAAAGGATGTATATTGGAACGATTTTTCGTCATCCCGTGTCAATTTTGGTTTTGTGACAAACCGGTTTCGGCGATCCGCCATCTTCAGTGTTTAATTTCGTTCTCAAGGACCTTATATGCGATACTCAAAAGGCTAATTCCACGATAGTTGGCTCAGTTTGCGGGGTCACCCCTCTTATGGATTGGGCGGAGAACACTATTGCGAGTGTCGATCAACAGTAGAATAGAATACGATCGATTTATTCGATCGTATTTCGTTTTGGTATTGCGAAACTTGATCGAAAAAAATGTGCACCATTGTGAATAGCTCATTGAATAGCAATCAGCTGATTGCTGTTTATTTACAATTTTGACGCGTTTGAAAAAACTAAAAGAAATAAAACATTTTTAAAATACTTATTAATTATCAATTAAATAAATAAAAATTACAAATGGATAGTGTTGAGTTGTGGTTTAGTGACAGTGAGGAAGATGACGATGAGCGCGCACGCTTAATAGACTTAGCAAGGGAGAGGAGAAAGTTGAGAGATTCGTCCAATCCTCTCGAGTTGGAAGAGCCAATGTATGTACCTACGCTGTGTGTGTCTAAAAATGAATTAAAACCTTCATTAATGAATTTAAATTTAAATAGATTTTTGAAAATTTTTCGTTTGCCCAAAGCTGCGTTCTCGGATTTGCTTTCATTGCTGGAGAGTAAACTGCAGGAAGGTGTTAGAAAAACGTCGGTCCCAACAATTTTAAAACTTGCCGCGACTTTAAGGTTTTGTGCTCAGGGATCATACCAGCTAAGTGTAGGGAACGAAAGCAATATTGGGCTTGGACAATCTACCGTATCGCTAGTGTTAGCTGAAGTATTCAAAGCTTTGGAAGAGCACTTATGTAGAGATTGGATAACGTTTCACTACACGGATGAAGAAAAGCGACAGGCAAAGCTTTATTTTTTTGAAAAGAGTGGAATACCAGGCGTAATAGGCTGCATAGACGGAACGCACATCAAAATCGTTGCCCCAAAAAAGGATCTTCAACATTTGTATTACAATCGTAAGGGATATTTTAGCTTGAATGCAATGATAGTTAGTATTTACAAAGAATATAAAATGAACTTTTGGTCTGTAATTTAAATTTTATTATTTTGTTATTTATTTTTATATTTTAATTCATATTTTTACCTTCTATTCATTTTATTTGCACTTTTTTGGTAATTCGAAACTTCAACGATTGCAAAATGCCAGTAGAAAGATGATCGATCACAAAGTGTTCACAGTCGATAGCTGATCGATCGATCGACACTCGTAGTAGCATAGGCAATCGATAATCGATTAATTTTCGATTATCTATTACTGAACGACACTCGCAATAGGGGTGTTAGATTCCAAACTTCAGACATGCACCTTACCAGCTCCTCGCCGCCGCATTTGAATACCTCAGAGGGCAGGCTATCAGCACCCGCCGCTTTATTGTTTTTTAGCCGTGATATAGCTATTCGCACCTCGTTATAGTCGGGTTGTGAAACTTTGATTCCATCGTCTTCGATTGTGGGGTCGGGTTCGTCCTCTTCTCTGCATTGTTGCTCTGTTCCTCCGTTTAGAAGGGCAGAGAAGTGATCCCTTTATAACCTTAGTACTCTCTGAACATCTTTCACCAGGTCGCCGTTGTCGTTTTTACAGGAGTTTGCCCCGGGTTTAAAACCTTCCGTCATTCGTCGAGTTTTTTGATAAAATTTTCGGGTGTTGCTTCTGCTAGCATTTCAAGCTCTTCGATTTCACGCTTTTCTGCTTCCCTTTTCTTCGCCCGAAAAAGCCGTCTCACTTCTCTCTTCATCTCACGGTAGTGTTCACACACGCTCCTCGTCGCATTAGCTTTTAACCTTGCCTTATAGGCGTCGTCCTTTCTTTTCACTGCGTTTTTGCACTCTCTATCATCGTACCAGCTGTTTTTTTGCACTTGCCAGAATCCTATTACTTACCGAAGATGTGTTTCCACTGCTCATTAGACCAGCCACAAAAATATATTTCTTATTTTCTTCGCTCCACACGCAATTTCTGAAATAATGGGGATAAAAAATAAGATCTGTAAAAAAATCTAGCCATCTGTAGTAAAAAAAATGCCATGGAAATTTGACCTAAAGGCTAAAAATGTACTAAAAAATGGAATATGTCTTTATTGGCTAATATCTCCTAAACTAGTATTTTTAGGAGAAATAATGACATAACGACTTTTATTTAGATTGGAGTCAGGAGTAAATTGCCCATATAAATGTTGTACCTGCGAGTGTCCTTTCAAGGACTTTTAATAAGTCGAAGTTAATTTTTTATTTTTCATTTTTTTGTAATGGTCAAATAAAATACTTGCAAAATGATGTATTGGATAAGCATACATCGTTTGGTAGGATATTAACCACAGTTTAATATTAACATTACATTTTAATTATAGTAACATTTTTGCAATGGTTGGTTGACGTAAAACTGAGAAAAACCGGTTTTTAAATTTCTAAAAACATACAATATGGGATAGTTCAGGGGTCAAAGTTCTAATTCTCTTCCCTCCAAATACATTTTCTGAAAGTTTGGGGGTAAAAGACAAGATTTGTAAAAAGTCTAGCCATCTGTAGTGAAAAAATTCCATGCAAATTTGACCGTCGGAGAAATAATTACTCCTAAAATTACTAGTTTAGCAGATATTAGCCAATAAAGACATATTCCATTTTTTAGTGCATTTTTAGCCTTTAGGTCAAATTTCCATGGCATTTTTTTACTACAGATGGCCAGATTTTTTACAGATCTTATTTTTAATCCCCATTCTTTCACAAATTGCGCGTGGAGCGAAATAATTTCATACTTTTCCAAATCCCATACATTCTGTGGGTGTTCTACTGCTCATGCACTCCGCTGGGTTGAACTGTGCTCTCAGAGTGTGCGAGTCGTTCTGCGAAATCATTGGCTGCCTGTTGTGACTGCAGTTTTTCGACGTCCAGCTTTCCTTGTGTTTTTTGTGGCGCCTCTTTTGCTGTACTTAGGCGGGTACGAATCTTGGCTGCTATCAAGTAGTGATCGGAGTCCATGTTCGGGCCCCTCATCGTACGAACGTCTGTAACGCTGGAAGCGTTTCGTCCGTCTATCACAAAGTGATCGATCTGGTTGCGTGTTTCCGATCTGGCGATAGCCATGTTGTTTGATGGATCTTTTTATGCTTTAACTAGGTGCTGGATACGACCATGTTTCGTGCACCGGCGAAGACAATCAGTCTGAATCCATTTGGCGAAGTCTCATCATAGAGGCTGAACTTTCCGACAGTGGGGCCAAATACACCCTCTTTGCCCACCCTGGCTTTAAAGTCGCCAAGCATAACTTTGACTTTCTTCTTATTTCGCGTAGAATGCATCTTTTTCCACGTCGTCCTTGTTCTCGGTCGGTGCGTGCACGCAGATAAACGATATGGTGAAAAATCGTAGTTTTATTAGTATGGCCGCTCCAGTATACATTGCAGGTTCGGATGGTCTTATAACCGTGCCCCGTCCATCGCATTTCTTGTATAGCGGTGATGTCAGCTTTTGTCTTTTTGAGGACCTCAACTAGGCGGGCATCGTCACCTTCCCTAGTAAGGGTTCGGACATTCCACGTGCATGCCCTGATTTCATTAATCGTAGTCCTAGTTCGTTTGCTGTGGTCGTTATCTGAAAAGTGAGTTATCACAGCCGAAGCTTGTCAGTTAGATTTCAATAAAACGGCGAAAACGGTTAGTCTGAGAAAATTTCAGTCTAGGCAGCTTTTTAGGGAATTCAATTTCCTACAAAAATTTGTTCAGGTGAATGGTGTTTTTCAACAATGAGTTGTCATTTTTATACTAAATTGGAGGTCAAGTATGTAAAATCTAAACTAGCGATATTAGATCTCTAGACTTTAATTTAAAAATCTCAAAAAATACAGTAATATTTTGTCACATTTCTTAAAAAGAAAATCAATATAATTTTTGAAAAACAAACGAAATTTTTTTTTTGGTCCAGTGTATCATTATTATTTTTATGATTTATTAACATAATTAAATAAATTAACTAGTTAAATAGACTAGTGAGCACTATATATTATAACTTAAATTTAATTTAAAAAAAGTTGTTAAGTGATAATGTATGGTTTGCTAGATTGTTACTTTAATGGCTCTGGTGAAATTGTATACTGCGTTTAGGTTGTCGTTTGTTGGGTTCCTTGGAATGGTTATCCAATTTTCCTTTAGCTAGGTGTTTCCTGTTGCTTGTAGGAGGTAGAGTGCGCACGTTGGCGCTGGCTCCCCTGAGAGCAGATATTCATGCGTGCATCTTGTATGCCCAAGACGAATGTGGGAGTAGATTTATATTTGTTTTTTTTCAGATGTTTGCGGGATAGGTTGGAGGTACCAGTTCTAGGTTGATTGCCTTGTAGTGATAGTGGTTGTAGCTATTCCATTTTTGTTTATCTGCTTGGCGTAGAAGGTGTAGAATGAATCGTCGCATATAATTTTTTTCAATGGTGCTATCTGTCGTTACAGGAAGGCGGCTTGCTAATTTAGCCGCGGTGTCTGCTGCTTTATTACCTGAGATGTTTACATGCCCTGGTATCCAGAGAAGTCTAATTGTTTCGGTGTTTTCAATGAGATTATCTCTGATTATCTGAATTGTTTTTGATGAGACTGTTGGGTTAAGGACTGCTTTTAAAACCGACAGGCTGTCGGTGCACATGATTGTTTTGGAGTTTTCTTCTAATGCTATAGGTATAGAGTGTTGTATGGCAACGGCTTCCGCGGTAAAAGTTGAAGCGGTGTCTGTTAGGTTTTGTACCCTTAGTACGTAGCCGTTTGTGTCTACAACGGAATAACTTGCGGGTTTGTCTACGGTTTTTGACCCATCCGTGTATAAGAATTAAAAAATTTTTTCTTCGTAGTAAGCTTTCCGTTCTTGGAAGAGTTGTAAATATATGATGGGAGGTGTGTTCTGGTTTTTGATGATGATTTTCGGATCGCCCAAGGAGGGTTTGTGTATCTTCTTTTACGTATGGTAGTCCTAAGTTTATTGCGGTATCGATTATTCTTTGAAGAGCAGATCGTAGTCTTGTGCTGCCACTAGACGATCTTTGGATTGTTATTTTTACGTCGCAGCGTATGATGGCATCACATTCCATCATTACTTTGGATATTAATCGTGTTTCTATATGGTGGGTTCTTTCTTCCAACGTGGGTAGATTCGTCTCTGCCAGGATGTTTCTTACAGGTGTTGTTCGAAACGCGTAGGTGCACAATCTTGCTATTTGATGGTAAACCAGACTTAGTATCTTAAGTGTGGATTTCGGTGAATTTCCGTAGAGGAAGAGCCCATAGTCAATCTTACTTAAAACTAGTGCCTTACTGAGATAGATTAGTGTGTTTATGTCAATGTGACATTTTTTGCTTGAAAGATAGGATACAAAATTTACTCTGGCAGCTAATGACTTCTTTAACTCTAGACAATGGGTATTCCATCTGTAATTATTGGAAAATACAATACCTTATATTTTAAGATGCTTGACATTTTCTACTTCGACATTATCAATTGATATTTTTTTATTGTTAAAATCGCATTTGCGTTTCCTGCATATGTGAAAGTTTTTTGTTTTGCTCAACGATACACAGAGCCAAAAAGTTCACCTATAATCAAAGAGATCGACGTCTAAAAAAGCTTTTTGGCCGGGGAGAGCGAGTGGAGACAAATTTGAAGAAATTTGTGCTAGGAAATCTTCTAAATTTTAGCTTGAATTTCTTCTCAAATTTATTGAAAAGGAAATCAGCTAAAAACAAGGAGTTAGCTTCTTATTTATGAATTTTTTATGTACTTTTGTCAAAAGTTAGAAGAAATCTGCTTGTTTTTATGAGAAAACCTGTTTAAAGTAAATTAATGAGAACATCCTCTTATTTTCTCTAGATTCATATTGAATTTATTGAAAAGGAAAACTTTTTAGAAGATCCCTTATTAATTCAAATTCAGGTATGCCTTCTTCGAATGTGTAATTCGACGCTACCAAGCACAAGCACACGATAGCATCATGGTAGAGATCTCCGTTCAGCAGTTAATAATTCTTAGTTCGATTCGCGGTGAAGGCAATAAGGCAAGTGGACATGTGGTGAGGCAAAAATAACAAAGGTGTAATTAGACGTTGGCAAGTTAAGTATACGATGGCATGGTAGTGTATATTAGACTAGACTGACTGACTAGACATCTGGGTTGAGCGTTAATTTTTTTTTTTTAATTTGAAATATTAAAAAGAAAATCTTCTTAATATTATGTGATTATCTACTCAGTTTTATTAAAAAGAGACACCCGGTCATAATAAGACGGGCATCTTATTGGAAAAATATCATAGAGAAATCCTTCTAATTTAGAGGGCATTTTATGTGACTTTTTGCTCTGTGTACTATGGCACCGGAATATTTAGACCAATTCACAATGTCGTTTGATATATTTTCAAGTATGTTTTTTGTTTCAGTAGCATCTCTCTTGCTGAGAATGTACAAGTCATCTGCATAGAGACAGCTCTATAGAATTGTTTGTTTTGATAATTTTACTAATTTCGTTGAATGCTATAGAAACAAGTAAGGAAGTCTAAGTTCGGGTAAGCCGAACATTAAATACCCAGTGTATGGAAACAATAGTAGTACCTATATTCCATCGTTCTATCGTAATCTGTTTAAGAGTTACGACCAGTCAAATTTTCAAAAACGCCTCCCTTAAAAGTGGGCGGTGCCACGCCCACTATAAAAAATTTATGGAAAAATCATAAGAGAATGACCAAGGGGATTCACCTATAAAATTATATCATTTTAGCCATTTCAGCTGCCGAGATAAGTCAATTTGTGTGATTTTCGAAATTTTCGATATCGAAAGTGGGCATGGTTGGAGGGCGATTTTATCCATTTTCATCAGGTATACTCCCAACGATACTAGTATGCTTTGTACCAAATTCCATCGTTCTATCGTAATCTGTTTAAGAGTTACGACCAGTCAAATTTTCAAAAACGCCTCCCTTAAAAGTGGGCGGTGCCACGCCCACTATAAAAAATTTATGGAAAAATCATAAGAGAATGACCAAGGGGATTCACCTATAAAATTATATCATTTTAGCCATTTCAGCTGCCGAGATAAGTCAATTTGTGTGATTTTCGAAATTTTCGATATAGAAAGTGGGCATGGTTGGAGGGCGATTTTATCCATTTTCATCAGGTATACTTCCAACGATACTAGTATGCTTTTTGCCAAATTCCATCGTTCTATCGTAATCAGATTAAAAGTTACGACCAGTCAAATTTTCAAAAACGCCTCCCTTTAAAGTGGGCGGTGCCACGCCCACTATAAAAAATTTATGGAAAAATCATAAGAGAATGACCAAGGGGATTCACCTATAAAATTATATCATTTTAGCCATTTCAGCTGCCGAGATAAGTCAATTTGTGTGATTTTCGAAATTTTCGATATCGAAAGTGGGCATGGTTGGAGGGCGATTTTATCCATTTTCATCAGGTATACTCCCAACGATACTAGTATGCTTTTTGCCAAATTACGTCGTTCTATCGTAATCAGATTAAAAGTTACGACCAGTCACATTTTCAAAAACGCCACCCTTAAAAGTGGGCGGTGCCACGCCCACTATAAAAAATTTATAGAAAAATCATAAGAGAATGACCAAGGGGATTCACCTATAAAATTATATCATTTTAGCCATTTCAGCTGCCGAGATAAGTCAATTTGTGTGATTTTCGAAATTTTCGATATCGAAAGTGGGCATGGTTGGAGGGCGATTTTATCCATTTTCATCAGGTATACTCCCAACGATACTAGTATGCTTTGTACCAAATTCCATCGTTCTATCGTAATCAGATTAAAAGTTAGGACCAGTCAAATTTTCAAATACGCCTCCCTTAAAAGTGGGCGGTGCCACGCCCACTATAAAAAATTTATGGAAAAATCATAAGAGAATGACCAAGGGGATTCACCTATAAAATTATATCATTTTAGCCATTTCAGCTGCCGAGATAAGTCAATTTGTGTGATTTTCGAAATTTTCGATATCGAAAATGGGCGTGGTTGAAGGGCGATTTTATCCACTTTCATCAGGTATACTCCCAACGATACTAGTATGCTTTTTGCCAAATTCCATCGTTCTATCGTAATCAGATTAAAAGTTAGGACCAGTCAAATTTTCAAATACGCCTCCCTTAAAAGTGGGCGGTGCCACGCCCACTATAAAAAATTTATGGAAAAATCATAAGAGAATGACCAAGGGGATTCACCTATAAAAGTATATCATTTTAGCCATTTCAGCTGCCGAGATAAGTCAATTTGTGTGATTTTCGAAATTTTCGATATCGAAAGTGGGCATGGTTGGAGGGCGATTTTATCCATTTTCATCAGGTATACTCCCAACGATACTAGTATAGGTTAGGTTCAAGTGGCTGCCGCAGAGGCACACTTAGGCCAGTTTTGAAAGGCCCGTTGTGATACCACCAACACAAGGAAAGTCAGTCCCGGGACCCAGCCATATGGAAAATCCCTGAGTTGTTGGGATTTTCCACATAGCAGAATCCCGGGACTGACACTCCTAAACCGACACCGTTACTCCTCCTCGAACCACTTAGATGACTTTATGAAGCCCATCAAGTCCTTTATGTCCAGTTCCGCGATCTGGCTTAGGCTATCCAGGAACGGAACTCCCAAAAAGCGCGTTCTCGCGCCGCTTAAAGCCGGACAGTTGCAGATGAGGTGATCCACTGTTTCCTCCTCATCATCATCTTTGCAACTCCTGCAGCATCGTCGGTAGGGCACACCTAGCCTTTCTGCATGCCTACCAATGAGGCAGTGACCGGTTAATACCCCTATCAATATGTAGATTTCCCTCCTAGTTAGGGCATAAATGCGTCTAGACCTTTTAAGATCCCATTTTGGCCAGGTTTGTTTCGATATGCGACACCCTGGGGATTGCAGCCATCTTTCGTTGGCTTGACGGAGTGTGTGCTCCTTCAGCATTAGTTTGCATGTGGCAAACGGCATACCTAAGCGCTCTTTATCCTGAAGAACCTGCTTGGTCGTGCCCTGCCTGGCAAGCTCGTCTGCCTTACAGTTTCCCTCAATGTCCCTATGTCCCGGGACCCATATGAGGTTTACGCGGTTCTGTTGGGCCATCTCCTGAAGAGATCGACGACAGCTGAGCGTCAGTTCAGAGTTGAACGTGTATGAGCCAAGGGATTTGATGGCCGCTTGGCTATCGCTGAAAATAGCGATATCTTCTCCGATAACACGTTTGTTTAACCAGGCCGCGGCGTCCAGGATTGCCGAGACTTCCGCCTGGAAGACGCTACAATGATCAGGTAGTCTGAAGGAGAGCTCAAGGTCCAAATCCCTTGAATAAACGCCTCCTCCAACTCTGCCGTCCAACTTCGAGCCGTCGGTGTATATGGAAGTGCCACCATTTGTTTCGGGACACCAATCCGTCCTCTCCCAGTCTTCTCTGCTGGGAATGTTTATTTTGAAACAGCTATCCCCGACTGTAGTAGTCGCACAACGATCTGTGCTTAGAGGGAGAAAGCTGTAAGATTCCAGAATACTGGAGTGTCCAATAGTACCCGCAGCCCAACTGGAGGTTTCTCTTAGGCGCAGAGCTGATGCCGCCGCTGACCGAAACCCTTCCAGATCAAGTGGCAAAATGCCCAGAATGACCTGGAGGGATTCGTTGGGCGTTGTCCTTAGCGCACCGCTTATACAGATCATATTGGATCTATGGACTTTCCGCAACAGATTCAGGTATGTTGCCTTGCTCAGCGCAGGCCACCATACGACGACTCCATAAAGCATGATTGGGCGAATGATGGCCGTGTAGATCCAACTGCATACTCTAGGGCTGAGCCCCCATTTTTTGCCAATGGCTCTTTTGCAGGTGTAAAGAGCGATGCAAGCTTTCTTCTGGCGCTGAAGAACATTCTCCTTCCAATTCAATTTCCTGTCCAGAACTATGCCTAGAAACTTGGCCTTATCCGACAAGCCCAGGCGCGTGCCATCTAGTTCTGGTAGGCTTAGTGGCGGTATTTTGTACCGGTTGGTGAAGAGGACAAGTTCCACCTTCCCTGGGTTGATACTAAGTCCGCAGCGAGAGGACCACGTCGAAACTTCTCGCAGTGCTACTTGCATCAGGTCACACAGAGTTTGTGGGAACTTGCCTCTGAATGCAATAGCTAAATCGTCTGCGTATGCCACTATCTTCCCGCCCCCCCAGCTTGTGTCACGTAGCAACGAGTTGACTGTGAGGTTCCATAAAAGCGGGGAAAGAACACCACCCTGGGGTGTTCCCCTTGTGACATAGCGTGATAACTCAACCGTACCAAGTGAAGAAGCTATTTTCCTTCCCATTAAAAGTTGGTCAATTAAACCAGTTAGAGGTCTATCTACTCCCAGATTAGTTAGAGCGGAGTTGATAGCCTCCGGGCTTATATTGTTGAAAGCCCCCTCAATGTCTAGGAGGGCCACGAGACAGTAGTCCTTTTCACACAGCGATTTCTCAATGACAGACACTAGGCTGTGCAGAGCGGTTTCTGTTGATTTACCCTTGGTGTATGCATGCTGATAGCTAGAGATAAGGTTGCTATCAATAGTCGTTAAGAGGTAGTCGCTTAATATCCTCTCAAAGGTTTTTAGTACAAAGGACGAGAGACTGATCGGTCTGTAGTCTTTTGGCTCGTAGTGGGATGCCTTCCCAGCCTTAGGGATAAACACTACCGTGGCGCTTCTCCAGGAGCCCGGAATGTGGTTGAGAGCCAGGCAGGCTGTGAAGAGAAATACCAGCCATTTAGCTGATGTCTCCAACGTGTTTATAAGCTGCGCGGGGATAATCCCGTCCGGCCCGGCAGCCTTATACGGTTCAAAGCTCTTAACTGCCCACCTTACTCTTTCCTCAGTGATGGGTATATTTACTGCCAGGTTTGTTGCAGGTGCTAGTGGTGCATCATGCAGATTCCCCGGAAAATGTGTATTCAAGAGCAGCTCAAGGGTTTCCTCTTCCGTGCTGGTCCAGGATCCGTCAGGCTTTCGCAAATAGCTGATGGTTGTTTGACTTTTCGAGAGGACTCGTCTAAGTCTCGCTGTGTCGTCGACCTTTTCGACGCCAGTGCAGAAATTTCTCCACGAGGTTCTCTTCGCCTGTCTCAGAGCTTTTTTGTAGGCCCTTAATTTAGCTTTATATTCGTGCCAATGAGGCTCAGAGCCGAAGCTCTTGGCCTTGTTAAATTGTTTCCGGCATGATATTCGGAGCGAGTCCAAATCGTAGGACCACCAATGTGGCCTGTGTTTACCGCGTGGTTTTGGCACTGGACAAGCCTGTCCTAGAGCATTTGAGAGCGCCGATGTAAATGTAGTAACAAGATCCTCCAGCTCCTCTACTGATGAGGGGGCTTGTGAGGGCAGTACTGGGAGGTCTCTGTCTAATATTTCATTGTGTAACTGCCAATCAGTGTTACGTGGATTGCGTTTCATGATTGGTTGTTCTACAATAAAGTCTAAAACCATTTCTATGTAACGGTGGTCGGAGAAAGAATGTTCTTCCAGAACCCGCCATTTTCTGACCCACCCATAAGCGCCTTCACTACAGAGAGTGAGGTCTATGACCTCCCTGCGGGTCTTAGTGATAAAAGTAGGCTCATTACCCACGTTGCAAATCACCAGGTTGGTTGTTAAGAGGTAATCAAACAGAGACTCGCCCCTGGCATTGATGTCGGAGCTCCCCCATTGGACATGGTGAGCATTAGCGTCCGCTCCAATAATAAGATTACCCGTGCAGAAATTTGACACCAGGTCTTTCACCTCCATTTGTGGTGGGGGTTCTTCGGCGTCGTAGGGCATATAGACCGACGCCACCGTCAGGCGGGTGCTGTCGACCGTTAGACTGATAGCGGTAATATCACCATTGGTGTAGTTAGGTAGGAGAAAGGAGTTCAACTCAGACTTGACCAAAATACACGTTCTGACTTTGCTCTCCTCGCTGGCTCGAATGAGCTTGAAGCCCTTAGTCCCCAATCCGCAGATTCTCGAGCTATTGACCCAGGGTTCTTGGATGAGGACCACATCCACGTCGCCTTTAGAAAGACGACTACTTAAAGCAGCCGAAGCTACTTTAGATTTGTGCAGATTAATCTGAAGCACCACCAACATGAGAGCGCACAGACTTCCCTGCCGTCCCCATATCGTCGAGGTTTGCCCCATCCCGGAGGTTGCCTATCAACGACGAGTTGTTCCGATTAACTGCCCGATATGGCGTTGCAGGAGTCTTGCTGTCTGCAGCGTTAGATGTTAATCGCTCAGCGTTGGCTGCTACCACCGTGACGTCGAGGGCTTCCTCGTCCTGTAGGCTGTCCTCCATCTCCGAGTTGTTCACAGCACTATCGCCAAGGGACGTGGCGGATAACATGCTTTCCGCATCGGAATCCTCCGCTTCCTCTTCTGGTAATTCGTTTTCCGGTTCCCCCGGAGCAGCCGAGAAGGCAGCGCGCTGAGCATCACCACGATATACGTGGATAACGATCTGGCCTACGCTGTAGTGTACTAGGCCATTGCACCTTTTGAGGGGCTCGATTGACTCTTTATTCATGGTGAACACCACCTGTCTGTCGGGCCCTACCGCATCCCCGACCAGATTGACACTCCAGTCATGCGTTGGCAGGGACGGATTCATTAGCCGTAGCATCCCGAGAATTCTCTCGGGTTCGTCAGGGATGGCCGGAATCCACGCCCTTGCCCTTGGACGAGCTGGAATGTCCTTCCAGTCGACGACCTCTATCTTTGCGCCCTTGTAGACTTCACCCAGCTTAGCAGCTGCTGCCTTGTACAGTGCTACGGTTTTTGCATCCTCGCATGCGAGTAATTTAATCTGACCCTGGTGCCAACCCGCATCCGTTACTCGCGCCGAACTACCCGGAAACTCTGGAGCAACATTGAGAAGAATGTTGCCGAGTTCATTTCGCACGTAACGCCACCGGTCCTTAGGGATGGCCAGGCGGTCATTGCCTCGGTCCAGGACGCCTATAAGGATCCTGTCCTTGGTTACCTCAGCAAAGCTTAGTTTGCCCGCTCCAGGGGTATTCTGATGCCGCTTGGGAGGGGGATTCAACTCCAGGTCCGATCTCTGGCGCTTGAAAGGGTTAACTTTTAACCTCTTTGGCATGTAAGAATTTTGGAAATCCGGTATCACAGCTTTCGCTAGCTCTACCGATTTACTGGAATTCGGCGACAGCGATTCCTGCGGTACCCCTTCATACCTCTTCAGGATCTTTGCAGCCAATCTTTTCTCGTGGTATGTGAAGCGGCGGGGAGATGTCTCCTGGGAGTGCGGACCCGTAGTTGCCATCGCGGTCGCTCTCCTTGCCGAAATCTCAGTTGCAGCTTCCTTCTCCTTCGAAACTCCGAGGCCAGGTCGTGAGACCGCTGCCACAGGCGTAAAGATACTGGTTTTCATATCAGCGGTTGATGGGAGTTTAGCATCTGCCGTTGTCCGCTTAGTTGCGTTGGCAACCGCACTGGTGCTAGCTCCCATCAAGTCAATCTTAGTCGATAGAGGGTTGGTTGACCGACTCGTAGTTGCCATCGCTGTCGATCCCCCCCTTGATTGTGGAACGGAGGTAGTCCTCCGGCGTTGTTGTTGCTTTCTCGCCTGTTCCTCCATAGCTCTCCTTTGCTGAGGAGTGAAATTTGGCGTTGTTTGTTTTTTAGGTTTATCGTTTTTATTTGGATAATTTGAGTTCATCTTGTTCGTACGACCCATCGCCGGACACGGCCAGCTTAGGGTCAAGGGAAGAGTAGGGGAAAATGTGTCGTCCGCCGCGGCAGAGCCCCGTACCGCGGTAAGGCCATGCTTACTCTCTGAGGCGACCCTAGTATGCTTTGTACCAAATTCCATCGTTCTATCGTAATCTGTTTAAGAGTTACGACCAGTCAAATTTTCAAAAACGCCTCCCTTAAAAGTGGGCGGTGCCACGCCCACTATAAAAAATTTATGGAAAAATCATAAGAGAATGACCAAGGGGATTCACCTATAAAATTATATAATTTTAGCCATTTCAGTTACCGAGATATGTCAATTTATGTGATTTTCGAAATTTTCGATATCGAAAGTGGGCATGGTTGGATGGCGATTTTATCCATTTTCATCAGGTATACTCCCAACGATACTATTATGCTTTTTGCCAAATTCCATCGTTCTATCGTAATCAGATTAAAAGTTACGACCAGTCAAATTTTCAAAAACGCCTCCCTTAAAAGTGGGCGGTGCCACGCCCACTATAAAAAATTTATGGAAAAATCATAAGAGAATGGCCAAGGGGATTCACCTATAAAATTATATCATTTTAGCCATTTCAGTTACCGAGATATGTCAATTTATGTGATTTTCGATATCGAAAGTGGGCATGGTTGGAGGGCGATTTTATCCATTTTCATCAGGTATACTCCCAACGATACTAGTATGCTTTGTACCAAATTCCATCGTTCTATCGTAATCTGAATCGAAATTTTCGATATCGAAAGTGGGCATGGTTGGAGGGCGATTTTATCCATTTTCATCAGGTATACTCCCAACGATACTAGTATGCTTTTTGCCAAATTCCATCGTTCTATCGTAATCAGATTAAAAGTTACGACCAGTCAAATTTTCAAAAACGCCTCCCTTAAAAGTGGGCGGTGCCACGCCCACTATAAAAAATTTATGGAAAAATCATAAGAGAATGACCAGGGGGATTCACCTATAAAATTATATCATTTTAGCCATTTCAGTTACCGAGATATGTCAATTTGTTTGATTTTCGAAATTTTCGATATCGCAAAAGGGGGCGTGGTTATCATCCGATTTCGCCCATTTTCAATAGCAACCTACCTTGGCCAAAAGGTAACCTGTATACAAAATTTCATGCAAATATCTCAATTTTTACTCAAGTTATCGTGTACACAGGCGGACGGACGGACGGACGGACTCCTCTTTTCAACCTAAGAACTTTCATATATGGAACTCTATATCTATCTCGATTATTTTGTGCCGTTACGTACTACCGTTATGTGAACAAAATTAATATACCCTTGTACTAGTACTAGTACACTGGGTATAAAAAGGACAACAGATAGGGGAGATCCTTGGGGGATTCCTTTATTAAGTGGGTAGACGTTGGAGTAGGTATTACCAATTCTTACCCTGAATTGTCTATTTGATTTTGATAAGAATGATTTGGCAAACTGAAAGATTTTTGGACCAACGCCCCAATTATGCAGGCAATTTAAAATTACATGTGAACCAAATCGGTCGAACGCTTTTTCGAAGTCAACCGAAAGAATAGTTGCGTGATGACGAGAAGATAGTGCTTTGCTTACGTAGTGGTCTATATGAAGTAGAGCGTCTGTGCAACCTCTATTTGGCTTGAAGGCCACTTGAGAAGAGTCAACGAGATGTAGGGTTTCCGTGAACCATGATATACGATTGGCTACTATTCGTTCTAGGGTCTTTGAAAGGCAAGACAATAGAGAGATCGGTCGATATCCATTAGTTGAGAGTTGGTTTTTATTAGGTTTAGGGATGGGAATTATTGTAGCTGTTGTAAAGTAATAATAGACGGGACTTGGCTGAAGGAGATGTGGACTTCATCACGGCATACGAGACACGGTCGAAACCTGGCGTTTTCCCTTTAGCTTTTCCGAGACATATTGTTAACTCTGTGGTTGTTATTTGGGTTTCGATGGCCCTAGCTTTTGTGTCAACGTTGTTTATTGAAGGAAGGTCGGTTACTTGGTTTTTAGCTAATTGAAACTCGTTTTTTTTTTTTTTTTTTTGAAGTGATGGAAGAGTTAGGGTTAATAGATTCAGTGAACTGCTTAAACCCATTTTTCTTTTGAATTTTCATTTGTTTACGAAATTTAGCATTGGTTTTTTATAAAGAACTAGGTTTTGAGTAGTGGGACTAGGTCCCTGCTCCACCAGGCCACATTATGTCTTTTAGTATCTCGAGCTTGAGCGATAGATTGGTTTGCGGCCGCTCGAATGGCTTTAGCGAAGTTTGCTGCATCGTGATTAGTGGCGGCTGTAGGTGTTCTGGTTTCTAGCTCTTGGTCTACCAGTCTTGCAAAGCTGTCCCAGTCGGCGAGGTTTAATAAAAATTTTGGAGGATATTTAGTTCTAATTGGTATATTTGTGTTAAAGCAAATTTTTCAAGATGATTGGAAAATGATCACTGTTATACAGGTCGTCTATCGTTTGCCAAGAGATTATTGGAAGAAGGGTGGATGAACAGAGTGAAATGTTTATATGTGTAAATGTGGAGTGGGTAGAAAAGTGAGTTGCACTACCATCATTCAAAACGCATAGATTGCATTGTGTAATTGAATTTTCAACAAGTTTACCTCGATGATTGACCACACTAGATCCCCATAAGTTACTCCAACTGTTGAAATCTCCTAGGACAATGATAGGCGTATTAATAGCCGTAAAAATCCTTATTAGGTCTATGCTATTAAAGGTTTGATTTGGTGGTATGTAAACGGACAGAATAGTGAGATTCATATTCATTTCGATCTCGACGGCAACTCACCGCTTGTGAGGTATAAAGTCTTTGATTAGAATGCTACTACCTTGTTTTGACTAGGTATTTGTGACGGCGTTAGTAAAGTAGCCTTGGTAACCTTTAGGAAGTATTGGAGTGAAATTATTGTTACATTGTTGGATTGCTATGATGTAAGGGTTGTAGTGCTGGAGAAGTATTTGAAGTTCTGAGTAATTATTTATGAAACCTTTCATATTCCATTGAAGAATATTGAAGTCCATAAGTGCAGAAAAAAAAAACTGTACAATTTTTGTAAACAGGAGTTTACAAAAACGATAGCGTGTATAAAAATATAGGGGGTGTTTTTACTGCTTAAAAAGCTTCTTATATGGATCTCCCTAAGAGGAGTCCATAGAGTCATCTATGTCCTTAGACATAGTGACAAAATAGTCATTGGATTTTAGTAATTTTTGAGTAAACTGGGTAAATGGGGATATATTTAGGGATTGTTGGGATAAGGAATTTGGGGTTGTTATATCGACCGAGCTGTGAGGCTCTGGGCTGGTGGAAATTGGGGTAGAGGGTGCGGTTGCTTTTTTTGATTCTGTGGTGATAATGTTGTTGTTTTCGATTGTTTTTTTTTTTTTTTGTACTTGATTGAGGTTGTTCTACTTGAGTTGATTTTGGGTTAGTAATGTTTATATTTTGTGTTGGTTTTTTGGGGCGGATTGGTAGTTGAGTTTTGGGGAGGATTGGTTTTGGTCATGTTAGTGTATGTGGCTGCTCGTTGTTGGAAAGGGAGTCTTTCCTTGTACTTTCGGCTTGCTTTTCCAATGCTGCACTTCTCTAGTGTTTTTATTTTGAGAATCTATTTTTCTTTGATATATTCGGGACACTTCCTATCAGATGATTGGTGCTCACTGGAGCAATTGGCGCAAAAGATTCTTGAACATTTTTCAGGCGAATGAGCTGGGAGGTTACATCCATTGCACATTGGGTCACTGTCGCATCGGTTTTGGGTATGTACTTTTTCTTTATACCAGGCGATGTCCACGGATTCCGGAAGACGGAAAAGATCAAATGTGAGGACCATTAGTCCGGTGATGGTTGGTTTGCCCTCAATCAGGCGGAAAAATTTATATACACCGGTGACGTTTTGGCTCTTCATCTCATTTATGATTTCTTCTTCTGGCACGTGTTTCAGACAAGGATCGTATATAAAACCTTTGACAGAGTTTAAACTGTCGTGAAGTTTTGCGTTCATCATCATTTATTGGCGCTTAACCGCCTAAGCGATTTTGGCCGTTGCATATCAAAGCACGCCAGTCATTCCTTTTTAGCGATAACTGACGCCAATTGGAAAAACCAAGGGAGTTCAAGTCATCCTCCACCTGTTGTTTCCATCTCAGTCGAGGCCTCCCCCTTCCTCTGCTGCCGAATTCAGGCGACGATAGGAAAACCTTCTCTGCTGGAGCTTCTTTGTCCATTCGCATAACATGGCCCAGCCAGCGGAGTCTTTGGGCTTTAATTCGCTGGACTATGGTCGGATCTGCGTAGAGCTCGTACAGCTCATCCTTAAATTTCCTTCGATACTCGCCGTTAGCATCACGGGAAGGACCATAAATCTTCCGGAGAACTTTTCTCTCAAATACTCTAAGGGCCATCTCATCTTCTCTTGAAATTGTCCATGAATCTGAGCCATACATCAGGACAGGTATGATGAGAGACTTATAGAGCGTGATCTTTGTTCTTCGAGAGAGGACTTTACTTCTCAAATGCCTACTCAATCCAAAGTAGCACTTGTTGGCAAGAGTGATTCTCCGGTGGATTTCTAGACCGATATTATTTTCGGTGTTGATACTGGTTCCCAAATAGACGAAGTCCCTCACAGTTTCAAATTTGTAACTATCAACAGTGACATGGCTGCCAAGGCGCAGGTGCGCCGATTCTTTCTTTGATGACAGCAAATACTTCGTCTTGTCCCCGTTCACGACAAGACCCACTTTTTTCGCTTCCTTATCCAGTCCAGAGAAGGCAGCGCTTACGGCGCGGTTGTTAAGGCCAATGATATCAATATCATCGGCGTGCGCCAGCAATTGCACGCTCTTGTAAAAGATTGTACCATTGCGGTTTAGCTCTGCTTCTCGAATTATCTTCTCCAGCATCAGATTGAAGAAATCGCACGAAAGTGAGTCGCCCTGTCTGAAGCCTCGTTTGGTTTCAAATGGCTCCGAGAGGTCCTCCCCGATTCTGACGGAGCTGTTGGTATTGCTCAACTTCATTTGGCAAAGCCGTATAAGCTTTGCAGGGAAGTCAAATTCAGACATGGCGGCATACAGGCAATTCCTTTTTGCGCTGTCAAAAGCGGCTTTGAAATCGACAAAGAGATGGTGTGTGTCGATTCTTTTATCATGGGTCTTTTCCAGGATTTGGCGTATCGTGAAAATCTCGTCGATGGTAGACTTACCAGGTCTAAAGCCACACTGATAAGATCCAATCAGTTTGTCTACGATGGGCTTCAGCTTTTCACGCAACATGCTAGAAAGAACCTTATATGCGATATTAAGAAGACTGATTCCACGGTAGTTGGTGCGGTTAGCGGGATCGCCTTTCTTGTGGATTGGGCAAAGCACACTTAAATTCCAATCCGGAGGCATGCATTCGTCTGACCATATTCTGCATACGAGCTGATGCATGCTTTTTACCAGCTCTTCTCCTCCGTGTTTGAACAAATCGGCGGGTAGTCCGTCTTTTCTAGGCGCTTTGTTATTTTTGAGCCGGGATATAGCTATCCTCACTTCATCATAGACAGGTGGTGGGACGACTTTTCCATCGTCAGGGATTGGGGTATCGGGTTCGACGTCTCCCTCGCAATTTAGCAGTGAGGAGAAGTGCTCCCTCCATAATTTAAGTACACTTTGTACGTCGGTTACCAGGTCGCCGTTATTGTCCTTACAGGAGCTTGCCCCAGTCTTAAAGACTTCCGTCATCCGCCGGATCTTTTCATAGAATTTTCGGGCATCATTCCTGTCAGCCAGCATCTCAAGCTCCTCACACTCACGCCTTTCTGCCTCACTTTTCTTTTTTTGAAAAGGCGTCTCTCTTCCTTCTTTGCCTCACGATATTGTTGCCATACACTGCGGGTTGCGCCCGTTCGCAACGTCTCCTTGTAGGCAGCGTCCTTTTTTTCGAGGCAGTTTTGCATTCCTCATAGTACCATCTGTTCTTGCGGGCTCGCTGGAACCCTATAGTGGCCTCAGCGGCGGTACGCAATGAGTGAGAGATATGCTTCCATTGCTCGTTTACATCGTTAGGTCGAGGATTGCGCTCTGCTAGCAGGTGTGAGAGTCGAGTTGTGAAATTATCAGCTGTCTGTGCCATGCGCAGCTTCTCGACGTCAAACTTTCCTTCCGTTACTGTGCGCACTTTCTTCGTTGCACAGAGGCGTGTGCGTATCATGGCTGCGACAAGATAATGGTCAGAGTCAATATTGGGACCACGCAGTGTACGCACGTCCAGAACGGTGGAGCTATGTCTGCCGTCAATCATGACATGATCAATCTGGTTTCTTGTTCTTTGATCAGGGGACAGCCAGGTGGCTTGGTGTATTCGTTTATGCTGGAACCTAGTACTACTGATGACCATATTGCGAGCAGCGGCGAAGTCAATCAACCTAGTGCCGTTGGGTGATGTTATATCGTGGAGACTAAATTTTCCAACCGTAGGACCAAAGACTCCTTCCTTGCCCACCTTGGCATTAAAGTCGCCGAGCACGACTTTGATATTATGTTGGCGGCAGCGATCATAAGTTTGTTCAAGTTTATCGTAGAAGGAGTCCTTCTCTGCGTCGTCCGTCTCCTCAGTCGGCGCATAGGCGCAGATAAATGTTATGTTGAAAAACCTCGCTTTGATGCGGATCGCAGCGAGACGCTCGTCCACAGAAGTGAACGCCGCGTGTCTGGCAACTGTAGTATACGTCACAAGGTCCGATGGTAGTCTTTCCTTGTCCCGTCCATCGCATTTCCTGCAGGGCGGTGATGTCAGCCTTTGCGTTCACGAGGACATCAACCAGTCGGGCAGCGGTACCATCCCTTGAAAGGGTCCGGACATTCCAGGTACATGCCCTAATATCCTTCTCGTAGTGCTTATTTCGTTTTGCCGGGTCGTCAACATTAAAGGGGGTTCTCATCCGAGACTTTTCTTTGCTTTTCATTGAAATAAAGTTTTTACGTGGCGGGTCCCAAACCCAGCGCACAACCCGTCTCCGGGATTTTGATAAAAATATTCACACATTTATATAGCGAGCCGCTTGCTACAAGACAGACGCCCTCTTGCAGCCGCACCATGTGGTGAACAGACGCTGCGAAAAAGACCTCGGTGAGCCCTTAAACCAAGTATGTCAGAGTGGCCCCACCGGGGCTCCCTCTCTTTCTGCCGCGAGCCTAGGTAGCTCCCGTTGCCCAGAGTGCACGAACGAGGACGCAAGAGTCGGGATTGAGCAAGGTCACTTAGCAACCACACTCCATTACAACCACACTCGATTACTTTTACGTTAATTGGACATATATTTAGGAAGGTTTTAGCTTTTAAGAACTTTTCAGCAACTTTGGTATTACGTGCAAGGATTAGAAAGCTGCTGTCCCTTATCTGCGAGATCGTTTCTACTTCAGTTGAAATAGATTCAACCCACTTCTTGATCGCAAAAGGACTGAATTGTGAAAGACTATTATTTTCAGCAGATGATACTGGGATAAACTTAGGGTTATTGGTTGGAGTAGTTTTGGGGGGTAGTAGTGGAAAATCAAGTTGTTCATTGTTTTTTTTTTTTTCTTTTTTACCGGATTATCATGGAGATCCGCCAAAGCGGAAAATCGATTTGGTGGCCTATCCGTAGGCCACGGCATTTTGGCAAAAATACTATTTAATTTTAGTTTGGTTAGATTTGGTTGATTGAAATTATACACGTGAAAATCGTGTAGGAATGACACAGCAAAAGAAATGAGAAGTAAATAGAATAGCGGAACTTAGCACACTATTGAACGTCTGATCGCTTTGAATGCATTACTTTTTTACAGCGATGTCATAGGAAGGTAATTTATTTATTTCAAATATTTATTCATGCATTATTTTGCTCATGACTTGAATTTTGTGAAGTGAACCACTTTTGTTCGAAGTTGTACTATCTTTCTGAAACTTTTTTGTATGGTGCACAACAACAAGAAAAAAATACGTTTGGGCCAGTTTTTCGAAATTCGAATTACTTTCAAAGTTATAGTTATCAACACTTTTCGAAATTCCTCACTTTTTGATGAATTTCTCGATTGGTTAAGCCGATTTTGCTAATTTTTTAAATATGTATAAAAGATGGTATCTTCTTCCAAACGACGATTAAAATTTTTGCAAAAAAATTTTTTTTGCAAACATTTTTCACAATTTTTAACTTCTCCATCGTGGGCAGATGGCGCTTTTGTATGATGTTGTTGGGCATTCCGTTAGTAACTATGTATTAGCAAAAAAAAAATTTTTTGGCACTTTAAGGGAGCGGGAGTTATTTACATTTTTTACAGACTAGTTAATTTTTCATGAAATTTTTTTTTCTCTACCTACTGTGTACTATGAAGGTAAAAAATGTAAATAACTTCCGCTCCCTTAAAGTGCCAAACAATTTTTTTTTGCTAATACATAGTTACTAATGGAATGTCCAACAACATCATACAAAAGCGCCATCTGACCACGATGGAGAAGTTAAAAATTGCGAAAAATGTTTGCAAAAAAATGTTTTTTGCAAAAATTTGAATCGTTGTTTGGTAGAAGATGCCATCTTTGATATATATTTAAAAAAATAGCAAAATCGGTTTGCCCAATCATGAGAAAATCATCAAAAAGTGAGGAATTTCGAAAAGTGTTGATAGCTATAACTTTGAAAATAATTCGAATTTCGAAAAATTTTTATATATGTATTTTTGTTTAATCGTTGTGAGCCATACTACCAACTTTCATTAAAATACATGGCCGTCGAAAAAATTGTAGGTGGCTCAATTCACAAAATTCAAGTCTCATGCTTGTTTTCATGGATGAAAAAGGCAATGCATTACCTTCTTTCCCACTGGGAAGTTAATGTTTTTGCTGTGATTTTTTAAAGTATTTAATGGGATTTGCTAACGATTCTTCGTCCTTTAAAATAAAAATAGCATGGTTATTTTTGACTAGAGATCGCGATCTATCCAAAAAAAGAGAGGAGCAAAAAATACTACCTTGTCACATTTGGATGCTCTAATAGCTTTGTACACAAACATTTATTTTCGAACGAAATATGTATTTGTTAAAGTTGTGGGGCCAATAGTCAGTCATCACATTTAAATCAACACGAATACAGGGCAGGAAAATATGTTCTAATCAAGGTTGACTGATGATTGTTTTTATAAATGGAAGTAAACTTAAGTTTCAAATGAAATCAACCATTTTCCTACAATTAACTAGTTAATCTCGTGTCCATGGTGAAATTGCTGTAAGAAAAAACTGCTATCACTCGACATGGCCTTTTTATTTTGAAGTTTTTTTTTCTTATAATCTTAAACCTCTCATATATTTAAAAAAAAAGGAACCTGTAAAACTGAATTAAAAATACCATACAAATGTGCATGTGTGTGCTTTTGAAAATTTGAAAATTAGTTCGGTTTTTATAAATTGCAAAACAGTTTTCATTGGCTTAGCTCCTACAAGAACTATTACAACGTGCAGGGAACTCCATAACTGGTTAGACGAACTCATGGTCCAGAAGTAGATATGTATATCTTAAGTTCCAAATAGCAATTAATTCAATAAAACGGAGAGTTTAAACAAAATCTCGAGGCATTTTTAAATTCCATCGAGTGAACACAAAAATTTAATTTTTTTTTATACTCTATCTTTTAACGAAAAAAATAACCATGAAGTATCTACATTAGGGTGATTCAAATAAAAAAAATTGGTTTTTTTTTCGGTCTTACCCCCTGAAACTTTAGGTATTGGCGAGGAAATAAGCCTTGCAAAAAATTAGCGCTCTAACTTAACCCTTAGGGGTGGCTATTTTTTTTCGTCCTTTCCCATACATTTTGTATGGGGAAAAATGGTATTTTTTACAAAGTGAATTTTCTTTCAATTTTTGAAACTTTTTTGAAAATATTTTTACATACTCTTAAAGTTGAAGCTTCCAAAATGGTAAGCCGTGTGCGAATATCTCAACTATTAAAATAATAACAGCCATTTAAAATTTACTAAATTATATACGTGTTACTGTGTATGTGTGTGCTATAGTACACAACTCAGCCATTTTCACATGGCTGTAATTATCTTAATAGTTAAGATAATCGCACATGGCTTACCATTTTGGAAGCTTCAAGGCTTCAGCTTTAAGAGGATGTAAAAATATTTTCAAAAAAGTTTCAAAAATTGAACGAAAATTCACTTTGTAAAAATGTCATTTTTTTCCATACAAAATGTATGGGAAAGGGCTTAAGTTAGAGAGCTAATTTTTTGCAAGGCTTATTTTCTCATCAATACTTAACTTTTTAGGGGGTAAGACCAAGTCGACATTTTTTTTGAATCACCCTAATATACATATAATTTTTTGTATCCGTCTTCGCTTTAGCTATTTTCTCGTTCAAAGGGGCAGTCAGTTTTTTTTTTCACCAAAATAAAATGGAATAGTAATGTCGTGCTTTTTGAATATTGTATCTGGACGAAAAATATCCAGCAATAACTTGCAGTGAATTTGCGCGCTCTCTCTAAATTAAATGTCAAAAAGCTGCTGAATTCGCTGCTTCAAGAAACGCTTTTTCAGGAATAATTATTCATAATTTTTCATAATTAGCAGGAAAGAAACGAAACTTAAGTAATTAAATTAGTCAGAACTCATCATCATCATCATCATTTATTGGCGCCTAACCGTCTAAGCGATTTTGGCCGTTGCCTATCAAAGCACGTCAGACATTCCTTTTTTGCGATAACTGACGCCAATTGGAAACCCAAGGGAGTTCAAGCCATACTCCACCTGTTGTTTCCATCTCATTCGAGGCCTCTCCCTTCCTCTGCTTTGAATTCAGGTGAGGATAAGAAAACCTTCTGTGCTGGAGCTTCTTTGTCCTTTCGCAAAACATGACCCAGCCTGCGGAGCATTTGGGCTTTAATTCGCTGGACTATGGTCAGATCTGCGTAAAGCACGTACAGCTCATCGTTAAATTACCTTCGATACTCGCCGTTGGCATCACAGGAAGGACCATAAATCTTCCGGAGATCTTTTCTCGCAAATACTCCAAAGCCATCTCATCTTCTATTGGCATTGTCCAAGAATCTGAGCCAAACATCAGGACAGGTATGATGAGATACTTATAGAGCGTGATCTTTGTTCTTCTAGAAGGGACTTTACTTCTCAATTGCCTACTCAGTCCATACTAGCATTTGTTGGCAAGAGTAATGCTCCGTTGGATTTCTAGACTGATATTATTTTCGGTGTTAATACTGGTTCCCAAATAGACGATAAACAGTGGCATGGCTGTCAAGGCGCAGGTGCGCTGATTCTTTCTTTGATGACAGCAAATACTTCCGAAAACTGCCATGGTGCACAATTCATTGATAATACTTATAGGGATTGTAGAAATGTCGACGTCTGGAAAATACCTTTCAAAAGATACCCAAATCGTTCAAAATCAACAGAATTTGGTCAACTTCAGGATAACAGTTTTTGTTGATTTTACCAGTGCCATTTTCGCTGAGTGGTCTAGACTTTTTTCCACGTAACTCCATACAGTCGAAACACTGCGATGTGGAGTTTTCAGTTTTTGGTGTCAGTTTAGAGCAACCTATTCTTCGTTCAAGATCGGTGTGTTCAGAAAATATATTATTAAATATGAATATCTACGACATAAAAAGATATTAACTTCTTATTTGTTTTTAATTTAACATAAGTTAGTTATGCATACTTAATGGTTCGGAGTATTAGTTAAAAATAAAAATGGAATGGTATCCGGAAGATGATGAGGCAGATTTGATGTATTCACCAGCATTATTAGCAAGAAGAGCATCTGAAAGCTGGATCGTTGAGCCACCGATCGAGGTTACTTAATAAACTCATTAGTATATAACAATGTATAGTTAGATTCTTAAAACTTTTTTTTAGTATTAAATAATTAAACTAAGCAGCATGTTTTTCTTTCAGAATATTCCAACAGATGTATCTATTCAACGAAAGAAATCTCTACCAGATTTTCAGGATCTTCCACGTGCTACAGGTGCAATGAGTCGCGAAGAGGTATCAACGTTAGGTTCAGCTAGACGTGAAGCCGTAAGACGGCAAATACAAATTAATGAAAGACTTAGAGCGAATCCTCTTCTATACCTTTTTAGTCCCCAAGTTAAGGTAAAGTATCCCTTTTAACAGTTAAAATTTTTATGTTTTAACGAAATTCATCACTACAGGATTGGTTCTCACGTCAACAACTGCTGCTACTAGTACTTTTTCTAAATGTTATTTTAGGTTTGATATTTATAAAATTGTTGAATTAGCAAAGATATTACTAAGAGAGTACCGGCTTGAATTTCAAATAATATATATGTATGTTTATACGGTGAATATCTCCACTCATGGAATTTTCGTTTAATTTCTAAGCC
Organism: Campiglossa producta; assembly: GCA_964058755.1. Classification (NCBI taxonomy): domain Eukaryota; kingdom Metazoa; phylum Arthropoda; class Insecta; order Diptera; family Tephritidae; genus Campiglossa; species Campiglossa producta. The sequence continues at coordinate 31,515,917 of CAXKVI010000003.1, read as the reverse complement.
CCGTTCTACGTTCCCGTAGGTCGGTGAGTAAACACCTACATGGCACTCTTATAAGACATAAACAAACAAAAACAAGAATTCGAATTAAGCGATACCGTTTTAATGAATTCGGCGACCGCCGTGGTGTAGCGGTAGTGTGCTCGGCCTACTACACCAAGAGATCTGGTATCGACTCCCGGTGAAACCAACATACAAAGTTATTTAGAAAAATCATTTTCTAAACGGGGTCGCCACTCGGTAGTGGTAGAAAAGCTTCTCAGCAAAAATTCACTTGCTTTGCAGATGTCGGAGTCGGCAAAAAACTGCAGATCCCGCCAATTTGTAGGAGCAAATTCAAAAGCAGCACACCGCAAATGGGAAGAGAAACTCGGTACAAAAATTTCTTTAGAGTTTATAATGGTAATCTGTTGTTTTTTTATAAATCACGCACTGAATCAAAAAGAGTCACAACTCAAAAAATTTAAAATGTTCAGGAGAGGCAAATAACTTTTGGTGCAAAGTGAGGGAAAACGGAAAATTCTGCAAAAACAATATTACCCTGCTTCAGTTAGCTAAGTTTATTTAAAAAAAAACTATTTCAAAATGATAATAAGAGTAATACAAGACAAAAAAAATTATCATTTGAAAATTTTTAAGAAGTTAAAAAAAATCCGAAAGGTGTCCTATACGAGGATGTCAAACAAAAAAAACGGTAACAGCTAGCTTCCTAAAATTTGCACTTCATCATACTCAAAATTTATGACCTATAAAACTGCATACTCAAATTATAGAAAAAACAAAATTAAAAATTTTTTTTTTACTAATAGTCCAGAATTTGCTCTAACATTTTTTTTTTAACTTTTTCAAAATTTCCAAATGATAATTTTTTTCGTTGCATATTACTCTAACCTTCACTTTGAAACAGGTTTTTTTAAAATAAACTTTGCTAACTGAAGCAGGATAATATCGTTTTTTCAAAATTTTCCGTTTTCCCGCACATTGCTTCAAAAAACAAAAAAAAAAACCGAAATTCAAAAATCGGGCTCAGCTATGCTCTCGCAAATCTCAAAATCTTTCATTTAAAAAAAAAGTTATCAAAATCGGATGAAAAATGAAGGCTGTAGAGGATTATGAACAGTAAACTTCAATTATTTCCCACTGTGCGTCGCATCCCCCGGTAAGCCGTGCAGGTATGCTTGTTTAAGCACGAGCTAGCTCGCCGGACTGTGGGGTGGATTTTGGCTTCCCGAGGTATGTCAGCCGCACCATACAAAAAAAGTCTCATACCTGACCATCTATCACTTGCACTTCAGGTCTGCAAGCGCCTGAACCCCCCTTCCCCTCTTTACTAACCCCCCCTTCTGGCCATAGATGGTTTTTTGGCCGGGCCACTCTGAACCCTCCCTTCCTTGGTCGGCAGTGGCAGACTACTTTCGCGACCCCAAATTGTGCCCCCCACGCGCCCCTTTAGCACCTCCCCATCCCTGTCCCTGTCCAGTCCGTCCGTCGCCACCACATGTGAAAAGAAGAACACTTATTTCAATTAATTATGGGTTTATTGAATCATATTAATGAAACGTGTGAAAATTTAAATATATATAGACTAGCTGACCCGGCAGACGTTGTCCTGCCACAAATTTATTTCCCTGCTTGTTTCTCTAACTCGATTCCTATATCTATTTTAATCCATATTCCTATCTCCTTCGTATAGGAGGAACCACGCCCCATTTTTCGCTATCCCCAGTTTTTTTGGAGGTGGAAGGGATTGATCTAGTATAACTCCACACGAAATTTCAGTGGTCTACCCTAAATACTTGCAGGGATATGGACTATGAAATGTTTCTATCGTTTGGGAGGTGCCACGCCCCCTTTTCCTTTATCTCCAGTGATAGGGATTAATCTTATTTAACTCCTCATGAAATTTCAGTGGTCTTACCTTAAATACTTCCCGAGATATGGACTATGAAGTATTTCATTCGTATGGGAGGTGCCACGCCCCCTTTTTCGTTACCCCCATTTTTTTCGGATGTGGTAGGGATCGATCTCATATAACCCTCTACCAAATTTCAGTGGTCTAACCTAAATACTTCCAGAGGTATGGGAGGTGCTATGCCCCATTTTTCGTTATCACCAGTTTTTTTTGGAGGTGGTAAGGATCGATCCCATATACCCCCTTACCAAATTTCAGTGGTCTGACATGAATACTTCCAGAGATATCGACTATGAAGTATTTCATTTGTATGGGAGGTGCAACGCCCCCTTTTTCGTTATCCCCATTTTTTTGGAGGTCCCATTTTGGTTAACCTCCAGTTTTATGGATGAGAATGGTGTTGTTATCCTATAGCTAAGTACCAATTTCCAGGTCCCTACCTTAAACCCTTTTAGAGATATTCACCTTGGAGAAAAAAGTTTGTATGGGAGATGCCACGCCCCCTCCCCCCAATATTTGGTCTGATTTTATAACATGACCTGCGCTTGGTAATAACAAAAAAACTCCTCAAAGGAAGTATATGATTTGGTTCAGCCGTTTTCGAGTTTTAGCGTGACGACTGAACACCATTTCATTTATATATATATAGATTAGGGTGGTCCTTATTTGTATGGAGACAAACCGAACATGAGATATCCTTAGTCTCGCCCCCTAAATCAATAGTAATATAGCCAAGGATATCACAAATAAATTTTTAGCACGATTGGAGACAGTTAATGGGTGCCGTACGGCGGTTAAAGTTTAGATTACCCTATGGAGACTCCGAAAATAAAAAGGATAATTTTTTTTAATCTAACACCCAAAATCGATAGCACAATAGTCGAAAATATTATATTTAAATTTTGGTCCCGATTGGATGGGTCAAAGATCAGATTAGCCTATAAGGTCTAAAAAAAATACAAATTATTTTTTCTTTTATTTCATACCGTAAATTGATAGCACTAAAGTCAAAGTAATCACATATAAAATTTGGGTCCGATTGGACACCGCTTAGGCGTGTCTCACGGGTCAAAGTTTAGACTAGGTCTAAAAAAATTCAAATTTCTTTTATTTCATACTTTAAATTGATAGCAATAAAAAAGAAGTAACCTCATATAAAATTTGGGTCCGATTGGACACATCTAAGGCATGTCGCACGGGGGTCAAAGTTCAGACTAGGTCTAAAAAATTCAAATTTATTTTATTTTAATTGATACCAATAAAATCGAAGTAATCACATATAAAATTTGGGTCCGATTGGACACCGCTAAGGCATTACGCATGGGGCCAAAGTTCATACTAGGTCTAAAAAGATTCAAATTTCTTTTATTTCATACTTTAAATTGATAGCAATAAAATAGAGTAACCACATATAAAATTTGGGTCCTATTGGATACCACTAAGGCATGTCGCACGCGGGTCAGAGTTCAAAATTAGCTTTTTATAACCCAAATCGAGAATACTATAGTCGAAGATATCACTCAGTATTATTTCCCTCCATAGGCTCAGGTGGTCTCGAAGGTTATGTACTTTGACTTTAGTGCTATCAATTTACGGTATGATATAAAGGAAAAAATAATTTAATTTTTTTTTAGACCTTATAGGCTAATCTGAACTTGCGACATGCCTTAACGGTGTCCAATCAGGACCAAAATTTAAATATAATATTTTCGACTATTGTGCTATCGATTTTGGGTGTTAGATTAAAAAGAAAATCATTTTATTTTTGGAGTCTCCATAAGGTAATCTGAACTTTGACCTCCGTGCGGCACCTCTTAACCGTATCCAATCGGGATAAAAATTTATATGCGTTATATTTGACCATAATGGAACCGATCTAGGGGGTGAGACTGAAAAAAGTCGCTCATTCGATCATGAGGACCACCCTAATATAGATATATCACAATCAACCAAGACGCATTAAATTTTGCTTGTTCGATTGCAACACGAAGAGTAACACCAAAGCAAAACTTCAAACTTAATTTTTGTTCGTCTCCAAAAATTGCCAATGGAAAATTGCAAAAAATTCACATTTTTTACCCTGAAAAGCTTTGAAATAAAAGCCGCATTCTTCTGGAAGATATCGCTCCGGCTTACGCTATTTCTCACGGAAAGAGTCCGGGTCACTATAAAGCTAAGGGTACATCTAGCGACGCGACACGACGCGAGCAAATATTCTTTGCATGTGTTCTTATGGAGCAGAGTACATCTAGCGACAGCAGCACCACGCGACACGACCCGACACAACAATGTTGATCAAATAGGCAACTATTTGGTCGTATCGCGTCGTGTCGCTAGGTGTACCCGTACCTTAAGACTTCACCAACAGATGTCGGTGCGCTTTCACGTAGATCCGTGGAATACACATTATTGAAACAAAAATACCTAAAAACGCAGCTACGCCAAAAACCAATTCAACACAGAATGAAAATATCGCGCTAGATGGAAAATAAATAAAAATGAAATATAAATATATGGTGGAATGAATAAGATTGTATGGGAGGCATCACGCCCCCTAATATTTTTATTTGATTTTAATACATGACCTGCGCGTGGCAATAACAAACAAACCCCCCAAAGGAAGTATATAATTTGGTTCAGCCGTTTTCGAGTTTTAGCGTGACGACTGAACACCATTTTATTTATATATAGATTTATACCCTCCATGGGCTTTGACTTACGTCCTAAGCTAATTTAGTTTGAATAAAAGTGTGTGTAATCCTAACTAAGCAACGTTTATATACCCAATTGCTAGGGGTATGCTATTTGGTAGCCGGAGTGTGTGCGTGTATGTGTGTGTGCTGCTCGACCCCGCTAGGTCGTTCGCCTATGGACCATAGGCCCCAAAGATCGGAACACCGGTCTATGACAGGCTCACTCACCCATACAACCACCCTCCGTATTACAAAACTTGTAAATTTAACTTTTTATAATAGTAAACCGAACAAAATTTCAAATTAAGTTGATGGACAAGGCATCAAAACCAAAAGAAAACTTTAACAAAAATGAAATTAATAATACATCAAAAAAAGAAATCAAATGATACAATATACGACCCTCGTCGGTGTTCGCGTTTGCCCTAGACTTACGCGAGTAGGGGTGCATACATGAGCACTGCTTGAAATAAAATTTCACAACATTTGGTAAGCGAACAAAAAAAATTAAACAATAGGTGGTATTACAAAGTGTGTGTGTGTGTATAAATGTGTCGGCCCGCCTTTGAGGCGTTACGACTAGTCCCGGAGTGTGAGCAGGAGCGTGTGTGTCTTTACTCGACCCTGTCAGGCCACTATGGTCCCCCCAAATTCGGGATGCTGGTCGCTGGCACACGCACTTACATACGTACACTCCGAGTGACTATAGTATACATATTGCGAACTAAAGTAATTGTAATGGCAAATAAAAATGTATGAATATAAAACAAAATGTGATGAAACTAGGAAAATAGATCAGGAGAGGTCGCAAGCTTCGTCTAAATCCCCACTTAGATGGTATATAGTGCTACCATAAGGGTTAGTTTCCTAAACTATACCCCGAGTCTTGCAACAGGGTCAAGGGAACGTGGGATCGATAGATAACTCAAACAAATAGGAGGAAAACATAACCTTTCCCCAAATGTGGGGTGTCAGACGACACCCTCGACCAACGCTCTGCCCGCTTGAAATTAAATACCAAAATGAATACACTTATATCAACTTAAATAGACGCGAGCTTTGTTACTATTGCCACAGCGGACGACACTTGTGGCCCCGCGCTTACCTCTCACCCAGTCTAATCAGCCGGTTTCGAGAATACCCCTCCTATATCTTACAACTACGAAACCTGGCTATTCTGCTGCTCCAAGGCGTTGCTAACACCGCCGTTGTTGCTTGCCGCAGGCAAATGCGCCTCCGTTGTGCGATGTATAATGTATGACTGCGCTGCTGTGTGTGGGATATAGGTGGACGCTGCGACACAGCGTCATTGCAGTTGCGGACGGCGTACTCGTAATGGGGTCAATGTGGGGCTATGATGAGCGAGAATACGGCCAATGTCGCTACCGCGCGGTCACTCGCAGAAAATACTGCCCTCTGGGCACTGCGTGAATGATTCTACGCTTTTTCTGTGGAATAACCGCTCTAGTTAGGACGTTACATAAGTCGTAGTTTTTGTACGCTTACTTATCCGGTGTCTGCTGTTTCCTGTCACTGCACGGGCGTGTTATTGGTCTCCCAATAATGGGGTGCTGCTAGCAGTTGGCCGCGGTGGCCGATGTTCGGTTGCACTATGGCGTTGCTGCCGATGGCTGTGGTGTTGGTCGCTTTCCCTTCACTTAAATCAGAATTGATTGCCGGCAAGGAGGCCTGGTGCTGGCATACGCAAATCGAATATTGAAAAGCAATTGAATACTGGCCACGCTGCACTATGTTTTTCGGTATGGCGATCTGCTGGCGGCGGACTGGTGCACACGTGTGCTGTTGGCCCGATGTCGCAACAGCGATGGCGCTACTGCACTGCTGTGTGGCTGATGACTGCCAATTTTACTGCGAGGAGAACTTGGTGGAATCGCGAAATTATTGTGGCGTGGCACGTTCCCTAAAATAATGTAAACCCCTATTTAGCATCTAACAAATTTTTACTTACTTGCACTTTTGCTGCTCCTTCACGTGTGGGGTGTGGACTTCCCTCACTTTCAATTATAAAAAAAATTTAAAATATTACCGCGAGTCCGTTTCCCCTTTCCTTTGGGTGTTCCGGGATCAATAATGTCTTCCCCTATCCCGATTTGCCACCGATGCCGCTAATTTTCCTTGATTGCCGCTGACTTAAAATTTTGGTTGTTGTTGCCCCCACTGCCGATGATGAAAAGGTCGCGGAAACGGAAGTTGCCCGTCAGGTTGCTGTCAAATTGACCCCTGTCATTCGATGACGTGGTAGGAAGTGTTCGGAATACCGCGCTGCCAGATAGCTAAGGTTGTTTCTGAGTACAGGGTGAACGCAACAGGACGAGCGCTGCAGTCCGTCCTTTGCTTGGCCAGGTGCCCGAAAACCTGGTCGCCCAGTGTCACTTCCTTCTTATCGTCGCAAGTCATTCGCATGGTATATGCCCACGGAGCGTCCAGCTGCATCTCCAACCTCGTACAACGCGTTTCCCTTGGACGACAGGATCATGGACAGCAGATACTTCGGCGCAAGCTTGGCATTGAACCCCTCCGTGGCATTGCTCAATTTAAATTTCGCCGGTACACGATCTCGCCTTCTCGGTACTTCACTGGCCGGGCCTTGGTATTGTACGTCTGCTATCCTTTCCTGGAAGCCTCTTCCAGGTTCTTTATCAGTTTCTCTCTTACGAGCCATGCACGGTCTTCTCTCTGCACGACGTCTATACCTTCTTCTCACAGTACCTCCAGCAGGCCTGCATAATAACGTTATTTTTATCAAAAAAAAATAAAAATATTTTGTTTTCAATTCGCTATTAAAAAGTTTAAACGTTTTAGATCAACGAAAAGCTTTTCATTTCATTGAAATTAATATCAAAATCTCAAAAATTTTGTTTATTTTGATTGTTTGAGTTAGAGTATATGTATTTTTCCATACAAAAAATGCTCAAAAAATACTCAAACTTCGAAATATCAAATAGAAACGAACATTCTTGATTTTGTATTTGATGCTAGCAAAATCGAAATTTTTTTAAATATTTGTTTTTGATAACGTTACTTTCAAAAAAATTTTGTTTATTTTGTTGTGCATCCTTGGCCTCGAGTCGTCGCAGGTTTTCATATCCTCTACCGTGCTCCAGCATCGTCTGCCCGAACACGGCTATGTACGGCACGATTCTGATGGCCTCATGTATCGCGCTCCGTATTGCGAACGCCGCCAACGACACGTGCTGATCCCAACTGCTTTGGTCCGTACCCGCGATGTATGTGCGCAGCATGGCGAGCAGCGACCGATTGACGCTCTCGGACGCGTTCGCCTGCGGCGCATACGGCGCGGTCTTCACGTGGTTCACTCCGTAGCTCCTTAGAAACCTCACAAATGAATCCGCGACAAATTGCCGGCCGTTGTCGGAGTGTAAAGTCTCCGGGACGCCAAAATTATGAAAAATCTCCGTCTAGAGATACTCTATTACCTCCTGTGCAGTTGCCTGCCTCATGGGCTTGAAAAATACAAAGTTTGGAAGTACAAGGGTCGGCCCGGAACGGTGAACGCGGTCAATTCCCTCGACGCCGGCTCCAACGGGATCTGCCAGAAGGCATCCTTCAAATCGACCCCCGAAATGAAGTGCGTCTCCCGCAAACGCGCCAGGATCCCCTCTTCGTGTTGTGTTGGATATGCATATTTTTTCGTGCGCTCATTGAGCTTCCGCTTATCCACACACAGTCGCTTTTTTCCGGGTTTCGCAACTAGAACGATCGGCAAGCATGGGGTGAATCTCCTCATAGGAATACTTCTGTATGACCGGCGATATCGGATAATGCCATTGTTTCACCGGCACCGTGTCATCCGCGACCTCGATCGTATGTTCTAGGAGATGCATCCTTTTAAGACCAAATTCTGTGAACGATGGAAACAACCCTTTCACGCGCCAACCCAAAGGCATCCCAGAAGTCGATCCCCAAGTACAACTCCTGCTTTAAACTGGGCACCAAGTAAAGTGCCATTGGCTTCAGCTTCCCGCGCCAACCTATCTCCACCTCGACCTTGCCGACCACAGCTTGCGCTTTCCCGTCTGCCGTCTTCAAATGTTCCCTCAGCTTGAGCAACTTGCCCCCCATCATTTTTCCCACGAGTGCGCGACTAACCCGAAGCAGCTTATTGATGCTATCCAACAAGCCTGCATCGTTACTCCTTCAATTTCCACTTGCACGTACAGTCACTTATCGTCGGCGTCGCGAATTACAGTTTCCTCAACTGCCTTCGCCACGCGCCGCTTGTCTCGCGTGCGCTTGCTTATCTTGATGACTTTCCTCCATTTTCTGCTCGGTAGGTACTCTGCCACTTCTGGCGCGCTCCCATCGTCGCTCGGAGGATACGTTCCTGAAGAGGTCTCGAATGTCCGCGCTCGTTCGCACTCCGCTACTTTCGGCGCGGTCTTTTCGTCGCTCACAGGATTAATCCCTGAAGAGGTCTCGAATATCCTGACGCTGACAGGGCTCCCCCATCTTCCTGTCGCCCTCCTGGTTTTTCGCCTGGCATCCTTCGCAGAGCTGCTTGCTGGGTAAATTGCACTTGTTTCAGATCATGTTGTGTAGCCGCCCATCGCAACTGTATTCGTCTGCGCGTGCCTGTGGCTCTTGACCTTCCCTTCGCTGTCGCGCTAGGACTGAAAAAAACTTAAGATATCGATCGCGCTCTCGTAAACCAACGAGCGCTTGACAAACGATTGCCAAAACATATAAAATTCCCAAAAAAATTGCAGCAACAACTCAAAATACGAGAAAAAAATATATGACAAAAAAAATAGTTCAACCTGCTAAAATATCAACACCAAATATACGTGTTGCATAAACGTGGTTTATATATGAGGTTATATGTGTGTTGTAATCTATATACGGATACGCCAGTAGACAGATTAAAAAAAATAAAATGAAAATAAACTTGATGGAAACGAAACTCATGTCTTCTTTTCCTTATGTGGTGTTCGTCGGCCTAACGTCGTCCGTCTGCTTCAGTCACCCCAAAAGCGGTCCCCCAACCCCAAACAGCGGCAGATACATTAGCCGGCGCCAAAGTTGGCCAACTAAGCTACCTGCCCCGTTTAGATCCCCCCGCTGGAGTCCTTCCACGAACACCATCGTCCACTCTTAAACTGGCAAAACGAGCCGCCCGTGGATTGATCCCTCGCGACCAAGGTCAGACATCGCCACTATTGTCCAGCCTAAGTATCAGCAAAACAAGCTGGCAGACCCCTGGTCCCTCGTCTACGGTGCCCCCGCATCGATACTATTGACCACCTAAACGAAGCCAAATCAAACTACCGATGTGCATGAAAAAATGAAAATTTGAAATTTGAAAGTGAAAACTTAAATGTGAAAACCCTACAAAGCGAACGATAACATTCACGAAGTGTGTCCGAGACTTCCTTAAGGGGTGCTGGCCTTTGGGTGGAGGCCGCTACCCTCAAGCCGCATTCCCGGTAAGCCGTGAAGGTATGCTTGTTTAAGCACGAGCTAGCTCGCCGGACTGTGGGGTGGATTTTGGCTTCCCGAGGTATGTCAGCCGCACCATGCAAACAAAATCTCATACCTGACCTTGTATCACTTGCACTTCAGGTCTGCAAGCGCTTGACAAACTCTGAAACCGGTCGAAGAGTTCAAAAAATGGTTGATTTGGACTTTATTGGCTTACTAATGATTAATACTATGAATATTTTTTGAATATCTGCAATACACTCACATCGACCTGTTATAATTCTATTAAAGGTAGAGATATTGAAAGTTACAAAAAAAATCGCCAAAAATACAGTTTTTCCTAGATCTTGGTAATATTACCCTTAAAGTGTGTGTAATTATACACACTAATTTTAGAAAAAATAAAAAGTTCCTGAATTTAACAACTTCTCATGAAAAAAACCTTTTTAAAATCAAAATTTTTTCAAAAATCGTAAAAATTGAACAAAATTTCGACTTTGGCCAGCTTTTGCTCAGCCATGGTTTTGTCCCAGCCCTACATATTATACATAGCTGGAATCGTATTTTAATTTCCTTTCCAACGAGGAAAAATTTTTTAAAATATATTCACAGCTCTTCATGTCACTGAAAATTAGCCATATGCATAAATTTCTTGTAATTTTTTAGCTGTAAAGGTAGGGGTACACCTAGCGACACGACGCGACGCGACGAAATAGTTGTCTATTTGATCAACATATTGTGTCGCGTGGTGCTGCTGTCGCTAGGTGTACCCTGCTCCATAAGAAGGCATGCAAAGAATACTTGGTCGCGTCGCGTCGCTAGGTGTACCTTTAGCTTAAACTAGTGTATTTACTCCTCCAGCAGCTTTGATTTAATGGTTTTGAATAAAAAATGTAGTAATATACCTGTTTTGAATTTTTTGGTTTCATTAATTTAAACATTTTAAGCCAAAAAGCATAAAACTTAGCATAAAAATCACTTACATCCGTATTGAACGTGTAGCATCAATTTGCGTTCCATCAATCCCTCCGTATGATTGGCGATCCATGGCCGCTCAATATGGATATAAGGTGTGCCAGACGTATTAATTTCCAAAGAGTTGTGTCACACAGACCATTGTGATCAATAGTGTGGCGAATGTTCTCAAGAATCGCTCATCTCCCAACTCTAGCGTATTTCTATCACTAGCGTCACTACCACAACTACAGCTGCGAGAGGCAGCTCGCGTCATTGTGTATCAATACCAAGTGTGAACTCTTCTTTTGACAACACACATTAAAATGTCGGTTTGTTTACATCCTGCACATATTAAAATGTCGCCAGCACCGAATAACAGAAAAGCAAATGGCGTTGTTTAACATCCTGCACACATCAACATGGCGGTCTCCTATCTTTTACCTAATGGTAGAAAGAGATGGGAAGATGTAAAGAAGTGAGACAAAAAAGGAAATTAAAAACAGGTGACTAAACTCACTTTGAAGCATTGTGTATCAATAACAAGTGTGAACTCTTCTTTTGACAACACACATTAAAATGTCTGTTTGTTTACATCCTGCACATATTAAAATGTCGCCAGCACCGAATAACAGAAAAGCAAATGGCGTTGTTTAACATCCTGCACACATCAACATGGCGGTCTGCTATCTTTTACCTAATGGTAGAAAGAGATGGGAAGATGGAAAGAAGTGAGACAAAAAAGGAAATTAAAAACAGGTGACTAAACTCACTTTGAAGTTTTCACGACTATGTCTATGATATCACACTTGTTATTAACCACAATCTCAAACAGGTGTTAAACTCATTTTGGAATTTTGACGTCTGTGCAGAAGAGTTTACACTTGGTATTGATACACAATGCTTTGAAGTTTTCACGACTATGTCTATGATATCACACTTGTTATTAACCACAATCTCAAACAGGTGTTAAACTCATTTTGGAATTTTGACGTCTATCGTCAAGTGAATTCACTTGGTATAGATTCACAATGGCTCGCGTGTTTGCGAATGTGGCACAAAGAGGAGATGACGATAGATAAACGCTTCGAGAACACTGTTGCACGAATAAACCAGAAAGGTGTAGACATTTCTAGGTTGTGAAGCTGCTGTCTGCTAGGGTATATAAACCGCGCAAAGACAACGCAAATCAATCAGTTTATTTTGAAGTGTTGTACAGTGAAGTACTGAACAGTAAATTAACCCGCGATATTGTACTACGGTTTTTAGTACTGAATAAAGCGTACTACTTATTAAACAGAATCGGAGTGTTTTATTTAACGTACAGTGATCGAACTCAGGGAAAATAATCAAGGAATCATCGAATTCGTCACAATTGGTGTCAGAAGCGGTATTGTTAAATAAATTCAAGGACATTGGAAAGGATAACAAGGACATTGAAAAGGATAACAAGGACATTTTAAGGATAACAAGGACATGGCAAAGTTGAATGAGTTGAAGATCCAGCAACTCAAAAACGAGTTAGAACGACGTGGATTGGCAACAACGGGCAATAAAGCAGAGCTACACACACGGTTGCGAGAGGCTATGGAAGCAGAGGGAATCAACGTCGACGACCACGTTTTTCAGCTTGCGGATGAGGCGACGAAAATAGAAGAGCAAAAGGATTCTCCGGATTCAGTGGAAAATGTGGACACAAACTCTTTATTGGCTGCCTTGGCCCAGATGTCAAACAACATAACTTCAAGCATGGCATCTCAGTTGGAACAACAAGAGACACGCATGACATCAAAGTTGGAACAACAAGAGACACGCATGACATCAAAGTTGGAACAACAAGAGACACGCATGACATCAAAGTTGGAACAACAAGAGACACGCTTGGCATCTCAGTGGGAGGAAACGAAGACGCACATGGCATCTCAAATATTGCAGTTGTCTACACAGCTGGAGGAACAGGAAGCACGTATGTCCTCAAAACTAGAGGCGCGCATGGACGAGAAACTAATGCAGCTTGAGGAGAAAGTCGAAGCCGAGGTGGATGCGTTAAGAAGTCGTATCCAGGAGTTGCAGCTGAATCGTCCAAGTGTTTCCACAAGCGTACCCAAGGTAAAAACCCCATCATTTGACGGTTCTGTTCCTTTCCAGGTATTTAAGCTACAATTTGAGAAGACAGCAGCTGTGAACAACTGGGGCGCTGAGGACAAAGTCGCTGCATTATTTGTGGCATTGAAAGGACCTGCAGCCGAAATCTTACAGACTATTCCGGACGCTGAAAGAAACAACTATGAAGCGTTGATGGGAGCCGTTGATAGACGTTACGGCAGCGAGCATAGAAGGCAGATACATCAAATAGAGCTACAGAATCGCTTCCAGAAGGCTAACGAAACATTACAGGAGTTTGCATCGGACATCGAGAGGTTGGCTCATCTAGCAAACGCAGACGCACCAGTGGAATACATCGAGAGGGTGAAAATCCAAAGTTTCATAAATGGAATACGTGGCGTGGAGACGAAGCGGGCCACCTATGCAAATGCAAAGAGATCATTTGCGGAGACGGTATCACATGCTCTAACTCAAGAAACCGCATCTCTTTTGAGCAAACCATTGTACAAAGCTCATCGTGTGGAAGTGGAGACGCCAGACTTGGTCAACAAAATCGACAAAATTTTGGAAGCATTGAATGGGGTACAGAAGAAAAGCGATGGCTCCATTAAGTGCTTTAAGTGCGGAAAATCTGGTGTATTGCACGTTATTGTGGATCTAGCTCCAATAATTCCAGTAATGCAAGCGGACGTAAGCGCAAGGCTGAAGGAGATGAGCAAGTCTCCCAATCCAACCAACCGTTAAACTAAAGAGAGTCAGCCGCAAGGGGCGTAGGCTGGCTCCCGCAATTGGATGCCCCATAATCTCTGTCTCACAGATCGGAAGGAAGTCAAGTAATGTTACTGTTGGAGGACTCGTGGACGGAAAAGAGCGCTTACTGACTATTGATACGGGCGCATCCCATTCCATCATTCGATCTGATTTAGTCAACAAAGAAGTGAGGCCATTACATGGAGCAAAATTGCGTACGGCGACTGGTGAGGACACTCAAGTCCAAGGAGAAATAACATGTGAAATCGGAATTGGAAATGTCACCGTACTGCACAATTTTATAGTGGCAGATATTGTTGATGAGATCATAGTTGGTGTGGATTTCTTAAGCAACCAAGGCATCAAGATCGACATGCAAAACAGGACCATGAGCTATAAGAACATGGATGTGCCACTCAAATTTGGTTACGAGAACAAGTACATCAGTAAGCGGGTACTCGTGGAAGATAGTCAACAAATTCCACCGAAGTCGGAGGCAGTCGTTTGGGCAAGGATTGATGGAGATTATGGGACAAACAAATTGTGGGTTGTCGAGGCAGCAAACAATTCAAAGACGGATATACTAGTAGGAAAAACACTGGCTATGACAAAATAAGATGGACGTATACCGGTAAGAGTACTAAATGAGTTCCGATCGCCGATCAAGCTTTCCAAAGGAGCTATATTGGGACAATGTCAGGAGGTGGAGGTGATTATAAACTGTGAACAGCTCCAGGGAAATGTCTCTACCAGCAACAGTAATCTATCAGATAATATCACGGCGTGGACGCAAGAGCTCGAAGAAGACCACCAGAGTATGGCAAACCAACTTCTACTAAAGTACTCTACCATATTTGACAAGGATGGCTCCAAACCAGGTCGGACCAATGTAGTGAAGCATCACATTTATACCGGTGACGCGAGACCAATCCGCCAAGCTCCTCGAAGTGTTCCATTGGCCAAACGCCAAGGGTAAGAGAAATTATACAAGAAATGAGTGACAGCGGCGTGATCGAACCATCAGCTAGTCCATGGAGCTCACCGGTAGTGCTAGTGAAGAAAAAGGATGGAAAAATGCGGTTCTGTGTGGACTACCGGAAGTTGAACGACGTAACGAAAAAGGACAGCTATCCATTACCCAGAATTGACGATACTCTGGACTCACTATCTGGTACGAAATGGTTCTCAACACTGGACTTGAAAAGCGGCTATTGGCAAGTAGAGGTGAAAGATGAGGATAAGGAAAAGACAGCCTTCAGCATTGGAGAGGGGCTGTGGCAATTTACGGTAATGCCCTTTGGACTATGTAACGCTCCAGCTACTTTTGAGAGACTCATGGATCAAGTATTGAAAGGACTGCATTGGAAAACATGTTTGGTGTACCTGGATGACATCATCGTGCTGGGAAAAAGCTTTGAGGAACACCTTAAGAACTTGGAGGAAGTTTTCCAAAGGATAGCTGGCGCCGGTCTGAAATTAAGTCCCAAAAAGTGTGCATTGTTCAAGAAGGAAGTAAGTTACTTAGGTCACAAGGTTACTACGGAGGGAATTTGCACTGCTAAAGAGAAGATCGAAGCAGTAAAGGATTGGCCAAGACCGAAAAATTTACATGAGCTACGAAGTTTCCTCGGACTGTGCACGTATTATCGTCGATTTGTACCGAATTTCGCCAGCGTAGCCAGTAGCCTTCATGAGTTGACCAGGAAGAATATGTCATTTGATTGGAAGAAGGAACATGAAGTGGCTTTCCAAACCTTGAAGGAACGGCTGTGCACTGCCCCAATGCTAGCATATCCAATCCCAGGCTCAACATTTATTTTGGATACAGACGCGAGCGGTTACGCGATTGGAGGGGTTTTGTCACAGATTGTCGATGGGCAGGAGAAGGTAGTGGCGTACTATAGCCGCACAATTGGGAAGCCCGAAAGGAACTATTGTGTAACACGGAGAGAACTACTGGCATTGGTGGAGTGCATCAAGCATTTCCACAAGTATCTCTATGGACAGCGATTTCACGTCAGGACAGGCCATGCAGCCTTGAAATGGCTCTTGCAGTTCCGTAATCCAGAAGGTCAATTGGCACGGTGGATAGAGCGACTACAAAGTTATGACTTTTCCATAGAGCATCGCAAAGGCAGCAACCACGGCAATGCTGATGCAATGTCCCGGCGACCATGTAACCTAGAATGCAAGCATTGTTCGAAAGCTGAGGCCAAGGAAGATGTTATAGATGTGCGGCTAATGACTATAACATCTACGGACGAATGGAACATGGATCAACTAAGGAAGCATCAGCTAGAGGACCCAGATCTGGTACGTGTGATGCAAGGAATCGAGCAAAACGAACGACCAACAAGAGAGGAGATGTCAGCAGAGAGTCCTGTTGCCAAGTCATATTGGGCACAGTGGAACAGTCTGAAATTGGTATCCGGTTGCTTACATAGAGTATGGGAAAGCGAAGATGGTCAATGCGCTCGGAAGCTGGTAGTTGTCCCAAGGAAGAAAATCTCTGATGTTTTGAATGAGCTACATAATGGCCCAAGTGGAGGTCATCTCGGAGTCACGAAAACGTTGGAGAAAGTCAAGCAGAGATTCTATTGGGTTGGTTGCCGGCAGTCGATCGCGGAGTGGATTGCCAACTGTGAGGTGTGCATCAAAGCAAAGGGTCCGAAGTCGAGAAGTCATGGACAGATGAAGCAGTACAACACAGGTGCACCGTTTGAGAGGATTGCCATGGATGTAGCTGGCCCATTTCCTACTAGCAAACTCGGGAACAAGTACGTATTAGTTGTTATGGACTATTTCAGCAAATGGCCAGAAGTTTACCCGATTCTAAATCAAGAGGCAGAAACCATTGCAGAGGTGTTCACTAACAATTGGATAGCGAGGTTTGGTGTACCGATGGAGTTACATTCTGACCAAGGCAGGAATTTCGAATCAGTCGTATTCCATGAAATGTGCAAGATATTGGGTATTCGGAAAACTCGAACAACTGCATTGCATCCTCAGTCAGATGGCATGGTGGAACGTTTCAATCGAACCTTGGAAGAGCACATGAGGAAAGTAGTGGATAAGTTCCAGAAAGATTGGGATACGCACATCTCCTTGTTCCTGATGGCATATCGCTCGGCAATACATGAAACAACGGGTCAGACTCCGGCAAAAGTAATTTTTGGGAATGATCTGCGGTTGCCAGCTGACTTGAAGTTTGGGATAAATGCTGATGAAGGAATAAATGCCAGGAAATCCACTAGCATCTTGGAAGAAGAAATGAGAGAAATACACGATCTTGTAAGACAACGGACGAAGATCATGAGTGATAAGATGAAAGCCAGATATGACAAAGCCATCAACTCGGAAGGTTTTAAAGAAGGGGATTTAGTGCTGTTATACAACCCACAACGAAAGAAAGGTTTGTCCCCAAAACTGCAATGTAACTGGGAAGGCCCATATAAAGTAATAAAGCGGATAAATGATGTTGTCTACCGCATACAAACTGTTGGAAGACCACGAAACAAAATGAAGGTGGTTCACCTGGAGAGGCTAGCAACGTTTGGATCGGGAAATGTGTCTGATCGGGACGATCGCTCATCTCCCAACTCTAGCGTATTTCTATCACTAGCGTCACTACCACAACTACAGCTGCGAGAGGCAGCTCGCGTGTTTGCGAATGTGGCACAAAGAGGAGATGACGATAGATAAACGCTTCGAGAACACTGTTGCACGAATAAACCAGAAAGGTGTAGACATTTCTAGGTTGTGAAGCTGCTGTCTGCTAGGGTATATAAACCGCGCAAAGACAACGCAAATCAATCAGTTTATTTTGAAGTGTTGTACAGTGAAGTACTGAACAGTAAATTAACCCGCGATATTGTACTACGGTTTTTAGTACTGAATAAAGCGTACTACTTATTAAACAGAATCGGAGTGTTTTATTTAACGTACAGTGATCGAACTCAGGGAAAATAATCAAGGAATCATCGAATTCGTCACAATAGGTTTGTTTACTGACCATTGTGTATCAATACGAAGTCTAAACTCTTCTGCATAGACGTCAAAATTCCAAAATGAGTTTAACACCTGTTTGAGATTGTGGTTAATAACAAGTGTGATATCATAGAAATAGTCGTGAAAACGTCAAAGTGAGTTTAGTCACCTGTTTTTAATTTCCTTTTTTGTCTCACTTCTTTCCATCTTCCCATCTCTTTCTACCATTAGGTAAAAGATAGGAGACCGCTATGTTGATGTGTGCAGGATCATTGTGTATCAATACCAAGTGCAAACTCTTCTGCATAGACGTCAAAATTCCAAAATGAGTTTAACACCTGTTTGAGATTGTGGTTAATAACAAGTGTGATATCATAGAAATAGTCGTGAAAACGTCAAAGTGAGTTTAGTCACCTGTTTTTAATTTCCTTTTTTGTCTCACTTCTTTCCATCTTCCCATCTCTTTCTACCATTAGGTAAAAGATAGCAGACCGCCATGTTGATGTGTGCAGGATGTTAAACAACGCCATTTGCTTTTCTGTTATTCGGTGCTGGCGACATTTTAATATGTGCACGATGTAAAGAAACCGACATTTTAATGTGTGTTGTCAAAAGAAGAGTTCATATTAAACCTTAAGAAGAGTCATATTAAACCTTTAGCACCAATTTGTGATCCATCCGTGATCCATCAATATTTTCTCCTCCAGCAGCTTTGATTTAATGTTTTTGAATAAAATAGATTGTAGTATATCTGTTTTGAATTTTTTGGTTTCATTTATTTAAACATTTTAAGCCAAAAACATTGTGCATCAATACCAAGTGTGGAACAAGTGCAGAATACATACATTTGTCCAAAAAAAAAACTGGGCTTGAAAGAGGGTTTTACGCTGAATTTAACGGTACTTTTCTTTTTTGGTGCACTTTGAAGGGTTAAAAAGATATTCAAGGTCAAAGGTCAAAATTTTTTTTTTTTCATATCAAAATATCTTGCAAACTGGTAAATGGATTTTTCAAATTGTTTGTTCCTAAATTTTCTCTTCGAAATACCTTTCATTCAATGTATACTTTATTAACCCTTTGACACACTATGTACTAAAAATGAACAAAAAAGCAAATTTCGTTCAAAAACGATCAAATACTTAATTTTCTTTTAGAATGGCCATCTTATAAAAAAATAACCCTGGGCTACGCCATGCCAACTCCGGGTGGTTGCCTCTATAGGCGGGATCCATGGTATTTATGTGCAGAACACCTTTCTGAGTAGGCGGCCTTCGGCCGCGCTTATAAAAAATAACCCTGGGCTTCGCTATGCCAACTCCGGGTGGTTGCCTCTATGAGCGGGATCCATGGTATTTATGTGCAGAACACCTTTCTGAGTAGGCGGCCTTCGGCCGCGCTTATAAAAAATAACCCTGGGCTACGCCATGCCAACTCCGGGTGGTTGCCTCTATGGGCGGGATCCATGGTATTTATGTGCAGAACACCTTTCTGAGTAGGCGGCCTTCGGCCGCGCTTATAAAAAATAAACCTGGGCTACGCCATGCCAACTCCGGGTGGTTGCCTCTATGGGCGGGATCCATGGTATTTATGTGCAGAACACCTTTCTGAGTAGGCGGCCTTCGGCCGCGCTTATAAAAAATAACCCTGGGCTACGCCATGCTAACTCCGGGTGGTTGCCTCTATGGGCGGGATCCGTGGTATTTATGTGCAGAACACCTTTCTGAGTAGGCGGCCTTCGGCCCCGCTTATAAAAAATAACCCTGGGCTACGCCATGCCAACTCCGGGTGGTTGCCTCTATGGGCGGGATTCATGGTATTTATGTGCAGAAGACCTTTCTAAACCACTTTTAGTTCCTGTTTTTTACTCCAAAAAAAAATTAACCCTGAGCCGATTACTTTTTTTACCTTTTTATAATGGAAATACACCATTTTCATATAGCAATATGTGTATAAAATGAAAGCTGATTGCATTATCTACAATATTTTACCATCTAACGATATCGTTAACGGGACATTTTTTCGTTTTTTAAACAGTTTTATTCATTTCCATTGGTTTTTTTTTATAAAAAACATAGTTTTCATATAAAAAATTTACATAAAGGTGGGAGTGTTATACATTAAATGAAAGGTATTTTTATTACCTAAATATTGGGATTTAACATTTTCTAATCCGATAAGTAGTTTGAAAGATATTACGATTTAAAAAAAAAATTAAAAATTGCCCTTTTAAGTGGAATTACCCCTAAAGTTTTTATTTGCACCAAAAAAAAATTATACGTTTCAACTTTTCGCAAATACCGCTATCGATCCATATAAATATTTTTTTGATTTGCGAAATGTATGTATTCTGCACTTATGCCAACATGTGTGATATCATAGACATAGTCGTGAAAACTTCATAGTGAGTTTAGTCACCTGTTTTTAATTTCCTTTTTTGTCTCCCTTCTTTCCATCTTACCATCTCTTTCTACCATTAGGTAAAAGATAGGAGACCGCCATGTTGATGTGTGCAGGATGTTAAACAACGCCATTTGCTTTTCTGTTATTCGGTGCTGGCGACATTTTAATATGTGCAGGATGTAAACAAACCGACATTTTAATGTGTGTTGTCAAAAGAAGAGTTCACACTTGATATTGATACACAATGGCCAAAAAGCATAAAAATTACTTACATCTATATTGAACGTGTAGCATCAATTTGCGATCCATCAATCCATCGATATGAATCGCGATCCATGGATGTTCAATATGGATCGCCAATGTGACATCACTCAAAAGATGATGGCCCAA
The DNA here is from genome assembly GCA_964058755.1 of Campiglossa producta. Taxonomy (NCBI): domain Eukaryota; kingdom Metazoa; phylum Arthropoda; class Insecta; order Diptera; family Tephritidae; genus Campiglossa; species Campiglossa producta. Next base: position 31,495,268 of record CAXKVI010000003.1, on the reverse strand, counting down.
TGCACGCTTGCTTTGCTGGCTTTGCCTCGAGAAATGTCAAAATTATTTTCAAATCTACTGAAATGTATGAAATTTGGCCCAGTGGCAGCCTTAAAAGGTCAGTTACATAAAGCTTTATTTTGACTTTACCTCATACTTTGACTTTGACAGGACGTATTTAAACGAAGCATGGCAAATTGGAGACCTCAAAGTTGAAGCAAGGTTAAAATTTGGCAAACTCTCAAATTTTGCTTGCTTTGCTCGCTTTGACAATCAGATGTTGATGACTCTGCTTTAATTAAAGAATAAAAAGTTTGTGGAAATAAAAATTAATTCATTTATTCTCTATTAAATTAAGAAATTGACCAAAACACTCTGAATGCAAAGCTATAAATAACGAAAACAAATGTATAAAAGAGAAGCGTCAAGGCGTTCATTGTAGCATACCTCTGAAGTTGGACGCAAAGTTTTGAGGTAGCAAATGTAAGGCGAGGTTAACAAAGCTTTATGTATTTGACCCTTAAGGGGCCTTGACGCTTCTCTTTTATACATTTGTTTTCGTTATTTATTTCTTTGCATTCAGAGTGTTTTGGTTAATTTATTAATTTAATAGAGAAAAAATTAATTAATTATTATTTCCTCCAACTTTTTATTCTTTAATTAAAGCAAATTCATCAACATCTGATTGTCAAAGCAAGCAAAGCAAGCAAAATTTGAGAGTTTGCCAAATTTTAACCTTGCTTCAACTTTGAGGTCTTTAATGTGCCATGCTTCGTTTAAATACGTATACTGAACTTTTCTGTCAAAGTCAAAGTTCGAGGTAAAGCCAAAATAAACTTTTATGTGACTAACCCATCAAATTTTGCTTGCTTTGCTTGCTTTGACAATCAGATGTTGATGAGTTTGCTTTATTTAAAGAATAAAAAGTTGGAAAAAATAATAATTAATTCATTTTTTCTCTATTAAATTAATAAATAACCCAAAACACTCTGAATGCAAGGAAATAAATAACGAAAAGAAATGTATAAAAGAGAAGCGTCAAGGCGTTCATTGTAGCATAACTCTGAAGTTGGACGCAAAGTTTTGAGGTAGCAAATGTCAGGCGAAGTTAACAAAGCTTTATGTATTTGACCCTTTAACGGTCAACTACATAAAACTTTATTTCAACTTTACCTCGGGCTTTGGCTTTGACAGAAAAGTTCAATATACGTGTTTCAACGAAACATGGCAAATGGGAAACCTCAAAGTTGAAGCAAGGTTGAAATTTGGCAAACTCCCAAATGTTGCTTGCTTTGCTTGCTTGGACAATCAAAGGTTGATGATTTTGCTTTAATTTAAGAATTAAAATTTGGAGGAAATGATAATTAATTCATTTTTTCTCTATTAAAATAATAAATTTACCAAAACACTCCCAATGCAAAGAAATAAATAACGAAAACAAAGGTATAAAAAAGAATCGTCGAAACGTTCATTGAGCATACCACTGAAGTTGCGGGCAAAGTTTTACACGCTTCGCTGTTTGTCTTGTTTGTCTCATTACATCCGCATTTAACGTTTAGCATGAAAAATTCTTGGATCCCGACCCATAACGAAAAATATTTAGAAATTTTGAAATCGAGATGTTACATCCGTATTAAACGCGTAGCACCAATTTGTGATCCATCAGTGAGTTTTGTGTTTTCGGCAGATTGGATATATTATTTGCTACTCCAAATTTTTTTTTGAATGACGTAAACAACCGTCAAACAGTTAAAAAAAAAAGGATTAATAAGAAAGTGTAGACAACTCAATTTGGAATCAACTGCACATGCGACGAAAATTGATTCATATCGAACCACTTGCGTTCAACCCTTAAATAAAAGGTGAAGATCCATCGAATTGCTGTTTACATGGTCGATTGAAAAAGGAAGGTTAGAAAAATCGACCCGTGTAAATCATCCTTTAGGGATGGAATCAATTTTCGTCGCATGTGCCGTTGATTCCAAATTGAGTCAACTCATTTTTTTGAAAACTATTTGACGGTTGTTTATGTCATTGAAAAAAAATTAAATAAGGTCCTTAACAGTATCCACACAGAGATGGGTAGCACCTGACAACATTTCGTTACAACAACAACAACTACAACGGAAATAGAGATCTACTCAAGCGAGTATAAAATTATCGGACATCCTAACTAGAAATGCGTTACGAATCAAAGCCATCAAAGTACGCAGCACTCAAAAGGAGCGAAAAGGGACTCCGTCAAATCTCTATGGAAGGAATCCTAATGAAAGCGTCTGCGAATTTGAAAAAAGGAGTCAGCACGAAGTCCTTCCATGGAGTATGTCTCGAAGCAACACTTTTTCATTATATGAACAACGCACCTTTGAAGAGTCATAAAGCGCACCGCGCAGAGAGTCCTAACGGAGCACCTTGTGGACTCTTCTAGTTAGATGATTGGGACGCACAGGTTTTGCTCTGGATGTTGGTAATGATCAATACAAGAAATGCCTAGGCGAACTCATGCCAATTAAAATTGCTACAATATGATAGATAAAAAATTTTGTAAAAAATATATTAGAATTTTGTTTCCAAAATTGTACTTCAAAATCTGGCATTCGTTTAACAAACGCAAGGTTGTACAAAAGTTGAAGATGAGTTGAAAAAAAGTTGGCTGGCTACCATTTTTGTTGCATGCACCTTCGCAAGACCCCTTTACACGAGTCAATATTTAGAATCGACATGAAATTGAATGAAAAATCGTCCAAGTAAACCCCCTTTTACATCTATATTGTACGTGTAGCATCAGTTTGCGATCCATCAATCTTATATATGGGACCAAATGCAGAATAGCTCCTACTCTCTAAAAAAAAACATAAATAATAAAAAAAAAACTGGGATCGATAGGTAGTTTTATAACGAACATAACGGTGTATTTCTTTTTTGGGACAAACAACAACAACAAAAGTTATTCAAGGTCAAAGTTCATAATTTCTTTAAATCTAAATTCCTCCTAAAGTACTCAACCGATTTCCAAGGTTTTGGCGTCGTTGGATAGGTAATTTCAATACCGTTTATTTGATTTATGTCTTAAATATGTAGCTGCAAAGAATTTCTTTAAAATATCTCCAATTTTTAAGAAACTAAATTTTTTTAAATTTAATTGCTATATTAACTATGTGTAAATAGAATTTAATAGCATGGGAAATAATTTAAGCTTTCATTTGAAATACTTTATAATATCTTTGGTTCAATCAAAACTGCGTATGTGCAAAATTGGTCTACACTAGACTCCTGCATCAATGGATTCAAACTTTGAGAACAATAGAATACAGTAAATTTGAATTTTCCATTTGAAGAACCAAAAAACTCAGCCTTGAATATTTTATATTTTGAATATTCACTTTGCCTAAAATTTTCAAAATTAAAAAAAAAGAATATGAATGAATGAATGAAAATAATTTTATTCATTATGATTCAAAACAAATATATTGGCTACACAGCTTACAATTTCACATATTTTTTTTATAAAGGTGTAGAGTATTAGTAGTTTTGGCTTTATAGAACATAAATGGGTGTATTTTATTTGTAATTGTAGAGTTTTGAGTTTTGTGAGGGTTAGAAATACATCTGGCTAAAAGTTCTTGGTTAATTTGGCTGCAATAAATACCACTGCTTTTGGTTTTCAATCCTGAAATATTTCAGAAAAATTCTTGAAAAAACCCTAGTAAAAGTATTTATTATAATATGTATACAAATATGGGAATATACAAATATGGATATCGTCGGCGATTATGCAAAGCCACTCATCGGGCATCTAAGAGTACGACGTTTGTGATAAACACTTTTATAGCCCTTGCAAATAAGACTTGTTCCTTTATTCTCAAGAAAACTACATTTGCGTTGAAAAATCCTTAAAAAGAATCGATCTTGATCGGAGTTTTCTTAAAATATTATAATTTGTAGCTGCAAAACCGCCAAACTTAAATATCGCATACACCGTTTTGAAAATGCCCGTTACATCGCTTTGCAGAATCACCGACGATATGTTTTTTAACAGAAAAATTAACAACTTTTGTACAGACTGGACTTAAGTCCATTTTGAAGATATATGTATGAAATGCCCATATAGCGTTCAAATTTACAATCCAACATTCAATTCTACAAACTTTCACAGAAATGATTGTTGGGATAACTTCATAGATTTAAAAAAAATGTCAAAATATGAATTCAATTTCGTTTGAAATTTCTTGAATATTCAAAGTAGACATTTATTTCAAACAGCCAGATATTCAAATTCAAAGCAAAGCAACGCCAATTCAATTCAATTCAAATGCAATATGAATGATTAATTTTCCGTTTTGGATGGAGTCATGCAGAGGTCTAGTCTACACCATGCCAAGTCCTTCTGCGTAGGCGGCCTTCGGCCGCGCTTATTATAAATAACCCTATGCTAAGCCATGCCAAGTCCGGGTGGTTGCCTAAACCGTGGCAACATGTCACGGTACGAATTTAATGTAATGCCAAGTCCTTCTGCGTAGTACACCCTTCTGCGTAAAGAAAATATACAAGCTGTATTGCATTTTGGAAAGCCAGCCACGGTAAAATGAAAGGGAATTCAACTACCTATCCAATGCAAAGAAAAAATTTAAAATCCATTTATAAGTTTATAGAAAAAAGACTGATTTTCAAAATTACTTTGAATATTGCACTTGCATGGTTTTGTACCCAAAAAATAATACGTCAAATGAAAGGTAATTCAATAGTTAATCGGTTCCCTAGTTTTTGAGTTTACTAGTTTTTGTTTCAAAAAACGCTTTAAATGAATTTGAACCTTAATATCTCTTGTTTGTTGTTTGCCCCCGAAAAATTTGTATATTTATACTCACCTATCAATCCTCACCATTTTTTTTTTTTTTAATTTGGGAGTTGGAGCTTTTCTGCATTTATACCAAATAACGATCCATGGGTGTTCAATATGGATGTAAGGTGTGACGGCACCCACAAGCGTTAAGGGTCGAATACATAAAGCTTTGTTAACCTCGCCTGACATTTGTTACCTCAAAACTTTGCGTCCAACTTCAGAGGTATGTTACAATGAACGCCTTGACGTTTCTCTTTTATACATTTGTTTTCGATATTTTTTCTTTGCATTCAGACTGTTTTGGTTAATTTATTAATTTAATAGAGAAAAAATGAATTAATTATTATTTCCTCCAACTTTTTATTCTTTAATTAAAGCAAAGTCATCAAGATCTGATTGTCAAAGCAAGCAAAGCAAGCAAAATTTGAGAGTTTGCCAATTTTTGACCTTGCTTCAACTTTGAGGTCTCCAATTAGCCATGCTTCGTTTAAATACGTATACTGAACTTTTCTGTCAAAGTCAAAGTTTGAGGTAAAGCCAAAATAAAGCTTTATGTAACTCACCCATTATGGTCATTGTGTATCATCATCACATCCTGCACATATTAAAATGTCGCCAGCACCGAATAACAGAAAAGCAATGGCGTTGTTTAACATCCTGCACACATCAACATGGCGGTCTCCTATCTTTTACCTAATGGTAGAAAGATATAGGAAGATGGAAAGAAGTGAGACAAAAAAGGATATTAAAAACAGGTGACTAAACTCACTTTGAAATTTTCACGCCTATGCCTATGATATCACACTTGTTATTAACCACAATCTCAAACAGGTGTTATACTCATTTTGGAATTTTGACGTCTATGCAGAAGAGTTTACATCATTGTGTATTGATACACAATGTGCAGGATGTTAAACAACGCCATTGCTTTTCTGTTATTCGGTGCTGGCGACATTTTAATATGTGCAGGATGTAAACAAACCGACATTTTAATGTCGCCAGCACCGAATAACAGAAAAGCAATGGCGTGTTGTTTAACATCCTGCACACATCAACATGGCGGTCTCCTATCTTTTACCTAATGGTAGAAAGAGATGGGAAGATGGAAAGAAGTGAGACAAAAAAGGAAATTAAAAACAGGTGACTAAACTCACTTTGAAGTTTTCACGACTATGTCTATGATATCACACTTGTTATTAACCACAATCTCAAACAGGTGTTAAACTCATTTTGGAATTTTGACGTTTATCGTCAAGTGAATTCACTTGGTATTTATGCACAATGGTTTACACTTTGTATTGATACACAATGGTTATGGTGTTTAAAGGGTCATATACATAAAGGGTCAAATACATAAAGCTTTGTTAACCTCGCCTAACATTTGCTACCTCAAAACTTTGCGTCCAACTTCAGAAGTATGCTACAATGAACGCCTTGACGCTTCTCTTTTATACATTTGTTTTCGTTATTTATTTCTTTGCATTAAGAGTGTTTCGGTTAATTTATTAATTTAATAGAGAAAAAATTAATAATTTATTATTTCCTCCAACTTTTGTTTCCTTAATTAAAGCAAAGTCATCAACATCTGATTGTCAAAGCAAGCAAAGCAAGCAACATTTGAGAGTTTGCCAAATTTTAACCTTGCTTCAACATTGAGGTTTCCAATTCGCCATGCTTCGTTTAAATACGAATACTGAACTTTTCTGTCAAAGTCAAAGTTTTTTTTAAACTATCTCTTGTAATTCTTGATATCATTCAATTAAATCTTATTATATCCACATTCATTTCTAGATTAATTTTTATTCAAATAAATTATGTATTCGACCCTTTAAAGCTTTGTTAACCTCGCCTGACATTTGCTACCTCAAAACTTTGAGACCAACTTCAGAGGTATGCTACAATGAACGCCTTGACGCTTCTCTTTTATACATTTGTTTTCGTTATTTATTTCCTTGCATTCAGAGTGTTTTGGTTAATTTAGGCTGTGTGCTAATTGAAAACATTTTTCGTCAGAGTAAAATGAGGTGAACAAATTTCCTATGGTGAACGAATATTTGCCATTTTGCTGTGCCAAACGAAACGTTAAATTATGACAGTAGTAAATTTTGACGTATGGAAAAAGCACGTGCAAAAGCAGATGCTTGTGAATCAATTCTCATTTAACGTGTTTTTCATGCATTTACATTGCGTATTATTCGCATTATATTATATTTTAGTGTTAAATAACGCATGTGAACATAAATTTATGTGAAATAATATGAATATTAACAGCACATGCATCCCAGTGCTCACATTATTGATTGTCAAAATTTGACCTAGCCCCCAGGGCTAGGGCAAATTCTGACGTTCATATTCACCACGATAACTGTCAGAATTTAACATCGCTCTGTCAAAATTTGCTTTTTTAAACCGTTTGGCACACAGCCTTAATTGAGAAAAAAAGAATTAATTATTATTTTCTCCAACTTTTTATTCTTTAATTAAAGCAAAGTCATCAACATCTGATTGTCAAAGCAAGCAAAGCAAGCATAATTTGAGTTTGCCAAATTTCAACCTCGCTTCAACTTTGAGGTCTCGAATTTGCTATGCTTCGTTTAAATACGTATACTGAACTTTTCTGTCAAAGTCAAAGTTTGAGGTAAAGTCAAAATAAAGCTTTATGTAACTGACCCTTAAGCGTTCAGCAGAATCAGTCCGTCAGTACGTCGAAATAACTGACAGCAAAGTAGACTGCGGGTGTTTGTGTGAGTAAAGCGTGAAACAGAATCAGTCCGTCAATACGTCAGTTGCGTGACGTACGTCAATTTTAGAGCAAATTCTATATTGACGTATCCGTCGTATCTGGCGTTACTCATACAAACACCCGCAGTCTACTTTGCTGTCAGTTATTTCGACGTACTGACGGACTGATTCTACTGAACGCATAAAGCTTTCGGCAGAATCAGTCCGTCAATTTGGCATGTACGTGACGTACGTCGTGACAAAACGTACGATCCGCACAGGGACGGCACATAGCGATTGACGTACGTCATGTTGAAGTACACAGATATGTCAACAAATTAATTAGCGCAAAACGAAAATTATTAAAAAAAACATAAGAAATGCAAAATTTCGTTTAAAATCATGGAAAATATTAAAAAATTACTTTGGCTAAATTTGCTTTTTCACAATTTTCACAAACGAGTTGTCAAATTGGCAGTAAAATTGATTTTGACCTTTGTTACACAGCTGCCGTTCCGTCAAAATAGAAAATTGGCAAAGGATGCCGGATCCGTTTACTGAAACTTTGTCAATCTAGCGTTTTACATGCAAAATACACTCATCCTAGTTGGCTGTCAGTTTCTTCCTTTTCCGGCAAGTACGTGACGGACTGATTGTGCCGAAAGCTTGAGGCCAGATATGACGGATACGTCAAATTAGAATTTGCTCTAAAATTGACGCACGTCACGCAACTGACGTATTGGCGGACTGATTTTGTTTCCCGCTTTACAATTACTGCATTCAAACAAAGCAAGGGCTTGCTGGCAACAGCTCGCTTTTTAGCGAATGAAAAGTGAGAGAGCGACCACGGAAGGGGAAGGGTACAGAGTTGCCTATGCTCGGCAACTAATACCTAAATCTTATTATTTTGCAAAAAGGGAGGAGGGCGGTGAGCGCCACTCTGTAACGCTTCGGGCAGACAAGGTTTAAATGCATTGTACCGTATTATGGTTCCCTTTAAAAGGGGGGAGCCACGTCCGAATAAAGCAACTATGCAATCTCCCGTGACAACAATTCCAAGCATGACCTCTCTGAAAAGCTCAGGATATGAGAGAAGACACTGGCGTCAGAAGATCGGGCTACGTCAAGCAAAATCGCTGATGGGTGGATATAACGCAAGGCGCTGCGAAGAGATAATAAACCTGTCCCCAAAATAGTCTAAGAATTGTAACAGGAGTCCTCACGGGGCATTGTAGGCTCAAGGCCCACATGTACAGACTGAACACCTCGATCGTAATTCTGAATTTCGTGAAAGAGATCGGCCTTGTAGACGTGCTATGAGCATATGAGGGCATAATAGATCTTACGGTCGCAGTGTACTACCTCAACTCATTATTATTATTATTAGTATGTCCTCTCCGGTGGCAAATGCAAAACCAAGAAATTAGTAGGAAAAATAACTGAGACTTACTTGGTTATGCATTTGCCACGGGAGAGGCACTTCGCTTTGTTGTGTCCGGGAGTAATGCTACTTGAAAGCTTGCAAGTCAAATCAATTAAGTTTTTTTTATTAATAGAAAGTTTCGCAATACAGAGTAGCCTCCCGGCCGTAAAATACAAAATCACGCGAGGACACCGAGTACAAATACACGTCTGAAAATATCAGGATTGAGTTCAAAAGAATCGTTTCGGTCAAATATGTAACAGGGATTTGATATATGGGCTTTCCCTACCAAACGTGGTAAATTTTTTTGGGTTAACTTTGCACACTGCAGCATGTTTTAAAAAAAGGGACACGACAAAATAGTAAAAAAAAAATACGTCAAAGGTGTTTGACAAAAAAACTTAGGATCACGAATCCGGAAGCGCTTTTTTAATATTTTGCTTCTCTGAAGAGCTATTTGCAATCAAAGCTGCAAGTTAGATCTTCGAAATAATTAAAAAGTTGTAAAAAAATAAAATAAAAGTATACTAATGGAAAAAGTATACAAATGGAGTTTATTGGGGTGTGGTTGCTGTGTGACCTTGCCATTCTTTCCAACTTCGTTATATTAGCTGCAATTTTAAATTGCGTAGTTTTTCAATTCTTTTTTTCAAATTCGTTTTAAAATATTAATGAGCAGCAGAAATCAGCTACTTAGCACAATAATTTCTAAAAACTGGTGATAAAAACACAGTTTTTCCGAAGAAAAAACTGCAACTCCTTGCCTGTGTATGAAGAGCTTCAGCAACACTTGAGCAACACCAAAAGAGAATTGGTGATAAAAGCAACACGAGTTGCTTCTGTTTGAATGAAGTGAAAGAGTGCGACACAGTATAACTAGTGTTTGCACTGAGGTGAAAGTTCTCCATGGAGGTGAATTTTTCAGAGTTGAAATCCATGGTAGGATGGAATTTCGCGGACGCATGGTTGCATTTCAGTAACAAAAAAACTTTAGAAATATTTCAAGAAAAAAGATGAATTTAATGTATATATTCCATGAATTAATATAATATCATGAATTTACTGCACTACAAGAAGTATAAAATATGTATATTAAAGGCCATATTGTAAAATTTCGTACAAATGCATATTGATGATCGGCTCTTTATGAACGATGCTATTAAATAGTAGTTTTGCGCAAAAAAGCACCCCTGTTAGTTGAGGACATTGAGGTGAATTTGAATTTGGGGTGTAAAAGTAGGTCGCCTCCCAGTTGGTGCACCCTGGGTAACGCTAAATGACCTACATAGCCTGCACGGCTAGTTTAGTTTCTTGTATTGCCGGATCTACGAGAACGGTACCAGTACTTGTGCTGTACCCATCGTGCCGAAACGACCCGGGCCGTTTTCTTATATCGACCCGGCCAAGAGCAATACACTCGAGGTGACCCTGTCTGACATTTAGGCAGGGCTACACCTCGTTACAACAACAACAACAGGTGAATTTGAAATTCTTAGAAATTTTCCAAAACAAAATAAAGAAAATATTTTGCTTGCAGTTTTATATTTATTTATACTATTTATTTAATAGTAATATACGATTATCTGGTAGCTTTAATGTCAAGGTACGGTGTTAATGAACTATGAGTCATCTTATATATAAAAACTAATGTGTTTTTATTTTAGGAGTGTCCAGTCTAAATATTAGCTGGAGAAGTTGAAATACTTATTACTAAAGCGGGCTACTCACCTGCCAAGAAATGGCTCAAGAAAAAAACGAGCATATATTTCTTGTGCCTGGTCAAGAAATTTTGACGTTTACCAAATTTTCAATTTTTTTGCAAATTGCTCTTATAAAAATGTACAAAATATGTTTAGCGAGACATGTACTGACCTTTTCCGTGAATCTGCAAGTTTACCTCAAGAAATATATACGAGCTTATTTATTTCTTGAGGTAAACCGGCGTTGCCAACTATCGAAAAGAGCTGTATTTTTTCTTATGAACTGAGTATTGGCTCAAGAAAATTTGACGTGTAAAAACGTTTCTTGACCATTTCTTGAGCGTTTTTTTATATGGAGTTTGACATTTCTTGGCAGGTGAGTAGCCCGCTTAACCGGATAAGTATTTCCAGTACCTGGCAAATGATGACTATTGTTATTGTGAACAAAAACCATGAACTACAAGTTGCGATGGAGCATTGCAAGCTGCACGTAATCGTGGCTGCCGCCGGAGGCCTTTTTATTCCATCTATACAATGTCCCAGGGGGTACCATAACAGTCGCCCATACGGCAGTTGCTACCCAAGGCCTTTTTTGTTGCATCTTGAAGGAATGAATTAATCGTATGCACTCTGCGTGGTATTAGTTTCCTTTAGGGGTCAACTTCTAATAAATTAGCTAAAATTATGTGATATAGCTCAAAAGACGGCGTTCGGCCTCAGGATCTCGAATCCGGAAGCGCTTTTTTAATATTTTGCTTCTCTGCAGAGATATTTGCAATCAAAGTTTCAAGTTTTCATGTGGTTGTTGTAATTTTATTAGACTCCCTAAAAACGTGCAAAAAAAGTCCCGCCGTGGCGGTAGCCACGGTTATGTCACACTTCCGGACTTGGGATGGCGTAGCCCAGGGTTATTTTTTATAAGCGCGGCCGAAGGCCGCCAACTCAGAAAAGTGTTTCGTACATAAATACCATGGATTGCGCCCCATTTTTGGTATTGGACCCGGGTCATTTTTCGGTTTTTTGACCATAACTTTTCACTAAAACAAAAAATTAAAAAAAGCGCTTCCGGATTCGTGATCCTGAGTCCAAAACCCGTCTTTTGAGCTATCTCCCATAATTTTAGCTAATATATTAGCAGTTGACCCCTAAAGGAAACTAATATCCTCTGCGTTTATGCTCCTTTTTGGGGAGGCTAAAATCAAATATGTTATAAATGAAACAAATTAATATAAATTTTCATCATTTGCACAACTTTTTTTATTTCCATTTGATTTTCACCACGCGTGATAGGGTTGTGTTTAATCACTCAGGGCTGCATTTTGTTGAAGTATTTGTTAGATAGTGATTTTTTCTCTAATACTTCACGTTGACCTGCAAACTGGTTTTCCTTTCAGTTTAAAACGGTTAAAACAATTTAGGCATGTTCATAATCGATATAAAGTAGGTACTTAAGTTAGCGTCAACCCGTTGATACCCTTTCCAAGGGTCTATCTGACGCTAAATTTAGTACCTACTTTATTTCGTTCAGATTGTTGGACAGAGACAGATAAATATACAAGACTAAATGGGCTTGCTCAAGAACATCCTACAAATTATGACGGATAACACATAATAATCAAAAAACTAAATTTATAATAGAACTATTTTTTCTACACCTTTTTCACTCGTACTTCAAAAACCGTAAAAATACTTTAGATAAGGTTAAATGCATTTAAGAATAGTGAATGGTAGTCCAAGACCCATACAATTATTTTCAGAATAGTCAATTGTATCTTAAAAACTGTAAAATATGCTTTAGAATAATCAACTGTACTCCAAAAACTATAAATTGTACTTCATAAACTGTAATTTGTACTCGAGACCGTAAATTAGACTTCAGAAGCTTAAAAATGTACTCCAAAATAATCAGTTCTACTTCAGAAACAACAAATTCCAATCCAGAAGATGTTTCTGAAGTACATTTGATTTTTCTGGAATACGTTTTACAGTTTCTCGAATACAATGGGCTTCTTCGTAGCAAATTTTGCGAATATTAACAACCATTTACGTTTTTAAAAGTACATTTTACACTCTAACCCACAATAAAATATACAGGCAGATTCTAAATAATTTCTTACTTTGCGGATTTTCTCCCTCTCATATAATTTGTGAGCGAAAATGTATGAAAAAGGTTCACTAGTTAAATTTATTTAGATGGGCATGATAAGCTTTTTGTCGAAAAATTCTCAAATTTCGAAATTTGTTTTGCGTAAAATTTTGCAAAAATCATTGGATCATGTGTTTCAATTTTGTGATATTGGAGTACTTCAATTGTAATACTTTCTAATACCTCAGCGGACCACCTTCAGCTTATTGAAAGCCGATCATTGCTCATGCTTTATTGACCAAAATCACGACACGATCGCTCTGAAAATAGATACTCCAAGGAGTAACAACATTGGAATACATTGCAAAGTACTCTGAAAACAGAAACAACTGTAGCGTCTCGTTGTGACATTTAATTTTGACAGCTGACATAAATGCACGTAGACAAAGGCAACCTGTCTTATAACCGCGTTTTAACACGCGTTAACGCAGACTTGATCTAGTTTTATCTTTTTGGGTACGATGACATAATCAGCTGATTTTTCCTTGTATATTTTTTGGTTTTGTGCGTATTTGTCAAAGTTATAAATGTCACGCAACGCAATAAAGCTGTATTTGTTTTCGACTAAATACTCCTATGCGTGAGAAAAAACGCTGTGCATTGGTTCTTGGTTGAGTTGTATAATAGTAATTTCTTTTTTTAGAAATATAACCTAATATATACATATATAGTTTTACTTAAAACGCAAAATCCTAAATTTGACTATTTCTCCTCTTTTAAAGTAATTTATTACCTCATAAAATTTGCAACACTACACCCTGAAATGGCTGAAAATAGTTGACTGCAACCCGAAGTTCTCAATGGAGGTGAATATAAGTACCACAGTATAGACAGTAATTGCACTCACTACACAAACGTACTTATATTCACCTCCATAGAGAACTTCGGGTTGCAGTCAACTCTTTTCAGCCGTTTCAGGGTGTTGTGTTGCAAATTTTATGAGGTAATAAATTACTTTAAAAGAGGAGAAATATTCAAATTTAGGATTTTGCGTTTTAAGTAAAACTATATATGTATATATTAGGTTATATTTCTAAAAAAAAGAAATTGCTATTTTACAACTCAACCAAGAACCAATGCACAGCGTTTTTTCTCACGCATAGGAGTATTCAGGCGAAAACAAATACAGCTTTATTGCGTTGCGTGACATTTATAACTTTGACAAATACGCACAAAACCAAAAAATATACAAGGAAAAATCAGCTGATTATGTCATCGTACCCAAAAAGATAAAACTAGATCAAGTCTGCGTTAACGCGTGTGAAAACGCGGTTATAAGACAGGTTGCCTTTGTCTACGTGCATTTATGTCAGCTGTCAAAATTAAATGTCACAACGAGACGCTACAGTTGTTTCTGTTTTCAGAGTACTTTGCAATGTATTCCAATGTTGTTACTCCTTGGAGTATCTATTGTCAGAGCGATCTTGTCGTGATTTTGGTCAATAAAGCATGAGCAATGATCGGCTTTCAATAAGCTGAAGGTGGTCCGCTGAGGTATTAGAAAGTATTACAATTGAAGTACTCCAATATCAGAAAATTGAAACACATGATCCAATGATTTTTGCAAAATTTTACGCAAAACAAATTTCGAAATTTGAGAATTTTTCGACAAAAAGCTTATCGTGCCAATCTAAATAAATTTCACTAGTGAACCTTTTTCATACATTTTCGCTTACAAATTATATGAGAGGGTGAAAATCCGCAAAGTAAGAAATTATTTAGAATCTGCCTGTATATTTTATTGTGGGTTAGAGAGTAAAATGTATTTTAAAAAACGTAACGTTGTTAATATTCGCAAAATTTGCTACGAAGAAGCCCATTATATTCGAGAAACTGTAAAATGTATTCCAGAAAAATCAAATGTACTTCAGAAACATCTTCTGGATTGGAATTTGTTGTTTCTGAAGTAGAACTGATTATTTTGGAGTACATTTTTAAGCTTCTGAAGTCGAATTTACGGTCTCGAGTACAAATTACAGTTTATGAAGTACAATTTATAGTTTTTGGAGTACAGTTGATTATTCTAAAGCATATTTTACAGTTTCTAAGATACAATTGACTATTCTGAAAATAATTGTATGGGTCTTGGACTACCATTCACTATTCTTAACTGCATTTAAATTTATCTAAAGTATTTTTACGGTTTTTGAAGTACGAGTGAAAAAGGTGTAGAAAAAATAGTTCTATTATAAATTTAGTTTTTTGATTATTATGTGTTATCCGTCATAATTTGTAGGATGTTCTTGAGCAAGCCCATTTAGTCTTGTATATTTATCTGTCTCTGTCCAACAATCTGAACGAAATAAAGTAGGTACTAAATTTAGCGTCAGATAGACCCTTGGAAAGGGTATCAAAGGGTTGACGCTGTTATGGTTTTACGCATCTAAAATGGAGCAGTAAGGAAGGCGGTCGGCATGATTTCGCGGTGCACTGTGGCTAGTCATTGTCGGCTGGGGTGGGTTCTTGCCAACCTTACTGTCCTGCGCCATAAACAGAAAAATTCCTATCATGCCTATCAAAACGCAGAAACACCACTCAAACGAACATCCGGTTAAACCCGGATGTCACGGACAATCCGTTAAAAAAAACCAAAAATTCAAAAGCAATTAAATGAGGCCGGTCAAATTCAAAAGAAACTTAACAGGCATCAACTGCAAAAACAAAATTTTAAAATAACGAAAAACTAACTGAAATTTGAATAAGTCTAAAAACACGGAAAAAACCCGTTTAAATCAAAAAGTAACCGAAAACTAACTGAAATTTGGAATAACTCTAAAAACACAAAAAAAAACCGTTTAAATCAAAAAGAGTAACCGAAAACTAACTGAAATATAAAACTTGAATTTAAAATTTAAAATCAAAAATAACTGAAAACTAAACATTTGAATTTAAAGGAGCCGGAAACGACCGGCTACAACGGCTGGAATTAAAAAAAAATATAAGGCCGAACAACATAAAGGGGCGCCGCGGGTGTTGTTGCAGCGCCCGGTGCTTGGCCCACCCTCATCCATGGCCATCGACGCACCTGTATTTCGATGGCCCCTTATCCAAACCACCTATATGCCTTTTAAATCAAAGAAATCAGCATTCCCATTTCATAAAATTTTATTAACACTTCATATTCGAACTTAAGCCAAATTTAACTCTACCCTACATGCTACAAATTGATTTCCCTACAAACCCTTTAACAAGTGCGCATTCACTTGTTTATTTATATCCCAAATTAAGTTATTTAGTTATTTTATTTCCCCTTTTCACCTATTAGGTTTTTAATTAATTATTTAAATATTTGTTTAAAATATTTATTTAGTTTTTGATTTATGGTTATTTCAGTTTATTTTATTTATTTATTATAGTGGCCTTTTATTTAGTTATGTTTATTTAGTTTAACCATTTAGTCCGTTAAAAAAAAAGGAAATTTTTCTTCTCTTTTTTTTTCTTTTTCCTATTTTACTTATTTATTATTTTGCTTTTTATTATTATCACTATTAATTTTACTTCCCTAAGTTTCAAACAGTGTACGAAAATAAACTTTATTGTACGGAATTACTTCCATGGTTCAATACAACACAAAATCCAAAAGCTAAGTTCCCTTTGAAAACTGTAGAATACATTTTTTTTTTAATTTACATCCAAAATGGAAAGCAAGACAAAAAAAAAACATTTTGTTTCCCATGAACATACATTCAAACATTAATATTTTCTTCAATCATTTGAAACGTTTGTATTTATAAATTTTTTTTCGTTGGAATTGTCACAAACAAAACGCAAACGTTTCCAAAGCAATAAGCTGTACAAAACTTAAATGACATGCTACTCGATGAGCAAATGAAATGTATTTTGTACAGCTCACTTTCGTACCCTGGTTTCAAAACCTTATTTTCCCTTTACGTCTATTCTGGTTTTATCATTAACTCCCTTATGCTTAAGTTACATTTCCATTTAGTTTTAACCCTTTTGTTCTGTTTATTTCAATTAGGTGTACCTAAAGTGTTTAAGTTAAATTTTCTTTTTCCTACCGTATAATTATTTTCTTAGTTTAACTAATTCAAAATCTAATTTAATTTTCTTTCCTTTACTTCAAAACATTATTTGTTCTTATTATTTACGTTACGTTGAAATTCCCTCTTATGTCTACTTTATTATCTTTTATTTAATTAAAAAAAAGTAAAACTAATTCTAATTTAACGTGCCAATTGGCACGGACTCACCGAGGATGTCGTCGCCGGTTTGTTGTAGTCGTTGTTGTTGCAGCGGCCTATATGAAGCGGCCCGCTGTTGTTGTTCTAGCTGGTGTTGTTGTATTTGTTGGCGCTGGCTGCGCGCTGTAGTTGCTGTTGGCGCTTATATGCGCTTTGTTGTATTTGTTGGCGCTGGCTGCGCGCTGTTGTTGCTGTTGGCGCTTATATGCGCTTTGTTATTGTTGCCGCTTGCTACGCGCTGTTGTTGTTGTTGGCGCTTATATGCGCTGATGTTTTTGTTGGCGCTTGCTGTTGTTAGTGCGTTCGTTGTTATTGTTGCAGCGGCCTATATGATTCAGCCTCACTGTTGTTGCAGCTGGTTGTTGTTGGCGAGTTAAAGTTGCAGTGGGCCTATATGATTCAGCCTCACTGTTGTTCTATTTGCGCGTTGCTGCGCGCGGTTGTTGTTGCAGTGGGCCTATATTAAGGCGGCCTCACTGTGGTTGGTATAGTTGTTGTTGTATCTGGTTACTGTTGTTGCAGTGGGTCTATACGAGGCGGCCTTACTGTTGTTGGTGTTGCAGTGGGCCTATATGAAGGCGAGCCCACTGTTGTTGGTATTGCCGGTGCTGTTGGCGCTTGTTTGCTGCTAGCGCTTGTTGTTGTCGGTCGCGCTGTTGTTATGGTTGTCGTTTTTGCAGCACTTGTTGTTGTTGGCGCTTATTTGCGCTTGTAATTGTTGTGGCTGGTAGTTGTTGCTGTTGGCGCTGACTACGCGCTGTTGTTGTTGTGAGCTCTTATTGTTGTTGTTAGCGCTGGTTGTTGTTGATGTTGACGTCGGCGCTGGCTGCGCTGTTTTTGTTGTTATGCCAGCTGTTTGTTGTTGTTTCTATGCCAGCTGGATGTTGTCGTTGGCTGCACGCTGTTGTTGTTATTGATGCAGCGGGCCTGTACGAGGCGGCCTTACTGTTGTTGGTGTTGCAGTGGGCCTATATGAAGGCGAGCCCACTGTTGTTGGTATTGCCGGTGCTGTTGGCGCTTGTTTGCTGCTAGCGCTTGTTGCTGTCGGTCGCGCTGTTGTTATGGTTGTTGTTTTTGCAGCACTTGTTGTTGTTGGCGCTTGTTGCGCTTAGTTGCGTTTGCAGTGGGCCTTTATGAGGCGGCCTCACTGTTGTTAAAGCTGCTGGTAATTGTTGTTGTTGGCGCTGACTGCGCGCTGCTGTTTATGTTGGCGCTTATATGCGCCTTGTTGTCGTTGTTGGCGCTTATTTGCGCCTTGTTGTTGTTGCTGTTTGCTACGCGCTGTTGTTGTTGGCGCTTATATGCCTTGTTGTCGTGTTATATAGGCCTTGTTGTCGTGTTGGCTGCGCTTATTAGCGCGTTTACGGCACTTGTTACTAGCGCTTGCTAGCGCCTGGTACAGCGCTTGTATGGAGGTGGCCTCACTGGTGTGGTGTCTGTCGAGAATATAAGTGAAATTGAGGAAGTCATTATATAAGTATCTTCTTCTTCTATATGTATAAAATTCAAATTATGTATCTATGTACGGACACAATTGGCTCCTAAACGAATAAGCCGATCGTAACCAAATTTTACACATGCACTGGATATCTTCCAGGGATGGTCACAGGCAAATTTTTTTTTTTTTTTATATATATTGGGGGCGAGGCACCCCCATACGAATGGAATTTTTCATAGTCGATATCTCTGGAAGTATTTAGGTTAGGCGACTGAAATTTGGTGAGGGGTTATATGAGATCGATCCCTAACACCTCCAAAAAAACTGGGGATAACGAGAAAGGGGGCGTGGCTCCTCTTATATGAAGGAGATAGGGATATGGATTAAAATAGATATAGGGATCGGGTTAGAGAAACATGCAGGGAAATAAATTTGTGGCAGGACAACGTCTGCCGGGTCAGCTAGTGTATAATAAATTTACCCACTTACCAAATATAAATCTTATTCTTGCGCGATTCTGCGGCGCTCTGTGGTTGTGCTGTTGGCGGCTGTTTAGTCGCTGGTACTGCGCGGCGGTGTTAGCAACGGCAATGAGCGGTGCAGCAATTGGATCGATGACCCTCAACTCTATTTTTATTTAATTTTTATTCAAGCCAAATCTTGCGTTTTTTTTTTTGCTGTTTATATGCATCGAGCACATTTTAAAACTTTACGCTTTAAGTATACTTTTCTTTCTTTTGCTTTTCGCAAATTGTATTTTTTTCCTTTTTTTTTTTCATTAATAGTTTAGCACATTTTTTTTTTTCTTTGCACTTACTTATTTTTTTAGCTTTTAGAGGGGCACGTTCGTCGCTGTCTCGCGTTAGACACTTTTTGATTTGCCGGTATACGTGCAAAATCTCAACAGTGCCAAGAAGATTCCAATATCTTTCCACTAACGGCACTATAGGTTTGGAAATCTTCCGTTCGCTGTGATATGATGTAATTTCTGGGTTGCCATGTTGCGCGATGCAAACGGTTATTACCATCAGGACTCGAAACTACAATTTTTCTTAAAAGTACCAAATTTTGTAAAAATGTAGTAAAATTAAAAAAAAAATGGATTATATGAAAAAGGAAACTTGATTATTACCGGAAAATGATTAAGAATTTTATTGATCTTGAATTCGATAGAAAAGGGAATTGATAAGAAACTTTTGTTGTTGTTGCTATATTAAAGCAAAATGAAAATAACGCAGTTGAATCTAGTAGTGAAAATTATTTACTACCTTTTTGTTGGGAATTTTAATTCTTGTGAGATTAATTGGATAAATTCTATTTCTTCAAGAGTTTTGTCCCAAAAGAAGAAATAAAGGTCTATTGCCAACTTGATAAGCCCGCTGTGTCCTATGTTCTGCCCTGTTTTTGGACGCAGTATTTCCTTAAGAAGACAGAAAAGTAGTAGATTTTGGGTAAAGCGTAGTAAGGTAAAATTTACTGCTATCGTATTAGGATTCGAGTCCTGAGGCACGCACCTGTTTGCGCGCGCAAAATTTTTACTGTCCGGGTCATGTGGATGGTGTGTTCCCTGGGTGCCCCGGGTAACCCGAAACTGCTGGATTGGGGAATTGCGAACATTTTATACTCCAAATCCGATTAGTCACTTCAATGCTAATGAAATGAATTTTGCCAAACAAGGTATGATTGAAATTGACGTGGCTCTCATTCGAACGCAGAATATAATGTCCGATTGAAAAATCTTTAACCGACTTGAAGCGTTTTTACAATAAAAAAAATTGGTTAATTAATTTTTTTGTTTTAAATTTTCACTATTTGTATTTTATCTTTAATTCAATGACCAAACCAAAATGATAGTTAATTATGTAGCAAATTTGTAGCATTTAAAGTGTTTTATTGGTAACTGTAACCGAACAAAACTTTTTTTGTTTTCTCTCTAAAATTGCGGATGTTATAGGGTTAATTTATTGTTAATAGTGAAGAACCCATGAACATGTCCTATACCATAGGGTTAATTAATTTGTTTACATTCGTTTGACATACCAGTCCCTTACAAAAAGAATCATATTCAACTGTCAATCATACCCTGCCCAATACATTTTGCGCATACAAAAATAAATTCATACACAAAAAATGATACACCAATAGGTCTATTCCCCCTTTGCTGACACATTCACGGGCGCCCGCAAGCATCCATAATTTCGCCCGCAGTTTACCCCGGCCACTCCAGGAACACACCACATACTTATTTTCATGGAAATTAAAAGTTCCGTTATTGGTACCTTTCCATTCCATGGGAAAATTTGGTGTTGCCAGCTGTGCATAACCATACCAACTCAAGAAAACAATCGATAAAAAGTCGAACCGGAGCGTGAATCTAAACTGTCAACTAAAAACCCCGTGAGTAATGCCCAATCACCATGAACCAAAAATGACTTAATCGAAGGCAAACCATAACAACGCTAACTTAAGTACCTACTTTATATCGATTATGAACATGCCTAAATTGTTTTAACCGTTTTAAACTGAAAGGAAAACCAGTTTGCAGGTCAACGTGAAGTATTAGAGAAAAAATCACTATCTAACAAATACTTCAACAAAATGCAGCCCTGAGTGATTAAACACAACCCTATCACGCGTGGTGAAAATCAAATGGAAATAAAAAAAGTTGTGCAAATGATGAAAATTTATATTAATTTGTTTCATTTATAACAGATTTGATTTTAGCTGCCCCAAAAAGGAGCATAAACGCAGAGTGCATAAGATTAATTTATTCATTCAAGATGCAACAAAAAAGGCCTCGGGTAGCAACTGCCGTATGGGGCGACTGTTATGGTACCCCCTGGGACATTGTATAGATGGAATAAAAAGGCCTCCGGCGGCAGCCACGATTACGTGCAGCTTGCAATACTCCATCGCAACTTGTAGTTCAAGGTTTTTGTTCACATTAACAATAGTCCTCATTTGCCAGGTACTGGAAATAACTATCCGGTTAGTAATAAGTATTTCAACTTCGAAAAGTCCTAAGCCCCTGGTTCAATTAGGATTGGTTTTCCAGCTAATATTTAGACTGGACACTCCTAAAACAAAAACACATTAGTTTTTATATATAAGATGACTCATAGTTCATTAACACCGTACCTTGACATTAAAGCTACCAAGATAATCGTATATTACTGTGGCGAATGTTCTCAAGAATCGCTCATCTCCCAACTCTAGCGTATTTCCATCACTAGCGGCACTACCACAACTATAGCTGTGAGCGCGAGAGGCAGGTTTGCGAATATGGCACAAAGAGGAGATGACGATAGATAAACGTTTCGAGAACACGGTTGCGCGATTAAACCAGAAATGTGTAGACATTTCTAGGTTGTGAAGCTGCTGTCTGCTAGGGTATATAAACCGCGCAAAGACAACGCAAATCAGTCAGTTTATTTGGAAGTGTTGTACAGTGAAGTACTGAACAGTAAATTAACCCGCGATATTGTACTACGGTTTTTAGTACTGAATAAAGCGTACTACTTATTAAACAGAATCGGAGTGTTTTATTTAACGTACAGTGATCGAACTCAGGGAAAATAATGAAGGAATCATCGAATTCGTCACAATTGGTGTCAGAAGCGGTATTG
The DNA here is from genome assembly GCA_964058755.1 of Campiglossa producta. NCBI lineage: Eukaryota > Metazoa > Arthropoda > Insecta > Diptera > Tephritidae > Campiglossa > Campiglossa producta. The sequence goes on along the minus strand of CAXKVI010000003.1, from coordinate 31,473,190 downwards.
TTAAATAAATTCAAGGACATTGAAAAGGATAACAAGGACATTGAAAAGGATAACAAGGACATTGAAAAGGATAACAAGGACATTTTAAGGATAACAAGGACATGGCAAAGTTGAATGAGTTGAAGATCCAGCAACTCAAAAACGAGTTGGAACGACGTGGATTGTCAACAACGGGAAATAAAGCAGAGCTACAATCACGGTTGCGAGAGGCTATGGAAGCGGAAGGAATCAATGTTGACGATCATGTTTTTCAACTTTCGGCAGAGGGAGCGACGAAAATAGAAGAGCAAAAGGACTCTCAGGATTCAGTGGCAAATGTGGACACAAACTCTTTATTGGCTGCCTTGGCTCAGATGTCAAACAACATAACAACAAGCATGTCATCTCAGTTGGAACAACAAGAGACACGCATGGCATCTCAGTTGGAACAACAAGAGACACGCATGGCATCTCAGTTGGAACAACAAGAGACACGCATGGCATCTCAGTTGGAACAACAAGAGACACGCATGGCATCAAAGTTGGAGGAACAGAAGACACACATGGCATCTGCGTTGGAAGAACAGAGGACATACATGACATCTCAGATCTCAGCACAACTTGAGGAGCAGGAGGCCCGGCTATCTTCAAAAATAGCATTACAGCTGGAGGAGCAGGAAGAACGTATGTCCTCACAGCTAAAAATACAGGACGAGAAAATAATGCAGCTTGAGGAGAAAGTCGAGGCCGAGGTGGATGCGTTAAGAAGTCGTATCCAGGAGTTGCAGCTGAATCGTCACAGTGTTTCCACAAGCGTACCCAAGGTAAAACCTCCATCATTTGACGGATCTGTTCCTTTCCAGGTATTTAAGCTACAATTTGAGAAGACAGCAGCTGTGAACAACTGGGGCGCTGAGGACAAAGTCGCTGCTTTATTTGTGTCATTGAAAGGACCTGCAGCCGAAATCTTACAGACTATTCCGGACGCTGAAAGAAACAACTATGAAGCGTTGATGGGAGCCCTTGAAAGACGTTACGGTAGCGAGCATAGGAGGCAGATATTTCAAATGGAGCTACAGAATCGCTTCCAGAAGGCTAATGAGTCATTGCAGGATTTTGCATGGGACATTGAGAGGTTAGCTCATTTGGCGAACGCAGATGCACCCGTGGAATACATCGAGAGGGTAAAGATCCAAAGATTCATAAATGGAATAATGGATGTAGACACGAAGCGAGCCGCATATGCAAACCCCAAAAGGACATTCGCAGAGACGGTATCACACGCTTTATTACAAGAGACAGCCTCGATTTTATGTAAACCAGATAACAAGGTTCGCCATGTGGAAAAGGAGACATCAGACTTGGTCGAAAAAATCAACAAAGTTCTGGAAGCCTTGAATGGAGCACAAAAGAAAAGCGATGGTGTCATTAAATGTTTCAAGTGCGGAAAATCTGGCGATATGGTGCGTCATTGCAACATCGGCTCCAGAGACTTCGGCAATGCTTGTGGACGTAAGGGTAACGCTGGAGGAGATGACCAAGATGAATGCCCTATAGTTTCTGTGTCGCAGGTCGGAGGGAAAGCAAGTACTGTTACTGTTAGAGGTTTCTTGGACGGAAAAGAGCGGTTATTCACTGTGGATACTGGCGCATCTCATTCCATCATTAGAAGTGACTTGGTCCAAAAGAGAGTACGACCATTGCAGGATGCAAAGTTGCGGACAGTAACTGGTGAAAGTAAGCTGGTTCATGGAGAAGTGCGGTGCAAAGTTGCGATTGGGAATGCGACTACATACCACAACTTCTTAGTGGCAGATATTGTGGACGAAGTCATCATTGGCGTCGACTTCTTGGCTGTGAGAGACATTCACATGAACCTGAGAAATAGAGTTATGAGATACAATGGCCAAAAAGTACCTCTGATCTTTGGACACAACATTGGGTATTACACCAAAGGAGTTTCATTAGAGATGAAGCACAAGGACACTCGAAATGCAAAGGTACCTCCTCGACCAATGGCTTTGATAGACAAATGCCTACTTGAGAATATTTGGAGAAGTCAACAGGAAGATTCAGATCTGGCATGTGTGATCCGAGTGCTCGAGCGAAACAAACGACCAGCAAGAAAAGAAATGTCAGCGGCGAGTCCAGTTGCCAAGTCATATTGGGCACAATGGAACAGTTTACGAATGGTATCCGGTTGTTTGCATCGAATATGGGAGAGTGAGGATGGTCAATGCGCTCGGAAGCTTATAGTTGTTCCAAGGAAGCGGGTGTCTGATGTTCTCAGGGAAATGCATAACGATCCAAGTGGAGGTCATCTAGGAGTCAAGAAGACCTTGGAGAGGATTAAGCAGACATTTTATTGGGTTGGTTACGGTCAGTCGGTAAAGGAGTGGATTGCCAAATGCGATGAGTGCATCAGGGCAAAGGTGCTGAGGTCCACGAGTCATGGTCTAAGGAGGCAGTGCAACTCAGATGCACCGGTTGAGAGGATTACCTTGGATGAAGCTGGTCCATTCCCCGGAAGTATAAGCAAAAACATGAAAACCAGGTACGAAAAAGCAATGGAAACAGAAGGGTTTCTGGAAGGAGATTTAGTATTCCTTAACAGGCCACAACGGAGGAAAAGTGTGTCTCCCAAAGTTCAGTGCAACTGGGAAGGACCATACAGAGTTGTGAAACGGATCAACGACGTTGTTTACCGCATACAAACTGTTGGGAGACCACGAAACAAAATGAAGGTGGTTCATCTGGAGAGGCTAGCAACGTTTGGATCGGGAAATGTGTCTGATCGGGACGATCAGACTTAGGTGGAGGGCAGTGTGGCGAATGTTCTCAAGAATCGCTCATCTCCCAACTCTAGCGTATTTCCATCACTAGCGTCACTACCACAACTATAGCTGTGAGCGCGAGAGGCAGGTTTGCGAATATGGCACAAAGAGGAGATGACGATAGATAAACGTTTCGAGAACACGGTTGCGCGATTAAACCAGAAATGTGTAGACATTTCTAGGTTGTGAAGCTGCTGTCTGCTAGGGTATATAAACCGCGCAAAGACAACGCAAATCAGTCAGTTTATTTGGAAGTGTTGTACAGTGAAGTACTGAACAGTAAATTAACCCGCGATATTGTACTACGGTTTTTAGTACTGAATAAAGCGTACTACTTATTAAACAGAATCGGAGTGTTTTATTTAACGTACAGTGATCGAACTCAGGGAAAATAATCAAGGAATCATCGAATTCGTCACAATTGGTGTCAGAAGCGGTATTGTTAAATAAATTCAAGGACATTGAAAAGGATAACAAGGACTAAAATAAAAACACATTAGTTTTTATATATAAGATGACTCATAGTTCATTAACACCGTACCTTGACATTAAAGCTACCAGATAATCGTATATTACTATTAAATAAATAGTATAAATAAATATAAAACTGCAAGCAAAATATTTTCTTTATTTTGTTTTGGAAAATTTCTAAGAATTTCAAATTCACCTCAATGTCCTCAACTATGTCCTCAACTTTTTTGCGCAAACTACTATTTAATAGCATCGTTCATAAAGAGCCGATCATCAATATGCATTTGTACGAAATTTTACAATATGGCCTTTAATATACATTTTTTATACTTCTTGTAGTGCAGTAAATTCATGATATTATATTAATTCATGGAATATATACATTAAATTCATTTTTTTTCTTGAAATATTTCTAAAGTTTTTTTTGTTACTGAAATGCAACCATGCGTCCGCGAAATTCCATCCTACCATGGATTTCAACTCTGAAAAATTCACCTCCATGGAGAACTTTCACCACAGTGCAAACACTGGTTATACTGTGATAAGTACGTTTGTGTTAGTGAGTGCAATTATTACTGTCTATACTGTGGTGTGCGACATATTTAAAAAAGTACTGGCAACCCTGATTGTTTTCGCTATGCGGATAATAAATTAGAAATTCTCGTAAAAAATGTTTAAAAACACATTTCAATCAGGCTTTCTTTCAATTTTGTATAGTATCGGAAGTAAGCCTCTACAAATTTGGGATAAGAAAGTGCGAAATGGACATATTAAGCGAATTACCGATAACGACATTCAAAGCCTTGTCCTAGAGATTGTTGGTACAAATGTTAGCACAACATTTGTAACATGTCCGGCGGACCCAAAAAAAACTTTAGGAATCAAGCTACCCTATTTGGTTATGATAATAAAAAATTTGAAAAAGTATTTCACCTTCGAGGTACAAGTAAGTTAAATTTTGGTACTAGTTTCCTTTAGGGGTCAACTGCTAATAAATTAGCTAAAATTATGGGAGATAGCTCAAAAGACGGTTTTTGGCCTCAGGATCACGAATCCGGAAGCGCTTTTTTAATTTTTTGTTTTAGTGAAAAGTTATGGTAAAAAAACCGAAAAATGACCTAAATTTTATTATTTTGCAAAAAGGGAGGAGGGCGGTGAGCGCCACTCTGTAACGCTTCGGGCAGACAAGGTTTAAATGCATTGTACCGTATTATGGTTCCCTTTAAAAGGGGGGAGCCACGTCCGAATAAAGCAACTATGCAATCTCCCGTGACAACAATTCCAAGCATGTCCTCTCTGAAAAGCTCAGGACATGAGAGAAGACACTGGCGTCAGAAGATCGGGCTACGTCAAGCTAAATCGCTGATGGATGGATATAACGCAAGGCGCTGCGAAGAGATAATAAACCTGTCCCCAAAATAGTCTAAGAATTGTAACAGGAGTCCTCACGGGGCATTGTAGGCTCAAGGCCCACATGTACAGACTGAACACCTCGATCGTAATTCTGAATTTCGTGAAAGAGATCGGCCTTGTAGACGTGCTATGAGCATATGAGGGCATAATAGATCTTACGGTCGCAGTGTACTACCTCAACTCATTATTATTATTATTAGTATGTCCTCTCCGGTGGCAAATGCAAAACCAAGAAATTAGTAGGAAAAATAACTGAGACTTACTTGGTTATGCATTTGCCACGGGAGAGGCACTTCGCTTTGTTGTGTCCGGGAGTAATGCTACTTGAAAGCTTGCAAGTCAAATCAATTAAGTTTTTTTTATTAATAGAAAGTTTCGCAATACAGAGTAGCCTCCCGGCCGTAAAATACAAAATCACGCGAGGACACCGAGTACAAATACACGCAAGTTAGATCTTCGAAATAATTAAAAAGTTGTAAAAAAATAAAATAAAAGTATACCAATGGAAAAAGTATACAAATGGAGTGTATTTGGGTGTGGTTGCTGTGTGACCTTGCCCAATCCCGACTCTTGCGTCCTCGTTCGTACACTCTGGGCAACGTGAGCTATCTAGGCTCGCGGCAGAAAGAGAGGGAGCACCGGTGGGGCCACTCTGACATACTTGGTTTAAGGGCTCACCGAGGTCTTTTGTGCAGCGTCTGTTCACCATGAGGTGCGTCTGCAAGCGGGCGTCTATCTTGAAGCAAGCGGCTCGCTATATAAATGTGTAAATATTCTAAAAAAAAAAACCCCGAAACGGGTTGTGCGCTGGGTTTGGGACCCGCCACGTAAAAAACCTAATTCCAATGAAAATTAAAAGTACAAAGCCTCGGATGAGAACCCCCTTTAATGTTGACGACCCGGCAAAACGAATTATGGACTACGAGAAGGATATTAGGGCATGTACGTGGAATGTCCGGACCCTTTCTAGGGAGCGTACCGCTGCCCGACTGGTTGATGTCCTCGCGAACGCAAAGGCTGACATCACCGCCCTGCAGGAAATGCGATGGACGTATACAACAGTGGCCAGACACGCGGCAAAGCGCGTGGTGTAGGATTTGTGGTGGGAAAGAGACTTCGCCGCCAAGTACTAGCGTTCACTCCTGTTGACGAGCGTCTCGCTGCGATCCGCATCAAGGCGAGGTTTTTCAACATAACATTTATCTGCGCCTAAATCGCCGACTGAGGAGACGGACGACGCAGAGAAGGACTCCTTCTACGATAAACTTGAACAAGCCTATGATCGCGGCCCCGTGCATGATATCAAAATCGTGCTCGGCGACTTTAATGCCAAGGTGGGCAAGGAAGGAGTCTTTGGTCCTACAGTTGGAAAATTCAGTCTCCACGATATAACATCCCCCAACGGCACTAGGTTGATTGACTTCGCCGCTTCCCGCAATATGGTCATCAGTAGTACCAGGTTCCAGCATAAGCGAATACACCAACCCACCTGGCTGTCCCCTGATCAAAGAACAAGAAACCAGATTGATAATGTCATGATCGACGGCAGACACAGCTCCACCGTTCTAGACGTGCGTACCCTACGCGGTCCCAATATTGACTCGGACCATTATCATGTTGCAACCAAGATACGCACACGCCTCTGTGCAGCGAAAAAAGTACGCACAGTAACGGAAGGAAAGTTTGACGTCGAGAAGTTGCGCGTGACACAGACAGCTGATAATTTCTCCACTCGACTCTCACACCTGGGTGTAAAAGTAGGTCGCCTCCCAGTTGGTGCACCCTGGGTAACGCTATATGACCTACATGGCCTACACGGCTAGTTTCTTGTATTGCCAGTTCTACAAGAACGGTACCAGTACTTGTGCTGTACCCATCGTGCCGAAACGACCCGGGTCGTTTTCTTATATCGACCCGGCCAAGAGCAATACACTCGGGGTGACCCTGTCTGACATTTAGGCAGGGCTACACCTCGCTACAACAACAACAACAACCTGGAGTGCAATCCTCAACCTAACGATGTAACCGAGCAATGGAAGCATATCTCTCACTCATTACGTACCGCCGCTGAAGCCACTATAGGGTTTCAGCGAGCCCGCAAGAACAACTGGTACGATGAGGAATGCACCACAGCCTCGGAGAAAAAGGACGCTGCCTACAAGGAGACGTTGCGAACGGGCGCAACCCGCAGTGTATGGCAACAATATCGTGAGGCAAAGAAGGAAGAGAGACGCCTTTTCAGAAAAAAGAAAAGTGAGGCCGAAAGGCGTGAGTGTGAGGAGCTTGAGATGCTGGCTGACAGGAATGATGCCCGAAAATTCTATGAAAAGATCCGGCGGATGACGGAAGGTTTTAAGACCTGGGCAAGCTCCTGTAAGGACAACAATGGCGACCTGGTAACCGACGTACAAAGTGTACTTAAATTATGGAGGGAGCACTTCTCCTCACTGCTAAATTGCGAGGGAGACGTCGAACCCGATACCTCAATCCCTGACGATGGAAAAGTCGTCCCACCACCTGACTATGATGAAGTGAGGATAGCTATATCCCGGCTCAAAAACAACAAAGCGCCTGGAAAAGACGGACTACCCGCCGAGCTGTTCAAACACGGAGGCGAAGAGCTGGTAAAAAGCATGCATCAGCTCTTATGCAGAATATGGTCAGACGAATGCATGCCTCCGGATTGGAATTTAAGTGTGCTTTGCCCAATCCACAAGAAAGGCGATCCCGCTAACCGCACCAACTACCGCGGAATCAGTCTTCTTAATATCGCATATAAGGTTCTTTCTAGCGTGTACTGTTTGTCGGCAAAGATTATACACGCTCGCGTCATCGGTCAAATGCAATAACTGCTTAGGCCAATGCCACGTACATCTATGCTCTGGGCTCGCTAACAGGAATCTTTGGACGGATGCGTTCATCGCACCATGCTGTAACACGCCTCAACCTACGACGCCAGCCAACCCGGTTACACCAGGTCCACAGCTAACTAGGCTGAGGCACAGCCTTGGTCTTCGCCTACCAACACCTGGGCGAACACATCCGTCTCTCACGCCTATGGTTAACTCGACATCGACCCCACCGGCGCACTTCCAAATCTTACAGCACAACTGTAACTGGTAAGATCGCAGAGATAACTAATTTGATGACGCAATATGACATAAAACTTGCCGCAATCGAAGAAACCAAGCTCAGTCCAAGGTCGGACCTCATTACCTATAGCGGATATAACATTCACCGGAAAGACCGTCATAGAGTAACAGGAGGTCTGGGAGGTGGTCTAGCGTTCATAACGCACAACTCTGTACAGTATCATCTATTTGATACCGACATCGAAGGAACGGATGATATCTTAGAAGGCCAAGGTATTACCATCCGTACAGGAGATGTCGATCTGCAAATCATTAACATCTACATACCCCCTGTCTCAAGTTGCCCCACCGGTTATCACCCCGACATTAGCTTGCTATTACGAGGAGATAACCGCGTGATCCTGGGCGACTTCAATGCGCACCACGACATGTGGCACTCAAACTTGCCAGCAGACAGTAGGGGGCATGTACTCGCAGAACAAATAGATGATACGGCTTTCTGTACATTGAACGGAGACGCCCCAACGAGAGTATCGGGTAACTGCTATAGTTCGCCAGATATTTCTATCGTAAGTGCAGGACTATTGAACAACACCAATTGGCGACCCATACTCACGTTGGCGTCTGACCATCTCCCAATAGTCATTACCATCGAACGACCGACGGAATTTATAACACCTGAGCATGGTACATACATCAACTTTACCAAGGAGGACTGGGACAGTTTTCAGACATATACGGACGAATCCTTGGCTGCTCTATCCATTCCTACGGACGTACGCAAAGGCGAACGAGACTTCCGCAACATCATTGACTTGGCCTCTAGACGCTTCATTCCTGCGGGTTGAATATCCCGAATAAGACCAAATTTCCCCGCGGAGGCAGCGGCCATGGCTAGAGAAAGAGATGAAGTGCGAAGTCTCAATCCCGCAGACCCCCGTATAAGGGATCTCAACGCGGAAATTCGTAGGTTGGTCGATAAACACAAACTGGCCAAATGGAAACAACACCTAGAGCAATGCAACCTCTCTGACTGTGTTGGCAAATTATGGACTACGGTCAAAGCTATATCTAATCCAACACAACACAAGGATAAAGTAGATATTACTTTCGGTGACAGGGTGAAGAAGGACCCTAGGGGATGTGCGAACTCCTTCTGTAGACAATTTGTACTACATTCCCCACCCGATAGAGCTAAACGTAGAACCATGCGACAGGCGCGTAAATACAAAAACCATAACACGCCCATTGTCATCACTGCCTCAGAGGTCAAGGAAACCATCAGACAGGCTAAGCCCTCAAAATCCATCGGCCCCGACGACATTGCCATGAAGATGCTGAAACATCTAGGCCAGGAGGGACACAAATACTTAGCGGCTCTATTCAATCTTTCACTGAACACTTTCGTCATTCCTGAAATATGGAAAAAGGCAAATAAATAGCGGTCTAAATCAAAACCAACCAAATCACAGGACTGTGTTAGTGGCACTTGACTTGTCGAAAGCTTTTGACACAGTCAACCATGCCACTCTCATACAAGATCTATTAGAAACACAAATACCTGATGGGTTAAAGAGATGGACCGCTAATTACTTGAATGGGCGGCAGGCGTCGGTCAACTTTAGAAACGCAACATCAAAACCAAGACGAATTAGACAGGGGGTGCCACAGGGTGGTGTCCTATCCCCGACACTGTTTAATTTCTATCTATCGAAGATGCCCCCACCACCAGAGGGTGTCTCCGTCGTTTCTTATGCTGACGACTGTACAATAATGGCGACGGGGAAGGGCCCCTATACTGATGAACTCTGTAATAAAATCAACGGTTACCTCTGCGACCTTTCCAGGTTTTTCACAGAGCGAGATCTGACGATATCTCCGACTAAATCAACGGCGACGCTTTTTACGACGTGGACGCACCAGGTGAGAAATGAATTAGACATTTTCGTTGACGGCACTAAGCTACCAACTGTCAGCCACCCAAAGTTATTAGGGATGACATTGGATAATACTTTCTCATTTGCTGGTCATGTGTCTGCAATGGTCTCAAAGGTACGTGGTCGCAACAAGATCCTCAAGTCACTTGCCGGCAGTACTTGGGGAAAAGACAAAGAAACGTTGTTGACTACATATAAGGCCATTGGCCGACCAGTCTTTGACTATGCTGCACCCATATGGTCGCCTAATGTACATAACACCAACTGGACGAAGTTACAAGTCTGCCAAAATACTGCCATCAGAACTGCTACGGGATGTCTCCTCATGTCTTCCGAGTCTCACCTCCATCAGGAGGCAAAACTGCTCAATGTAAAAGAGCATGCGGAAATGCTGAGCAAGCAATTCCTTCTGAACTGCCACAAGCCAGCACATCCAAACCGTCATCTTTTGGACATAGATCCGCCCCCGAGAGACATAAGGAAACATCTCCGTAAACATTATGATGAGATCCGGCATCATATTACCTTGCCGTTTGATCTGCAGAATCATAAGCGGGCTCTAACCGACATCCACACCGAGTCGGTAGATACTTTTGTCGGATCTCTACCTGTGAACCCCGTTCTGAACAGTCCTCCACCGGATATTGCTGAAGAAGAACGCACCTTACCAAGGGAGACAAGAGTTACCCTGGCACAGCTTAGGTCTGGATATAGTGTAAGGTTAAACTCCTACTTGTCCAGACTTAATGACACAATCTCAAACACATGCCCTGCATGTGGTAGGACCCCCCCATGATACTCTACATCTCTTCAATTGTTCATTTGAACCTACTCTTCTAACCCCTCTGTCCCTCTGGACAAACCCTGTTGAAACTGCACGTTTCCTTGGACTCCCCTTAGAAGAGCTTGATGAAGATCTTCGGAATGATCATACACTCTAGACAGGGCAATGCATTGTTAACAACAACAACAACAACATGTTGCGGAAGTCTCGTTCGCCTTTGCGTACGTCCGTAGGAATGGATAGAGCAGCCAAGGATTCGTCCGTATATGTCTGAAAACTGTCCCAGTCCGCCTTGGTAAAGTTAATATATGTACCATGCTCAGGTGTAATAAAGTCCGTCGGTCGTTCGATGGTAATGACTATTGGGAGATGGTCAGACGCCAACGTGAGTATGGGTCGCCAATTGGTGTTGTTCAATAGTCCTGCACTTACGATAGAAATATCTGGCGAACTATAGCAGTTACCCGATACTCTCGTTGGGGCGTCTCCGTTCAATGTACAGAAAGCCGTATCATCTATTTGTTCTGCAAGTACATGCCCCCTATTGTCTGCTGGCAAGTTTGAGTGCCACATGTCGTGGTGCGCATTGAAGTCGCCCAGGATGACGCGGTTATCTCCTCGTAGTAGCAAGCTAATGTCGGGAGATAACCGGTGGGGCAACTTGAGACAGGGGGTATGTAGATGTTAATGATTTGCAGATCGACATCTCCTGTACGGATGGTAATACCTTGGCTTTCTAAGATATCATCCGTTCCTTCGATGTCGGTATCAAATAGATGATACTGTACAGAGTTGTGCGTTATGAACGCTAGACCACCTCCCAGACCTCCTGTTACTCTATGACGGTCTTTCCGGTGGATCTTATATCCGCCATAGGTAATGAGGTCCGACCTAGGACTGAGCTTGGTTTCTTGGACTGCGGCAAGTTTTATGTCATATTGCGTCATCAAATTAGTTATCTTAATTAATATAAGGCTCCTTACGCCAAGATTATATATTTGTGTTCAGAAAAAGCTCCTCTATCCTCCTGAAAAACCCGTTTTTTTCTAGCTGTGCGAGTCTATACTAAAATTTCCCCAAAATTTTTTATGAATAATGGAATTCATGCATTACTTTTTCTACAGCAATGTCATAGGAAAAGTAATGTTTTTGAAAAATAATACCTTACGAAATACATTACATGGGAAGATTTTTCAAATATTTTTTCATGCGTTACTTTGCTCATGCTTCTTTTCAAGGATGAAAAAGGTAATGCATTACCTACTTTCCCACTGGGTAGTACCGTTCGAAAACATCACAGTACAGATATATTAATTTTGAGCGAGGCAGGCATATATTTTTGTTTACAAAAATAGTTCAAAAAATCATGAGCGTTTCAAAAAAAAAAAACACTAACGCGACATAAATTAAAATTTCATTTTTTTAAATCCTAAAAGTAAAAAAAGGAGCTATAAAAAGTGTCTGGGTCATAGAGCCTAGCTCGCTTACGAAAGAAAGTAGTGGCGGTTTCCCAGCGTGAATTGCAATTTCGGAAACTTTTGGTTAAGTTAGATTAAGTATACTGATTTGTCTCTAAGATGATAAACTATAGATACCTTACCATAATACTTCTGATAACAAGCCTCAACATATTTTCAAAAAAAAAAAAATTTAGTTTGGTTTCAATACATTTGGGCCCCTATGTTGTTGTTGTTGTTGTTGTTGTTAACAATGCATTGCCCTGTCTAGAGTGTATGATCATTCCGAAGATCTTCATCAAGCTCTTCTAAAGGGAGTCCAAGGAAACGTGCAGTTTCAACAGGGATTGTCCAGAGGGACAGAGGGGTTAGAAGAGTAGGTAGATTTGTTGTCAAAGAAGGATGTTGCCACACTTAAACAAAAAATAAAAAAAAAACATATTTTTTTTATTTCAACACCTTTCCGCGTAGGCGGCCTTCGGCCGCGCTTATTTAAAATAACCCTGGGCTACGCCATCCCATGTCCGGACGCGTGCACCAACTGCGGCTACCGCCGCAGTGAGTACTACTGCGTAGTAAACCCATTTGGCGGAGTCCGGACGTGTGCTCTAACCGTGGCTACCGCCACGGTGAGTCCTTCTGCGTAGTACACCCATTTATTTTGGTATAGGTGAGGCTTGCAAACCCTATTCAAATACTTAATTGGTGCGCATGAAAAGTATTGTAAGCCTTATTATTTTTTATTAAAATTTTTTGGATGTGACAACACTCTTTCAATGTCAAAAACAGTACATACATACATATATATACATACAAAAAAAGCGTGCAAAATTTACTAACTTTAACAACGTTTTACCGGAGAACTATAAACCGCCTGACTCTAAGACCTATATATTTGTGATCTGGAGAACTCCCTCTTTCGTTCCATACCAAAAACAGTCCAAAATTCGTGCGAGTCTAAACTAAATGGCACCCAAAATTTTATAGGAGATATACATTATTTTATACATTACCTTTTCCCACTGGGTAGCTTTTACTGCCAATATAGGAGTTTTAAATATATGGCCATACGAAAACTAACACCATCAATTTTGTGTCTGACGAAAACTAACCTTTCATTTCGTATCTGACGAAAACGAACACCTCCATTTTGGGTCTGACGAAACACTCTTAGGGCCGCTTGCATAAAAGCTGATAACGACTAACCGGAGTTTAATTGACGTATTTTGTACGGTTAGCTGTCAAGTTAATCACCGATTAGGCGTTATCGGCTTTTATGCAAGTGGCCCTTACACTTTAATTTTTTTTCTGAAGAATGAAAAACTAGCCAAAAGTGTTATTTGTCAAAAATTTTAAGTGATAGTTTTCGTCATACTCAAGTCGAAAGTGTTACTTTTCGTTAAAATTTTTAAGTGTTTTTTTTCATAAGAAATTTTAAGTTTTAGTTTTCGTTTGGCACGTCGATTAGATAGTTATTTTTATTTAACACTAACTTGAATTTTTCTATCCTAGGTCCTTGATGATAAAAATGTGCGTCGCCGGTTCAGAGCCAGTAATTACCAATCGACTACCCGTGTGAAGCCTTTTATTTGTACCATGCCTATGCGACTCGACGAAGGGTGGAATCAAATACAATTTAATCTTTCTGATTTCACTAGACGAGCATATGGGACCAACTACGTGGAAACATTACGGGTGCAGATTCATGCGAACTGCCGCATAAGACGAGTATATTTTTCTGATCGACTATATTCGGAGGAGGAACTTCCTCCTGAATTCAAACTATTCTTACCCATCCAAAAGCCTCAAAAATCAGCTTATAATGCTTGCAGTTAATAAATTATAATTAGTATAATCGTGCTTTCTAAAATATTTGGCTTTTTGTCAGGAGCCATACATATTGCATTTAAATACAATTGTCATTCCTCAATAGGCGGACTTAGTAAAGGAAACTAGCACTCCCACGACCAAACTAATTTTTAAAAGTTTCTATATTCAATTTAGTTTCCCCTCATTCGGAAAATAAGGGTGTAAGATATATTTCTTGATTTACCTAGAAACTGCAAATTTTTCCGCGGAAAACTCATATAACCTTTTTTGTTAAGAAAACCCTTTTCTACGTTTTTTTTTTTTTGATCCAGCTATGTAATGTAAAAAGTTACAACAAAAAGCTGGAGAAATTTTGTTTGTTTTATGTTTGCTTCTGGACTTTCCCTTAATAGTTGAGTTTTTCTGGGAAAATGAGCCTAGTTTTAAACTAAATTTAACCTTCGATATTCGACTCTGTCAAATTTGAGCTCCTTATTAATAAACTAGACCTAGGCCTGGATTCTTTAACGATGAGTTTTGAAATGTGCACTGAAATTTATGTACAACAAACCATGTACAGTCACTTCTCAGAGTAGAAAACCCAGCCCATCGCCATGGATCTCTGCGCAGTGGAACCACCCGGGGTTTTACCTCGGCCAAGGACTGTCACTTTCAATGTAACCCTGTTTAGTATGTTTTGTCCCATTCCGAAACTATCATCCTCCCCCCTTGCAGCAGGGCTGCAAGATATTCTATTGTTACGGGCGGGCGTTGGGCCGAACCCCGGACCAAAAGAATGGATATGCAGTGTCTGTTGCAAAAAGATATATATTAAACGGTCGCATTCTGTGCAATGCTTCTCGTGTAAGAGATGGCTCCATAAATCTGGATGTTCAGGGCTTAACCTTAACATCCACAGACCCCGTACTTTCTTTAGTACTTTCGTGGCACCTTGTTGTTTGCGCCCTCGGGCGTCCCGCGGTAAGCGCCGTTCAAGTGCACCCCTACCGCCACTTTCTAGTAGCAATACTAATTGTAACAATAATAATGTCTTAACGACTAGCAGCACTTCTGCTATACCCGCCACACAAACTCCAGACTGTGGCTCGTGCCTTATGGCGTCAACATCACGCGCAGATGCTCAACACTCTCGCTCCCACAGGAGCAGTTTAGACATGAGCAATTCCGAGCACCAGTCTCTGTTTCTATATCACACCCCCCCTCCCGTTTAAATTCTCACGTGAGTCAGGATCAACATCTTCTCGCACCTGTCTCTACGTGTACTGTTTGTCGGCAAAGATTATACACGCTCGCGTCATCGGTCAAATGCAATAACTGCTTAGGCCAATGCCACGTACATCTATGCTCTGGGCTCGCTAACAGGAACCTCTGGACGGATGCGTTCATCGCACCATGCTGTAACACACCTCAACTTACGACGCCAGCCAACCCGGTTACACCGGGTCCACAGCTAACTAGGCTGAGGCACAGCTTTGGTCTTAGCCTACCAACACCAGGGCGAACACATCCGTCTCTCACGCCTATGGTTAACTCGACATCGACCCCACCGGCGCACTTCCAAATCTTACAGCACAACTGTAACGGATTAACTGGTAAGATCGCAGAGATAACTAATTTGATGACGCAATATGACATAAAACTTGCCGCAGTCCAAGAAACCAAGCTCAGTCCTAGGTCGGACCTCATTACCTATAGCGGATATAACATCCACCGGACAGACCGTCATAGAGAAACAGGAGGTCTGGGAGGTGGTCTAGCGTTCATAACGCACAACTCTGTACAGTATCATCTATTTGATACCGACATCGAAGGAACGGATGATATCTTAGAAAGCCAAGGTATTACCATCCGTACAGGAGATGTCGATCTGCAAATCATTAATATCTACATACCCCCTGTCTCAAGTTGCCCCACCGGTTATCACCCCGACATTAGCTTGCTATTACGAGGAGATAACCGCGTGATCCTGGGCGACTTCAATGCGCACCACGACATGTGGCAGTCAAACTTGCCACCAGACAATAGGGGCATGTACTTGCAGAACAAATAGATGATACGGCTTTCTGTACATTGAACGGAGACGCCCCAACGAGAGTATCGGGTAACTGCTATAGTTCGCCAGATATTTCTATCGTAAGTGCAGGACTATTGAACAACACCAATTGGCGACCCATACTCACGTTGGCGTCTGACCATCTCCCAATAGTCATTACCATCGAACGACCGACGGACTTTATTACACCTGAGCATGGTACATATATTAACTTTACCAAGGCGGACTGGGACAGTTTTCAGACATATACGGACGAATCCTTGGCTGCTCTATGCATTGTTGTTGTTGTTGTTATTGTTGTAACGAATGCTCTATGCATTCCTACGGACGTACGCAAAGGCGAACGAGACTTCCGCAACATCATTGACTTGGCCTCTAAACGCTACATTCCTGCGGGTCGAATATCTCAAATAAGACCAAATTTCCCCGCGGAGGCAGCGGCCATGGCTAGAGAAAGAGATGAAGTGCGAAGTCTCAATCCCGCAGACCCCCGTATAAAGGACCTCAACGCGGAAATTCGTAGGTTGGTCGATAAACATAAACTGGCCAAATGGAAACAACACCTAGAGCAATGCAACCTCTCTGATGGTGTTGGCAAATTATGGACTACGGTCAAAGCTCTATCTAATCCAACGCAACACAAGGATAAAGTAGATATTACTTTCGGTGACAGGGTGAAGAAGGACCCTAGGGGATGTGCGAACTCCTTCTGTAGACAATTTGTATTACATTCCCCGCCCGATAGAGCTAAACGTAGAACCATGCGACAGGCGCGTAAATATAAAAACCAAAATACGCCCATTGTCATCACTGCCTCAGAGGTCAAGGAAGCCATCAGACAGGCTAAGCCCTCAAAATCCATCGGCCCCGACGGCATTGCCATGAAGATGCTGAAACATCTAGGCCAGGAGGGACACAAATACTTAGCGGCTCTATTCAGTCTTTCACTGAACACTTTCGTCATTCCTGAAATATGGAAAAAGGCGAGAGTGGTTCCATTACTAAAACCTAGAAAACCGGCAAACATAGGCGATTCATATCGTCCTATATCACTTTTGTCACCGGTAGTGAAGACGCTAGAGTCCATTTTGCTCCCGTATTATACTGCAAATCTGCACCTGGCTAGTCATCAACATGGCTTCCGTAAGCTGCACAGCACCACCACCGCACTCAATGCCATTACAACGCAAATAAATAGCGGCCTAAATCAAAACCAACCAAATCACAGGACTGTGTTAGTGGCACTTGACCTGTCGAAAGCTTTTGACACAGTCAACCATGCCACTCTCATACAAGATCTGTTTGAGACACAGATTCCTGATGGTTTAAAGAGATGGACCGCTAATTATTTGAATGGACGGCAGGCGTCGGTTAACTTTAGAAACGCAACATCAAAACCTAGACGTATTAGACAGGGGGTGCCACAGGGTGGTGTCCTATCCCCGACACTGTTTAATTTCTATCTATCGAAGATGCCCCCACCACCAGAGGGCGTCTCCGTCGTTTCATATGCCGACGACTGTACAATAATGGCGACGGGGAAGGGCCCCTATACTGATGAACTCTGTACGAGAATCAATGGTTACCTCTGCGACCTTTCCAGGTTTTTCACTGAGCGAGATCTGACAATATCTCCGACAAAATCAACGGCGATGCTTTTTACGACATGGACGCACCAGGTGAGAAATGAATTAGACATTTTCGTTGATGGCACTAAGCTACCAACTGTCAGCCACCCAAAGTTATTAGGGATGACACTGGATAATACTTTCTCATTTGCTGGTCATGTGTCTGCAATGGTCTCAAAGGTACGTGGTCGCAACAAGATCCTCAAGTCACTTGCCGGCAGTACTTGGGGAAAAGACAAAGAAACGTTGCTGACTACATATAAGGCCATTGGCCGACCATTCTTTGACTATGCTGCACCCATATGGTCGCCTAATGTACATAACACCAACTGGACGAAGTTACAAGTCAGCCAAAATACTGCCATCAGAACTGCTACGGGATGTCTCCTCATGTCTTCCGAGTCTCACCTCCATCAGGAGGCAAAACTGCTCAATGTAAAAGAGCATGCGGAAATGCTGAGCAGGCAATTCCTTTTGAACTGCCACAAGCCAGCACATCCAAACCGTCATCTTTTGGACATAGATCCGCCCCCGAGAGACATAAGGAGACATATCCGTAAGCATTATGATGAGATCCGGCATCATATTACCTTGCCGTTTGATCTGCAGAATCATAAGCGGGCTCTAACCGACATCCACACCGAGTCGGTAGACACTTTTGTCGGATCTCTACCTGTTAATCCCGTTCTGAACAGTCCTCCACCGGATATTGCTGAAGAAGAACGCACCTTACCAAGGGAGACAAGAGTGACCTTGGCACAGCTT
Organism: Campiglossa producta; assembly: GCA_964058755.1. NCBI lineage: Eukaryota > Metazoa > Arthropoda > Insecta > Diptera > Tephritidae > Campiglossa > Campiglossa producta. The sequence continues at coordinate 31,454,947 of CAXKVI010000003.1, read as the reverse complement.
AGGTCTGGATATAGTGTAAGGTTAAACTCCTACTTATCCAGACTTAATGATACAATCTTAAATACATGCCCTGCATGTGGTAGGACCCCCATGATACTCTACATCTCTTCAATTGTTCATCTGAACCTACTCTTCTAACCCCTCTGTCCCTCTGGACAAACCCTGTTGAAACTGCACGTTTCCTTGTACTCCCGTTAGAAGAGCTTGATGAAGATCTTCGGAATGATCATACACTCTAGACAGGGCAATGCATTGTTAACAACAACTACAACAACAACCATGAAGCTAATTTCGATTCGAGGTACATTCGAGAACCAGCCCCATTCTCCAATCTCTAACGTTAGAGGACGACTCGAGAAACACTCAAGAATCACACCATTCTCTAACAAAATGGGACATAAATCTCAAATCGACAAAACTATAGTTTTCGAGTCGAATTCTAATGTCATTCTCTAAAGGAGTTCTAATGTGAATTTGCAAATGCTCGCCTTTTGGCTAGTTCTCTTGTTGGGCAGGAGCGGTGTGTATTATTTTGATAGAAAAACTTGCACTCATTATTCCTGAATTGGAATGTAACCCCTAAATTCCCAACAAACACAGTCTCTAACGTTAGAGAAATTCTCGCCTTTACGTTAGACAACTAGGGTAATTCTCTATTCGAAGGCAACCGTAGTGAAGTACACTAGAACACGATTCGAGATAGGTTAGAGAACTAGCCAAAAGGCGCACATTTGCAAATTCACATTAGAATCCCTTTAGAGAATGACATTAGAATTCGACTCGAAAACTATAGTTTTCTCGATTTGAGAATCATGTCCCATTTTGTTAGAGAATTCTGTGATTCTTGAGTGTTTCTCGAGTCGTCCTCTAACGTTAAGAGATTGGAGAATGGGGCTAGTTCTCGAATGTACCTCGAATCGAAATCTAGCTTCATGGTTTGTTGGGTGAAAGAAGAATAGGTTGGCCTAAAATGACGCCAAAAACTGAAAATGCCATAACGTCTAGGATGCTGTTCTTATCATGAATCACTTTGGTTTGAAATCCTAGCTGACCCCTTTTGGAACATATGCACTTTTTTTTGCATTTTTTAAGTATATAACACATTGTACCTAAAGGTTTAATTAGAAATAAAGAACTCAACTAAAAACTGAAAAGTACAATTCGTTGACAATGTTATCCAGTTTAAAAAAAGGTTTTAGTTGTCTAACTTAACCCTTAGGGGTGGCTATTTTTTCGCCGTTTCCCATACATTTTGTATGGAGTAAAATGGTATTTTTTTTAAAACTGAATTTTCTTTAAATTTTTTAAACTTTTTTGAAAATATTTTTACATACTCTTAAAGTTGAAGCTTTGAAGCTTCCAAAATGGTAAGCCATGTGCGAATATCTTAACTATTAAAATAATTACAGCCAGGCTGAGCAAATGTTATATAATTTTTCAGTAAAGCAATTGTATGGGACACAAAAACTGTGCTTGGGTGGCAAAGGGTTAATACGCTTGTTTACATTATTTTGAAGGAAAAACTCCTACAAAAACAAAATATTTCAGTTGTCAATTCTACCTTGTTGAATTTGCCTTGATCAAATTTAAAACAAAACTTTGATTTTCGCCGTTGCTATGGCAACAAAACTTTACCAATTGCCTTCAAGAAAAGGTAGATTCAAGCTTATTCAAATACCAGCTTTGAATTTAAGATCTCACCAAAAATGACTTGGCGGGGACGATTTATATAGGAGCACCATATAGTTTTCCTACTGGGATATTTATGTATAAAATGATATAAATGTAATCTTATGTATATATAAAGAGAAAATTTTAATTTGATTTATAGATACACATGTTATGCAAAAAACAATATGTTTATACAAGATAATGCATCGAAACCTGTACCATTAGGGCAGTACAAAAAAAAAAAAAAAAAAAAATGCAAAGATGTGCATATTTTCTAAAGTATGGTAGCTAGGATCTCAACTAAAACCTTTTTTTTAAACTGGATGACATTGTCAACGAATTGTGCTTTTCAGTTTTTAGTTGAGTTCTTTATTTCTAATTAAACCTTTATAGTACGAGAGCCCCCATAGACATGGTGTTGTTGATTAATAACAAGCTAAGTTTTTCTGAGCGACTTCCTTTCGCCGAGACGCCCAACTTTTTTATCTTCGAAAATTCTGGAATGTGCGACCCTTGGGAGGTAGGGGGCGTGGAACATGTCAATTTGGTGCATACAAAATTTGTATGAATAACCGTTTTATTTTTATTTCACTAACTGCCACTGTCGTAACCAACTCACGAATATATGTGGCCTACAAATTGTGTGCGACATAAAGTGGGACCGACAACCCAAATATGTCAAAATGACGTCATCAAAATATTTATTAACATCATGCTAATTTTTTCACAGTTCGTTGTCAGAAATGGACATGACTCATTAGCATTATTGGCCTACAAAAATTGTGCGACATGTAGCCAGACCTCCGCCCCAAAGTGGTCAATTTGGTGTCAACATTTTTTTTATTAATAACTGTAGGCCAAGACCGGCGAATGATAGCTAAGTGTATCCCGTTTACACATGTAATATTGGCCTACAAAAATTGTGCGACATGTCTCCAGACCGACAAGAAATATCACAATGTATAGATATAAAAAAATTGTAATAGGAGAGATCGTTGTAGATTGCAGATTTTCAATAATAACTGATATGAGGGATCATAACTAAGCCAGTAGAATCTCAATCTACAGTTTCTATAGTAAATTTTCAGTCTGTCTGTCTGTATGTATATACGAGTAGGCCGATTTTTTGTATAAAATCGTCATTACGGAAAATGTTTTACTGATCATTTAACATACTTTGCTAAAGGCACTCCATGTCTTAAATCGGCTTTGACCCCATGGATTTTATGGCCAAGTTTTATAGTTTACTCTTTACTGGACATGCCTCAGGTCAAGCATGCAAAAGCTGCAATTGGTCAAAATCTCTAATTTTGGGTAAAATCCCCTTTTTCATAAACTAAAGTTTAAGGGGCATTTTTTCAGTTAATTCATATTGTTGTTGTCAATAAACTCGTTTTTATGGCTCAACATTCAAGTTATTAGCCCAGGGTTATAATAGGTACTGCAGTAAGGAATGTGGTTAATTTCTCTACTGGCTTCGAGGATATCTCCCAAAATATTAGGCCGAAAAGAAGAAGATTGGGTATATGCGTTAAGTAGTCTCTCGTTATACCTACAAAACCAAAAAGTCTCAGTTATTTCCCCAAGTACTTACTTGGTTTTGTTGTGTCACGGGATAAAATAAAAAAATCTTAGTTCTTGATCTAATAGTTTAGAATTTCATAGTAAAAAGACACAGTTTGTTTTATTTATTATCTACAAAAAATCAGATTTTCTGTTGAAAAAAATGGAAACAATAAGTCTCATGTTATTTCGCTTACACCTATACATACATATTGGTGTCCCGCCGAATATTAATTTTTGGCGGAAGCGTAAACCGAATAATTATGACTAGGGAAAAGGCCGCAACCAGAGCAGAAAATACCACCCGAATAGGCCGAATACCAAGTGTAAGCAAAACCTTCCGTAGGACAATCATAAATAGAACAAACATTCAAAATAACAGAATAGTTTGTTTTTTTTTCTCTTTATTTACTCTCCCTTTTTACTATACATGTTATTGATAATTCGGTCTGTGTATTGTTAAAATATAAACA